>CM076726.1:13506932-14199432 GCA_038501795.1 Pseudopleuronectes americanus | reverse complement strand
GGATTATTTGAAAATCTTGATGATCGGAGATGATTGGATCACACCCCGGCGAACGCGTTAGTGTCTCCACACCTGCTGTTGTTTGTTGTATCGGGTCTCTCGCCTTTCTGACCCGTCCCTGCTGTCTCTAAGATTTACATGAAGTGCAGTGAAGCCAAAGACGTCAGGGGTCAGAGTGGGTGCAGGGTCTCCAAATCTCGTGTTGTTAACCTCCGGCCCCTCGGCCCAGCGAGGGGATTAGTTGGATGTAAGTAAAGTGAGAGATGGGCGGCCCCCTGGCTTATCGTGTGCCAAGGTGAACTGAATTACGATTCAGGGGCCTGTAGCCTCAGTATTCATGGATTTATACGTGACATCCATATTCTCCCCTTATAATCCATGTGCCGTCCGACTAATGCAGAGTATCATGGACGTGGCCTGAGCAGGGTTTATAATGCAGATATAGATGTTGACAAGTGGCAGATAAGAAGCCAGAGTGCTGAGTGTGTTTTCACACTGATAACTGGGGTGGTCCATTCTTTCTCTCCACCGTGCGTTCAGTAGATACATGACTGAGTTTGGGTTTGTCGTGATCACTTTATCCGAGGCCTGGTTCAACTAGCGCGTCACTGAAATGAAAGTTTAACTGGGATGAGAAAGAGGGAAATTACAAAGCTGGTTTCAAAAGTTTCGTAGTTATGAAACTTCCTCAGCACATTTCAATAAATGAGGTTATTTCCTTTAGTTTTTAAGAGGGAAAATAGTATAAACAATCAATATAGTTCAGACAAATTCTGTTATGAGTAGATAATCGGCTTAAACTTTTTATTTAGATAGGATATCAAGATCAATAACTGTCATTTTCCTGCATTAAATTAATTAAACTGTAATACGTGACAACTCCATTGATCCCATGCTTCTTTACTACTTCATCAACCTAGTTGGTTTTATTATATGATGAAAAAGACAAATAACTGACTATGGACAGCTAGCATGCTAAATACATCAGCTATATATAGTATAGACTGATCAGCCAGAGTTGGTTTTAACTTGTGTGTGTGTGTGTGTACTTGCTGACACAGCAGCATAAGCTCCTGCTCAATCATGGGTCTTATGTTTACAGGAAGTGTTGCCGCTTCATGTGCATCTCACTTCCTTCAGCTTAAACAACATAATAACCACTGTCTTTCAGTTTACTCTTCACCACAGGATGCACGGCTCAAACAAACAACACAAGCCTGTGCAACAGTCATGTCTATCCCCACAAGTTATCCTTCCTCTTGTTAAAGGGCATGAGAGGATGTCCTTATGAGACAAATTGTGATTAAGGACAATATGACTTAATTTTTTTTAATTCAAAAGCTTCCTCATGGGACACGCACTTTTGAAAACCCATAAGCAAAATGTTGGACTTAAGTTGCAGAGATGAAATCTTTCCTTATAACCTTACCTAGCTCTAGTAAAAAAAGCAATGCATCATTGGTCGCTATGTGAGTGTTAACTAGCTTGTGTAAACAGTCGATAGTTGTGACTGTTACCTCTCAGCTTGATAGGGATGTAAATGTGTTGATCAGGCCTCGGTGTCCCCAGGGAATCTGTCTCTGATTGTTCCTCCTACATCAAACTCTTCCTAAATGCTCTGTGGGACTCCAGCATTCCTCTTTCAGATGCAGCGAGTAGCATTTTACGACGGTCAATTACCAGATCGGACAGAAGATGTTGGCCGTCGGCATAATATCGGCCACCACAAAACAATGTCCCACTTATTCCCTGCTCATGTCCCATGCATGTTCCCAGATTTTCATGGAATGTGCACAATCTGCGAAACTGAATTAATAACAGTTTCATGAATTACTCCTTCTGCCCTTTGGTAGTGACACACAGCTCTTTTGTGCGGTTTCTTTTACCTCTTTTACACCAAGATTAGTGGGTAAATGCAGTTTTTTTTAATATATATAATTATTGACCATTACCAGTAGAGGAGTTAGCCTCTTTATTTTCCACTGGTGCGACATGCTCAGCATCACAAACTGACAACTGGATCGCTCTCTGCCCTCGCGGTGTGTCGAATTAGCGGGTTTAGCTCAATGTCATGTTTTACATCGCTGTCTAATGATCTGGCACCAAATAGAAACCTTGGTAGTTTGCAAAGTTATTTGATAAGCGAAGGAAAGCCGATTTTATTAATTCCCATTGCAGACAAAAGCTGGTCTCTAGAGTCTCGAATCAACTTCAATCAATCTTTTAAATTGTATTTGGTTTTTATACATTCAGAAAGTACAATTTGTCTCATAGGGCTTAACAAGGTGTGACCTCCTCTGTCCTTAACCCTCAACACAAGTAAGGAGGAGTACTTCTGGTTCCGTTCCTCTTGGACCCCATGTAGTGAGCCTCCATTCAGACTGGTGCCACCTGCATGTGACATTGGCCACGTTGCCAACTGTATGCACTCAAACAAATCTCTCTCTCTATTCCATGTCATTCCCCCCCTTTTTTTTACCCTGCCTTGGGCCAAAGCATAATGTCCACAGCAGGAGTAGTTTTACATTTCAAAGCAGCCCAACTCCCCCCCACCCCCACCCCACCTCTCTAGCAGCCACCCAAATGGGCAGATCCACCCTTCAGTCATCTCCTCTTGCGGGACACATTGACAATCTCATCAGCAATTCAGCCATTGTTTGTCTTTTGACTACCCATGGGTGTGGTGGTTTGTTTACGGAGGAGTGGATACTTGCAGGCGTACTGTAACTTGCCCTTGGCTGGGCTGGAATCTGAGTCCCACGCACCGGCAGCTCAACGGGCGAGGTTTTGTTGGGTTTGCAGAAGGGGCCTGGCGGCAGAGGTCCTCCACGTGACTCATTGACTTTGTGCAAAACCCAACAGTTGACGTTTCCCCACGATGGCAGGAATCAGCCAAAGAATGTGCAGCAGACAGGGTGTAACTGGGAAGGCCAGCCGGGTGAGCTCGTAGCAAGCTAAAGGGGAGTAGCTGGGAGCTTTTGAGATAAAGTTCTGAGTTAGTGGCAGGGCAGTTGGCCATTTCCTGTGTTCTTCCCACAGCAGCTGGCCTTAAGAGTGGTTTTGTGCAAAATATCAACAAGGGAACAAATTGAAATTGAGGAACAGGATGCGATATCCAGTTTTCTGTCGAAGGCCACATCGAAACTACTACGTGCTCGTTTAACAACTCATCAACTCTGCTATGAATATCCACAGGTCCACACTACTACTACCACACTTTTGAGCCACTAAAATTGTGTAATTTAGAAATGCTGCAGTGTTTTAGTCGGGACTGGCAAAAACAGATGTTTGGAAATGACTTATGCACACTAGCTGTTTTCAGACATGACCTGTGGGTAAAGTCTATATACTTTATACTAGGAGGCCAGGTGGAGATAGTTCACTGATAAACCGCAGCCTTGGACATTTGTGTTCACACATGCACCTCCTCCTCCCCCGAAGGAGAGTTCAGTGCATTTCTGAAAGCAGCTTGAGAGACATGTTCGTGTAATGAAACCTGCCCATGTACTGCCATATACCACAGATTTTAACTAGGCCAAACCACTCCCCTTGAATTTGATCAAGCTGCATCCAATTTCACGCAACAAAAAATCAATCTAAGAATGTTCCAAATCTGCACCCCCCTGCCACCCTGCCGACCCAAGCCTTTTGTTAATCTGTCCAGTGTTTTTTGCATAATCTTGAATTCAACCAAACAAACCAACATCCCAAACTAAATCAGCAGTGTTTGTCTAACATGCTTGACTCAACAGTGAAATCCCTCATGCAAAAAGGGAGCACCCAAGCCCCCGCCTTAACCCATACAGCTGCAGGGTGAAACCGTTGGCTCCCTCTTATGACGTGTCAGCTTTGCCTGTGGGCCTTGACTTATAATGTCTTAGACCCAAACAGCCTGAGAACACAGACATGGTGCAGCTTGATCTGTACGTTTTGTGGTTATTTTATGTGTAGTTGGCAGAATTATTGTAAGGGCGGCTTTGAGACACTGAGCAGTGAAGGGAAAACCACACAGATCCTCTCTGTGTGTCAACGACAGCTGTCACTGCTTGTAGACCCTCCAACCAGTATCTGATTCCTCTGGTGTGTGACAGCCAAGACCCTGAGCCAACAAAGACACAACTTTTAAATCCCGCAAAAAACCTGAACAAGTGCTTACAGCTGCCATTTTGTTACAGGTAGGGGTCCATGTCCCTGAAGTGTCCGTGTATATGGCAGCCTGAATGCGTTGGTCATTAAAGGCCTCCCCGCCAACAGCACGTGCACTTGCTGTGTTGCTCCAGATGTCGCCAGTCAACAGGTGGACGTGTCAGCGAGCAAACTGGGACAATGGCGGCCTTTCTTACCCCCCACCCGAGCACAGGCACATCCACACATGTTGCGCTCAATTTGCCACTTTTCCCTTCTCCGTAGAATTGCCCTAAACCTATTAGCCAAAGCGGCTCACAGGCGTCTTATTGCACAGCACAGTCAAACAAAAAAAGGGATTAATGTTGTGTTTGCCAAGAGACACGGAGGAGAAGGTGAGGTCCCCGAACCAGATGCTGCACATTACCCGAATCAGGTTTTGTGTGGGCGCCCTGCATAAAGAGGGGAATGACCACTGATGAACCCAAACCTCTGTTACACACACCGGGAGCATGTGCTGCCATTACTCAGGTCTCTGGCAGGAATCCGGCACGTCAGGAGGTCGTGACTTTGCACAAGATGCCACATTTCAGGCAGTTGGTCATTTCGTCATTCTATCAGGGGGCCTGCGTTCTTGTGACTTTCACTTTTGCCATGAAGAAGAATGGCCGCAGGAAGATATCTAGTTAGTTATGGGGCCCAAAGTTAACGTGGATATTTTCAGATTGAAACTGAATGCATGATGCATCACACAATTTGTGTGTGTGTGTGTATGTGTGTGGCTGCTTGTGTAGATGTGGAGAGCTTGTGTGTGTTTAGTCGTAGAAGAAAGGGGACGTAGGGAGGCTTTGAAGGGGGAGGAGAGGTCATTGAGTGACTCCAGGGATTTCCTGGCGTTTTGTAGGCAGTGGGTCGAGAGAGAGAGAGAGCTGATCCCCTTCACCCTCCTTCCCCTTCTACTCTGTTCACACACGCACCCACCCACCCACCCACAGGAGATCGGGCCCTCTTGAAGTGCTTGGGAAAGTGTGAGGGGGGGTGCTTTGTTTTTGCACTTGAGGGCCATTGTCACATTTACGACATAGCACTTTTCCCCAACTATTTAGCACTTTTGACCAACATTGAGGGCCTGGACTTGCCCTGTGCAGTTTTTAGCAACTTAACTTTGATCTGCCATTGTGTAAAGTGTGTGACATTTGTTAAGTCGCTAGGACGACAGATCGTTTAAACTTCAGACCGGGAAGGAAGTCAAATGAGGAACATAATTTAAATGGTAACATCTTAGTTAGAACATAAACCATCTTTGCTTTTAAATGTTCCAGTTCTTTATAATGAATGATATACATGTTCTGCTCTCTAGGCTAAAAGGAAGCTGGATCTCGAGGACCCTCTTTACCTCCCAGAGTTCCGCACACCAAAAGGCAAATGCAGCATCACAGCCAGGATACCAAGTCCAAGAAGTGAGTATATACAAGGGAGGAGTGGTGTCCTGTTTATCAGCACTTCTGCCTCATTTGTGTCTCATCGGATCAGTCATACACAATGAACTGTCCAACCTATCTCTGTCCACATATTTTAACAGTATCCAGATGCATAAAATATTGCATATTGCATGTGACCAGGGTTTCTTAAAATGTCTTAAATCTAAAATCAAAATTTTAGGACTAAAAAAGTCTGAAATGCATTTTGACAAGTCTTAAACACTGATTGGATTATTTATTAGGAAGTTATTAAGTTATTATCCTGTAGATAACCTGTGAAAACTGTGCACCTTCACTACAGGCTTAAATATCTCCACTGGTTCGTCTCCTAATGTGCGTTTTGTTTGTCCCTCAGCTCCAAAGTCTCCAGGGGAGCGGACGCGGTACGACACCTCCCTGGGCCTGCTGACCAAGAAGTTTGTGGGACTGATCGCGGAGTCTCCCGACGGAGTTCTTGACCTGAACTGGGCCACCGAGGTTCTGGAGGTCCAGAAGAGACGCATCTACGACATCACCAACGTCCTGGAGGGAGTGCAGCTGATCAGAAAGAAATCAAAGAATAACATCCAGTGGCTGTGAGTAGAAATAAATCAGAAGAGATTTAGTGTTCGCAGTGGGGGAAACATCTGGAATTGCAGCTGATAAAAGATGCCTAGAGATAATGGACAGAAATTAAAATGCATTTACTTTCCATAGTCTGATTGGCTCATTTAATCATCAACATCTACATTTTAAAAATAGTTGAATCAACCACTCTGAAAAATGAAACTACAGTTCACAGTTACTGCAACTCAACTCAAGTGTATGTATTCCTGCTCACACGTAGCTTATCAGCCCCCTAGTGGCTTTAACTAGACACTACAACATAGAGTCTCCACCTTGTGGAATACTCACTGCCCACTACACTGTCTGCCCTTGTTTTTGAGTTGTTACGACAGCTAACTAACTTATTTTAATGCAATTAATTCCTCACTGGTTAAATGTTTTTGGTCTCTTTATATGCTGTGTGATGGGATTGGCTCAACAACATTCCTAGAAAGAATAAGCAGTATAGATAATGTGGATGTGAACTGTGTGATGTTGCAGGGTTGGAGACGTGTTTGAAGGCGGTGCAGGCGGAGGAGAGAAGGCGTGTGCCCTGAGGAAAGAGCTGGGCGACCTGGAGAGGGCGGAGCGGTCTCTGGACGAGCTCATCCAGTCCAGCACCACGCAGCTCAAACAGCTCACTGAATACAAAGACAGTCAGAGATATCCTTCACATGCGTCTTTGTGTTTCACTACATTTATATTGCAACTCGTCTGTGTTTGTTTATGCATTCAAATATCCACTTGATACCTGCTGCTGCTGCTGCTGCTGTTGTTACCCTTGACCCCACACGGCACGCTAGGCTACGTGACGTACCAGGACATCCGATCAATCGGCAGTCTCCGAGACCAGACGGTCATCGCTGTCAAGGCCCCGGCCGAGACCAAGCTGGAGGTGCCAGACGCAGCAGGGGTGAGAGAGAGCGTCTTTTGTATGAATTTGACACTGTGTTCCCTGTTTCCTCCGTCTTGCCTGTTTCAGGCCACAGCCACACGTGTAACGTCTTAGTTTTAATATTGAAACGATCTCTTTCAAGACAGGCGTTCTAGTTCAGTATCGCAATTAATCGCTTTCCATACTGAAACATGAAGACTCATGCATTCATGGCGTGTAAACAGGAAGCAGTTGGTTGCTTATTTACAGAAAATGCTCCAAATAAGAAACATAAGAAGAGCAGGGTTTTCTATTTTTGGACCTACAACAAGCTTAGTTTATGCCCGTCAGCACCACAGATAAAGAAAAGCTTTAGGTGCTCCAAAACTCTGTAGAAGTGAAAACCAGGTGAATACGTAGCATCAGTGATTTTAAAATGAAATGTAGTTGTGGGAATTGAGCCTTTTACAGACCACTGCTCTCCCATGTACATTTTTATCATGTGTCATTATTGCCATCAGACGAAGGTCAAATCTTTCGACAAATTAGTTTGTCAAGGAAACAGTAACTAGTGACTGACAGTACTCTGTGTGTGTGTCCCTCTCTCCCAACAGCAGGAGTCATTACAGATCTACCTAAAGAGTAAAAACGGCCCCATCGAAGTCTACCTGTGTCCGGAGGAGGGTCTCGAGGATGCCAGCCCCGTTAAGAGTCTCGTCACGCCCAAGGAGGAGTTCCCCCCGCCGCTCGGTCCTCCAGCTGCCACACAGATGGCACAGACATGTTACAGCATCAAGGAGGAGCCTGTTGAATGTAAGATGGGGGTTCAGATACATGCTGTGCTGTGGATTCAGACATTACCACAAACTGCATTATTTTAGGTTTAAATTTATAAGCATTTGCTTTTAAAGATTAAAATAAACTTTAATCATCTTGCAAAATGCACTTATTTAATTTATTGCAGAAAATATAAAGATCAATGTCTATGCATTAGCCAAAGTTCAAATATATACTGTGCCGAACCTCTAACTTGTTTTATCTGGGTGAAGTTTTGAAAAGTTTGGAGCTTGTGGGGAATGTTCTTAGTAACAATGTTGTTTTTATCTCTCATGCTTTTATCTTTTATCTTGTCTTATTTTATTGTAAGGTGACCTTGGGTGTCTTGAAAGGCGCCTTCAAATGAAAATGTATTATTGTTATTATTATTAAAGCAACAATCCAGAGGTTTATGTTGTGATTATTAAAACTGAATCTCTCCTCTTCTCTGTCCTCTCCTGAAAACAGCCAACCTGTCGACAGCTGCAGTTCCCGCCGCCCTCTCAGTTTCAGCCTCCACCTCCTCTCTGCTGGACGTAGAGAGGCTGTTGGGTTTGCCCCCCAGCCTGCTGCAGATCACCGAGGACCAGCTCCCCGGCACCTCGTTCGCCCCAGATCCCAACACGCCCTTTGTCAGTTTCTCTCCCCCCTTGGACCACGACGACTACCTCTGGAGCCTGGACGATGGCGAGGGAGTGTCTGATTTCTTTGACACCTACGACCTCGGGGATCTGTTGAAGAGCTGAGGTATCACTGGAGGAAGGGGGGGGAAAGAAATGTAGGCAGAGATATTTAATCGAAATGCCTTCTCAAAGTAGGAAATATTACACTATGAAGCATCTCTCTTTTTTGCCATGCCTGTTTTAATGTCAGTGATTCCAAAGGGTGATATAAACCCTAAGTTAATGTTAATTAAGTAAAAATCCCAATTGTACATAATTTTGTAAAAATATCTCTCAGTCGGGGAGACTTGAGATTGGCACTGATGATGTGTGTGTGTGTGTTTGTGTGTGTGAGTGTGTTTGTGTGTAATCTCCGACGTAAAGAAACACTGATTAAAAAGCAGGGACTTTTTCACATTGTGCTGCAAAGATAAAACATTTGTAGTCTCACACAAATCTGTGAGTTACTATGCATCTTACCAGCAAAATATCTGGTAGACGTGTGGGTGCCAAGCCGGTGTTTACAGTGTGACAACTCAGGAAAATGTGCTTTTCTTCCTTGTTTCCAAAGTCTAAATGATTGTGCCACTCTTTGGCCCATAGGGGGCAGCCTTGTATTAAGTCAGCTTTAACTGCCGTGCAGCTTTTTCCAGGATTCAATCAAAGTGGATGAGAGTAAGCTAAAGCCACCAAGAAAACCTCATACAGGGTCCTAGTATCTTCAACGTGCATCAAATGAAACTGTGAATGACATGTCCTCGTGGATCCACTGGGCGTCTACAGCTCCAATGCACTGTCACGTGAAATCTGAGCGTCGATATTAGACGAGCAGCTGATTTGAAATGTTGGCTCTTCGACTGCCTCAAGCTTTTTCTCAGGCCTTGTCACCTGTTTGGTGTCTGCATCGTGTGCCAAACCACGGAAAGGCTGCGGAGGCCAGCTCTGGACTCGGGGCCAGAGACAGTGAGCGATGAATTGGTGCTAATCACTCTCTCTTACATCGTAGGTTCGGCAGCGTTGTTTCAAATCCAGTCGCTCCTGTGAAATATTTTAACCGATGCGTGTTTTTTATGAAGTGGTGTCAAACTACTGTTGTATTTCTGAGGAAATAACCCAAAAGAATGAAATGCAGCATCTGTGTTGCAGATGCGATGGAAGGTTCGTTAATTTATGTAATTTAGGTTTAATTAGATTCGTCTCCATTTGTTCTGAAATGGAGTTTGTTGATTGAATGGAAGCAGAGGCCATGAGGAATTTAACTGTTTGGATTTCAAGCCTTTGAATTTTGTTTCCCCCATGTGTTTTGGTGCAGCCCCTTTTAAATAGTGCACCAGAACTCAAGAGCAGCTGTGACTTTTACCTGTTAAAGAAATTTGAATTTCACGCCGATGCATTTTTTGGCTTTTCCCTCTATGTCGCAGAGATAAGCTGAATGTCCTGTCCTAACGAAACTTGAAAAACGTGTGCTTGTGTGTGTATTTGATAGTTTGGGAAGTGGGTGTTTTAAAGAGTGTTTTCGTGTGTGTGTGGTTTTACAAATGTAGCTTAGAGAATGTAAATTCAGAATTTGTAGTTTTTTTTTCAATGAACATTATTTTTCTGGTATTTGTACATAAGTTCATTTTGTATTTATACCTATTTTTTTTCCTGAATTTGTATTTGGATGTTGATACTGGCCTTTCTGCAGAGGCCACAACAGTTTTTGTATGACATGCAGCACTTAATATTTTATAATATTGTGTGGTCTGTTTGAAATAATTAAAAATAAATTGAAGCCATGGTTTACACTTTGAATCGTGCCCTGTTTTTATTTAGACCACTTCTTAACTCAAGAACCTGTAAGTGTCTGTTGTAATTTAGTACATTTTTTAAAACAAAACTGTAGTGGTTCTATCCTCACATCAACAAATGGTAGAAATATTAATCTTCCAAGCCAGTTGGACCTGACCCTGAAAATCAATATTAATCAATATTAAGTCCTAAGTGAATCGCAGTGGCTCAGAGGAAAATATTTTTCTTTGTAAAAGCAGCGAGGGAATGACCACTGATGACGCTGATCTAATGAGAATTGACTTTCCCTCAGGAGGGAGAATGCGTTGACACGAAGTGCGACAATGACACGGAGAGAGTCATTAACTCGTTCGGACAAGTGGACAAAAGCCTGCTATCATTCTTTGTGAGTTGGTTGCTCTGGAAACAAGCTCACAAAGGGCAGCGGTCAGACACAGGGTCAAAGTTCAGGGGGTCGCCGGGGAATGTGCGTCAACGAAGGACATGTTTAAGGAAATAAAGCACAGGTCAATGTAAAGAAAATATGTGTAAAGGTTTACATGTGTGTAAACCTTTACACCCATAGGGTTTGTAGTGTAAATATATGATCGAAAACGTCAGAGCAAGTGAATCCACTTTATTTCAGCATGAACAGAAACAAAAGAAGGGAGTTTCATTTCACTTCACACCAGTTCCTCATAGCAGCATGATGCATACAAAGAAAAACCTACTCATTTTGGCAGCATAGTATGGACAGTTGCTGATGTCACTACCCGTGGCTCCATGGAAAGGCAAGCCAGCATCTACAACATCCTCCTGGATGGCTCCCTGTGTGAACAGTCAGGCGGCGGCTCACACAGAATTTGCGCTTCCTCCTCAGGTGTGTCCCTGACGTACACGCTGCAGTGATAGACTGCGGTTAGAGTCAAAGATAAATCAAAAAATGATTAAATGATCAGGTGCACAATTCAGAAAGCACCGTAAATTAGAGGAGGAGAAGAAAGAACAATATGGAGGTAAGAATCACCCTGATTGTGGACAACATTAATGTTTATTTGTGTCGACAGGACATGAAATGCAATCAGTACAGGACTCTTTTGATATTTTTAATTGCAACTGTTTACAGCACTGATTTCCAATATTGTCAATGGGCTGTTGAGTGAGAAAAGGAGACACTTCAGCTTTTTCAGGTGAAATAATCTCCTCATGGTCCTCTGCACCAGTTCTACATGCAAACTCTGGCATCTGCCTCTGAACAACATCAGGTGTGTATTAGCCTTAAGTGTCTATAAACAGTTGTTGCGCACAACGGCTCATGTGTTTAACATGATGTCGTAAAACTGGAATACCAGACGTGCACACACGCGCGCACACACACGCACACGTAGCCTGTGACTGGGTGCTTTTTAACTCTGTCTAAACAACAGAGCACCTCAGTTCTGTTTCATCACACCTTCCGACCAACTGCTGTGACAATAACAAACTGGAGTAAAGATTGTTGTAGCTGAACGCTGACTTTGGCAAAAAGTGAAAATGCCTCCCTGTGTTCGGCCTTCACATGAAATAAGGTGACAGCTCGTCCATGAGCGGTGGTCAGAACATTGCATGTCACTGTTGAAGCACACAGAGAGCTCCTACAGCTTCTACTAGGGTTGGAAACAATTTTGTGACAATAGCTGGTGTGTTTAAGGCCACACGCAAACTCACTAACAAGCACAGATTGTCTTAAGCTGACGAGCATAATATTTGCTTAAAGATGTCTGATCAGACTGTGTTTGCACAAAATGTATACTCTTCTTTTATTCGTCTGGGAGGGTGAGAAGCTTTTTTATGTGCTGTCAATAGATATTAATAGATTCAGCAGAGGGAGGATTAGTTCCAGGAAAATATGACTTTAAACTGACTGTGGCTCCTAAGTAATGTTGCATTTATTATGGACGATGAATCACAAACAAGTTTGGCTGTCCCCAGTCTGGAAAAGGTTTAGTTGCCATACCAACCGTGTTGACGCGCTGTGGGAGATGTCTGTCTCGGGGTGGGGTTGATGGGCAGGTATGTTGTCAGCTCAGAACAAGCAAGCAGACAAAATGTGTTTACGCAGCAGTGTTGGGATGTAACAGAGTACATTCACTGAAATTACTGTTCTCAAGTACATTTTTCATGTATTTGTACTTTACTCATATAGACTTATTTGGGGTATTTTTTACTTTAACGCCTGGATTTACATTTAACTTTCTGCTTTAACATTTATACTTAACATTTATATTAAACATTCAGATTCAACATATATATTAAACAAGTAGATTTAATATTTAGATTATAAATTGAGACATTAGATTGAATTCGCAGGTTTACAATAAAAAATTTAAGTTTGACGTTGATAAATAAATATTAAATTAAAAACTTTAACAATACACAATTCTTTTTAAAGTGTTTTGGTGCTAAATGTGGTGGCAGCTTTACAATAGGCGCCTACATACGACATGTATCAGCGAATATCTGTACTTTCTTCTCCTCTACTTTGCTTACTTTACAAGGTGTTGTGGCACAAGTTCACACTGTTTTTTATATCTTTAAATAACATATCAATAAGGGGAATGGATTTTGTCCAATGAGAGAGAGCGGGTAACTTTAGACCCCACCTCCAGCAGCACAGGTGAAAAAAATCAATGGATGAAGAGGCCACTGCAGAGACTTAGTCATTAATATGTGTTTTCAGTAGCATAATCTGCAGCATTATTTTATTAATATGTCAGAGTCTGGATTATTCCAGTAATGTAAGCAAATAGGCAGCTCAGCAAGTACTTCTCTTTTAATAATTTAAATATATTTAAAGGCATCAATTTACTTAGTTTTTATCAAGATGAAAAGTTGATGTGGTACTTGTACTTTAACTTGAGTACATGCCTGACCATCTATTTGTACTTGTGTTAGAGTCCAAGTAGGATGTACCTCCTCCACCACTGCATGCAGGACACAGGGCTGATGCTGCTCTGTCAACGAGTCAGGGTTGAAGTATTTTTCTGAAGCACAAGCTGTCAATAAAATGTCACAGTTCCTTTTGACATCACAGGTGTTTCCCAGGAAGTATCCTTGGTGCAGTGGTGCAGGTTCCTGGGGTCACTGGTTTCCAATAGAGGCCCTAACCTGAGACACTTCATATGCCTACTCCAGTGGGAAGTCCGGTGTTCAACAATAAATCAAACCCCCTCTCTCTATCTCTTCTTCTCCCTCCAGTCCTCCCATTTTCAGTCATCCATGTCGACCAGAAGAGAGAGAGGGGGGGGTGGGGTGGGGGGTGTTACGGTAAGCCAGGGCCTCATGGCTTGACAAGGGTAGTAAATTGATAGCAGAACTAGTAGAGCTGAGTCAACATGCAGAGTGGTGAGGGAGAGGAGGGAAGCAGTTTTTTTTTGTGTTAGCGGACCGTGTGCTACTGGCCTGTGCTGCTGGGAAGCAGCAAGGAAATCCTGGCAGCCTAATCTTTACTGGAAGCTGTCGGTGTTCGGCCTCTGTGCGGCTCTGTGCGTCAGAAGAGAGATGGTGCATTTACTGCAAACCTCAATTCTACCGAGAGCCAACAACTTCACAGGCTGAGCAGGAGGGTTTGCTCCAAAATGAGGTGAAGGAAGACAAAAGACCATGTTGCATAAAGACATAAAGAAACAGGCTCAGAGGCGAGAGAGAGAGAGAGAGAGAGAGAGAGAGAGAGAGAGAGAGAGAGTGTGTTGATGTATGTGACGGTGAAAAGGTGCAGCGTGTGGTGCTTAGGAAGGAAAAGGGTGGAGGCGAGGAGGGAAGACATTAAGTGAGTCACTCCAGTGTGTTTGAGACAATAAAGTGTCTATCTCTTTCTCCTCTCTCTCTCTGTGTCCTTCCACCTTTGTCCTCCTCTCCACCCTCCCACCCTCCCCTCCACCTTCCAAAAACTATTTTCCTCTGTCAATTCCCCCATATCTCCTCTCCACCCTCCCTCCCTCCCTCCCTCGGACGTGTGCTCTCCACTATATGTTTAGTTCACTGCTCGAGCAGACCGGTTTGCTCAGTTTTACAGCAGGGCCCGAGCCAGCAGGCTGGCAGACGCACAAAGGCTCTGCTTCTTTAACTAGGGGGCTGCAGAGGAAACTGAAGGAGGGTATTGTTGGGACATGGCGAGCTTCTGCATTACATCAGCTCTGACATGCAGGCCCACAAAATAAAAAATAAAGAATGTGTGCGAAATGAGTGCACATATGTTGCGCATACAAAATAATGATATATACACCGACATTTATCTGTGCAAACCTGTCTTCACTTTTCTCCTCCCCTCACTGATGTTCTTTTATACGCAGGCAGACAACAGAAACAATAAGGAATGAGGCCCTGCTAAACTGGGTCACCGAGCCTATTTACGTGGCTCTGCACTGTTTGGAGTTTGACGCGTGCTCCTCACTTCCTTATGGGAGTAGAGATCTTTTTCTTAATGATTAATAGAGGTAGAGAGTTTGTTTTCCTCTGCAGGGAGTTTTTTGCACTGGAATATTTGCAGTCGTGAGAGGCCTTTTGTTTCATCCCCAGTGAATTTTCACTCTGTGCTTGCAGAGGGTCACATTTGAAGCCTTTCCAGTGGGTCTGGAGTTATTTGCTAAGTGTGGCACAAAAAGGAGTTTGTCCGTCCCTGTGAACGTAAACACAGCAGCAGTGTGAGCCGTGCACAAAGTTCAGCAAGCGACGTCCATCGGCTCCATTCACTGAGTGGCAGTAATAAGCAGTTTCAAAGAACAGAAAAAAAAACGTTCACCACAAAGTGCAGTTTTATGTTTTTGGGCTGAATGTGTTTAAAATGACCTCAAGTTGTCTGAAGAGCTGGGACTAATTTCTCCCTTTATGCAGCTAATGCAGCTTTGGGTTTGTGGTGCACGAACCAAAGAGAGCCAGTGTATTTGATTCTGCTTGTGAAAACCACCCATCTGCACTTCATAGTGTATCGTATCGCTGCTCTCCCCCTGAGGCTAAGTTCAGTGATACTCTTCTCTTTGCATTGTTACAGGCTTGACAATGCTCGGCATGCAGGAGTTATGTCCTACACGAAGCTCTCGCAGGTTTGTCCCCCCCCCCAAATCTCTTTGCTTTCACTTTGTCAGAGGATTTCTGGAGAAGGTCGGCGAGGAGGAGGGACCCGATGAAATCCTCCCTGAATGAAAAATTCCTTTTCATGAGATGAAAAGGAAGCAGAAGGACATTTGGAGCCTCAGCCAAGCAGAGGCAGTAAAGAGTTTACACACATCTAAACTAATGATACATTAGCTTTACAGTGGTGTTTGGTGCAAAAGCCCCAAATCAGTTTTATAAATGGGTGTTTTCATCTCTCACACAAGTTTTTGCTCATTGAGTGATAAGCCTCACAGCAGTTTTCCGCCTTGACAACATCACCTCATCCATTCAAATTCCTCTCCCTCAGTTCAGTCTGTGAATGAGGCTTTCTGCATTACCATGGCGACCACACTGCAGATTCTCTGGAGTCTGCATAGAAATGAGAAGTGACAATGAAAGAGAGGAGGGCACAGACACACACGCACGCACGCACGCACACACGCACACACACACACACACACACTCATGCGTTGTTGTACTTCTAGCCCATTGAAAGTCGGTCAGGTAGTGAGGACTGACCACGGATCTCCTCACTTTCCCAAAAAATGCAAAACTATTTGTATTAGAACTTTGCATCAACTTCCTTTGTGGAGGGTCTGACCCAAAGCTTATCCATAACCTTAACTATTACCAATTCAGACAGAGCCCTAACAACAAATTACATCTTACCAATAAACCAGGACCTCAGAAATGAGGTTTTGCCTCACTAGGGCCAAGATATGGTCCTGACAAGGTGTCAGGGTTTATCCTGGAAAAGGTCCTGCAGAAGTAATGAATACAAAGGTTTGTGCAGCCATCATTATCAAGACTTTGCATTGACTTCCATTCATTAAGGACAGCCTAAACAAAACATTGTCCATAACCTAAACCATGATCAATTCATAACTAACCCGCAAACTTAATCTGATCCCTATCAACCCGAAGAGGAAACAAAAATGAGCACACACACGTGCACACACACATGCACACACACGCTCACACACAGAGCACAAACATTCCCACGTGATGCTGGAGTTTGCTCCCTCCCTCCCTGGGCGCACAATAGCGCGCTGATTCACCTCCACGCTCTCAGATTGGCTGAGCTTTCTCACAACTCCGGTCTGTTCTTTAGGAAACTTTCCCCCTCGAACCCACTTTTCAGACGTCACCCACCGAGAGCACCGGACCCCAGCCTCTCTCCAGTCCCCGGTCCGTGCGCCATGGAGGATTAAACTGTCCCTGCTTATTCAAATGGGGATTTACTGGCGCGCGTAAAAAACTTTGCCTCACTTTTTCTCGCAAAGGGATTCTCTGGATCCGTCTTCGCCCAGAAAACATGCCGGAGCGGATCAGCATTTCCGACTTTGTGGTTCTGACGAACGAGGATCTGTCTTCACCGGGGACCTCGAGCTTCCAGTCGAAGATGAGCGACTGTCGCAGCACGGTGTCCACCGTGGAGGAGGTGAGGGGGGTGCAGGGTCGTGCGTCTTTTCTCTGTTGTTTACCTGGAGAGCTGCGCTATGTGTTGTGCTTCTCACTGCCTCACCAGGCTTCTCTTAGAACACTGCAGAGGAACCTTCTTCTTTGTCCAACTATATGTGCACATGCAATGGTGCACTGGCACACTGCTCCTGCAATAACCTTATAATAATAATATGCACATACTGCTACAGGACTATTTACATGTGGACAAGTGCTCATACTGGAATGGGATGGACAATATGGCCAAAAATTAGTTTTAGATAGAAATTTAATATCGGTACATCTCGATAATTATCACGATAAATGCCATATTGTTATTTATTTCAAGTTTGAAGACATTTTGCATAGTAATGCATGTATATAGTGTTAACATATAGTGTTATGTGGTTCTGAACAGTGTGTTTAGACCTTTTAAAATAACATCTGGGACATAGAAACCCTTTCATGGCTTTTGTGCTGCTGGTCAGTAAAATAATAGGTGTTCTGTTTGTGGTGAGTGCTTTGTTTGTAGTCATTCCATGCATTCAGGCTTGGTTCAGCAGAGAAGTAAAGGTTACTCAAGGTAGTGTTGCAAAGAGTCAAGATGGGATACCCACACAGAACACACACACAACACAGAACACACACACATAACACAGCCTACATCTTTTGACAGAGTATGATATTGTTTTTGTGAGTAAGTACAGTACACACACACACATGTTTGACCATGCTTGCAAGGCCCGTCTGTGAAGGCCAGCTTGTGACTGTTTTGTTTGAAATTGTTCTTTGGCTCAAAACTTGTTTGAGGTCTCTCCATACGTGTTTGTGTGTGTGTGTGTGTGTGTGTGTGCACGTTTGCTTGTGTTTGTTTGAAATCTGCTCCCTCTAAGCTTGCATATGAGGAAACGGAGGGAGGCTGCACATGAACTCTGCCATAAAACAAATAATCCAAGTGTGCACACAGGGTTTATCTTCCCTGCACGTCGTCTTGTGACAAAACATCACAGCTCGCTGATGTAGTTTGACCCAAGGTGGAGTTTTCCTGCTCTCAGACAGAGGTCACATTAGTTTGAATCAACAAACCGTGGCTTATTTTTATTTTTATACTGAGACATTTTTTTTATGTCATATGGAAAAATTATACCGTTTCCTATGCAAGGGTTTTTGTCTGCAGTACCTTCAAATATGTGGAGGCTATGAAAGATGAAAGGTTCTTATTAAAAGTTTCCTGGCTTGAAACTGTGACAAGTGATCAGAGATGGAGACAGCAGATTTCAGGGTTTACTCACAGACAGCTGTCTGATGTATTTATCTTGAACTAATGTCCCTTTTTTATGGCTCTGACACACTGGAAAAAATTGCTTGAATAGTTGCCTTGGGGAGGGTCATGCTGGAATCTTACACATGTACAGACAGACAGGCGGACGCACACACACAGATGCAATAGCCCCTTTATAGATAGATCCATGGTTATAATGTTTAGGCAGCTCAGCGGGGATAGGCTTGATTAATGGCCAGGGTAGTGTGTGGGCATGTGTGTGGGTTATGGCAGCAGCCAGGGAGACAGAGACCCCATTTACCCACACACACACTCAGCTGATTGTTACTTATTACTCCTGATTATAGATGAAGATAAACGAGGAAAGACGGGGGGGGGATGAGGAACGGTTTAAATTCCTACAGCTGGAAGCTTCAGTTTTTTTTTCAGATCAGATCTAACGTCTTCTCCTAGTTCAAGGGAATATGATGAAATCAAATATTGTTGCTTGTTCTGCAGCTGAGTCTGTCATCATGCCTTTTTAATGCGGTAAATGAGGATCAGGTATCAGTTAGTCATGAAATATCACGCTCTGCTGCCTGCTGACGCACACACACACAAACACAGACACACACAGACAGCAGGTGTATGCTGACTTGTTTTCAGTCACAATAACGTGGGGTAAAGACACAGTTGGTTCTCAGTATCACTTCACCCAATGGGCGGAGCCACCGAGTGAAGGGATATGCGTGTAGTTCTTAGATAGTTTGGCTAAATATAAAGATGGCCGACATGCCAGCTTCCCAAAAGTGAAGCCAAAGCATCTCAATCGTCACCTGGTGGCTGGCGACAGCATAGGTCATAAATCCCGCCTATTCCATATTATCATTAATGGATGTGACTTGGTTCAAACTTTCAAAATACACATCAAATGTTTTTTCTGAAAGAAGGTCTCTGTCATTTTAGGTATATCATACAGATGTTTGTTCAAGTGTTCAAGTTTGGATTGCCAGTTGAGGCTGACTCGTGATTGGTCGGGTGGGCGTATCGGCCGCAAATGCACACAGCTGGTTCCATTGCCCAATCAGTAAAGCGCAAGACTTGAGCTGGATCCCAGTTCAGGGGCCTACGCTGCCCATGAAGGAGGCGGTCTTCGTGATGCCGCTCGGATCTGGATAGTGGGAGGAAGTGGAGACACATTGTCCCTCTTTATATACAGTCTATAATTCCGACTGATGGATGAATTGTTGATGTGCCCTGATGTATTTCACAAAATTGGATAAACACAACCTGTTCTCATTGACCTGCAGCAGCTTGTTTCCACTGATTATCTAATTTACCAAGCTGAGGAAACTGCAGCAGCAGCAGCAGCGACTCCCATCTCCAGCCTCCACTAAATCACTTTCCCGTTCACTGTCTGAAAAGCCACATTACACAACACCCACACGGCCTCTTTAATTTGTGTACTAACTACCAGGGAGTGGACTGGACCAGGAAGGACTGTAAACATCCCAACAAGGCGGAGTGTCTGTTAAGTCTAGATCACAGGCTCATTAAAGCTATTTCTGGTGGCATGAAGGTGGAGTACCCACAAGTCTTAAATTCATCAAACAACAGGGGCCTGTGTAGGGAGAATAAATAGGATTTAGTTCACACCTTGTTGTTGTGGAAAAGGTTGATCATCCAAATACAATGGAGCCAGTGCGTCTTGTCTATATCATGTGTCGTGGAAAGACTTTCATTTCCTGCAGAAGAGCCCTGGTCTGGTTTTGATGCGTCAGTGTTCAGACAGGTGAAGTTAGCGCGGTGACATCATTCAGTGACGGTGCACGACAGATGATTGTTTTCTTGGCAAGTGGTGACTCACCTCTTCGTCTACCTCGCTCCGCGTGAGAAAAGCAAGCATCATTTATCACACGAAAATAGTGACTGTCAAACCTCAAGCAGCAAGAGAGCACGGCCCAGTGCTACAGCTTACCTTCATGAAAGGTTGTAACCATTAACCTACACATTGAAGATGGGAGTAGAAATGGATGATAAGATGATGAAACTGCAACGGACAAAGTTATTCCCTACAAATCAATGTGTCAAATTAGGATGTTGGGGGAAATCAATCAATACTATACACTTTAGTATGGTAGTATTGGATTTACAGGATTTTAGCATCAACGTATCTTGCTCTAACTCAGCTTTTTGGGTCACCAGCTAAAACAACACAAAACACACAAGTAGAAAACCTTAGAGAATGTACACTACATGTGAATATCACAATATAGATGTAAACAGGATTTATCTATTTTCCAGAAGCCTATGATGTAGACATTGTCAATTGTTATGGATTTATTTTTATATTTAATTTCACTCGTCTCTCTGTCTCATTGTTTTGTTGCAGTCTCTGGAGATGGACCACACAACTCTGCAGAAGATGAAGAAGATGATCAAAGCTATACACACATCTGGACTCTGTAAGTGTCAAATGACGACAGCACACGAAAAACCTGCTGGAACTCTGTCTGACAGGTCTTTTACAGACATATCAATCTTCATCAGTGGTTTATAATGTCAAGGTGATAAATCCTTTGACATGCAAAGCTCAGTAGCTGTTTTTGATCTCCTGACATTTCCCTGAAATTTTCCTGAGGGGCTTTGTGTGACGAAGCATATATCCAAGTCCGGGGCTGCAGGCATTATTTGGATGGTTTCCTGTCAGCCCCCTAGTAAAATGTCCTGAGCATGTCTGAGCGGTGCCGGCCAGGGAACTTGTTGATGACGTCTCTAACACGTGAGAGACACAAAAATGAGAGATTGCAAATATCACAAGTTGAAAAAGAGGTGTCGTACATGATGAAGACATCGACGAAGATGGGCATTCATTGCGCGATTCTTTTTCATGTCGAAGTTTGTCTCCTTAGCTCAGCAATGAGTTTTTCCAGATTACGGTCAGTTTCTATGACGATAGGATGAGGACTTCAGTGCAAAGTGGAGCCTCCTGGTAACTCACTGTACAAGCCTGGTCCAGATGACATCACCGGGCTCGTGCGGGCAGTGTTGTTTATGAGGGAGGCCCCTTGTTATGGGAATGGGTTCGTAGGATGATGAGTGATTGTGTTTACATCTATGCAGAGTGTAGGCCTTTGCGGTGTGTATCTGTGTTAAGGTAAATGGTATGTGCGGTTTCGGCAACAACACGCTGCTCAGCGACAGATCCACGGGGTCGCTAAGTTCTTGCTTTGTGAGTGTGTGTCCCGTATGCTGGTGCAATCTGACGATCCCTCAGGACCGGACGTGCATAGGATGTGAGTATTCACCTCAAAAAAAAATGCGCGGGAGAAAGCGAGAAACTGCGCAACACATCCTGAGGTTGTTTTTCTGAGCTCGCTTTTCAAGTCTGCTTCCCATTTCGAGGCTTCAACTCTTGGTTTTCAGTAAACGTGAGTCAGAGCGGCAGCTGCCCAGGATTAAGCAACCAGATCCAACCAGCGCAGAGACCTGCTCCATGATCATTCTGCTTTTCGCCCATTTCTTCCTTTGCTTCTAAGTAGAATCATATGTGATCGCTGCGGTCGTTGAACCTCTTAATCAGTCCTGATGGTATTCGCTGATTGACGGTCTGACTCAGCATTCATATAAATGCACATCCCCCATTCTGCACTCACGGCCCCTCGCTGTGTCGCGCTTGTAAACACACACACACGCACACACACACTCACACACACGCTGACCCATGGTGAGATGTTCTCTTCTTCAGTTCTCTGTTCCCATAAACCGCTGAGCACCATTTCTCTCTGCCAAGATGCCGAGGCCTGTGAGTCCCTGTGTGTTCTGGCAGAGGAGTCAAAGAGTTGAGTTGCTCGGCTGGTGTCTGGTAAAGGTCAGCGGTAAACTCATCCTCTGAGCTCCACGTGTCATGTTTGTTAGACGTGATGCTTTACAGATTTTCTTTCCTCTAGCGTCTTGTATGTTTTTTGTAAATGCAAAAAGTCTGGAAATCAAACAAAGTCGGTGGTAGAGGAAGCTCCTCTCCCGCAAAGAAAATACCCTGAAGATCCTGAAACATCTCGTCACAAGAACCGATGCCGACAATTCCTTGCAAAGCGGTTGAACAATCCCAATAGAGTGGGGCCAGCTGGCCAATCAGAGCTGGGCTTAATCCGGACCAATTAAAACCAAGCGTTTCAGACAGAGGTTGAAATGAGGAGCTGCAGCAGCAACGAACAGGATGAGGAAGCTGATGTGTTTTCTTATCATGAGAGCATGTAAACCTTTTCAAGGAAGTCTCATTAAAGACCAGGCAGCCTCAACTGCTCAGTTTCCCTGCTCCCCTTGATTCAGCCTCCTCCATCCTGCAGTGTCTCATTCTTTACTTAAATAAATAATTTGGCCGTCCGTTCAAAACTGTGTCTGTTGCTCTGAACTCAGTCTGTTTTATATTTTTCTGGAAAACAGGAGCATGAACTCTTCGGCCTTTTTTCTGCTTTTGTGGGCACTGATTCCATTTGTTCCTTGACTTCTTTGTTAAATTGTTAGTGTGAAACCGCCAGTGAAGGATTTCCTTTTCCTTGCGCCACATAAGGTATTTCTGTTCGACTGCGGCGAAAACACATTTGTTTATAGCTGTTCGTCAGGTGGCCATCTTTGTTGATTGAATATGACGACCTCAGTGGCTTAATTTGTGTCTTGTGTTTATTTGAGGTCGTCGTCTAAGCCTCACGTCCAAATAGCTTAAGGGTAAAAGCTCGTCTTGCACAATGTAAACTGGAGCGGTGCCGGCCAGAGCTCAGATTCTTTGACTTTAGCCTTTTTCCACAGACTGAGGTCATGACACTTGGGAAATTGACCTATAACATTAGACACTGACCTATAATCCGAAGAAAAGCATGTCTCTCTCTCTATATGTGCGTCTGTCTCCTGTTCCAGGATGGGTGGAAACCAGGACTAATTTGTCCCACATGTTTGTCTTGTTCAAAAAACTCTCCCTTCTTCAGACTTTCTGCACATGTCACTTTAGCTTTAACTCATTATGTGTGTGCATGCGTGTTGTTTTTCAGCCCACGTGGAAAACAAAGAGCAGTACACCGAGGTGCTGGAGAACCTGGGGAACAGCCACCTGACCCAGGACAACAACGAGGTCTCCACAGGTTTCCTCAACCTGGCCGTGTTCACCAGGGAGGTCACCGCCCTCTTCAAAAACCTGGTGAGGAAGGAGGGGAGAACGAGTGTGGAGGAATGGGGAAAAGGGGGATGTTCCTTCAAACAAGCTGTCTTTACAAGAGGGTTCAAGCAAAACCTTTTGAGGAGCGAGGAAAGAGAGGTGGAAAATGAAAAGAGGAAAGAGAAGCAGCTCTCTCTCACATGGTTCCAAATCCAAAAATAATGAGATAAAATAAAGTAAATCTGTGTAAATTACTTTAAAGTTAAGCAGCAATAAATGGCAGAACCCCAAAACTGAGACTTTGGACTATCAGTATGTTTGTGTTCACTGTGCCAGACGTGTGTGTGTGTTTATGTGTGTGTGACTGAATGCATGGGACAAAAGGAGTTTTCACCAGCTGCAGGCTTCTTAACGCTCAAGACTTTTAAAACACGGGGCAGTCCGGAACCCTCCCACTGATAGTTTCTATGACGATGATAATTCATCCCAGACCTCCATGTGTGAGGGCGCACACACACACACACACACATACACACAGCCTGTCTGACACAGGCCCTCCCATGTGTCAATCAAAGCCTCACAGGGGAGACTGGGCCTTAAAGATGTTGAAAGTAAGTGGGTCCAAAAAACTAACAAGAGGGTGATATACTACACAATCCACCTCAGCTTGTCCCTTGATGCCTCGTGTGAGGGATCACTGCATGTCCCCCTTGTCTGCGTGCACACAGGCGCGCGTGCATCGATCCATCCATCACACGCTGATGCATGTGTTGACTCTGGGAGTTGGTATTTCCCTCTGTCAGGATGTCATGTATTAACTATTAGTTACCTCAGCTCCTGGATGCCAACCAAAACAATCTGCAAGCCTCTTGTGTCAATATGTGGAGGTCATCCCATGGAGGCGTTCAGCTCGGGGAAGAGTTAGGACACTGTTTTGTCAGGAGACTGGTTGTAGTCCACCAGGAGCCATGAAAGAGCAGGAGGAACATTTACCCCCGGACTTGAAGAGCGGTCGGCGGGAGACACGTGGACAGGAGCTGACATATAAATGTAGCCCTGCTGCATATTCATGGGGGAATTGTATAGTTTAAACTAAGTTGTGCTGTAACATGCCATCTGTTGAGCTTTAGCTGTTTGTTCTGTGACTCATTCTGACTAGGATCATGATGGAAGACAATTTAAAGTTTAATCTTAAATCAAATCTCAATTTCACCATGTTTGCTTAGTTTTGATGAGTCACCAGTTCAAAATGACCAAAACACCATGTTTCATTAATTCCCAGAAGTTAGTCCGTAGGGAGATAACGTAAGTGTGATTGCTCATATTGAAGGATATATGATCCGTCTGTTTTGTATTTTGGACTCTCTTTACTCATTTCCTCTGCTCTTGTGTTTTTCAGGTACAAAACCTCAACAACATCATGGCTTTTCCTCTGGAGAACGTTCTGAAGTCCGAGCTCCGCGACAGCAGAATAGTGAGTCTGAGAAGTTCTTTTGATTTTAATAATATATCATACTTGTGCCGGCTGAGCTGATGCACACACGCCATGATGATTTCCTTTATTTCCTTGTTCTAACACAGAGAGATGATTCCTGATTGAATGGAAACTTAACCCTAAAGTTTACTGAATTATTATTATAGAGTATTGTCCAAATCTATAACCTTATACAGTTCAGCTTAAATGTTTTGAATTTTAACAGCCTGTAGTTGTGCTTGTTTCTAAAGAGAACTCAATGGGATGAGGTGATGTTTTACTTTTAGTGTGAGAGAAAAGTTTAATAAGCGTCATCAAGCGTCACTAGTGCACGAGAGACCAAGTTATTGCTGTACACGAGCATAAGCGTGTTAGTTACACAAAGTTATATATATAAGCTGAAGTGATTTGCAGCTGAGGAAGAAGGAGATCTGTGTTTATTCGTGTTGGCTTTACGGTGCAGAATTAATCAAATATTGGATAATATGGATTTCCTCTTGGAGCAGACAGTACCGTCTGTCTGTCTGTGCTGCAGACGCTGAGTCTGCTAATATGTTACAGTGGATGAGATAAGGCTGTTTATGCAGATTAATGAGTAAGACAGAGCTACACTCCCCACTATGAACCAGTCTGTCCCAGGCAGCGCTCGACCTTTTTTTCTCGATTTGCCAGTGCAGCCGACAGACGCGTGAGTAATAACAGGCGAATGCTTCTGTAAGCTGCCGTCACTGCCCTGTGTTGTCAAACAGCTGATTCCACAGCTGAAGAATAGAGTCAGTGTGACTGTGAAGGAACGTCAGCGCGCTACTGAAATCCTGTTAGGTCAGATTGCAAACCAGTTCGCTTCATGTGAGTAATCCTGTGTCTGTGGATCAACTGTCTAGATCTGCCCCCTCGGATTATCACCAGTAAACCCACACCTTCAAATATTGCACCGGTTCTGTGTGTGCCTGGGGCGTAATTTATGCGGGAGCCCTTTATGATGTTTCAGAGTATTTTATTGATCATTTCAACACCATTCTATGGCTATAGGAACATATACAGTGACATATACACAAACAGTGACAGCACTCTGCTTCTTCTCTTCTGCAGGAACTCAAGAAACAGATGGAGAAGAGCTGGAAGGACTACGACATCAAAATGTAATTACCTATACCCTTACTACTTGGCTGCCTCCAGTGTTTGATCACAGTCTCGCTCTTCATCTTCAAGCCTCTTCGCTTTCAAGAGAGAAGAGAAACTGAAGCCCGACGTAGACGTTATAGCCTGAGGAGAATCATGTCACACGTTTACATTTCTAGTTTCTTCTAGTGGTGGGTTATAGAGGTGAATGCAGCAGCAAAGGTAAATGTGATAAACACTTCATTCCCCCATGGTCATTCTCCATTACATTACTATGGTGGTTTAAATTGTTTTATAATGTCGTTGAGAGATTCCACATCTCTGCTTTCATCCAATTTCCTGATATCTCTCTCACTAGAGCTGCTTTTAGAAATGCACTGAAGTCTGGAAATCTACCAGATTGGGGATGTATGTGGATTCCAACATACGTCCCCAGTCGGTTGCTCAAGATATGTTCTGCAACACAAAACAAAAAAGCGCAATTTATAAGTCATGTCCCTCCTCCTGAATGCTCTTCTCAGGTGCAACCCTTCACCGAATGTTATGGACATTTTTCCTTTTGTTGTGAACATATCGGACGCGGACAATCTCCTGCTGTGCTCTTTATATATGAAAGGGAAAATGTCCAGATCAGGTCTGAAAATGACTCATGGGGAAAGTGAAGGCCACCCAGTTTGTGACGGAAAAAGAAGCAGCATAAAATGTTCCAATAGTTAATCATTACAGAGAGAGAATTGATTAGACCGTCAGTTAAAAACTTGGACACACACTGTGGTTATAAATGGCACAGGGATAACATTCTTTCTTCCTTTTCCCCTCACACGACCAGAGGGAAGTTGGAGAAGGAGCGCAAGGAGAAGACCAGGCAGCTGGGGCTGATCAGGACGGAGGGATCAGACGGCGGGGAGGACATGGAGAGGGAGAGGAGGTCCTTTCAGCTGCAAATGTGTGAGGTGGGGGGATGCGTGCCAGTCAAAACACCAGACACCTTTCACATACCTGGGGCCGGGCTTGATTTAGCACATACGGGTGGTCTGCCTCGTGGATTCCATGTTCCGTGCTTGGTCAACTGAATGGCCGGGGTTGATCCCTCGCCTGTGTCTCTCCAGTATGAAAAAATATGCTTCAGAAAGTCAAACAACAGCTTCAGTTGGTTGAGTTGCAGTAGAGCCACATCGTAAACATTACAGTCTGCAGTTCAAAGGCAGATTAAACAGCTTTATGGCCCACACCTGAAAGCTAAATTGGGGGGAATTACTGTTACAGACAGGAGGTGTGGTCCCGGCTCCTAGTGCACATGTAGCAGGAGGAAAACCCTGAGGAGAAAGAAAAGGTCCAACTCTTGACTGAGACCAGCTGTTGTGACAAAGAGGAGAGGCAGGGACAATGGAATTTCCACTTGTTGCAGCCTCTCCACCGCCCTGCGTCTCTCTGTCTGCTCCTCTTTCCCCTCCACGCAGACAAAGAGGCTTTAAAAACCCTGTAGTTTAATGTTAATGCCCTTTAAAACCAAGAATAGTCTAATAATATCTGTAATACAGCATAAACTAAAGTACGCCTGTGTTTTTAAATGAAGAGTCTTTTTCCAGTTTCTGTCTACAAGGTTCAGTGATTGGCTGTACCTTCTCAAAGTAGAATATTTGAAAAACATCAGAGGGACGATGCTCGGCCCTGCCCACGCTGTACAGACCCCAATCACAAAATACTACGTTTTCTATAATACTGCCATTTCTGAGGATGTCATTAAGTGTTTTTCAGCGAATAATTCATGTTTTTTTTTAGCTTTTCCCTGGACAGCTGCTTTTTCTGGAGCTGTTTTTGAACTTCCTGTGTTTGTGCTTCTAGTATCTTCTGAAGATCCAGGAGCTGAAGGTGCGTCAGGGTCCTGATCTGCTCCAGAGCCTCGTCAAATATTTCCAGGCGCAGCTCAGGTCGGTTCCGGCACTGCTCCACCTCTTTTGGGTCTTGTCCATTTTGGTTCTAGGTGTGAAATAGGAACAAGATTATGTTTTTCCTTCTCTGAACTTAAAAGAAGTTGGATTGGATTTCTGCCCCTGGGTGCAAGCAGGGCTTTTGAATAGCAGCGGAGGTTCTTTGGTTTTTCTCTTCCTTCTGCAAGCTGTTATTACTGGTGTTAACAATGTACCCATTTAAATAATACCAAGGGTTTCATGTGGGAACTGCCTTGCTTATACAGCTTCAGCATGTGATGTTTTGGTTGGTATGAACTGGGATGTTTGGATTTCAGTACCATCATGACTCAGCATTTGCTCTTCTTTTTTTTCTGATCTCAGTTTTTTTCAGGACGGCCTGAAAGCTGCGGAGAATCTCGCTCCGTTCATCGAGAAGCTGGCGGCCTCCGTGCACACGGTAATCACAGAAACTGCAGTCGGTTTGTCAGAACCTGCATCGCATCAGTCAATGTGTATACGGGTTAAAAAACCTGTTTTGATGTTATCATACCCCAAAACCACCCACACACACATTTGTCATCCATTGCTCATTGACAAAGTCAGGCAGGACCGTGTCCGAGGAGACACTCGCCGTAAAGCTCTGGCTGTAAATCACTTGGGGCTTTAGTGTCTCCTGCAGCGATATTTCATTCTCTCTCAACGGCCGAAAGTCTCCTCTGAAACTTCCCCCCCGGCTGAACCCACAGGCAGGAGATTGTTATTGGCCTATATTCCCAGAACTCCCCCCACGTTTCCACCGATGAAACCGAAAGCATCCCTTCATTTTCATTCTTTCCCCCCGCTGCACACCTTTTTCCTCCAACCACTCTGACCGGTTTCCAGGCTGCACAACGTTTGCCTTCTTCCCTCTTTTTTTTTCTTTTTTCCCCCCCCTTCCTTTCGGAGCACTGGAAACAGGCTGTTAACTGTGGTGCTGGAAACGTTAGAGGTTTTTCTGGTTCTTCAGGGGCAGATCGCGGACCCGCTCAGACATGCCAGACCGAGAGGAGGCTGTTTCAGATTGAATCATGCGTTGTGGTTCCCAGGGAGGAAATGCTTGAATATTTTATTTAAATTAAGTTGTGCTGGATACAAGACCGTTCACTTAGCTTATAGGAATACAAACACAACTTCTTGGGAGTGCAAACACCCCAGTATAGAGCTCTGGTCTGCATTATTCATACTATCGCACACAAAGCTCTCATGTGTTGTCGTTCCGCACCCAACCATCGGAAAACAAATCCCACGAATGAAACATTGTAAATGAGCCGAGGGAAAACAAGCATCAGCTGTCCTTCCAAATACTTACATTCATTTAATGTCACTTAAATAAACTGACTGTGTGTCTCTGTGTGTGTGTATATGTGTGTGAATTGTAGGTGCGTCTGGACCAGGACGAGGAAGTAAAACAGCTCACTCAGTTGAGGGATTCTCTCAGATTACTTCTCCAAGTGGAGGGGAAAGAGGTAAACTTCCTCATAATATATCATTATCACTCTCATTTCATATAACCTAATTACATTGAGCTTACTTTTATACATCTGCACACTAAAGCTGTTTTCAGATATGAACTCTGGGTCAAGACTTTTTCCAGACTTGGCCTCTCAAATATAAACAAAGCAGCAGGAGTTTTTCCGGGTCACACACGTTCACTACAACAGGAGAATCTCCAGGAGATCCACTTTGGAAATCACATGTTTTTGTTTATAGCAGCATGAACAGCAGCATCAGTTATTATCTCCAAAAAGCTCTTGAATCTTATCGTCTTTCCAGGTTGACGGCTCCGCCCTCATCCTGAGATATTTGTAATCTTTATGATATGTTAGTTTTTGGGGTTTTGTGTCCGTCGCATGTTGGAATCAACTCACTTGCTGTGAATTCTCAAAACCCCAGAGATTTCAGGAAAATATCTGAATTTCCTAATGTCTAAGAGCCTTTTTGTGTCACAGGAGTACCTGAACAGGAAAAACTCTGGCAACGGATACAGCATCCACCAGCCACAGGGCAACAAAACCTACGGGACGGAGAAATCTGGTTTTCTGCTCAAGAAGAGTGACGGGTGTGTAAAATAATTTGCTACTGTCTGTTTCCCTGATTATCTTTAAGGTTACAAGCATTTTGTCGTGTTTTACATCTATCTAATAGCATTATTAAAAAGTGGACATATCATGTGGCTCACTGACAAACCTAACTTGTGCAGAACCTGTAAAGTATTTCAGCTGTTCATCCAACAATTATCTATACCGCTTATCCTTTGAGGGTCGCAGGGGGAGCTGGAGCCAATCCCAGTTTACATTGGGGCGAGAGATGGGATAGACCAGTGTATCACAGGGCATTTAGAGACAAACAACCATTCACATTCACACCCATGGACCAATTTAGAGTCTCCATTTATCCTGACCCCATTCTGCATGTCTTTGGACTGTGGGAGGAAGCCGGAGTAGCTGAAGAAAACTCCTGCAGACACAAGGAGAACATGCAAACTCCAAGCAGAAAGACCCAGGCCACGTTTTTAGTGCTTCAAATTACAGTACATTTTATCTTTAAAGTGAAAAACACAGCTTATTAGAACTCTCCACTGCGGTAAGAAGTCGGAGAGAGAAAGAGAGGCGGAACACAAAACTTTGTCGACCCCAGCTGGTCTTCATTATCGTGAGATGAAGATTCAGGCGGGGGCCCCTCCTGTGGAACTTCTTGGCAGACTCGCTCAGTGAGCAGATCCAACTTTTGAGTCATGCACACACACGCACGCACACACACGCACACACACAAACTGCTAGATTGCTGCGATAAGGACAGGGGATGTGGTTCAGTGGGGCGAATGTGAGACGGGAGTAAACTCTCCTCAGGCCACCGACACACAACGGAAGGTTCTCAGCCATTTTACCTGATTCAATCCAGATAATGAAGATTGAGGCACCGTGAACAGGAGTAAGCTGAGCGGGCACATCGTGTTCCACCATCACAATTCACACCCAGGGCTCGGGTTGATGACCTGCACTGAACCCATCAACACATTAAAATGAGTAGCATCATGTGCACAAAGTGTAACTGGGCCTTTTGTGTTGACATTCGAACCTGCAGGATCCGGAAGGTGTGGCAGAAGAGAAAGTGTGGCGTCAAATTTGGCTGCCTGACGATTTCCCACAGCACGGTGAGGACTCACAACAAAGTGTCAGTTGAAATCAGTCCAATATTTATTTTAACGCACACTGACCTATATGTGTGTGTGTGTGTGTGTCTGTGTTTTTATGCCATCAGATCAATCGCCCTCCCGCCAAGCTGAACCTCCTGACCTGTCAGGTGCGGCCCAACCCAGAGGACAGGAGGACCTTTGACCTGGTCACTCGTAGGTTCCCTCCTAAGCTTTGACCTTTACACCTTTACCCTCGACATATTATCACTGCAGTCGTCTGCTGTGCAGCTGTGTGAACATATTTCTATTCGCTCCCCCACGATATATAAATTGAGAACAGAGCTCATTTAACTTGGGGTGGAGACCAGAGGGACACAGTTGCGATGTGGAACAGATGATTTTGTGCATCGGGTTTGTGTTTTGTGCCAATTCTGGAAATGCAGACTTTTTTTCCACATTTTACCCCTTCTTCAACTTATATTCAATATGTTTTCAAGAGCAGCTGACTCTATCTCACTCTCATTCCTCCTTCTCTGCAGATAATCGGACGTACCATTTCCAGGCAGAAGACGAGCAGGAATGTTTAATGTAAGCATTGAAGCTGCATGTTAGCTTTATGTTTCATAGAATTCATTCACTCTGTGGTGGTTGCACATACACAAACAGATTCTGAGCAACAGGTACACTGACTAAAGAGTTAAAGACAAGTCCTCTCTTGAGGGAGAGAACTGCATGCCAACCCCTCGTGGGTGCATCTGATTGTCTGCCGCGACAGTACAACAACATGCATACAAAACAGCTATACAATGCAACAACAGCGCAAAAAAAACAAGTAAGAGATCAAAATGTGTTATGAAAAGAAAGTTTGGGTATTGTTCCAGGGCAAATTAAATTAAGGTGAGCTGCCACAGTCTAGATAATTAGTGTCGCTGCTTTGTCATGGAGAGAAAGGGCATTAACCTTGGCTGACATAAGGGCTCTCATGCCCCTTGTCCATTGTTTCAAAAACCCACTAACACCTGCTAACATCTGGCTTTGGTCAGCAATGGGAATGGATACGATCAGAATTCAATCCCGGGTCAAAAACTTTAGAGTAGGATGGGTTTCTCTCGGCGCTGGCTCCAATCGGCCGTGATGGAAACATGACACCTGGTTGAAAGCACTAAATTGGTAAGACAGTGAGGTCAGAGGGATTCGGTTGTCGAGACGTCCAAAACCACACAAAGGCAAACTCCTGTGCAGAGGTAATCAGCAGTATCAGAGCGCCCTTCTAGTTCGCTGCGTAAGTTTTCACATATCAAACACCTTTTATATGAGCTTAGGCCCGTAATGGAAAGATAACTCCACTTGAAAGAGAGCTTTACAAAGGTAGGAGTTAAAAAGAAAGACAAAGATTGTGTAGTGAGGTGGTGTAAAGCGTTCTGATCCTGAAGGAGGTGAGGGAACCAGCAGAGCAGATTAAGGACAAAAAAAGGGAGAGAAACTGAAGAAAAGCTGCCCTCCAGCAGACCCCAGCCCAGCTGCTGCGGGGTGGGACCGAGCGAGTGAACTCAGTGTGTTATTTTGTGTTGTGATGTGGTTGTGTGTGGAGGCTTTCGGTCCCCTGCCCTGCCCTTGTGTGTGGGGGCCTCCTGGCAGACTTTTTGATGTGAGGGACGGAATAGAAGAGGTTTGGAGAGAGAAGTACCAAAGCTTCAGATATGAAAGAATCAAGGCTCCGTTTGAATCACATGAAAGCCCAGAAAGTGAGACTGATGATGACAAAAAAAAACACGCAACTTTGTGTAATGCTTTCAATCTTCAGAAGATGAGAGTGAAAAGATTCCCTTGATGCGGCGAACTCTGTGTGAACACTGTTTGTCTGTGTGTGTCGGTACTGCAGCTGGGTGTCGGTGCTGCAGAACAGTAAGGAGGAGGCCCTGAACACAGCGCTCGGAGGAGACCAGCTCCACCTCCAGGACAGTGGGCTGCAGGACCTGTCCCGAGCCATCATCGCCGAGCTGCGACACATGCCTGGCAACGAGGGGTGTGCCGACTGCGGAGCTCCAGGTCAGTCCGCTCTCTGCTGCTGAAGATATTTGCAGAATTGAATGTGGAAATCTATGTTCATGAGCTGCTTTCAGACAAGCACTGAAGTCTGGACGCTCCTGACATGTTCCAGAGGGGCTGTAAGCGAGAACGCAAATGTCCGAGTCATTCGCTCCGGACATTCTTTGGAACGTTTTCTTTCAGAATCCCAGTAAAATATCTGAGTGACAATCCAGCAGGAAAATTCACAGGGTGATGAAGACCTTACCAACCAGCTGAGATAAAATAAACATGAGTAGAATAGAAATATCGTAGGAGGAAAAAGAGTTGTCATACACGTAGAAGACACAGACGAAGATGTCAATTTGGAAAGACTGAAGGGATTTTGCCGATAAGGACCCGTGCAGGTGTCGATGTGTCTAAATGAAACATGTGTTTTCATGGGGGAATTTTCACTTCATGTTCTCCCTCCTGCTGATGATCTATGCAGACGCCAACTCTCGTCTGGACATAACGGATATTTTCCTAAGTTCGGGTCTGAAAGTGGCTGTAACAAACAATTTGTGTTGTGCGTTCCTCACGGTCTGCTCTTTTTCCTCGGTGTATCTTAGATCCAACATGGCTGTCCACGAACCTGGGCATCCTGACCTGTATCGAGTGCTCAGGGGATCCACAGAGAGCTGGGTGTCCACTATTCCAGGATACAGTCTCTCACTCTGGACCTGCTGAGCACCTCTGAGCTCCTGGTACTAACTGCACACATGGAAACAGAATTACCCAGACAGAACCCTGATGGATTCTCTGTTGTCAGGATTTCCTAATTACACACATAATGTAACCATCTGCCTGTCATTGAAATTCCTTTCTGTCACGTCTTTGTGGCTGCGTTGTGTTTCTCTCCAGTTGGCCGTCAGTATTGGCAACACCAGATTCAATGACATCATGGAGGCGGGCCTTCCAAACGACTCCGTCAAACCGCTGCCAATAAGTGACATGTGAGTCCCTGATTTCATTTAAACCCAAAATCTGATTCTTCACAAGCTAGTGCTGTGCTTTATGTTTCATCAATCCGTGTATTAACCAACCAGGAACGCCAGAAAGGAGTACATTGTGTCCAAATACGCCGAGCGGCGCTACGTCCTGCGCAGAGAAGAAGCCGACCCCGGCCGGCTGCATGACGCCGTGAAGGGTCGTGACCTCACCACTCTGCTCCAGCTCTACGCCGAGGGAGCGGACCTGGCAAAACCGCACACGCCCCCCGACGGACAGGTGAGGATCATTCACAGTCGCACACGGATTCACACATTATAGACCTCATCCTGTCGGGGAGGGAGTGCATGTCATAAACCTGAATTCAAACTCTTTAAGATACTCACATATGTCGTGGATTTAGTGTGAATGACAGCAACTTCCTGACGAGGCCGCCCGCCCTGCTCGCTTAAAGCAACACACACACACATTTAGGAGAAGCTTTACAAAACTTGCCATTGACACCGAAGGAGTGTAACTAAAAATAGCAATCCCCACTGTGTTAAACAATGACATACGTGGTGTGAGTAGGTGGTGTGTTGACAGATACAGTATGTGAAGCATGTGTTAATTGTCGACTTGTGTGCATGGTTCATGTGGGTGGGTAGTCCGAGGCCGTTCCATCTGTCTTCTCCTCCCTTTTCCTCTCATCTTCAGCTGCGTCTCTCCAACCCCTCGTTTTCTACTTTAATCACATCCTAGCCTCTTGTCACAGACTTCCTGTTCAGCATAAGTGCGTAACACCACCGTCATCTCTGTGTGTGTGTTTCTGTGTGTGTCTGTGTGTGTGTGTTCATGTTTGTATATTTTGGTCGGTCCTCATTTATTGTTTCAGCTCTTAGGTCAAAGCTCATGTCCCGAGCGAGACAAGCTCATTGAATTACACATGCACTCCTCTGTCTTTCTTATGCACTTCCTTTTTCACTTCACATAGACAAATCCTCCTTAAAATTGTTAACACACAAACCAGAACGTCTCTCAGTGGACCGGACTTGCCAAGGCCCAAAAGTCCTTTAAAACTCAATCAAGCTGCGCCAAATTGTACATTCTCATAAAAATCCGTTTTATTAGAGATCAGTGAATTGTTCCTTGGAAAAAAGGGCTTACTGACTCATTCTGAATCCTTTAAACTAAGTTTTCTGGGAATCTGTTCGGTGGTTTTTGTGTGATGTTGGTCACGAATAAACAAAATCAACAAACAAATGCACATGGGTGAAAAAAGTAATAAATAGTTGTTATTCTGCCTCCATGTGAGTAGACCTGATCGTCAATAACGTGCTGCAATTGACTGATAGTGACCTTGACCAAAAAACATATGCTGAGCACAGATGGATAATCTCTTGAGGGTCAACAACGTGATCTTATTTGTTTGTCTTCTTCTTCCTGTTGAAGGGGATCAAAGAGACGGCCCTTCATCTGGCCGTGCGTCTGGAGGAGAGAAGCTCTCTGTCGCTGGTGGATTTCCTTTGTCAGAACAGGTCAGACAGCGATGAACATTAAAGTATGATTTGTGGCTCCCTAGAACAAAGAGGATTGTGTTTTATTAAACCCACGTAGAATATGCTGGGGATGTACAGCAGCATCTGTACTGAACTGTGTGTTCACTTTACAGCAACTGTCTGGAGAAGAGAACAGCAGAAGGGAACACGGCTCTGCATTACAGCGTCCTGCACCACAAGCCCGAGTCTCTCAAGTTACTGCTCAAAGCAAAAGCAGCTCTACACACAGGTACATTATGCCGTGCACTTAAACCTCTTTGTGTTATATATATAAAAGCCTGTGCACTCACAAACTATTTCACTTCACCAACTACAATCCTTTTACTTACACAATTTATTCATATAAATATACGTATTTCTTTTGTAGCATTTCCAAACTACTATCTATACTCTGTGCAATGATTCAGTTTAATATTGTGTTGTCGTATGCCTTTGTTTATATATATATATATATATATTTACAATAAATAAAAAGAGAAATTAGACAAACAAATGAAAAAAAATGTTTAATTATTATCTTGTAATTAACCAGCTTCCCATATATCTTTAGACATGTTATTATAAATTCAATATAAATGAGGACAAAAAGGCTCTATATATATATGTACTTATATACAAACTCATACACCTACATACCCCAAAACAAATATAAACAAATCTGCATTATTATTAATAGCAAAAAGAGTGCTTTAACAATTTCTTTTTCCTGTAGTGAACTCAGCAGGAGAGACGGCCCTCGATATCGCTCGGAGGCTGCAGCACCTACAATGCGTCGACCTGGTGAGAACTCAGTCCTCTTTTAATTCCAATTCCAATTCCAATTTTCAAAGAACACACAACAGAGAAATCAGAGCGGCAACGTTAAGAAACCAAAACCACAAAGTCAACTCCAGAAACCAAACCAAGACAATCTCCACAGCTCGAGACACAAGCTGGAAATAACTCCCCGTGCAGCCGAGCTCAGGACTCAGGTCTCGCTCCCAGGACGAGGAACCTTATCCTCATCTGGTCCCACTGTGCATCATTCAGAAACTGGTTTTATTTTCTTACCGGCCATCTGCCCTGCTGACTCAGACCTGCTTTGTGTAATATCCTGTTTGATTGTGCACATCCTTGTCTCGCAGGCCTTCTGTTTAACAATAAAAAAAAGGTTACGCCAGGAAAGTGCCTCCTTTTTGCTCATCTGCAGTTTTGAGAAATTATTTATTTTTCCCCCTTTGATCTGGAGCCAGGACAGTTTTATTTCAGTTATTTAATTTAACCCTCTCAGCTCCTAGCTCTTCTGTAAAGATTTTTCCCTGAGACGATTTCCAAAATTTTTTTTTATGTCATTTGTACTCTTCTTCATTCCTCTATAATAATCTCAGAAACTCTCTACAGAGACGTTCTAATATTTGTGCTCCTTTACGTTCCTACAGCCAAGAAAATGAAACTAAACCAGATAAGAAATTGAAAATTTTGTGGATTTAGGCAAATACCCAGTACACTGCATCTTTTCTGTTTTCCTTGATTCCTGCTTGGGTATTCTGACTGTTTGTGACTGTGTGTGTTTTAGTTGGAGCTGGCCCAGAGTGGGAAGTTCAACTCTCAGATCCATGTGGAGTTCATGTGGGAGACTCAGTCTCAGGAGCTGTATGACAGTGAGGATGACCTGGATGAGAGGGTAAACAACACACACACACACACACACACACACACACACACACACACACACACACAAGCACACCTGGCCGGACACCCCGCCAAAAAGTCGTTAAAAAAGAATCGAGAAAAACATTACAGGGGTTTTCCACATCACTCTGCTCAAGTGGAAAGGATAAAAAACAGATCTCTGGGTGTGACGAGATTTTATTAAGCCACGGTTTAGTTTTGTTCCTGCACCAACCAGCATCTTACCAAGCTGCTGACGTGAAGGAACCTGTGGGTCTAAAATCTAAGGTTTATTATCATCTTGTGCCAATTAAAGAAGCCTAGCTTATGTGTCATGTGAAACATTTACAAAAATATACAGCTTGCCCTAACTTAGATCAGATTAAACATCTTAACATGTGTTAGTGTCAGAGTAAAATGGGTTGCAGCTGTGTTGGCAGGTTGGGGTGTCCCAGTTCACAACATCCTGTATCATGAAGTTTCTAGACATTTATAGAACAGCCTCTGTTTCATATCCCTCACACCTTGAATTAACCAAAGAAACCACATAATTCAACCCTGTGAATTTCCTCTTTCCTCCAGGTGAGCCCGTTGCCCAAAAATCGATCTCCGAATGGAGGCGGTGGAACCTCCTTCTCCCGCTGGAGTCTGGCCTACACGAGCACAGGCAGCCGGCCTTGTCAGACTTACGAGAATCTGGACTTCCTGTACAAAAATCCACCTGCCAACAGTGCCCCCTCTGGAGCATCAGGGCCCCCCCCCGCTGCCAGCGAAGTCCATCCAGAGAGGTGAGCTACTATCTTTAAACAAATGATGTAAATAATCCTGTAAAGACTTTAAACTTCATATTTATTCTTCAAGAATGATGAGTCATAAGAGATCAGGTCTCAACTATGTAAATCTTACAGTAATGCAGCATTTAGGTAAAGCTTGCGTTGTACCAAAGGGCTGGAATGCTCCCATTTTGTTAAATAGCTGTTAGTCACTGTAGATCACTGGCACCAAGTCAGAGCTTTTTCCAAATGAAGCCACACAACAGCTTGTGTTGTACAGTTTAGTGACTCCTTTGTAGCCTGTAATAAAATCGCACAATGAGAGCTGACAAAAATGTCACTGCCAGTAGTTCTTGGCTTGTTTGCATCATCTGAATGGATGAAGTTGTTTTCAATTACATTTTCAACAAATGTTTCTTTAATAGTTCAAATAAGAAATTCATAGTTTCATTTGAGATCTTGGGAACTCAATTTGGATCTGTGAATAACTCAATGAATTATTTAATGTTGCTTTTATTGACAGATCCAAAGCACAGTGTTGTCTTTATCTACCTTTTGACCTCTTCTCCCTCCGCAGGTCGCTCAGACCCCCAGATCTCGGTCACAACACAGGAGGGAAACGGCATCCTGAGACGCTGCTCCAACCCGGCTTACCAATCCACAAGTCCCCAGATGCAGGCGAGACACAGCACTGCTTCACCCAGCACAGAGACCCCAGTCCAAGGTGGGAGGCCCTCTAGGTCCGGAGGCCTGCTCAGGGGGCAGAGGCAGACGTCGGAGGGCCAACCTGGTGCCGGCTCTGGGTCTCAGAGCAGTGTCGGGTCGACGTCCTCACAGAACCACATAGGGCCTGTCAGGTAATACGGCAACTGGTCTACACATTAGACACTAGAAGCATCCAATCCAAGCTAACACTGTGTCTGAATGTTTCTTGATCATTCTCCAGCTCGGAGAAGACCACGTCATATCGCCGGACCAGCAGTGGAGGAGGCAGCCAGGGGAAATGTGGCGTGTCGTCTCCCAGCTGCGTGGGCAGCCAGGAGGATCTGTACTGCAGCTTGGTGGGCCTCACCCCGGCTCCTACTCCAGCTCCAGCCCCTTCGTCGTCCTCATCATCTTCATCATCATCATCACCAACAGTGACCTCTGCCCCTCGACGCCGCAGGAACGCTATGGTAACAGCCACACACGCAGAAACCTCTAGCTGTCGTATTCAGGCCCCGTGTCGCACTCTTCACTTTCCTCTCTCCGGAGAATCAGATAAAAGGCCGGTGAGATTTCTCAGTCAATATCAATGTGACATGTCTCCTGCAGGTCTCAGGCAGCCGGCCACATCACAAGCGTGTCACGGCTTTAGTGGACTGTCGAGCAGTCAGCGCCGAGCAGCTCGCCTTCTTCAAAGATGAGGTCATTGTGGTGACGGCCACTAATGACCCCCACTGGTGGGTAAGTGCAACTACAGCTTTTTCAGTCTGTCAGTTTTAGCTGCAAATCAAAGGATTTTGCTTGAGCTTGTGAAGTGAACTATGAACTTTAAATATGAATTTTTAATTAGATCATAAATGTTTTGTTTTTTTCTCCTATTCTAACAGGTCGGTCACATAGAGGGGGAACCAGCCAGGGCCGGGACCTTTCCTGTCAACTACGTACACAAACTGAAAGACTGAGGGACGTGGCAGCTTGAAAACATTTTATAGTAACATACTAGAAGAACTGAACCAGAATAGGATGCTCGCCAGAACCCACAGTGGATTTAATCCACAGGAGAGGACCGTGTAATTCTCCTGGATCCAACTCCAACGAAGGGACACCTGAGGATTTAAAGGACTGTTTAAGGGATTATACATTTTAACATGTTCTCATTCTGGGAACTAAAAAGGGAACATCAGGGTTTTACAGCCCCATTAAACCTTTTATTCCAATGACTTGCAGAAGTGCTTCCCCCCAGTTGGTCTAAGTGTTTCTACAGTCGTCTAAACCATGAACCACTACTATTAGGTACAAATCATTTGTGGCTGGGGAAACTGCTCTAATATCCATTTAACCTTTAATTACACAGTATACTGCAAGTGTTTTAAGATGTCTAGGATCGGTACCTACAGGCAAAACTTAAGTATAGGGCACAACCCTTTCAGGCACTTTAAACCCAGGGAGGAGAAATCTTCTGAAGACCTGGCAGAGCTGTAAGCGTTCACCAAGTCGGCTACTGAGCACGGATAAAGCTGCTCTTTTGTTCTGAGAGGAAACTCGTCTCATCCTCCACATCACAGGATACTGAGAACTTGGACGTGCGGTTCAGACCTGCCCGGTGTGTGTTGCAGCCTGCCTGCCCCGGGACGCTAAGAGTGGCCTCGCCAGCCAGTCTCCAATCAGAACGCCAGCCGTCTGGGCAGCCCGGAGGAGAGATCTGAAACTTTAGCTCGGCCATCTTGACTGTGCTGGGGCACGGCTCGCAGCCTGCACGCGGAGGAGGAGGAGGAGGAGGAGGAGAAGGAGAGAGGAAGAGGAGAGGAAGAGGAGGAGGATCAAGTTTCTTCTGGCTCCAGCCATCTGTCTCTCTGAAGGACCTGGGATAACGTTGGTGTGTTAGGGGGGGAAAGGAAAAAGGAAAAGACTCTCTGCTCTTCCAGGAGATGGCACTTAGAGAGGGGCTTGTTAGTAACTGCATGTCCACTGAACACACAGTTACTTACTGTAGGCATCACACCAGCCACACAAGCTCACTTGCACTTACTGTACACACACATGAGCGTTGTTAGTTAGAGACCTTAAGGGAAGAAAGAAAAAGAAAAGCAGACCTGTAACTGCTCCATTTTTTTTTAACCAGTGATAAATATCCACATGTAACATTTCACTGCAGATCTACACAATGTGTTTGTACATATTTGTCTTAAATGTTACTGTGTGTACAGTGTATTGCACATGTTTTCTAAAATGTTGTGCATCATAAACAGTTGTATCATTACAGTGTTACTTTGTGTGGCCGTCTCCTGATTTGATACCGTGTGTCTTCTGTTGTATTTGTCAGAGGGAGGAGGAGGAGGAGGAGGAGAAGAATAAGGGAAGCGACACAGTTGCACAATTGGTTTTCAGAAAGGTTCCCGTCCCTCTTGCTTTGGAACAAACACTGACAGGGATGAGTTGAGGCGGAGAGGCGGGCAGGCGTTCACCTCCGTTTGAATCATTCCTGAGATTTAGCAAAGTGGCCAGGAGTCTGCTGACGTCGTCATGTCACAGTATTGATGATGAGGCAAACCAATAAGGAGAGAGGCGTGTCAGCTGACTGGTTCAGATTCACTAGATCCCTGCTTCTATCTGGATCTGCACCAAATTGCACACACTCGTAAATATCAATTCCCTAAATTCAATAACCTCTGCTTGTAACACAGCACATTCACACTTTAATATAATATGACATGATAAAAGTTTCTCAAGTATCACTATAGAGCCAAATACATGTTTGCTTTTGATGTCATTTGTAGCCAGAGTTTGTGCATTGTTGATAATGGAGTGCTGTTTGGGTTTCAAGATTCCAACATACATGACATTTAATCCTGGTTTTAAAGCATCAAATAACTAACTAGAGCCGGACTGTCCCCTTAAAGACAACCCAGCATCAGTCCCCTTAAATATGATCTTTTCCATCAAGATCCATGAATTACTTATTCTCTGGGAAATCAGTTTTTAGAAGTGTGGACAAGGCGTGAGTCCAGTGGACTAATGTAGTGTGGTTGGATAAAAGCCAGGAGGCTAATGCAGACTAAAGGTACCGAGCTCTTTATCGGCAGTGCAACCACACATTGTTTAAATTATTAAGTTAGTGTACCACCATGCACCACCTCCTATGCCAGGGCTTTAATGGCCATCACTTCCTCCTGCACCTACCATAGCACAATATGTTGAAAAGCACACATAGCTGAATATTGTACTGTTTTTGTTGCCAATCGAATGATTGAACTTTAGCATCTAATACCTGGAAATCATAGACCCACACTAGTTTAGTTACATAAAGGTAGAAGGTAAGATGAGCACAAAAAGTTCACGTCTCGAAAAATGTAATTCTATACTTAGAGGCTTTTACATATATACTTATACTTGTAAAATGTTGTGCAGCGACCAACTGAATATATCCTCAGTATATATTCTCCCTCCCTGATGTTCAACAATTGCATCTTCAGAAGATGATGTTTTAAATTGTTTTTTTTTACAGCAAAACTTCTAAAATGTTTTCCATGAAACTTGGTGAAAGGGCAGGACATGTGCCAAGAAATGACATATTAAGGGAACTGATTGTGTGCGGTTTCATGCAGCTTGAATGCATTTAAGGTGTCTGTTGTTTTGGTCTACAACAAAATAAATGTTCAATCAAATTCCGAATGTATGAGTTTGAGAAGGACATTTCCGAGAGAGAACACTGATGTACTCCCAGTGTTTTTTGGCTAAATAATTTGTCTATACAACTACATTTCTCCCCGCCATTGTCTGCCATCCTCATAGCTTTCTTTTCTGCCTCCCAAAGCCAAAATGTCTCCATCCATCCATTCATCTCTCTCTTGGCAGTTTTCCCTGCACCTCTTCACCCCTCTAGCCTCATTTCGCCTCCATCCTGATGTCACTTAGCCCTGACCCCCCGTCCCAAAGCCTGGATGATGAAATTCCAACCTGTCACTTACATAACGGGCCACCTCTAACAGCCAGGATAATGATGCTGCCCGCCGCAGCTCACTCTCCTCTGTCTACTCAGTAGCCCCCCCTCACATGTATTCTACCATTAGGCCGTCCTGCCTGTACTATTGCACACAATACGATGTATGCATTCTGAAATCTTATTATGCATAGTGTGTAGTAAATGTATGCATTCACTAATCTGTTTTATATGTACTAATACACAAACACTACGCTCAAAAATTATTTAATACATGCAGTGGAATATAATATTAATCCATGAAATGCAGATTTAAGCCGTCACTAATCTCTAGGTTTCTATCTTTCCTGGGGGGGAAGAGAAGTGCGGCTCGGTTCCATTATTAACTTTCTTTGAATAAGTTTATATGCATCAGAGTCTGTAATCTCTGGAAATAATAGAGGATGTGCAAATGTTCTAATACCCCACATACTGAGATGTGCCCACTTAAAAGCCATCTACGTGGGTGCAGCCCTTTCATTAAGGGAGCAGCAGCAAAAACCATCGGCTTAATGCAACTTCACAAATCCTGCCTCGCAGTAATGAGCACTTGGAAGTGGGATATATACATTTCCAGTAATTCTGTCCTTTTAATGTGAACGAGGGATTACCTAACATCCATTTAAGTGAATTATAACCGAGGGAAAAAGGCTCTAGTCGACAAGCAAATGACTAAATGCAGAAATAATGCATTTTTAATGTATGTGCAGCAAAACATTTCTGTCCCAGTCTGTTCTTCTCCGGAGTCCTGCTCTACGTCAAAGAGCAGTTTTCTGCTGAACAGGCGCTCGCTGTGCTGCTGCAAGGTGACCCCAACAGCTCCCAGGCCTCCCACATGACTGCAAAAGATGTAATATTTAGAGGTCCCACCTTTAGAAATTAATATTTTATACAAGAGATTTATTCACCAGGAGTCTGCAGCCTGTTTAGAGGAAAGAATCACTCCTCTGCAACATTTCAGTCATTTATTCATTTTTATTCTTATAATTCAGCTTCTTACAAAACCTTATGATGCTGCAAATGAAATCTATATTTAAACATTTACTAGTCTTGTACATTGTAGCTCTGTGCTCAAGTTAATGAGATAAAGTGGTTGCATTTTTACACGTAAAACAGCAGAACTTACATTCATGTACATTCATTCACTGCAGGAAGCAAACACCTTTTTCAGACACAGTGCTGATACATGAGGGAGGTTTGGGGACAAATTACTTTCCATCCAGCTGATTCTAAAATAGCTTTGAAGATTACTATAGCCATTAATTGTCAAATTAATGATTCTACATTAAGGCTCGTAATTACACAAATAACTGTTTCAGTTAACGTCTGGAAATGAAAGTAAATTTACTCCAAACCTGTTTTTACAATTAAGCGTACAACATTTTTACATTCATTCTGAAGTAGGATATCATTTTTCAATTATAGTGTGAATAAAAGCTAAGAAACACCTGATTGAAGGAAACATTAAAAGTTCTGTGCTTAGTTCACCAGAGCGTAAAAATTCAAAACACATCACAAAAACAAACATATATAATATTCAAACATTCAGAAAAGAATAAATACATATTAGAAAGGTGTGGTTGGTCAGTGTTAACTCGCTGATCATTGAAACTTATGTTAAATTCCATTTATCAACCACATGGTCAAACAGTTGGATATTTAGTGTTTAGGAAGACACTTGAGTAACATATTACATTCTTTCTGCAAGTGGGCCCAGAGGTCTTTGGGAAACGTAGTTTTCATTCGTAGAAAAACACAAAAGGTGCAGTGCCACAACAGTGCATGACTTGTTCTTCTTCTGACCAGATAATGACCATCACCCTCATCACTGGTTCCTTCCTAAGTATAGACAGACATTTGATAAGGCATATTAAAAGCAATATATAGGCCAGCTGTATATTCAGTTGTAGCTCTAGCTGTACACATACATTAGGATAATGAAGACATGTTTGAGGCCTAAAGGACCTTTTGATTCTGCACTTACTTAACCTCAGCTGAATATTGTTTGGTATAGATGTGCACAAAGACAGAAAGCAGTCGTTCCCTTGGCCGTGTTTATGTGTGGAATGTTTAAAGTGAGTCAACATTCAATAATAAGTCACCATGGCGATCAGAAATCTGAACGTCAGAAACACTGCACCACTTAAAGGGGGAACTCAGGGGCGAGATGCCCAACAACAGATTCCCTGAATATGTGAGTCAATTTTGTAAGTCAAGCTTCAGATCAACAGGAACCTATATTTCCCATGATGCACTAGAATTTCAGTCATGTGTCTCCAATGACCAATTTTGCAGAGGTACTGTTTAAAATGTCCTTGAGCTTATATAACCTTTGATTATTTGTATTTATTATTATTATCACTGAGATCTTTGTTAAAAAATTGGTTGAGTAACCGTTTAAATGTGCTTAAAAAAAAACTATAAGTCGTTGAAGCCCTTATAGTCAAATTCGAAAATAACCAAAATGAACCTGTGGCCTGGTTGTGATTGATTTGCATCAACTTACTACAGTAAAAAGGTTTACAATACTAAACTAAATGTGTTGTTTAGATATTTTCAGTTTTTATTCTCACTTTGCCTCAGAACAAGCGGCCTGGTCTTAGAGCAATACATCACTGTCTTCTTTTGCCTTTGTCGGTTTTACATGATTCTCTAATGCGTCTCACATGATGTAGTAGAGTATGCCCATTATGCCCGTCTTTCCATCCAGGGAGCAATTAAAACTGGAATATATAATTGCACTGAAACCTGCAGTGAGCTATTATACAGTCTGGGCATACGCCTGTCTTGCAAACAGCCCTCCGCCTTTGTTCTTTCAGGGGTCATTTATAAAGAAGAGCAAACAACGCACAGAAGCAGAAGAAGAAGCAGAAGAAGAAGAACAACAACAACAACAACAACAGCAACAATCTGGGATTCATGCTCTGCAGAAATCCCTTTTTCGTGATTTTGGAAAGTAGCACACGCATAAAGATGGATGCTAAGTTGCTCTCACATTGCTGCACCAAGAGTGAATGCCTGCCTCTGTGCAATAACCTTTGAACGCCCAAAATAGATATCTCTGGTGTACCGGCTGTGCTTTCTACACACACACACAGAGACACGCATGCACACACACAAAGCTGAAGCGAAAGGATTGGTGAAATAGATACGCAGTCATCCCCTAATCCAAACACAAGAGGAACGGTGGGAAGGAAAAGAAGAATTAGGCCAAAAAATTAGAGTGATCTATAAGTAGAAATTAGGTCATACACTGCACATGGTCTGTGCGTGAACAAGTGCAACACAATTATCAACCGTTCTATTAAAGTGACCCAACAAAATAAAAAGTATCGTCTATCTTCTTACGGTGCTCTGCTGGATACGGTTGGTAGGTTCTCTGGAAGTGGATTTAGGGTCGAGAGACGAGCGGTTGCTAGGTGACTGGGTACAAAAAGAGGCCACAGGTGGAATCGTCCCAGTGTGATCTCCTCTCTCGCTCTCCCAATTGTTCAATGCCGCCTAAAAAAACGCTGTGTGCGACCGGTGGTGGACGAGTGGTCGCAGAGAAGCCAAGGCACGATTAATAGAAACGTCTCAGCCCTCTAAAGTACACACTACATTATTTTCCTAACTCCTTCCTGCGTCCTTGGTTTTATAACAATGCAGCAATCCCTACCAAAGCTTCATCTCTTGTCCACTTCCACTGCCCTCCTCCTCTGTTTCAATGCTACCCTCGTTCTCATGTCCGTTGCTGCAGAGATGCTCAGCAAAGCTCCTGTTACCTCACCTGGACATGACTCATCCATGCACAATGGTTTCTATATCAATGTCCAATCCCTCCTAATCAAGTCAATGCAGGCAGCAAAGTATCGGTGGTAAACAAGAAAAGCAAACTGACATGCTGTACACATAGCACTGGTTGAAGTTGGTCAGAAACGCACCTAACAGGAAGCTCCTTACTAGCATTTGTGATAGGCACTCTAAAGACCTGGAGGACCAGCCTCAGGATATAATAGCAGAAAGGTGGAAACTGTAGAGCAGCCGTGACAATGTGTGATCTCTAAAGAATGGAAGTCGGTCCTCCTGTTTATGTAAAGCACATTTCTAAAGCAAACGTTGAAAAAGGTGGAAAGTCCTATTTGAGCTTCACAGGCCAGGGCAGGCACGTGCGGAGTCCAAGCATGGAGGAGAAGACGATGGTGGGTCGATGCTTCTTGAACTTCAGGCCTTTCTTCAGCCGCTGGCTGTTCTCCGCCACATACAGCTCCCCCTGCTGGGCCCCGCTAGATATCCTCGACACCACCTCCCCGTGAACCACTACCTCCTCTTCCGAGCGCACAAACACCTCCCTGAGCTCCTCCAGCCGTCGCTCCATCTCTCTGATGACCCGCTGGCGCTCCTCAACCTCCAGGAGGCGCCGACGAGCCGCCTCGAACTCCATGCTGGAGCTGGGGGTGACGTGCTTGGACGAGGGGGCCGTGGCTGAGGTGGACGGGGGGTCGGACCTGGTTAGGAGAGCCCCTGCCACCCTGCGGAAGTCTCCCATGGAAATGGAGCGCCTGGTGGCCGGAGAGGCCAGAGCCAGGAGAGCAGAGGCAGATGTGGACGGTGGCAGGGCCAGTGGGAGGAGAGGAGGAGAAGATGATGATGATGGAGAAGGTGAACCCGGCGGTTGAAGATCTGGATGTGGGTCCTTGTTTTTAATAGCTGCTGCCATGGTCTCGGTTGTGTCCTCATCTTGGAAGTCTGTGTTTCTTTGTCGTCGCTTCATGGCCGGTGTTCAGCTCCTGCTGCTGCTGCTGCTGCTGTCTGTGTTTTCCGTCTGTCTTCCTGTGTCGGAGCGGTGAGCAGCCGAGCAGACGGAGCGGAGATGTGCAGTGATGCAGCCTGGCGACCGCTCCATTCATTAATAAGAGATCCGAGGCAGGCTTGTGCTGTCTCTGCGTCTGAGTGGTTGTGCTGGGGAGGAGCCTGCTGACGGCTCATTGGCTGCTGAAATCCTGGCTACGTCAGCCGATGATTGGGCAGCTTCGCCTCTGTGCTGCTGATGCTGGCAGACGGTTGTGTCCTCTGCTTGACTGTTATGCCTCCTCGTCGTGGTCGTGGTCCTGCGGAGCTGTGCTTTGATCAGCTCTGCTCAGTCAAGCGAGGCAGGGGGAGCTGAGCGATGAGGGAGTATCAGGTTTTTCTCCCCTTTGCTGAGGCCATTTTGGCTCAGTTTCTGTTCTCCCAGCCTCTCAGCCTCTCTCCATCTCCCTCTCTACAGTTGCCCCTAGCAACACAGCCTCAACATCAGATGGTGAAAGCGGGGGTGTTTGTGTCTATGTGTGTGTATCACTTTCCTGCTTAGCATTATCACCATTTCCCTGATTTCATTCTTTCCCACATTTCCCTTGTTTGACCTCCGTGGCAGTTCAAAGCTTTAAGTCACATGTAACACGCAGATAGACACACACGTGTCCACAAACATGCACACACATGCACAATTGGATAAACTACACTGTTCTCTACTGAAAAACAACATAGACTCACAGTTGCCAAGAAACTATTATTGGCTGCAAGGACATAATTGGGACTTTATAATTAAAATATTTTTTATCTCAGTTTGGACAAATATAATTAATATTATGTGAACACGATATCTCAAGAAGGCGTTGAGGGGAACTTCTCCAAATATAGTACAAATGTTCGGTTAGACTCAAGGAGACTTTGTGCATCATAGGTCAAAGGTCAAGGTCACTGTGACCTCGCTGAACTCATTGTTTTGCCTTGTTTACGTGATATCACATGAACACTGTATGTGGGTCGCTGTACCCACGGTAATTCCATGGCAGTTTTAAGAAATATTTTACAGAATGGAAAAGATCCTCGTGCTGACAGGGTCTGGTGAGTCAGGTAGTTCACTCAGAGCAATTTAAAGCTCTTCTGCTGTGTTTAATCTTCAATCTACAAATTCACCTCGTTAAAAAACTGACACCCAAACTCATGTTTCAGGTTTGAAATGAATCTGATAAGTTACATCGACATAAAACAATACAGATTTTCTTACAGAGTTCTTCTTCTCATAGCTGTAGCGTCGCCTCCCCTAAGATCTACGCTTATCCGGTCCGTCTAGACATTTATCGACTGGTTCTGCAGCCGCCTGGCAGACGTGATACGATCAGAGAAGTTAACACACAGAATAAGTTCACTCCAATACCCTCAGAAGTAATAACACACACACAATTGAAAAAATGGTTTGTGGTGCATTTAGAGCACTGAGAAGTGATGTTTTAAATATCGCCCTTCAGTGAGAGTGAGTCAAAACGATGAGGCTTTTTAGCAGGTCAGAGGTGTGTGTTTGTGTGTGTGTGTGTGTTTGTGTGTGTGTGCATGCGCCGGCGTATTAAAGTGTTCACTTAGCTCTTTGTTTTCATCTCAGCACTGACGCTGAACTCTCTCCGTGCTTTTAGCTTTAGTGATCTCCAGAGGGAAGAGAGCGAGAGAGAGAGAGAGAGAGAGAGAGAGAGGAGAGTGAGAGAGAGAGAGAGAGAGAGAGAGAGACTTACAAAGACGGAGATGAAAAAACAGAAAGAACAGCTTGTACTCTATGTGCCTATTGGAGGAATAAATTACAGGAAGATGCTCTTCAGGTCTTTAACCTGCTTTTCAAAAAAGCCAGAAAAATAAAAACGACTGTAAAAGTATTATAATCATAAAGAGGATACCAAGACAACTGTGCTGACAAGATGAGATATCAAGAGGGAGAAAGATAGGGAGAGATTTGTAGATAGCGAGAGATATAAATAAATACACCAAAAAAAAATATATATATACATTTCAGGATATCCCCTGAAAATGTTCCTTTGGTAAAATGGTGCAGATGATCATGTGTCCGCATGTGTTGCATAGTTTCCCTCCGATTTAAAGTAGCCCAGTATAAACATAATTGCTCGAGTAAGAAATAATATTAAGGATCAAGACAAGACATGTGGAGATTCTTTTATTTTCTATTTTTTACATACCTATTGTTGGACCAGACTATTGGTTGTGCAACATGCCACTGTCGAAATCCACTCACGCACAGACTGCCATCATCGTTGGCAAACATCCCGCCTGCCGCAAACACAGCAGTGCTTCACCAAAAAATGGTGTACTAGGACGCATTGTTTCGCACACACAGCAGACACCCACACACAATGTCAAAGATGTCTCTGCATCAAGTGTGTGGAAATAATACAAGTGTGCAAATCCTTTAAATATCTCAAACCCAGTCCATCATCCCTCTCTGCAGATTTCTCTCTTTTGGTTACAATTTTATTGAAACCTCTTGGTCTCTAAGACAGAACCCTCTGGTCTAGATTGATTTAATCTGTGTGTGTGTGTGTGTGTGTGTGGGTGTGTGTGTTATCTGAGACTAAGAAAATGTTATTTTTAATATTGTTTTATTGTCTAACCAAAGGATTTTTACATGGTCTGTTTATTAATACATTTACTACAACTGAATGAAAACTGAGATTTGAAGTCAAATAGATAAATTTGATTATATTATTATAGAGCTCCAGTCCGTCTAGTCAACATTCAATGTCACGACTAATACTTTTGCAACTGTTTTGTCACATTTCCCTGTTACCTTATGATATGAACAGGATAATTTAGGATGTGTTAGGCTTTGTTTTAGACACTCATCTATTAAAGATGGCCGTAAAAGAGGCATTACACTTAAAAAGTAAAACAAAAGGCCAAGTAGAAAAATAAGCCACTCATATATAAAGGACTGAAAAATGTAAACCTCACCAGAGCAGTGGGATCTTATTGGTCTCATGATAAATGATGTGTCAGATGTGACCTAGATATTTTCACACACGTCTTTTATTATTGTCTTATACTGTGCAGCAGCAGGGCCGTTGCTCCATGTCTGGTGCTGCTCCTGTTATATACTCTGCATTGCATGTGACATGTCATACCTGTATATCAGTATCCAGAATGAATTGTGCAGTGTTTGTTGTGTGTAGAAAAGCTATCATAGTGTATGTGTGCAGGGTAAGAATGAATTATGTGTCACCATTCTTTTTCTATAAAAATAATAAATTACTTTTGGAAACACATGCCGTGGAGAGAGCAAGAGCTAGATACGGTGTCAGTCGGGTTTTATGAGCTTGCATATGTCATTAAACAGAACCTCAGGGAATGTTATGAGCATCACATCACAACTGACATCATCTAGAAAAAGACACAAACACACACAGACTACATCACAAGAGCTCTTAAACTAGAGAGGAACGTCTAGTGAAGTATTCAGGCCTGGACAGCATCCTTCTATAGATAAGACCGGGATCTGCCTGCTCTCTCACGTGCACTGTACGTTCAGACACGGTCACTCTCATCAGGAAACAAAGAGGATTCGACCTCCAATAGAACAGAACAGATTCAGCTGACAGCTGCAGAGATGGACAACAGACGAGGGTGATGAGGCCGGCTCCCTGCTTTTTTGTAATCAATATCAGTCTGCTGCGGGCTGAGTCAGTCCATCTGTGAGTAAGTGAGTGAGTGTGTGTGTTCCCGACCCTTTCTAGCATAAACACTGACCTTGTCAGGACCAGTAGACCTCATTGGGACCAAAGTCCTAATGAGGTAAAACACAATCAGCTCCTGATTAAGGTAAGTGGTAAGATGTGAATTGTGGTTAGGTTAAGGTTAGTGTCAGGTCTGAATCCATCATGGTTAAAGTAAAGGAAAAAACCCTGGATCCAGAGCACACTTTCATGGGTTCTTCTTGGTTTATGTCCCACTCCTCCAGAAAATGTCATGGAAATCAGTGAAGTAGTTTTTGTGTAATCCTGCTTGAAATCAAATAATAAACAAATATATACAGATGTAACAAAACCATAACCTAAATAAGGGTAGCTGTTCAAACCTCTGTGTGTGTGTGTGTGTGTGTCGGTGTGTGTGGCGGTGTGTGCGTGTGTGTGGCGTCAGTTGAGAATTCGGGGGGAGTTAGGAATTGATTTGTGTGAGTAGAGCCTGCGTGTGCATTCAAGAGCAGGAAGTCATTAATTCCAGTGAATTACTGTTACGATAACATCACAGCACAGTGAGCAAAGCCCTTTGGAAAAATGCTGTGTATATAAATAGTGAATAAGTGTGTGTCTGTATAAATAAGTCAAGACTTAAGCATTTCTCTCGGACATGGTGGTGCACAGCATGTCAGTGGAATGCAGATGCAGCCCCACAGCAGCAGCAGGAGCAGCAGGAGCAGGAGCAGGAGCAGCAGGAGCAGCAGGAGCAGCAGGAGCAGCAGGAGCAGCAGGAGCAGCAGGAGCAGGAGCAGCTTCTGTGTAGCTGTTATGTAAGCGTGTGCTGCTGTGCATACAGTATGTGGTGATTGTACGGGTGGATACTGTAAAGCAGGACCTGCTGTAATGTGTTCATGGTGCAGGAGAGAAAGCACACGAGGGAGAGCAGGAGGAGAAGATGGAGTAAGATGACAGGATCCTACAGGCAGGGAGATACAGATGGAGAGGTGCTGAAGCAGGAAGTCATTTACATGCAGATGTTATAGGTTTTCAACAGTGGGCCTGTATAACTATTCATTTGCATTTAAAAGACAGTTACAGACACAGAGTGCTTCCTGTCCCTTTTTTCTAGAAGGCTCAAATTGTTGTTCGAAGCTGTGATAAGTGTTTTCCTGATATATTAAGATATTTAAGAGGAATAAGTAAGACCCTGGATAAAGGATGTATTTCGATGAGTCGGCAGCATGTGATGTCATCTTTGACAGAAACACATTCAACTCTGGGACTGGATCCATTTGGCTCTTAACATGAAAACATTCTTACACTTTAACGCCCCCCAGTGCCCGGCAGAGGAAACACACCAGACTGAGGACCTACAAGAAGGCAGGCGCTGAAGGTCAGATAACCAGGTGCATTATGGGGATGCACCAGTGCACCATTTTCTGTTCTCATATCAGTTTTGATACAGGTCTTCTCTGATGGATCTAGATATAACCACTGTGGGAAGGTAAGGATATGCTGTGGTGCCAAAGTCTGCAGATCCCCATGACCGAATGTGACCAAATCAAAAACTGATATGCGTCTCATAGCATCAGACTCATTTCAAAGTCAGTTGAAAAGATAAAACTGCTCCTGTAGTAAAAGTTTGTATGTGATATACTCAAAGACAATATGAAAGTATGTCCGACATAAGAGCTCCCCAAAACCAAATCATCTTGATCGCCCCCTGGTGGCTGGCTGCAGTATAGATCACAACCAGCCCTTCCTCCATGTTAGCAGCTGGGACGGGGAACCAACTAACAACTCAAAGTTCACATCAAATACATTTTCTCAAATATAGCTTCTGAAATTTGAGATTGTTTTATCACACTGATGATTGTTCAAGTGTTTCTTTATCTGGGAAGTTAGGTTTTAATAATTTTTCACCGAGGACTTTATGTTTTCATTTGTTGGTGTGTTTGCAGGATAACTCTAAGAAAAAGCCTGTGTTACATTCTAAGGTTACGGAATTTGAAAAAATGTTTCACTAATAGGAAGAAAAGCTTGAAAAGAGAAGATGTTGGTTGCATGCTGGGAAATGTAGGCTCCAGCACTTCTGGAGCTGAGAAGTGTCTTTATTTCTAATCTTTCATTCCCTTTACCCAATAGAAGTGTAATAAAAAACACAGGAGAACAAATTTTTACACAGAACAAGAGACATAGTTTGTCGTAGCAACTGAATTTTTAATATTCGTAAGATATAAAAATCTTCATCTTTATCATACAATAACATCTTACCATTAATTTAGTCAAAGGAGGGAGAGTTTTGCCACCAAACAATAATTATAATAGAACTTTGATCCCTTTTGAGGTAAGACAGCTGGTTCATATGTTAATTCAGCCGCAGCACAGGTCTGCCCTCCCACACGTGCACAGTATCTTCTGGCTTCATGTGTTTTCTCATGTAAGACATTCTGCCTCACCTGTAGGCCTAGGCACCGAGCTGAAAGCAGGACCTATGCTCTGAGGCTACTTACAGTGACACATGCTCTTTAGGATTTCTCAAATTCACTGTGAGGAAAAGTGGGATAATTAACAGTCGGGTGAAGATACTCCACACTGAGAGGAGGCCCGTGTGTGATTAACAACCAGTGACTTGACAGAGAATTTAAGGGAGGAGAGCGGCTGCGTCCGAGTGCTCGATTCCGTAAAGACGACAGTCCGCTCGTCCTCCCTACGTTTCCAAAACAGAAGAAGAGACCTGTGACGGCTTTGAGTCCACAGACTGTGGTGTGCTCAGCATGTCTTTCACTATTTTAAATCAACACTTTCTTTGGACAAAAAGAAGAAAGAAACAACAACAAAAGCAGCCAACACAGGAAAACAGCATCCAATACGCATCATCCGAGACACGAAATGGAGAAAACGAGAAAAGCAAGATAGCAAATATAGAGTTTTAACATGCCACACAGTTCCTTGGGCAAGTTTTCTTTCACAGAAAGCCACCTATTTTACTAGTTTTTGTAGTAATAAAAAATAACAGACATCTCAAAACAGTTGCCAGCGGGAGGACCAAGCAGAGTAAAGGGAGCGGAGAAAACATGAAGCCACACGACGTCATCACATCACATGCACATGACCCTGCAGCATCCCGCAAGACTGTACACACTCATCAGACACACACACACACACAGCAAGTCATGCAACTGACACACACAATCACTCTCTGTAAAACAAAACAAAAGCATTGATTGACATTAACCAAAACATCAGCATTTGACATTTCCCAGAATCCCTGCGTTCTGTCTGTACCAAAGCCAAAGAGGCATTTATGGCAGAAATGTTTCATTTTCATATTAATAATGCTATTTGAAAATAAACATTTAACAGCAGCTGGACAGTACTGTGGTGCGTGTGCCGTCGGCACAGGTTTGATTTGGCAGCACGACCGGTAATATAAAGCTCATCAACGTGACGGAACCAAAAAAGGACAAGAAGACGATCAACGGAACAGGCGGACGGACAGGCGTGCAGCAAGCTGAATGACAACCAATCACAGCAACGATGACCAGAGGAAAACTTTCATTGTCGCAATCGAAGAAGTGGCTCCACCGCACACACACACACACATACACGCACACACAAACACACACATTCACACACAGCCACTTGTACGTCTGCCAAAAACCCGCACCCTTTTTTTTGCCCTCATCACCCCCCCATCCATCTTTTCTTGTCCAAGGAGACTGACTGACGGCAGCTGGTGAGCCCGAACAAGGAGGATGATAGCAGGAGCAGGACAACTGATGTCACAAGGATGGAGAGGGCGGAGGATCAGGACCACAGTCGGTGTTCCTTGGCTGGTAAGTGACGTGTGGACAGTGAGTCCCCCCTCCCTCCCCCCCCGAGCAAGCTGAATGGGTGGTGCGGTTTTTGGTCAGTCTCCAGTGAGATGACTGGTGGTTCGGAGTCTCTACAGGGAGGTAGAGGGAAGCTTCTTGACTCGCCTCTGGGCCAGGAAGGAGCTCTCGATGGGCTTGAGCTCCGGAGTTGGTTGGGAGCTCTTCAGGGCGGAGTAGGTGGCAGCCATAGCTCCCTGTGGATAAAACAAGGTGGTATATAAAATGATTACTATCCAGAATGTGGGTTAGAAAAAGGAAGCCATTCGGTAATATAAAGACAACAACTTGTCGGGTTTAGGAGACTGGCATCTATGACTTCTTAAATGTATAACACCATGGACCATTTTAAAAAAGTGTTAAATATTAACAATGTCGGCAAAGGAAAATTTGTAACATTAAGTGCAACATAAATCATGTGGCAGCAATGTAAGCTTATGGAAAAATGTTAGGGGATGGTCACAGTTATTTGTTTCTACATATTCTACATACATATACAAAATAATACATATTGGCCTATTAACCAAGCCACTGTGATTAATTAAGATAATAAAACTGTCAAGCACAATGTAATATTGTATTTTGTAGAACAACAAAATATGGAAATATCTACTCTGATCAGCCACTATTCTATCGAAAGGCTCGGACCCTAATCAACATATTCAGAGAAAGCTCTCAGCCGTTACCTTGACCAGTTTGGGGTCCTGGTGCGGGAGCTGGCTGTTGGGTAGTTTGTCTCTCTGGACGATCCAGGGGTGCTTGAGGACCTGCTTGGCAGTCAGTCTCTGATGAGGGTCCACATGGAGCATCTTGGACACGAGCTCCTACAGGGAAAAGACACATTAACTGTGGCACTGACGGGCAGACATGCTCCAGTCTGACTGAGGCACAGAAACAAAATAAGAGTCAAATCGGAGGTTAACCTTTGCAGCGTCAGACACAGTGTCCCAGTTTCCTCCGATCAGGCTGAAGCGGCCGCTGCCTATCCGGCTCAGGATCTCATTGGGGGTGTCCTCAGGTCCGTTGGCAAATGGAGTGAAGCTGGAGGAAGTTAAAGTTAAGACAGATGATAGAATGAGTATGAAGAGCAGTGAGGAACATAAATCAGTTTCATATGAGAGTAGTTTTTATTTACCCAGCCAGCATGGTGTAGAGTAAGACTCCCAGACTCCAGATGTCGCATCCTTCATCGTAGCCCTGACGCTTCAACACCTGTAACGGAGTCAGAGATAGTTGTGCGTTTTATTTCAGGGTCTAACAGAGTTAACAGTTTAAATCCACATCAAGACCTGGACACAGCCTCGACTCCTACAAGTGAGGAGAGATGGTGTGCGCGTGACATGCTCACCTCGGGGGCCACGAAGTTAGCGGTGTAGCAGGGCGTCATCAGCAGGCCGTTGTTGGCCCGCAGCTGCTTAGCGAAGCCGAAGTCACAGATCCTGATCGACTCTGGATTCCCCGACTCGTCCACGTAGAGGATGTTACTGGGCTTCAGGTCTCTGTGCACCACCTGTAGGGCAAGAGGATACAGGACAGGGGGGGGAGAGAGATAATCAGGATTTGTATTTCTTAAAGAACAAGATTTTCTATCCACATTCATCCCAAAAGCTTCGATTAATGAAAAGTGAATGCACCTACTGGTAAAAAGCAATAAATTATGAAAACAAAGAGAATGGAAAATAATATTTTGCAATCGTAGTTTATGCTTTTAAAATTTGTAATATTTTTCCTTTTAAATCGGATGATACTCGTTTCCTTAAAACTCAAACCAGCATTGAATAATGGATTCCTATTTTATAATGGTTTCATAATTTATAAAAGAAATAAATTTGTAAGAAGCAATTACATAAATATTTCACTCAGGATATAAATCACTACTCAGTGGCCAGTGAACTATTTATATAACACTTTTCCCATCTTAGCCTTTAGGTAAAATTTGAAGTTTAGAATGCAGATTACAGGAGCCGAGAATTGAACCACCGACCTTCTGGTTAATGGACAACCCTCTGTCTCCATTATTTTCCCCAAATAGCAGATATGAATAATAGTTTTATTCAATTTGATTTGTTGAGGAATCACAATGTGCAAACTGGATGTGCGGTAAAGAAACAGTAAAGGGGCACAGGGGTTCAGGGCTGGTTTGGTGCTCACCCCCTGTGAGTGCAGGTACTCCGCGGTCTTGGTGATGGTGTGAAGCACAGCGCTAGCCTCTCGCTCCGAGAAGAACTTCTGTTTGAGGATCCGATCGAGCAGCTCGCCACCGCGCATCAGCTCCGTCACCAGGAACACCTGCTTGCCGTTATCGTACACCTGGGACAGAGACGCACAAGCCATGAAATCACCAACTGGGATGTTCGGTGCACTCCAGGGAAATAATACTGTGACATAAATGCTTCCATCCTCACATCCTTCAGGGTTATGATGTTGGGGTGTTGTCCATATCGAAGCAGAATCTCAATCTCCTCGGAGGGGTCTGTGCTGGTCTTGTCAATCATCTGTCAATCAAGGAAAAAACCGCTACATTAGTAAAGAATAACAAATCTAGTATTCTGTCCATAACATCTTTCATGAAGTGGCACACCAAACATAGAGTTGTGATTGTTCCATTTGTGTGTTCGTACCTTGACGGCGTATTCTGTGTTGGTGGCTTTGTGAACGCAGCGTTTGCATACGGAGAAGGAGCCCATGCCGATATCTTCCTTTAGTACGTAGCCGTCGCTGAACAGCAGGTTCTTCCCGTGTAGCTGCTGCAAGAGGAAGAGTAGATAGAAGACAGTGTTGAGGGGGGGGAGGCGTGACCGACTGACAGAGCTGACAAGGTAAGGATGTGGATGGGTGTCGGCAAAGGAGCCGGATCTATTTCTGGCAACCCCTCTCTCTCTTTGTAAAAACGGTGTGTGTCAGTCTAACACAGTTAATCAGTGATCATGTCGGGTGTGAAACAAATCATCTGGAGTCGCTTCACTCCTCCATACCTCCCATCTGCCTCACACGCACCTCACACATCTCATCTGCCCCCTTTTCACCCTCCTCCATCATGCTTTCATTAACAGAAACTGCTATCTGACACGTTAAACTCTGTCGAAACAGCCGCAATCTGACCTGGACCACTGGATGTGGCAGCGGCTGCACTGGCTCCACCAAACCCTCCTCCTCCAGCAGGGTGGAGGCGATGAAACTGAAGCCTCTGAAGAGCTGGTGAGCTCCGGCACTTGGGGGCACGCCAGGCGAGTCTGTAACACAGTAACGCAACAAGGTCAAGTGTTAGGGAGAAAAGGGAAGTTGTTAATGTTCATAAAGTCCTCTGCAGTAAACCCCACTTATACCTCATTTATTCTTTACGAGCATCGTAATAATTAAGTATTACTGCGTTGTAATGGCGCTGTAAGTGCAACTGTCTCCTTAAAATGAAGTCCTCTATTGATTTGTGTTATTTCAGCTGAGGGGGGAAAACTGCTGCCGCTCTCGGGGAGGAAATCCTGATAGGAAATAGACATGGATGGGCCTTTGACCTCTGACCTTTAGGGGTGCGGGAGGTGAACTCGGAGTCAAAGTAGAATGTGTCGTCTGGACGCGCCACCGCCGGCCTGAAAGGAGGCTTTGCTTCTCTCATGAAGAGTTTCTGAAAAGAATAAAAAGGACCTTTACTCTCACCATACAACTGAGGAGAGAATATCACTGAAAACCCTCCCATTGTAGTCTTTCAAAGTGCGTATATTAAAACATTCTCACATTCCAGTCTATGGTGGAGTAGAAGCCGTGTCGTTTGATCTCCTCTGCACCGTCAGCTCCAGATCCTGGGAAGGAAACATCAACATTTAGCAGCAGGGATCTCAACCAAAGAAGAATATCAAGTTTCTGAAGAAAGACAAGGACAGTTCTTTTCTAAAAAGAAAAATCATTAACGCTACGTTTTTTTTTCTTCTTTCAATAACCAAGAGTGTGGTGTTTCAGTTTAATTTCAGGTTCTGTAACGCTCTCACTTGAAACCCTGCGCTCACACTCAGATATACGCTGCTTGTGCTCAGATTTCCTGCTGAACTCCAGCTCTATGAGGGTATCGTTGTTTATTTTCAAGCACACAGATGAGAAGCATAAAGGACTCTCAAAGACATAAAGCCAGCCCACCCACAACGAGAGCAGAACAATTCCCCCATATTTATGATTATATGAACACAAGCGCATGGTTTTGAGTGAGAGCGTTACAAAATCGAAAGGTTAAACTCCCCCTTTAACTGAAAGACCAACGCTCTTGAGTAAAGAAAGGAAAAAAACCTCCTAACATGCTGCCCTCTGCGATAGTCATGTTCCATATATGAAACTAACCCAGTCTGTTGCAAGGGTTCCTCTTGAACAAAGACCGTAGCAGCGACTGGGCCTCTGAACTCAGGAACTGAGGCATTCCCAGACGCGCCCTGCAGAGAGAGACAGACGACACACAGCTTATGTTATTGCACTTGAAATTGAGCGGAGGCGTTTTTTAAAAAGCTTCTGGCTCCTGTGTGATGATTCCTCCCTGCAGAGAAAACTCACTTCAGAATGAGGCTCATGGTTTCTTTGCGGTCCTTCCCTTGGAATGGCAGCGCTCCTGTCAACATCTCAAACTGGAGGAGATAATACACAAACACACATTTAGGTTCTAGAGCTCTGTCGCACACAGAAACACAAACACATTAAAGATTGTTTACCATCAGTACTCCATATGACCACCAGTCCGCGCTGTGGGTGTGCCCCTGCCTGTTCACAACCTCTGGCGCCATGTACTCCACGGTGCCACAGAAGGAATACGCTTTCTTCTCATGATCGATGGCTTCTTTACACAAACCAAAATCTGGGGAAATACACAGAACACACAGTCAGTCCCCATCTCCCACTCTCTCTCTCTCTTCTTATATCCCCCTTTCAGCCCAGCTCTCCTCTGTCCCCCGTCTCTCTCCTCTCTCCCCCTGTCTCTCTCCTCCCTCCCCCGTATCTCTCCTCTCTCCCCCGTGTCTCTCCTCTCTCCCCCCTCTCCCCCCTGTCTCTCCTCTCTCCCCCTGTCTCTCTCCTCTCTCTCCCCCTGTCTCTCTCTCCCCCCTCTCCCCCGTCTCTCCTCTCTCCCCCTGTCTCTCTCCTCTCTCCCCCCTGTCTCTCTCCTCTCTCCCCCTGTCTCTCTCCCCCATATCTCTCCTCTCTCCCCCGTGTCTTTCCTTTCTCCCCCTGTTTCTCTCCTCTCTCCCCCGTGTCTCTCCTCTCTCCCCCCGTCTCTCCTCTCTCCCCCCTGTCTCTCTCCCCCTGTCTCTCTCCCCCATATCTCTCCTCTCTCCCCCCTCTCTCTCCTCTCTCCCCCCTCCCCCATATCTCTCCTCTCTCCCCCGTGTCTTTCCTTTCTCCCCCTGTTTCTCTCCTCTCTCCCCCGTGTCTCTCCTCTCTCCCCCTTGTCTCTCCTCTCTCCCCCTTGTCTCTCCTCTCTCCCCCTTGTCTTTCCTCTCTCCCCCTTGTCTTTCCTCTCTCCCGTGTCTCTCCTCTCATCCCAAGCGGTTGTGGCAGTTGTCCGCCCATCATGGGTCTGGTTTTGCTTGTGGCTTCGTATGTTGGGATTTAGAGCTAAACAAATAAAGTCTTCATCATTCTGAATATGCTATAGCTTTCTTTTGTGTCTAATTTAACAGCACTTTTCCCCCCCAACAATATTTTAACTACCACTAAAGTGAAATTTAATCTTTGATGTAAAAGAAGGAGGATATTTTATTCAACAACACTTTCTCCTTTTCCTCTGACCCTTGTGACTTGCTGTATTGCTTCTCTAAAACCTCCCAAGTTCACCTTTGGTTCAATGGCGGATAAATAAACGGCTGCGATTATGGTCGACAGTGAGATAACGTGTAATAATTAACTCGGGTATACAGGCCCATGTGCAGGAATCATGAGTCACTGTGATAAAGCTGCCACCACACTGTGAGTAATGGAGGTCAACGAGTCGGACCAGGGAGGTAGAGGGGTGTGTGTGTGTGTTTGTGTGTGTGGGAGGAGACTCACCTGTGAGTTTGATATGTCCCTCCTCATCCAGGAGAATACTAGAAGAAAATATTGTTAAACGTTAGAAAATGAACGTCTGAGAAGCTGTGAACGATTCTCTTCTTGGGAAAATGACACGCTGCAGACACTGGAATCAATTTAGTCTAAATTCATCCAGCCTTGTTTTAATGTAATCATGGACAAAATGTAAAAAACACCAACTTCATTTACAGAGCACTTTTCAACATAAAGTACAAAGTTCTGCACAACAAGAAAACAAAACAATAAAATACAGAAGGATGTACATAAATAGTAATGGAAATAATGATAATAGAGGTAAAGAGCAGGAAGTAAATGAAGGAATATTCCTTATGAAAAAGAAGAGTGTCTCAGACAGCCTTATTTCCTCAGGCAGTTCATTCCCGAGCCCTGAGGCCCTGATGCCAAGTGCTCTGTCTGTTTAGTTTTCACCCTAGAATCAGAAAATGTGAGCAGAGTTTGACCCTACATCGAAAGCTGCGCAGGACTAAATCAGGAATCTAAAGATCAGAGATCCAAACCATGAAGAGTCAATACAATTACTGTATCAATCCGATAACCCAGGTGTGATGTGATGAGTCTTACTGTAGAGAACTGTTTGATAACTGCGTTTTTATCCTGTTCTACTGCAAACATGAGGGTGTGCGTACAGGCTACAAGCTGCAGAGGTCGGGGAGTGAATATCCGCAGCTGGCGGATCTAATGTGCCATAAAGAAAAGCAATTAAAATGTAGAGAAGAAGACAACACGCTGAGGTAAACAACGCAAGGTCCAAATCATAAAAGGGCTTCACAAGTGTTTAATGAAGTTGGTTTGCATTCATAATGCTTGTTAGGGAGGAATGATAATTCCATATGTTCAAAATGCAAATTCCAAAAGCCACCAGGTGGATTTAGAGTAGAATAACAAGAAATATAATTTTGATACAAATTGAAACACTGAATAAAAACCTCATCACGATTTGTCCAGGTTATTGGATTCATTTATTAGATTAATCCAAATAAAAACGCTTTCCCACAAGGATTATAGAATGTATTTGACTTGAATTGAATATATGTGGATGTAGTCTCCGGATATTAGACTCTATAAATGTAGAACTTGATGATCGGTGAAGTTTAAACCTGTCTGGTAATCAGCATTATAAGTCACTAAAATTGAGATGTTTTACAAAAACCTTCCAAAGAGCAGTTAAGCTAAATCTTTCTGCAAATCCGTGTGCACATGTAAAACACAGCATTTAGTAAATGATGGTGTGACAGTTTACTTTATGCACGCCCACTGTTGCTTTGTGTAGTGAACATGAACCAGGAACAATGTCGATGGCGGCTGATACAGGTTTCACCACATTTGGTCAGCACTGGTAGGTCTAATTACAAGATTGCCGCTTAATTTAGCACCACTGCACCACATCGACTTTCACAGGCGTACAAGAGACATTAAAATATGCATTCGCTTGTGTGTGTGTGTGTGTCCGTTTCTGTGTTTTCGGTTTGTCTACTTTGTTCTTACTTCTCAGGCTTCAGGTCTCTGTAAATGATGCCCAGGCTGTGGAGATGGTCCAGTCCTAAGGCCAGCTCTGCCAGATAAAACTTCACATCCTCCTCTGTGAACATCACCTGGGAGCCGCGCGAGCACGAAACAAGGAAAAAGAATGGAAGCACAAGAGTGAGAGAATGCAGGAGTATTTACATGTTTATTATCAAGTGGGATAAATACCTGCAGAAAAAAAAAGCCTGTAGAAACATCACGATCTAAACTCTCTCACCTCTTTAGAGAGTCTCGTGAAGAGGTCCCCTCCTCTCAGGAAGTCCAGGATCAAGTACAACTTTCCTTCAGTTTGGAATGCTGCAAATATATAAAAGTCTCATTCAGATTTGATTCGACTGTAAATCAGGAAACGTGACAAAACAGAATCAGTAGATCCATTCAAATGTTTGAGATAAAAAAATCTTCAGGCCGACTCACCATAGTGCAGTTTGACGACAAACGGATGGTTGACGTCTGCCAGAATGTCTCTCTCCATCTTGGTCCTCACACGGTCTCTCACTGAGGGATAAGAATACTGCTTAGTGTGTGTGTGTGTGTGTGGTTTTAGTGGGTGAGTTCAAATTTAACACAAACTTTATTATTTCAAAAAGAGAGCATAACGATCCTCTCGTAATTGTTCTCATTAGAGCCCAAATGATTTTTTTTTAAAATTCTAAACAGGTGGTTGAGCATTTTTAAATGAAGTAAAAGAAAAGTGATTTATTGCTGTGTGAATCACTGCTGCAGTTTCCCAGCAAATGATTCTGTTCATCACACTGTTCTCCAACCAAAAGATGAATAGAATGGATTCAACACAATAAACTGAATGTTCCAAAACTGAGCTTGAGAGATGATGCAAATAAAATGTGTAAATCCGCTCAACTGAAACTAACCACATACATTTGGTTGAACTATGTGAACAAATCCTCATGTTTATCAGGAAGAACAACTGAGACCACGCCTCTGTGCAAAGGTGAAACAGTCACACCGAGCTGCGGTGGTCTACAACATATGCTTCACAACACAGAACTGAGTCTTTGAGTTACAGGAAAAGCACACACCCTCCAATGTGAAACTGAGGGTACCGTCTCCTGAAGAAGAAAAATCAATGAACGCACCAGCAAAAAGAAAGAGCTTTCTGAAATCGCCCAGAGACGACCGAATGCAGATCTACAGATCAAATAAATACACAGCTCTAACTAAGGATTATCTGAACTACACATTCATCCATTTATGAGATCACAATGTCATCGCAATTTCTTTCAACTGACCCAAATCCAAAAATATTTTAATTGTGAAGATATAAGAATGAGAAAACGGCTAATAGTGACACTGACAAACCTAGAATCTGTGAATTATTTGGTTCAGAATCAATTCAACTGTCTCATAACACAGCTATTATAATTACATTTTTTTTATTTCATTGGCTCCTCTCTAAGTCGAGATGTGTCCCATCAACCTTCTGCACACGATGATGGGTTCAGACACGTTTACAAGCTCGTCAGCTGGGGTCAGTAAAACCCCCCTTCTGGGATAAGTCGTGACCACACAGCATCTCATACTGCCCCCTCTGCGATGACACCATTCAGTCGCCTCCCACGCTGCAGTACCTTTGAGTGTGGCCTTCTTCAGGACCTTCATGGCATAGAGCTGGTTGTCATCTGGAGGGGTCACCTTTCGCACCAGGAACACCTGCAGCATGCACCACAAAACAAAACCCCCCCACCGGTTATATCAGATTCAGGATTTAGACGCCGAGAAAACAAAGGGAGCCGCAACTTTAATGGTCATTTTTTATACACGTATATAAAAACTAAGGAGACATTACAGTTAATAGTAAACAAATAACTACAAGAAAATGAAAGTTTGTGTTACCTTGCCGAAAGACCCCTGTCCCAGCACTTTGAGCAGCTCAAACTGAGAGGCGTCGGCCTTCTCCGATCCCTCTTTGACCACATGAGTGATGTTGATCTCCTTGATGTCTCCATCTTCCTGGAGATTGATAAAAACAAGAACAGTCAGAACATAAAAACAGTCAGCGACCACAGATCTAATGACTAAGATACTGTGTGTGTTTGTCAGTGTGTGTGAAGGAGCTGTAAATAGCAGTTCATCAAAATAAAACGCGTCAGAAAGAGGAAGCACAGTGATGTGTCGAGTGCACCCCGTGGGTAAAGTGTGACTTTTCTTTAAAAGAGCTTACTGGAAATAAAGATGACTGCACAATAAAATGGAAGTATAGAAATGCTGCACTCTATTAAAAAGATGTAATGCAAAAGGCCCACAGTGGTTAATGTTTGCGGACACTGGTTGTTTAGATTCAAGCTCGTGGGAACTTTTCAGGTTCTTGCACTGGGGTGGAGCAGCTGATCTGAGACTCACAAGTCATCAGCCCCACCCAACCGAAACGCAGCAAAACATCAGTAGCAATCCTCATCAACAACAACGTCAACAACAACATCAACAACAACGTCAAGTCACTTTTGTCAAGACAGTTCTCGGCATTCATAATCCTGGCCGACACTGAAGCACAACATTATTCTTACCCTGAGGACCACATTTTAAATTTAACAATGTGGATAGAGGGGAAACACTTTTGTATTTTCAGCTTGTACTTGTTACTTGCGGGCTTTAACTTTGAAATGTGTGACTAGAAAGTAGGACATCTTCCCTGTTCTACAGATTTTCCCTTGTCCTTTGCAGACATTCGTGTGTGGTTTTATAATGAAAAGGCCATGCTCAAAAATGTTAATGGCAGCTGAGATTAAAGTAGACTTTAAAAGGTTATGTTAAAACAGTGTTGAATTGAAGAGCTGACTTGATGGATAACGTGATAGTCAATAGTCACTCACAGCATTTATCAAGGAAAAGCATCACAACTGTGTAGTTGCAGAACATTCAAAAAAAGGGCAGGGCAATAAAACAATATGGAAAATTACCGCAATCATCAGATGAATCGATATGTAATAAAGAAGATGGAGCCTTGCAATTTAAAGACAGATTCACCAATGATGACATGATAAAAAGTTTTGACAACACACTGTCAGCAACCAACACTACAGACCACTATTTGACAACAGGAAACCAGAGCGGGTTGAGCTAAGAGGCGTTCAGCTGCAGCAGCGTATTTTTTTCTTTAACAACCACAAAAAGAACAGTAACGTCTTTGCAGCACTTTGCAGCGTTAATAACCCCCCCTTCCCGGCCTCTAGCTTTACAAATTACCGTGCTTAAAAAGGATAATAAACGGCTCTCTGGAGACGACAGCCTGACAGAGTGTCACTTTACCGTCCAGAGGTTCCTCGGTGCAGGTAAAGTGTCGGAGCTGATGCCTGTCGCAGCTGTTGAAGTGGAGTGAGAAGGGCTGCTGGTCAGAGCCTTGTTCCTTCTGGACAGGTAGAGGGTCAGCAGGTTGAACAGGTTGAACTTCCTCTTGTCCTTCTCCATCTCAGGATTTCCCAGACTGTTTTACCATCCTCACCGTGTCCAAGGCAAACATCGTCCCTCGCATATAAATCAACTCAAACCTCACCTCATCTCGCCAGGAGCTCACTTTACACTCATGTTAGGGTTAGTCCTGTGGACCGCAGGTAAATATGGAGGGATCCCTCAGGCTGTGACCTTTCTCTATTCTCCCGGCAGGGCCAGGGGCCTCCTGCGATATCGCTTTATTAACTCTTCATCTTCATTTTATCTCCCACTATCCCTCCTGTCCTCCGTCTGTTTCTCTCTCTCTCTCTCTCTTTCTCTGTTGGTCGTATAAGCCTGGTGTGTCCTGTGTGACTGAGTGCATCTGTAGTGAACTGGAACCAAAGCATGCAGGAAGGAAGAGCCTGCGCTTATTCTCACAGTCTCACACCCAACAAGGCCCACACACAAACACACATCTGCGGTAGAGAGAGAGAGAGAGAAAGCAAAAAAGAGAGAGAGAGGAACTACAGCAACAAAACAGAGAACTAGAATGGATCTTAATAGAGTGCATGCCTCCGGCCCAACAGTCCCCTCAAATTCAATCAAGCTGCACAAACTCAGTTGCCTAAATATGACTATATCCATCAAGATTCATGAATTATTCTCTAAGAAAATGGTGAAAATGTCCCAAAAACTCCCTTTAACTCACAATATCAAAGAAAGTTATAAATTCAGTCCTTCGTCCAGATCCGTGCCAAAATGTAACGGGTTCTTTCTTGGCCCATGTCCCTTAATGACACATAGTTTCATGTCTTTAGGAGATTTCGCATAATTCTGCTGACAAATAAAACCAACAAGAATAGTACTGAGTAGAGCACATACCTCTGCCAAGGTCCAGCAGTTCCCTTAAATTCAACCAACTTTCATGGATCTTGACAAATAAAATCAGGCATAATAAGGGGATTATTATGCCTGATTTTATTTGTCAAGATCCATGAATTATAACTTTCCACACAATTCACCAAAAATTGCCTATTTTGCAACGTTAAAGAAAGTGACAAACACATTATCATGGATCCACCCTTTATTGGGATCCTCAGTAAATTTTAATGGGTTTTCTTCCCTGACCCATAATGCATCCTTCCAAAATGTTTGTGGAAATCTGTCAAGTAGATTTTCCATAATCTTGCTTACCCACAAAACAACCAGAAAGTGGTGAAAACATAACCAGAGGTAAAGATCAGTTGAAATGATTATGTCATATTATCTATACCAATTATCATACTTATATTCATCCTTAAACTTTGTTGTTGTTGCTCACTTTTGTATATTTGCATATCGAGGAAGACATAATTTGGTCGTGATCTCACAATGACAATAAAGTTCTTGAATTTGAAGTTGTCTCTGCTTCCATGAGTGGAGATAACACATCACCACATCATGTGTTTCTGTGTCATCAAGAACTGCCTCGCCTCCAAAACCCAACTCTGTGTCACTGCCCTTTACCCACAATTCATCAGAGTAAGAGGCTGAAAGGAGGAGGAGGCGGGAAGGCGAGGATGAGGTGTCCCCTCTCTGTGTCAACATGGTTAAAGACGACTCCATCGGCCGGCGGATGATGGAGATTTTCCTGCCTCTGGTCAGGCACATCCCTCTCGATTCCCTCTCAAATAGTCTATTCTTGTCCATCCTGCCTCTTAAAACACCCTTCACCGGTCCTGAAGAGCCCTCTCTCTCTTTTCCTTTCCTCCATCTCTCACTTTATTGCTCTTTACAAACACCGTTTTTTAACAAGAGAGAATAGGCCATTGCACAACCAAATAAATACAGAGCACGAGTCCACCTTTCTTCATCGAGCAGGGTCATCTTCAAGCTTCCAGCAGACGCACAGACGTTCAATGCACAGAAAAAGTTGATTGTAACAGTTTTGTGATTGTAGAATTGAATTTTCCAAGATGCCAAAAGGAAAAAACTGCATTAGGCTGAAGTGCAGAGAGTGCAGACATTGCTCATGTAAGCAACAGAAAGCTGGAGTGGGTATTTCTGGGCAGGGAGGAGCTGCATATTGGCCTGAAATAAAGCAGCTGCACATGGTCGGCTCTTACCTGGTGTCTAATACTGGCATAATCCTTCTCAATCCAGGTTATACGAGACTCATTCTATAGGATGGGAGCAGTGGTTGTGTTAGAATGGAGACGTTACAGAGATAACAGTTTTTCTCAACACTAATGTACAAGTATCCTTGCAGGTGCACCTCACACACACACACACACACACACACGGGTCGTAAGGGGCGAGATTCACACTAGTAACTAAAAAATGCCTGTTCCCTCCTACTTCTCACTTCCTCTTTTGTCAAGCTAATCTCACTTCCTTCCTGCTCGGCGACTCCAACGCGACAGCAGCGGGGAGCTGAGGTTCCCGGCGAAACTGCTACTTGAGATTCTGACGGCTTATCACACACACAAAAGGAAATATCTAGAATATAAAGTGTCCAGTTATTCGCTTGTACAGCACATGGTCATTAGACTGTGTCAAACTGAATGGAGTCGCTGCATTGTGTTACTATTCAATGGCCTCAGCATGTTAAGTTGATATGATTGACTATTTGGCGTGACAATAAATGGGCTTAGCACTTGCACCTCCATTAGCGATGACTTTCAAATCTGTTGCACTTGTAGATTGAAAGGACAGAAGTTGGAGTTCTAATATACCAGCACAACTATGCACTTATGCGTCGGGGGTCACAGCCGAGAAGATGAGAGCTCAGCTTCACGTCCACCCTCGCAGATGAAATCCCCTCCTGACACACAGACACCCACAGGCACACACACACACACACACCCACCCGTCTGATTCTTTAGGAAAGTCCCCAGGCCCAATCACATCCATCAGCGCACAAAAAACGTCCACTCCACACCATTGGTGCGCATGAGAAAGCAGCCACTTGCCTCGTGCGTGCGGGTTTTGGTTCGGAACAAGAGCCTCCACATGTCTGTGTGCAGATATTTCCATGTCACTGGTGCTGTCACTGTGTCACTGGTGGAACAGACTCTAACCGTCTTACATACGCCTCTTTGTCAGAATTAGCAAACACGTTCTGTACGCAACACGATCTGCAAGCGCACACACATGCAGCAAAAATGGGAAGTGAGGTTATAAACTGGCGGTAAACTTGTTGGTGGAGCAGAAGGGACAGGAAGCGGCTGCTACAGACGGGAAGTGGTGTACTGAAGGAAGGAAAGTTGAAGTCAAACAAGACACAGATTCACTTTGCGTATGTGAGCCCTCTTTGTGATGGAAGGTTTTTTTGTTTGCAATGGCAGAAGGTCGCAGTGGAGACAGGATAATTGGCATCATGCTGATACGCACTTCAGAATCTGAGAGGTTCTGGAGAGAATGATAATCCAGGATGCAATTTCCATTAGGACACACATCGGGCAAAACTCCAACCGAACCTTGAAGTCCTGTACAATAAAACCTTTCATGACAGGGTACTTGCATCCAAGTCAAAGCTAAAACAAACCAAACAAAAGCACACAGCTCCGCCAAGGCCAAACAAGATGCACTTAATAAAACACACTCATAGATATCAGTTTTTGCATAATCGTGCTTACAAATAGGGCTCCAACTAACTGCTGATTTCATTATCAATTAATCTGTTGATTATCTTTTTGATTCAGTGATTATTAAATCATATAAAAAGAAAAATTACTCAATTTGATCCTTTCCAGCAGTTAATACGAAAGGCAACACATGAATTGCAGATATCTGCAACATAATTATGATTATAGTTGTGACTATTTAGAATATTAAGCAATATATTATTCATCATTCTTTTTTGACTCGTCAGAACTAAAGTTTATGACATCTGTACCTACATTTTTACTTCTATTGAATTATCATTCATCTTAAAGGCCAGGTTCAGATGTCAACAATTTAATTCTGACTAGTTCAAACTGAGTATAAGGTATTTTGAATTGACGCATATTAAAAATCAAAAAATAAATCACTACTGACATCTTTGATGTACATTTGGAACTTCTGTCTTCCTGAGCGCCAGAGAGCAGACGCACTGCACCGGCTGTCCGACACACAGCGTGTAATGCTCTCTGGTAAACACAAGGGGCCAGTGCAAGTCTATACGGCCCAGCTGGTGGTGACGGTGGCGGTGGGGGGGGAGTGCACCAGAGAAGTGTGTTCTGAGATGGAGCTTTAGCCAAGTAAGGGCATGTTCACATTTTTTAGCCCGTGCCTCCTCCAAATCTCAGTGTTGCTTCTGACATCCATTACACTGAAGTGGGACAGAGCGGGAACATGTGGGAGATGGCTGAGGCTGAAAAACTGTCCAATCACCGCAGAGAAGTTCCCACAGGTTGAAGCCCTGCAGCAGTCACGCAGCAAAGGGTCTCAAAGCAATTCACCGAAGCTCTAGACTGCTCAACGTGAAAGTGTTAGAGGATAGAGTCTGAAGAAAGAAGAGTGGATGAGGTAAAAGGAAAGAAATAGAGAGAATTAGAAAGTGGGAGGAATGTGAAAAAGCAAAAGACGATCACAGTGTTTGTCTCCGTGTGTCTCACTGAGGCCTCTCCTATTTTCTGGAAAAAAAAGGGGGGGGGGACAGCAGCACCTGCAGGATTTCAAACACATGACAGCTCAGAATGCTCGACCAGAGAGGAGGAGGAGAGAGAGAAAGACTTCAGGGTGAGAGACGATGTAAATGGCTAGTGGACATGGAGAGAGACAGACAGTATAAACATCCATCCAACCCACCAGGGTTCAGTCTCATTACAGGGAAAAACAGCTGTCCTCCAGTACGACTTTGTCTGTGTGAGTGTAAACACACACGCGTTTGTACTTCTATCTTCATTGACATAACACATTCCCTAGCCGCTAACCCTTAACCCCAACCCTAAATGCAACTATCCAACTATATGCCTAACCATAACCTAGTTATGATCCTCAAACAGCCCATTGAAAATGTGAGGGCCGGTCAAAATGTCCTCACTTTCCAAAAATGTCCACACTCTTTAATGTCTATGCTTAAAATAGTCCTCCCAAAGATATAAGTACAGGAACACACTCACACACAGGGATAAGGTGCTTTACTCTGAGGCGCTACTACGCAGACTGTGATTATACAATTAGAGTTGAAGAGAAAAATAAACTGATTTGAAAACTTCACATTCATATAGTGAAATGGATGAATAGAGACGTGAATAGAGAGACATCGAGAGAGAGTTATGTGTAGATAGAGCAACAGATAGAGGGATTTAAATCACGTTGAAAATATGCATCATATTAATTAATTAAGGTACCACTTTATCACGATTTATTTTGTGTATGATTTATCCCTCGAGTTCCTCTGAAAGACTACAACGATGGAACCAAGGAAAATAATCCAAACCAAAAGTGCTTTATAAATATTTAACATTTAGAACTACTTGATGTAAGCACAGGAACAAATTAAAACACCAGTTAAGCTCAATTCAGTGACCTCTGTGTATTGGGTGCACACGTGGCCCACAGGTCCCAGAGATCCTTCCCTTTTGCCATAAAGAAGACCCTCCATTGTGCTTGTTCACACTGAACCAGTCATGTCGGCATAATGTCGCAACGTGTGATTTTAGAGAACATGTCAGCGTTGCAGAACGAGAGGCGTGGCATGTGACACGTCAGCCATAGCAGCTCTTCCCTTTACACCGACAGCGACGCGGCTCTGTGACTCTAACCTCCACCGTTGACAGAAAAGCAGCTAAACGTGCACGGCTTTTGTCTGTATGTGCACTGATGTAGGATAAAAGTTGTGTGTGTTTTTTTTTGGGTGCGTGAAAGTCCAGACACGGTTGCAGGCAGGCGCACAAATCTGTCAGGTGAGAGACAGTAATAGTCTTTATCAGTCTGAGACTCTGTCCTCTCTCCTCCGTCATAAACGCTGAATACATGAAGTGTGTGCTACAAGATTTCGGAGGGCAGGTCTGACTCATTCATTCAGATTCTGTCTCATTCATCATCGTTCTCTCCCCTGCAGTGGAACCTCATCCTCCTTTCCTTTCACTTTGCCCAACAGCTTCTCCATCTGTCCACGTTCTCTTTGTCCTTTTCCCCCTGACCCATCCGTTATCTCACGTTCTCTTTCCCATCTTTCACACCTGCAGTGATAGATGTTGCTAAAGTAGTGGGGCGGGAGTTAGAGGAGGCAGAGCTGCAGATGGATATTCACCGGGTCCAGACACTATCCACAGAAACATCCCATCATGGTGCTTTGATGGTAAATAAGCCTGGGGCAGGCGGAAGAGAGCAGATTTGAAAAAATATCAAAAGGGCATTTTTCCTTTCCCATATCTGCACTTTGTTTATAAGTCGATACCAAGTAATCTGATATCAGGGCTCTTAGAAAATTTGCAACTTTTATTGTATTTCAACAGCCCAATGCTACTATCCCTGTGTAAAGTGATAAATTACCATCACTGTTGTGTTGTTGTGGGCCTGGCTTAAGCAAAACCCTAAAATACACACACTTACTTCTTTTAAATAGGTCAAGTGTTGCATTCTGTAATTGAAAGCTGGAAAGGGAAAGACATGATTTCCAGAAAAAGAGAACTGCGGTTTTGTCTGGGTGAAACTAACAAGACATAAAAAAGAAGTGGTATTGGATCTGTACATGGATTTGACATGACACTGCATTTTCGGAAGAATCTGAGGAATTTCTGATGCTGGTGTCTGTGTCTCTAAGAAAAAAAGAACGAATGGAAAAACACACAAAACGTTTCGGTTCACGCTGGCAGAAGAGAACAAAGAACTAGCAGCAGTGCACATACAGTACTTACAGTCCTAATCCCCCACTACTTAGCGCGATTATCTCCGTCTTTGCCAGTGCGGCTGCTGTTATCCACAGAAAGATGGAAGACAAGGGCTTTAAGAGAATAAGTCAAAAAAAGAACAAAAAAAAATACTAAAGAACATTACAAATGCTAAGAGCGACTTGCTTCAAAGTATCAATTACATCTAAATATTTAGATATACTGCTCCTTGGTTCATTTCATTTCACCAAAAAGTGTAGATATAAAAAGCTAGATCAACAAAGTAGGTTTCGTGAGCGTCTGTCAAAGGTTGTCTGTCATTGTCGAGAGGCAACACATCTTCTGACTTCTGACCCTTGGGTGGAGAGCACTGCTGGGGTTAATACCCACCCTTGAGCGGACTGTGCCATCTGCCCCATCTTGTCATCCAGTTACATCCACGGTATCCACACGGGAGTAACGCTGGGTTCGCAGGTTTCTGTCTGAACACGCCCGAGCCAGAAGCTTCTGCAGATAACAGGCAAGTGCGGTGTTAAGAATGTAGGTGAAGAGCCCAGGCAAGGTTAGCAAGGCCGAGCCAAACATCAATATAAGTTCACATTTTGGGCTGAAAGGTTTGAAGGTTGAAGGTTTCTATACAACCAGATGTGTGATTTAAAAGAAACCCCCGTAGATGTCATAAACAACAACGAGAGGCATCATTGAGCAACAAGATAAAATAACTCGGGAAGTCTTCGTCGGTACAGGTGCTGGTTTTATCAAATGCTGCACAAGGGAAGTGGACTCGAGAGGAAATGTACCAGAGGTAGCACAGGATTAGCAAAGATGCTACAGGAAATCCTGCGCTGGCCTCTGTATTATTAATAGCAGCAACAAGGATATCAGTAAGATGATAGGCAGTTCAGCGCTGGGTCAGTTGACAAGGAGCCGTAATGGCGTCGTGTAATATATACTGTGTCAGCAATAAAAACATATTAAAAAAAACAGAGGGAGGAGTTAGGAAAGATGGAGCAAAAGCGAGGGACAGAGAGATAAGTGGGAGAGATGGATGAGACGAAGGGAGAGAAGAACGAGTGGATGCTCGTAATACACAATGAGGTCATCGGAGTTAGAGCTAAGCTGGCGGACTGCAGTGGAAATGTGCAGCACAGTCTATAGCACCATGTATGGAGAGCGGAGCAACACACAAAGACACACACACACACACAGTACAGCCTATGAACACACAAACAATAATATCGCCTGATCTTTTCATCTCTGATTTCTATGTCAACACATAACCACTCTCATGGTTCAGACTCTTCACAGCAGCCACGAGCAGTCAGAAATAGCAGCTTCCTATCTCAGTGAACACTTCCTCCTTCCTCCCTCTCGTGGTTCTCTCCAGTCTCCAAAAATATCAAGACTACTACTTGCCAACCCCCTCCCCCCCCCCGAAAACAGACATTAATCAAAACACTGTTTGTGTAACCTCAACTTTATCGACATGTCCGACTATCTGTCTAGTTCTCATTTTAAATCTTTTCACAGCTTATTAATCACAAGAAAATATAACAAAGCTGGAATGAAAAGCAGATGATGTTAGGAAAGTAAGGAACAGATTTATTTTCAAGGCTACAATCCACATTTAACGTCTGAGCAGGAATAGATATGAAATTGTGTTTAGACATTTCCCACTCAAAATGCGACTCCTTCGGTCACTGAAATCAAATGGGATTTATTCATTTGTATTCCATTACGCCCACTGAGGAGGTTATGTTTTCACCCCTGTCAGTTTGCTGGCAGAATTACATTTAAAAAAACGACTGAACCTAACATTAGTGGAAGAATGGGACCTGGACAATTGTGGCGCAGTTCTGGACAAAGAGGTGGATTTGTTGCCAATGTTTCTTTTTCCACCAATTTCCCAGAGAATAATGATTGGATCTTCACAAAAGTCTGACATATTGAGGAGAGGAGACTCATGTCTACTGTTTACGGAGAGATTGGGGCCTTATGAGTGCCACAGGGGATGCTGCAGTTGTAAATACAAAGCAACTTTGACATATTTTGATACGGTGAACATTCACACATCCAGCAAGATGACTATTCATTTGAAATTTATTCTATAATCCAACATTTACTCTGTTACTACCTCTATTTAAGCTCCGGTCTGGTGTTAGGTTGATCCAAGCTTGTTAGCCACTATGAACCGAAACAATAAAGTTGCCGTCAAGCTGAAAGTGCCACTATAAATGGTCAATATCATCCTATGTAAATCCTACTGCTGATATCAAAAATACGTATTTGTATAACTTTAAAATGCAAGGAAAATGTGGCAAAGAGATGGTAAAAAAATTATTGAATGTTGACAAATTGTCTTTTGCAAAAAGCAGCAGGATATATGACAGATGGAACAGGCACAGCCAAAAATTGACCAGCATTTGGTTGGAGGCTGGTGGGAATTTGGAGCCTGGTCTTTGTCAGACTGGCTTCAATCAGGACGAGTGAAATGCATTCTGAAGCCGATTCCGTCTATTAAGATTCAGTGGTGTTGCACTGGTATTGACACAAAGAGAGATTTCACTGTTGGAGGTTAAAAAGGAGTCAGTTGAATATGTGAAGTCACCGCTGTGAGGCTGCATCCACTGGCGTTTGAACTCATTTGGGAACAGATGGACGGTGTATTTTTGTTAATGCATGCATTTTCTGTACTGCATGCTCAATGCTGCTATGGCAACCAAGGTCAAAGGTTACATGAACCCGGGGGCGCAATACATAAAAACTGCTGAGAAAGAGAAACAGATGAGAGAGAGAGAGAGAGAGAGGAAGAACAAAATACAGAAAAGGAACCAAACAACACACATTTAACACATTAACTTGATAAATAATTAAATGGAAATACAAAGAAGGATGAGGCAGAGTTACAAGTATAAATCAAGGGAGAGAAATAAACGGCAGAGCGGAGCGAATAAACATAATCAACATCCATATTAATGAGAACCATAAAGGACGAGGGGAACTGGTCGGAACATTTTCCTTAATCAACCCCGAGAGGGAGACGCGTGAAACTATGGCAACACTTCTTTTTCTCCTCTCTGTCTCCATCTCCAAGCATTCTCTTTGTACAACAAGAGGCGCTACGAGAGGCAAGGACACACACATACACACACTCAAACACACTCAGAACACTTTTTAGGCGATGCTTCAGGTAACATTTGCCGGCCTCCATCTCTACAAACAAGAGCGGTTTTGTGCCTTCACACTCCACTTCAATATGCAATTTGATGCCAGAATCCTCCCTTTCATTCCATCCCTGCTACATGAGCTGCAGATATATCCTTATTTATTCTGTAAGGTAATATATTATGATGGCCTTTAAAAAAGGTTGGCAGCATCACTTGTGACTCTAATATCAGAGACCTTTCAGAAAACACAGACTTATCTAAAAGACAATGCACATACACACTGGATGAGTAATAGTGCTGAGTCCCTGTCAGAGTAGTCCTGCGTAATCACTGCTGTTATGCATGGGAGTGTATGTGTGCATGTGTTTGTGAGAGTGTGTTTGCTTTTTAGTTCAAACATGAATGAATATTATGAGTAGAGCACAGAGGATTTATGAAAGGTGTGAATTTGTGTGCATCTGCGTTGTTATAAACCCTTTACCTCGTGGTGGCACAAGTCACAATCAGAGCCTACTGACGCCAAGGACACGGTAACCATGACAACTAGACCCGCAGCAGTCATAAATGGATGGAGGAGGAGGGGATGCGGTGAAATAATGGGACGGATCATGAGTTGTGTGCTGTTTAAGTCTAGTTTAGTTTTTTTTTGTTTTGATCTGTTGTGGGATGAGAGAAGCCACAAATATTTTGACTTGAAAAGCTGCAAACACACGTCCCTGCTGCATCAAGCCACAGAGCCAAATAATCGAAGGAGGTCTCAACCTTTAAAACAAAAACACAGTTCAGTGGAGACAAACATGTTGGAGGGGCTGTGAGCTGAGCTGCCACTAATGTTTACTCAGCTTGTTTCTCGGATAAAACAAATCCTTCATTTGGCTAAATTATAAAGTAGTAAAAACCAGACTGATTTAAAAAGCATATCATGTAAATGTGGCTTAAACTGGGTACAAAGGCAAATCAACCCCTTCTAGCAGACGGGTGCAGACACAGCCGCGAAACCAAATGACACAGACTAGACCTTATTAAAAACACTAGTAGATTATGGTGAAAATTAAAAGTGGGTACACAACTCAAACCATTTAAATTCAGATGTAACATCTTCTGAGGATTATTCAGAATTTTTTTTGAGTTTAGATAATTAAAAAAAATATATTGTAAAAAAGTACTACCGTTAATAACCTTGTCTGATTTAATGCTGATGTTTTAGCAATGGCACCATAATATATATCAAATTCATGATGGTGAATGCTTTTCTCAACCGATTAAAATTAAAAAAACAGAAAAAAAATATGACCTTGATGAACTTCAATAAACTGGACTCTTCAAAAACAAATCGAAAAACAGTTGATGGAGAGATAAAGATTAGTTTAACAGCGTCGCTGGAAAACAGAGCAGCGAGAGTAACGTTATGGCCGAGAGGCAAGAACAGAGACAGAGAGCAGGAGTAACAGAGGTTATATTGAGTACAACAGAATCCAGAGATTTAGAGCTCCCATCTAGCGCAGCAACAGGCTGGGTAATTGGACTGTAAACCATCTGTGTGTAAGTGAGTGTGTGTGTGTTTTGGAGAGTGAGTGTGTGTGTGCGTCTATGTGTCTGGGTGCCCACCAGCCCCCCGGGTGACCTAAACTGCTGCTGCCATTAACAACGTTCCTGCTGATGATAAACTCAGATAAGTGGACGCTCACTTGACAGACACCACAATCGATGCCACCAACCCCTGTCACACACATACACAATTTGTACTTCTATTTTCGTGAAGACACTTATTTCCATAATACATTCCCTAGCCACTTAATCATCCAAACTAACTGCCTAACTCTTACCTAACCCTAAAACCAAGTCTTAAACCTCAAACAGCCCATTCAGAAAGTGAGGACTGGTCAAAATGTCCTCACTTTGCAAAAGTGTCCTCACTCTGTAGGGTGTATGCTTAAAATGTACCTCACAAAGATATAAGTACAGGAACACACGCACAATTTGAAGTGTATAAACTGCACAGCAACTTCACTAACAATCACTGATTTACTGCCTCGAAGCTACTGCTCATACACACACACACACAAACTTAAATGCGCACAAACCACTCATGGGCCTGCAAAGGGAGTCGTAACAAGGTCTGTCAGCTACAGGCAACAAATAAGGAGCCTTTTTAATTTGTGGTAAAACCATCTGCAGAGGCTCAACTCCCTCGCTGCATAAAAACAACACTGCCACTTGCATCTGACAATCTTATATTGTACTAGGAGTAGCGTGATTGTGCGATTGTGTCGGAGCAAAGTCCATCCGGCTTGCGTAATGAAGTCGATTTTCCATTCCTCACTTTTGTTCACTGACTAGCTCGCAGTGTAGCAACACAGCCTATTCACAGACAGCTATAGATTTGCTAAGTGCCGCACAATGTCAAACATCCTTTTTTGAAAGACTTGGTACGACCTTGCTTAAAAGGACGGCATTCAGCACACGACAAAACCCGTCGGAGCCAGAGTTGATTTGAGGCCGTACACTCGTCTTTGAGTGTCGAAACTTCACCAGGAGGAAAAGAAGAAGTTCTGCCGAGAAACTTTTTTAGCGAAACTAAAAGCGAGCTAAATAAAACGGAGAGCGGGATAATCAAGGACACCTGCTTAACTAATCGTCAAACAGCCAGGCTTTATCTGAATTAGAAGACCTAGTGATGAATTGGGCTTTAAAGGAGGAGCGCTCAGGAGTAGGGGTGGAAGTTAGGAGGGGTGATGAAGAGACGGAGGCTGTATTGGAGTGTTCGGAGGAGAATGATGGGGGGGCAGTGAGAGCATGAAGGAGGGCATCTTCAAGCCTCACTGCTTTTTCTCATTTAGGAGGTCTACGAGTGTGTGTGTGTGTGTGTGTGTGTGTGTGTGTGTGTTGTACAGGACGCACATTGTGGGGACCTAGAACTGTCTACACAGTCACATTATGGGGACTTGTCATACTTATGGGGACACAAAGCAAGTCCCTGTGATGTAAATCATTACATTGAATGGGGAAGACATGTTTTCCCTTCATGATACCTTTAGATGAGGGTAAGGGGTCAGGGTTGGACACAGTCAAGATTTTGTATTGTTTTCCGTCCTGATGGGTTTAATCACACGTATGAATGAGCGTGTGTGTGTGCCTCTCTATATGCGTATGGGTTTGCGTCATCAGGGTTCCCCCCCCTGCAGTCATCTGAAGCGCTGCAGGAACACTGCAGTCCACTCCGCACGCTACCTTGACAAAGTCCAGAGTCCGTAATCCGCTCGCTGTTATCGCAGTGATTTCAATCTTCTGATCAGACAAGAATTAAAAGCAGCAACTGGCAGGTCTGGTTGCTCCTCGTCAGCCTTTTCACGTAATGATCCAATGAGTCACACCTTGCTGCCTTTGAAACTGACTCATTCAATCCCATCGCCATGTGTGATGTGAGGAGACGGAGAGGCTGAGGGGCAGAAAGTTACACCAGAGCAGATTGAGTGTGCGGGAAAGAAAAGAGACATGGCGGACACATTCAGGTCAAGTCTCGACGCCCCACGACTGTAGCCTCGAAATGTCACGTCTTCATGATCAGATCTGTAATATGACAATATGAAATGACAAGGGCTACCAGTGGCTGACGCATTACTCATCAGCCCTGGCACTTAAAATCTCAAAGCATCCCAGTCCCAAACTTGTCCAGTGTAGACTTTTGCAGAAGGTTTGTTGACAAAAAAAACAAACAAAAAAACATTTTCCTCACAACCTCTCGTCCTTAGAGACAATGATGGAGTGACTACTAGCGCTCATGATAACGGAGGATGTGCATATCCTTAACATTTCAACAGTTTATTCCCTCCTCTCTCGAGCTGAAAGTGATAAACAAGTGTGATTATGAATCCCATCGCTCTCACAGATATTTTCCTTGGTGACAGTCGCTACATCAGTAAGCGAATACAAATTTGAAAGTGGTTACACAATAAATAATATTCACTTACTGTCAGAGCCTGAATAGATCATCACTTAGTTTAAAAACTTAGTTTAAATACTGATATTTGTCAGAACTTAAATAGGAATATTTGGGGGAGGGGGAAGGGGTACCCTAAATGTTCCCTCACTGCTACCCACTGTCATCTCAGGGTTACTAACCTTAATAGAATAACATTTATTAAAATTAATAAAATATTTTAACTTTAGACCCAAATATCAACGTTATATTCACAGTTCTAGAGTCTCTGAAGAAGTGTCAGCAGGTTGTTGAATAGTACATAATTATAAAGGTACATGTAAAAATAGTACATGTGACAATAGGTTGTTCTCATATTGGTTCTGTTTTGAAGAGGTGTGATGCAGCGTTTCAGGCTGTTTGTTTTTTCCATTGGTCTTTCTCAATTGAATCAATAAGTATGCAGGTCGACAGCGAGGCAAACCATTTTCACAACAGCAGCTTAACATAACTCCAACAACTAAATTGAAAAACCGTAACACTTTTTACGTCTTTGGGTTGCATAATAATAATATTTAATTTAAAACAGCCTTTTTACAATGGCTGCATCCACATATCTGGCTTACTTGAATAGACACATCAGTGCCGTGAATAAATTATCAAAACCACTGTGGGTTTCATTCTACAAACAAAAACTGTAATCATTACTTGTAAAGGCTCATTTATGCTGAAGTATGAAACGAATGGTGGCTTTTATTATTACTTTGCGTTAACTTCATCCGTATTCGTGCACATCTTTTGAAAGCGGAACTTTGCGAGTTAGGGACTTATGAGTTATATGATGCTATGTCACCATTTACAACATGGCTGCTGCTGTTTCCTCTTTCTTATGAGATAAATTATCAAAACCTCCTCCACTGTCGCCAAATTTGTCAGAAACTCTCGACTCTGCGCCGCCCTCTAGTGCATGAATTGCTCAACAACCATGCCAAAGTTAAAGAGCAGTGACAGATACATTGTTTGAAAGGAATGAATCTCTTTCCGTAGTCAAAGGCAGCATGATTGAGTCTTGACTGGTAAATATCTACAGCATAAGAAGAAGCTATAAAAGTATTTCCTCCTAGATGAGCAATTCTCTCTATGCAAGCTGGCCTGAGAGCGATAAAGTAAATTGAATGGGGTATTGGGTAATTTTCCCTACTGTGCTGTATGGGAGAGCAGGCTTGGTCTCAACATGTAAACAGTACAAAAACAACAGCTGCAACCTGTCATTAGTCTTTTCAGAAGAGCAGGGATCTAGTTTCTGATTTTGAAAAGTGGCTGGACCACTGCATGTTTGAAAAGACTGAGGAGCACGGCTGGTTTTCAGAGAGCTACTAATGACTGAAGGAATCCCTCGGCACTGATGATAGACATGTGGCGGAGGGATGAGAAATACACTTCTGTGAGTTCCTTCTCCTCCAACCACCCAGAGGATGTTCTCGCTTATGAACTCCGACTTCTTTAATCCAACCTTACATGACCAAAGCCCTCCTGTGGCTTTGAGTGTCATTAGAGTCGATCAGCCAGCAATCTTTCCAGCAGCTGTTGAGACAACAAAAAGGCGACTTCTCAGGCTCTGGGAAATGACTAACACAAGTCATTTTCAGACATGACCTGCGGGTAAAATCTGCTACGGAGTTTACCCAGATTTGGCCTTTCACTCATGCACAACACAGCGGGAGGTTCTCTGCACAGACGCGTCACAACAACAACAACAACAAATTCTCTGCATTACTCAGGCAAGAGGTGGAGCAGCCGGGTGCAGCAGACGGAGACAGGAAGTGACGTATTCACTACGCTGCGGGGGTGATGAGATTGTCTTGGACAACACACAGACACCGGCGTCAGCTCTTATCACCACAAAGTCTCTTGACATCTTTGTCTGTGTCCTCTACGTGTGTGTCACCGCTTTTTTTTTAATCTTTCGCATCTGTCGCGCGTTGCATCATCAACCCTGACTCGCTAGGGGCTAATACAGCGGGGGATCCCCTGCTGTGTCCACATATCAACTTCCCCTGGATTTCTAAAGGAGATTATACTAAGAGGCCAGCTGGATCTTGACACTTTAATTTCCAAATCTTATTTTGAGGAAGCACAATTCTCTTAATTTGAACATATTCATTTGATTATGAAAATGACAACATGAACGATTTGTACAACTAAAAAGTATAAAATACAGATTTTGTTCGAAAAAAGAAAAAAAAATCGATATATATATATATATGAGAAAGAAAGAACCAGTCTGATGTTGTGCTGCTACCTGATCAGCTAACCAGCAGCTAATCACACACCCAGAAGCTGAAAGGAGGTGCTGAGGTATGAAGGTTAGAAATTTACGTTGCCAAGAAATAACGAGGAGGCCAAAAATGCACGGGGTGAGAGAGGAACTGCAAAGAGCAACAAGCTCCGTCAGCTCATCTGAACATAATCCTGCTGAAGAGTCATTTCAGGGGCTTGTTAAGTGTGTGAGTCATGTACGACAGGGAAGATATTAGCTACACTACAACGCATCCAAGAGCGGGAAAAAGATGAGTAGACAGAAACAAATAGAATAAAATATTCTTGCTTCAGATGCAGACACGGCAAACTGTCTATGTCTGTGCTATATCTGGACCCAGCGCATGTATATGTATGTGTGTTTGTGTGTGCCTCCAAGGTGTCCTGTCACAAAGTTGCATCCAAGACAATACAAACTCCTGAACTATATAATAATGACAGAGCTGTCAGATGAACAATGCTATAAAAGCACACACCCTGCTCCCTGTTCTTACTGGTTGTCATGGTAAGTGTGTTTACGCATGTGTTTTGTCCCGGAGCCAAATCTGCGACGGGCGCAGCCAATGTGACCTCCGAGTCATTGTCACAGTGCTGTCGTCAACAATCATCCATTTTCAAATGTTAAAGCTTACATTTGTTTTTTTCCTTCCTGGTTCCGTTTTTTTTCAGGTGGGAAATGTTTGTGTGTGCACAAAATAAACACATGGATAAACCCACAATTTACTTAGTGCACGTACCCACCTGAAAGTTTGGACCAAGGTCAAAACCAAAGTTCTTGTATTTGTTCCATAGTTCACATTCGATCTGGTGAGTTTTGGTTTCACATTGACATTTAGTGAGCGCGCCACAGACCAGTTGGTTTATTGAATTGTAGCCGGAAGCATTTCACATTTGATGAGTGTGTTATCGACACGCCTGGCATTAGTCTTTCCCGTTGAATGGAGACAAGGAATGAACCAGTTGATCAATCGTTCATTAATCAACTGATATAATTATGGTATTACTACCAGCATTACCAACCTCAGACACAGTACTGGGCACTAGTTTGCATGCATCCAAATGAACATCCTCATTATTCAAATATTATATCATCATAGCTCAAATTGATTGGACAGCTGCAATAAATTAGGGTTTTATTTGCAACAGGAGGAAAAAAACTGGTTTATATACGTGCTTCTCTTTACAAGATCAACTGAGTTCAGGACTGAAAACTTCCCACGTCACCCAGATACAAATGGACACTACCACAGACAGACAGACGGACAAAAAACACCAATAACATGTTGCACTGACTAGACAATAATGCACTGAGTGCATATTGGTCTACATCCTGAGGCCCAACATGATATAATCAGTCACAGACAGCTCCATTCACTTCACCCTCTAACCCCAATGCCATGTTAATAACCACTCCCTCTAACCCTACACTGGAATGTGAAGTGTTTCGCTCTGCGTGCTCCAAGGCGTGTCCAAACCTTGTTAAAACAGGCCTCTGCTCAGTGGGGATCACAGCCAAGCAGATATGCATTATGCATAACTCCTCTGGCAAGATCTCACACTCTTTTGCAAGATGATCAGTTATTTTCCGCAAGAAAGGTTGCAGTTTTTAATATTTGGTGATACTGGCCAGATCACGAAACACAAAAAGACAAGAGGATAAGCTGAAAGTACAGCTCAACAGCTGTCCTCTGTCTATACAGTCATGTTTAATTGTGTTTATTTTTAACCTTTATTAAACTCAGGAAGTCACACTGAGCATAGATTTCCTTAACCCGCAATATCATGTTGCACAATCATCGGGATACACAAATCAAATCCAGTGTGCCGGAACTTTACTTGTTTGCACATGAATTTTAAAAGGGTTTGAGCGAGGAGAATGCAAAAACTGTATGAAATGTAAATCATATACTTAGTAGTAAACGGATTCAGTATCACAGGTTCGGGGATATGATCTTCGTTGTATTTGCAAATAATTCTTGGCGTCCGTTGGAGCTTGGCAGACAGGAGCAGCAGATGGTTGAGGGATAGTACCACATTCACATGGTGTCAGGTTATTTATTAAACACAAGTAGAGTGATGTATGAGTTCCATGTTGCAATTTCCAGTTCACTGGTACTCCACAAAAACACTACGATTTGCTGCAAGACAACAGCAGTACTTCATCCTAATGGGAACATGAGCTTCAGCAGGCGCTCGGGGCAAATATCACACGCCACGATCTCCCCAGTGCACAAACCCAGTTTCTTCACATAAATCCCAACATTAGTCAGCAAAACCCAAAGGAAAGAAAAGGAGTGGAGCAGTTTATAGAACGTTTTGCCTCAAGAGGTAAAATGCAAACAGCCCGTGTGGGGATGTGAGCCAAGAGAAAAGGAGACTGAAGCACTGGGAATAGAGAAATTAGAGGAAGACGAGTGGTGATAAACTTTTACAATTACTTAACAACACTTCAGATGCTAAAGCTACATCCATACTAGAGTTTTAGGACCATATCTGAAATTATCTCCATCCACAGTAACACCTGAAAACCCATATCACATGATCATTCACATGCATTTGGACATGCATGTGCGAGTGTAAACCGGAAGCAGATTGCCAGCTTTGCAGTTGGTTGCTTTTGCCGCAGGAAGTTGAGTCGTGATAAGAACCAGTCAGGAAGCAAATGCAGCTGATCGTTTCCAAAGGTCTTCATTTCTGCCCGACCTCCCTCAGTGAACTGTTTTGGGGAGCCACCGTCACCTCGACCTTTGACCACTCAAATCAGTAAATCCGTTGGTCTAAGTAAATATATGTGAACATTTTAGAGGATTTTCTTGAGGCGTTAATGAGGCCCCTACAAAAAACCTATCCTAAAGCCTGATGCATCATGTTCACAACAACATGATGTCGATATAACCTTGACCTTTGATCACCAAAATCAAACCACTTCATCCATCAGTCAGAGTGAACCTTTGTACCAAATTTGAAGATAGTCCGTCAAGGCGTTCTTGAGATATCTTTTTCACAAAAGTTGACCAGAAAACACAATGCATCTGGTTACTGGCTGTTGCACGTTGACATGGTAACGCAAGCAGTGTTTCTAAACTTCTGTTTTAATCAATACAAACTCTAGAGTAAAATGGATGCTAGGCGTAAATGTAGCAACAGATATGTGTTTTAAAACTAAAACTTTGTAGTGTGGATGTATCCTGTGGAGAGTGTTCCCCTTAACAGACAGACATGGGAGGGAATGAGAAATTAATCAGCCCCCACATGAGAGGACGTCCCTAAGAGACACAGTCAGTCATTCTGGGAAATCTGACCGTGAGTTTTCTTGCTGATCAGATGACATAACCCACATTACCCTTTCATATTTCCCAGCAAATATTAATCTACAGCCAGAGGTGAACCGCAAAGCTTTGTCATATTGTTGTAAAAAGAAAAAGACAAATGATGGCTTTGTTTCTCTCTTCTCTTCTTAAATGTTTTTGTCTCCATCTTCCACAACAATATCCTACTGTCTTAATAAGTGTCACTTAGCAACCACAAATATTCATGAAGAGGCGGGGATTATGCCTCCTGTTCACTCTCACATGAATCCAACAATAACGCCCAAATGCCATGATAAATGCTTATCAGTGACATGCAGGGTGAATTCCTCGCCAGCCTGAGTGTCATCTCCAAGTTCATCTTAGAATAGGTTAGTTAATCCCATGAGCCACAATGAAAAGCAAGTGCTGGATGCACGGCAGCTCACTGCAGGGAACAGATTGTGCACAAGAGGCTTCTGTGTGCAATCTTAACTCCATCCAGGATTTAAGATTAAACAGTTGATTCTGCAGGAGTCGGAGACTGCAGCTTTTCGTGCTAGATATGTATTTGTGTATTTAACAGTGTCAGTGTGTAGGGGGAGGGAGATGCCACATAAATCAAGTGTGAGGTCAGGTTTGCGAAAGGAAGAGAGAGCAGTTGCCATGCCTACAACATGCATGTGCAGACAGCAAAGCTATACAGAAACACACACACAAGCCACGAGGCTACGCAGCCTTGACTTTACCATTTCCTGACTCGCCAGCCCTGCAGCCATATACGGTAGCCCAGGGGTCAAAAAGCTCATCATGCAATCCCTACCAAAACACACACAGACACACACACTCTCTGTCTCTCTATCTCACTCTCTCTCTCTGTCTCCACAAGTAAATATTTAATCAGTCCTGGAAACACTCAACACCACGGCTGCCCTGAGCCCTACTTCTGATTAATGCACACATGAACATTAAGGCGGCGACGACCTGCTTGTGCAAGCGCGGCAGTTAGCGTTAAGAGGATAAAGACGGACTAGCCAGAGGGACGTCAAATCAGTTCACAGAGAAACGCATGAGTGTGTGTCGTTTGATTCATAAAAATCCTTCCTCATAGAGTCACAGCGTGACAAGTCATTCTGCCCCTTCCCTGGCTTCCTGCGTCTCTCTTCAATCACAGGGCTCCAAACTGTATGACTGCGTCTGTGTGCATGACCTGAAGGGAGAACAATGCCGGGGCGGCCGACTGTTTTCTCTCCACTCATCTCCCTGTCCTCCAGTCTTCCTCTGTCATTTGCTCCTCCCTCCATTCCCCTCTCCGCTCCTGCCTTGACAGTTCCTTCGCTCCCCTGTTCGCTCGGCTGTGCCCTCTCGTCACTCGGGCAGTGAAGCACAAATACCACTCGCTCAGCACATCGCCATAGTAAAAAGCCATTATCTACATTAGAGGGATGACAAAAAAGTCACCCCCGACGATGGAAAAGGCATTAGCCCCTTCTGCTTGCTGCCCTCATGCTTGGTATGTGGGAGTTCATATACTGGAATGGGAATCACACACACACACACGGTTGTGTTTCCATGAGTTCAGAGGACCCTGGTTACTACTTGCCTCACTTAAACCCTAACCTCCAAACCTACGCCAAACATTAACCTTAACATAAATTTAAACATAATGCTTACATTAAAGGGATTTGCCATATCTCCCCTTTTGAAGACAAGAACCCAATTTGTGACCGCATAGACAGAAAAGTAAGTCCCCACAACATGAGTAATATCTGGACACACACACACCCGAGAAGCAAAACTGCATGCTATGCATATCATTGACCACATTCTGTGCGTTTCACAACATGAGCTTGTGAATGTTGCATATAAACTGAGTTTTACTGCCAAAACCAGCATCTACGTTTTTCAGTTTGTGCAGGAGAAATGAGAATATCCAAAGAAACTCTTTAAGCCTTTACATATCTTCCATTTATATGCACAGTTTGATCCAAACAGTCAGATTTGGGCTAGACAATTACATAGTGGGGAAAATACCCATTAAAGTTTCATGGAGTCCAAGGGGACCTCTTCGTATTATTTGTTCTGTCCAACTTCGAACTTTGAAAATGTTTTGCTTGATATACTCATCTAATTTTCTGGTGATTTCTTTAATGTCTCGTTTCATTTGACCAAAGACATTCAATTCATTATCATATTAAAAATCAATAAGGAGCAATTCTCATTGGAGAAGCAGCAAACAAGGAATCTTTAACAATAATTTGTATAATCAGAATTGTCAATATTGCCAATTATTCTCCTTTCAGTCAACTAATACTTTTTAAATAGTGCCATCTCTGTGAAGGTGAGATGTGAATTCAAATCAATCAGCAGCAACTAGATCATACAAAAATATTATGAGAAGTCCAAAACTGTCTGGCACCTCCATACCTGAGGCTGTCGTTTCCATTGTTTCAGCTTTGTGCACACATCATCCTCAGAGGTAGAGCCAAGGGCAAAGACGATGATATGATTTGCTGCTAGAAATAGGCCAATTCTCACACTTAGAACACTGTGAGCCTGGTTCTGTGGCAGGGAGGAAATAGTTGAGTGGTATAATTGTTTTGTGACGAGAAGGATCAGTTGAGTGTCCTCTCAGGTGATGGTGAGATCCCGTCAATACAGCTCAACGGACGCCATTTGTTGGAACTTTCTTTAAAACTGCATAGAGTAAAATAAACAAACCTTTGGAGAAATATCAAACAGAAGTGGTGGAAGGTTCACTTCCCATAGATACTTGGACTTACGGTATATAATCTAGGAGAGGTTGTCTTAGCCCCCCTCTGGTTAAAGCTAGGGTTGGTAATCCAGAAAAAAAAATGAGATTGAAAAGGTTTTCAGAAACAATTTACCAACTCAACCTTTAGTTGACAGAAACAATCATTATGCTAATCAATCAATAGATTAAGCCATTTATCAAGCAAAATATGTTGGTTGCAGTGTTTCAAATGTGATTTTCTCCAAGCGTTGGACCGTCAGCCAACATCTGTTGCCAATGGCCGATAGAAATCACTGTGTTGAGCCCTGCATTGTCCGTTGGGAACGATAGGACTAAATAATTAATTAGCACAATAGAACTTGATTTGTACCTCACTTCATTATATTTTTATGTATCCCCCTTATTCTGGTACAGATGAGAAAAAAAGGCTTTAAAAACCATAAAACCGGGTGTGAAGTGCAACCTGCCAGAGAGCTTCACCTGCTGCCATAACCTTTACAACCAGGTTAATGGCTCACAAAAAGCCTGGGCCGGACAAAGGCAACAGAAGCAGCACTACGGGCAGAGTGATATGCTGTGGTGGTTTTATTAATTTTTACACCAAATGAGGAGTCGGGGAAAGAAATGTCAGGAAACAGTAGACGGCTCATTAGTTTTCTGCAGGGACAGAGGACTGACTTAACCTTAGCCAGCCCTCAGACACACACACACTATATTACTCAACCATTATAAAACCTTTTTCAGGTTAACATTCACATCAGCCATCCTCTTTGCCCTAGTCTCAGTTGTTACCTTTGTCCCCTCCCCCTCACTCACCCCTCATTCCTCCCATTAGGTCTGCTGGAGCCAGGTAACTCCCATGGCATGAGGAGATAACAGCAGCCATTATCAGATTCCCAGCATTCAAACGGCCGCTCGGCATCGATCATTGCTCTGCCTGCATGGTGCCAGAAGGGTCTGGGGACAGAGTCTACCCACACATGCTCCAACAACTCAGAGCTCATGGTGAGATTTATATAGTTTAAGAGGAAAAAAGGCAGAGTTATTCTCACCATATACACGCCAAAATCTATCATGATATTATCCTTCACTCTTCTTATTCTGATAGGGTTCGTTATTATCTCGTGCCGTCTTATCTCTTTTGAGAAACATGAGCCACCACTCCTGTAGACTCCCAGACACAGACTCCATTTGAAGGACATCCTGTTTAACTAGATTACGCAAGTGATCAGATTACAGAAATACTCCACAATCAATTAGCACAATATGCAATGTACATAATCACAGTGCTGCCCAGGCCTGAGCCGTAAATAAATATTATCGACTTTCAGCAGAGTCCAGTGATGGTGATATGATTAGTGTCGAAGCGATTCAACGGCGCCGATACCGACCCTTTTACGTGGATCAGGTATCTGCCTTGATTCGAGCGATCCAGGTAGCTTAGTTTATAGCACCTCAACAATTTCTGACATAAATGGCAAAATCAGTTGCCTCTAAATTTAGGGAGAACTGAGTAATGCCAGTCAATTTTAAAGGCTCACTTATGATAAATGTTAGTTAGCTTCACAAAAACGGACGGAGCCTTTTGTTTGTACTAGGTGTGATTTGCACTTCTTCTGAAAGCTTACGGATATGGACGACTTAAACAAAACGTTGCGGTGCCACAGGAAATCATGGGCACCCACTTAAGAAATGCTTCGTCACAATGTCCTCCATGTCACCATTTTTGTGGTTGTCAGACACTGTCGACTGTGTGCTGCCCTCTAGTGGATGTATTATTTAGCACGTACCTTTTTTTTTACAAAACTGCACCATAAATAAGCCTTTACTCCGTATGTAATCACTTTGTGCTTCTGATTACTTTATATAGTCTATAATGTGTGCATCAATAATGCAAAGTATGCCCATTAATATTGTAGTAACGGCTTGAGCCATTCTGTCAATTATCCTATTATTATTCAAATCAATTAAAAGGCTCTGGTCTTTTTTTGCTTGCCTTCAAACACTAATGGCTGGCGTGGCCCTTGTGTGCTCAGTCCTTTGACTGAAACCCGGCACTCTCCCTCAGTCCCAGCACATTGTTCTGAATTGAAAGGAAAGGCGACATGCTCTTCAGAGCCTCTCCCCCTCGAGAGTGAGAACAGAAAGAAAAAAAGAACGAGAGACCAAGCGAGAAGGAACATTTCCTTGTCCTCTGCTCCATGGCTGGAGAGTAACAGTCTACAGGAGGAAACAGGATCCCATTTCAGGGCTGGACAATAAAGCATAGAGGCCGGAGCCAGGAGGCAGGAAAAGGGCTGACTCAATGATTCTCAGGGAGTGTATGTGTTTCTGTGTGTAATTGTCTCTGCACGAGACATCATGCAGCATGTGTAACACCACAGCCTTTTAATATTGACCCAAACACATCACCGTACATGGCAGCTCGGACTGCTGCTGGAGCTGCCTCACCGGACAGTATTCAACACATTAAACTGCAGCCAACTGATGTCCTCTGAGGGCTGTCAATGCAACTGCTGGATGAACAAATCAATGCACAGTCACACATTTGCGAGCACGGACAAAAGAGAGCACGGCGGCTTCCTTTCCCTCTGCTTGCAAAGATGGCAATGGCTTTCGATAGAATTCCCCATAAGAGCTGTGTCCGAGTCCTGTCTCCGATTCATCCGACGTTGAGCGACATGAATGAGTGAATTTGTTTCAGGAGCATGTTTGTGCAAGTGTTTGTGTGTGTGTATATGCTTTTGCATTTTGTGAGTCTGCGTTCCAGAGATGCTGCGACGTACCTTGACAGCAGGTGTGACTCCGTCATCGGTTGTGCTCTGCCCATTCTGTCAAGAAAGCACACGTGAAAACCAGTCAGAGCGGGTAACAGTACATGTATCGCATGTGAGAATGTGTGTGTGAAGGAGGAAAACACATAAATGAGAGATGCAAGGGAACATTTTCAAGACTGCGTGGGTTGCAGCAGTCCATTGTATCCAGCACTTTGCTCCCCCACTGGCAAACCTAATAATCTGAAGCCCACACACAAATGCATATCGTCATCCCCACCCCCCCCACCCCCTGTAGGTAAGTCGTGTTGAAAAGGCTAATCATTGTTATTTGTAAAACAATGATTGGCCAAGGGCGATTCAGAAAATCAACATGCTATTCTTACGACGTCCAGAAGTGAAGTGGATAACTTCGAACATTCACTCAGTTAGATTATAGGTTTCTACGTGCTTCTATTGCACAGACAGATGAAGAACAAGGAGAGTGATTAGTAGAAGAATGAGGTGAATTTGTGATTATTTAATGTGAAGGGGTCGTAATGATGTCAAGACAGACTAGAATCACTTCTTATCCCAGATGTCCGGTCTGCAGAGGGCAGACACTGGGACACAAATACATCAGTAACAGTTACACATTAAGACGCTCACACACACATCGACAAGCATTTTAGTTTAGTTTAGTTCATTATTTTGCAAATCATTCTCCACTAAAAAAAAATGTGTCTTCGCCAAGTTCTTTTTTTAACCTTGATGTTTGACCTCCTGAATGTGAACAGCTTGATGCAAAAAGGCTTTTTTCAAATTTATCCGCTAAGTTTCTCTGTGCTCATCTAAACTTTGGCTAACAAGTAAAAGATGAAGTTTCTGATATAACAACTAGTCTGCAAGGCAACAACAAGCTTATTTCAAGGAGACATACTCAGAGACTTAGAGATGTAGGCGACGTCGTGAGTCCAGCAGGTAAAATAACATTTACAGATTAATCGATTACGGACTATTTTTAAATGAGGGATAAAGAGTAGGTGTAATTATTTGAGTTGTATTGAAAATCTATTAAAATGTTGATCGGTCTTAAATAGGTTGATTGGGTATATTTAAAAATTGGCAAATCTGTATGAAAACAGTTTCTGAATGTAATCAATGAGCCCACTTTCATGGTGATTGTGGTAATTTCCACACCATGGGGCAACTGGTGGTCATCACTTTTTGCGTCATATAAAACAGAACCATTAAGAACATTTGAGGGTTGAGTGTGAAATGAAGTCCTTGATGATAACTGACCCCTTAAACTGATCACAGAAACACTCCCGGGCTCAGAGTCAAAGCCTTCTGGATAAATGTGAGAACCCCTGTTAAAGCAATTTCCCCCCTTTTCCCACTTCTTTGTTTGTCTTGCCATCACAGAAGGGCAACCCTGAGCTTGTCAACTTCCTTCATGTCCTCTTCCTCCTTCCTCTTCCTTTGCAGACTACACAAAACAAGGCAGGCGGGCAACACAATGACAAGCAGTGGCCTTAACAATCAAACACTAAACCTGAAGGGTTCAGGGCGTAGGGAGGCCCTCGATGGTGCAGAGGCAGTGGCATCTGTTTTGATTTGATGGGATATTGTACTGACCAGAAAAAAAGATCTGACCATAAAGAAAGCAATGCCTGGATATAATTTACTGCCACTGAAATACCCCACTGCATCTCACGATTGGATTTGTTTGGCAACTGGATGCAACTGGCTGGGTGCTACAACCCTGCAATCTTATATAGTCTATACTGGAAATACTAAAACACAAAGTAAAACCTACCATCTCCACAACACATAGACCAACACTCTACCAACCTAAAGAATGTATATAGTTTAAATAAAAATCGGTAAGGGCCCTAAAAATTCCGTATTGCTTTTCGGCACCAAATGGTAATTTCAAGAGAGTTGAACTTGGACAAAGTGTGCCCGTCCTTAAAGCTGCCCAGGGCCTAACGTGATGTGGAATGGGAGACGTGGAAGCAATTAAGCAACCGAGTGCAGTTTAAAGTCAGGCACAGACCGATGTATTTTAGGAGCGGGTATTTAAAGAAAACCAAGAGGAAGTATACGTGGCTAAAACAAACTCTGCGGAGGAATCTCAATTTGCTTGTTTACTTCACTTTCTCTTTCGCTCCTTTCATTTATCTTCCCTCGGTGAGGTGTATGTGGTAGGGTTTTGTTTAAGCCGGTGTGGTGATGACCAGCAACTGGAATTCTAAGTGATTGAGTGCAAATGCCGGAGTTTGTGCGTGTGTGCGGTCACACATGCCTTCCCTCCTTTGCTGCTCAAAACATTTCAGGCTCATTAGCGCTGCATGGCTGATCCAAGTGGCCCATTTAATAGTGCTTTCCCTCCCCTGCACTTCCTCAATGAAAGCACAGGCATGCGTGTACACACACTCACACACAAACACAGCCACATAAATAAACTCAAAGTCAACTACATGAATACAATAAACAAACGTGACAACCCAAGCATAGCGAGGAGGCAGGGGTGAGGGAGCTGACGAATTCCCACCGTGATCAATCTTGAAGATGTCGACAATCTTGTTTTTTTGCAGGGACGATGAAATTCTATGACATTTACAACCGAAAAATATCAACAATTATATCGTTTCTGCTGCCGGCCGAACACAGCAGGATATTGTCCTGAAAATGTACAGAGAGCGAGTGGGCTGATACTCTTTGAAGGAACAGGAAAAATCTATTCAACCGCCTTTAAAAGGGCGCATCTGAAGGAACAAGTCAAATGTCAGGACAACCTCACTCATCTGTTACTCACACAGTCCTGAAACTAAACGATGGAAAGGGGACATTTTAGCAGGGACATTTTACATAGATACGAAGCCGTTCAAAGACACTAAGGCACATCAACCTGTTGAAAATGTTGTCTATAATACTAGATTGTGTTTTGAGTCTGGATATTCTCCACAGTACTTCTCAAAGTTGTGAGGAAATGATTTAGACTTTGAACCGTGACTGAGTGTTAAAAACAGATCAGGATATGAAATTCTGGGAAAGGCAATCACTAGCAGGAGGAAGTAGTTGTGTAAACATGTGGAAAAAGCAATTTATGATCCACACAACTTCACAAGAGGTAATAAAACTGGCCATAAGCAATCAGGAGAACTTTTAATTTCTCACAGGACTCCTCTATTCTCCTGTTTAACATCACAAAGTAAACACTCTCAGGGCGCCGGTGCTCGGAGCATTTGATAGATAAATCTGTGTGATTAGAACAACGCTGCCCGGTAACTAGGCAACAGGCAAACACATTAACCATTCTATGTTGTCGTCTGTAATTCTCCCTGACTAAACTTGTTGTAATCTAACCTGCCACTGAGTATTGACAACAGGTCACATTACTAATGTACCCTCTTGGTAAAGGCTAGAAAATGGAAGGCGCTACCGTCAAGTCTGTGCTAAAAGGTTTATCTCTGAAGTCCGCAGCCATAAAAGTGAAGTGAAAGGAAATTAGGTTTTTCAGACATTAAATCTGCACAAACTCCCCACAGGCAGCACTGTGGATGGACACTATAAAGTTTCACAGGAAGACAAACTTTTAACTCTTTTAGTCCAAAGGAATGAGAACGCACTTTCTCTTGGCACCTTTCAACTAAAGGGTTTTGTTATCACATGCCCACCCAGCCCTGCTACACACACTGTTCCACAGGTCACACCCAGATAAACCAAGCCTACGTGCATACACACACTTACATAAGTACTTGAGTGCACACCGCTGACCACACCTTTCTGACAAACATGGCACTCATTCTTCTCAGTAACTCCACTTTTTCCTCGTCTATACGTCCGATTACGTAATGGAGAAAAAGACTCTATGCTATAGACAAGTCCATACGTCTCTGCCTCAAGCCCTCAGCTCCGACAGTCTGTGCTCTTTATATTCAGGCTTGTGCTCTCCTGTTACTTTTGCTTTTTACTTTGCCCTCTTTTCTGAATTATACTACCTATTAAACACTTCAGTGCTTCTCCGACTGATGTAACTCGATTACACAACAAAAAGTATAAATTCATCCTTTAAAGCGGAAAATATTTTGCCACCGTCTGCGTATCAACGGCAACAATGTTTCATAATTTCTCAATGACCTGCGTGAATCAATGAAATGGGCCAAAGTAACAGAGTCGCACTCGAGTTTAGAGTTTGGCAGAGGGAGGGATTCTTTTTAAATAAGGGATCAAAAGGCTGTGGTTCCACTTTGCTGCTCTGCAGTGGGACTCTGATCCGTGAATACTAGCAGAGGCATGATTCAGATGTTTCACAGCAGTGGTCGATGCAGTTGGTGCAGTGACTCAACGGGGACGGGGTTGATTTGTTCAAGAGCCTTTATCAGAAATGAATCATTCAGGATTAGTTAATTCACAGTAGAAGTGGTTCAATGACGAATAATTAAATAAATATGTTTGATTCACTTTATTTGCACATTTATTTCTTGCCTGTTTTGCTTAAAGCTCAATAAGCGACTCACATTATGAACGATGGGGAACCGGCATTTCATCAACCAGTGCAATGATGTCATGTGGTACTGTTGTTTTGCATTGCAGACATTGAGAAAGCCTCAACAGCTAGCATGGCACTAAAGCTTGAAAGACAGCTATAGGTATCCCTAGCATGAAATTGCAATTTTTATCGTAATGACGATGACGCCTACTACAAGTGTCGGGCAAGCACACCGTCACGCATTAACACAACATATACGTGGGAATCCTGCATTAATGACAATTAGCGTTAACAACGCTTTGTCATCCCCTGGTAGAAGTTGTGACTGATAAGGAACCAATCAGGGTTGATGCGTTCTTTTTACCAAATGTCTCCATTTCTGCCCGTCAGTATAACAATTTTAACCTAAAACGGGTCCAGCTGCGTTTTTTAAAGTTCTAAATTTTAGGGTCTTGAAATCTCCTGGGTAGTGTGGACGCAAACGTTGTTTTGAAACGAAACCATAGCAGTGTGGATGTAGCCGGCGCTGCATGTGTTTTACCTCATGTAGATCATGATTTTATTTTTTATGATACAAGCTGATTTTCCACCTCGATCCGCAATGTTCCAAATCGGCCAAAAAAAAAGCTTGTCTCTCGTTCTGTCCCCATCTGTTAATGTGACTGGTTACACTCGCGTCGCTGTGGCCTCCGCTTTGATCCCTCCCACCATGTGCGCTGGCATGGCCTCCAGACTCACTCGCTCTCTGTGCGCGATCAATCTGAGCCCCGAGCCGACTCCCGCACGCTGCCATCGGGACGCAAAGTGTGCAGCTGGCTGGTAGGTTGGTGACAGAGATGAATGGCTCTGATCCCACTCCGACTGGCAGTGACTGGTGCGAGCAAATTGATTACAGACTCTAGATGTCACGGGCAGATACTGAGATGAGAAAGAGAATAAAAGTAATTTCTCCTTTTGATGTAAAGGCTGGAATTTACACACATGTGCTGTATATGAGAATCTCACAAATTGATCAGAGAGTTGTGAGCATCGCACAAACAAAGGCAGGGTATTTTTAACGTATTAAACTTAGCACTATTCGCGGCAAACCATCTGCTCGGCTGCGATACGCTCCTCGGCCAACTCTACGCCCTGCAGGAGACTGTAAATACTGGAGACTCATGAATAAATTATGCCAAGATGACGCCGTTACAAAATTACCAGGAGTTCTTCTTTATGCTTAACGTGAATATTATTCGTCGTGCACTGATACTGATATTTCTCCTTCTCTAAAATGCAGCTGTCTCCCTCAGGCAATAACTTCTAGCAGTATGAGCAGTAGTAGCACTTGCCTGATTGATTGCACGGCTTAATGAGTCAAGACGCCTCAACTTCAGTATTTCATCAATTACGTCGTCAAGTTTAATGAGCGAACTCTGCTGCTGCAGACGACAACAAACATGTATCGCTCACATCTTTTGAAAATCATTTCCTCAGCACCGCTTGCTTATTAGCGCTACATTTATTAAAAAAATCCACTCCCAGCAAATCAGGGGGTGGGAGAAATTAGCCTCATTCATTATGTCTCTCATCTCGGTTGGAGACGTCTGAACGCACCTTGTAATTTTGTGCACAGAACGAATCCATCAGACACGGAAATTAACGGGTATAGAGAAATCCAATAATCAGCAGATTTATTCAAAATATCAAATTTATAGATCCAGACTAACTGAGGACAGAGAGTGATATTTTCAAACCAGTGCAGCCAGTTCCACGAGATGCCTCTTTGCAACCTATTTCTGCACATAAGAGCCGTAGTGTGATTGAGGCGTACAGTATTCACTAAGCAACCAGTCTGTTCAAGAGCCAATTCATGAATAATTATGCTGCATCAGAATAATAGGGTCTGAGCCCTATTAGCGCAGCTATTCTCTATCACTCGTCCTACATTCCATTTGCTCACAAAAGAAAATATTCCATCTTTTTCTGAGAATCCATGCTTAATAAAGATGTCCTCCCGACCTGCAGGTGTTAAATTAAAAACTCTGCAGCTCAAACAGAATGACACAAGTGCAGGTGTCAGCATGTTTGAACTGCAAAGCATCTACAAGAATGAGAAAAGATGAAAGACAAAACACTCCACTGAAACCGACTGATGATTAAACATTGTTGAATTTTAAATGCACTGCTCTGACAGCTTATCCTGTTGGCGGATCTTTTAATGATCGCCATCCCGGCCCCTAGTTCCTGATTCCTTCATGTATGAGACAATGGAAACTCAACTGGGTGATATTGCCCAAAGATTGTCATATCATTTGATGTCACTATGTGTCACATTCTTATTTCTCGAAAGTTTAAATACTGATATTGGCTCCTGAGTGAAGGTTGTGGTTTTAAACTCTTCTTAAACATACTTTTATCCGATTGTTTTTTGCTATTACTCTTGTTGATTTTATCCGTGCGCGGTAACCAAACGTCAAGGTGCATTACCGCCATCTACTGTGTTGGTGCTCCGTTCATGGAACAAGTTGCTGCCTCGTGTTATTCCTATTCTTTTTCAATTTTTTTTTAAAATGATGCTGTATTATCTTATCTTCAGTCTGTGTTCTGATGTTCTGTATTCTTGTTTATATCGGTCCTCTTTGTAACGGCTGCTTTGAAAGGTGCTGTTTGAATAAAGTTATTATTCATAAAGCGAATGACCATGAGACCAACTTCCCTACTGTGCTTGCGCAATGCATAAGCAGTATGTGGATCTACATTGAACTTTTGCTATAATGTGATTGATGAAAAATCATATTGAAATCATTATTGACAATGTTTTAACGCCAAGACCTACTGGTAACAACTCTGCAGCTGTGACAGACTGGGATCATGAGCCTGTGTGTGTCCTTCAGATCTGCTTGTCTTTGTGTTTGTGTTTGTGAACTTTGGAAATGGAACTGCTGGTGACTTCCAGTGAAAGAGGGTTAATTGGAGCCATTTGAAACCACAATGGTGAATCATTTCTCTGGCAAACAGCTTGTAACAGTCCAGAGTCTCAACAAACTTGAGGATGTAAGCAACAGACTTGTCCAGCTAGGAAGACCACTCCAGAATAGACAGCCAAATTTCATTTTACTTATAAATAAGCTTTATGTCCACCGTAAAATGGACAGTCCATTCTTTCATTTAAACACAGGAGACACATTACAAGCTACAAATGAAGTTGACTTACTCCAAAAGTCTAAAGTTGCCATTTAAGCTCTTTAAGGAAGTTGGGAATCAACACTTTCAGTTTTGGGGAAGGTATTTGGTTTAAAAAAAAGAAAAAAAGAATCTGCTCGTGCACAAACAAACGTGGACACATGTCATTGCTCATTACCTCCGTCTCCAGCTGCACCAGCTCCATGGTGGGCCATGGCTCTGCGATCTGTGCAAGAGGCATTCTCGCAGGATTCTCCCTTTCAACCCCCTTTTCAGCGGCTCAAATCTGGCTCCTCTCTCTCCTGCGGATTCCTTCCTCCTCCTGTCAGGTGCAAATCCCGGGAGCAGCTCCTCACTCGGGTCCCAAAGTCCAGGGGTGAGGGGGGGTGAGGGGGTGGGGGAGCAGGTTTCTCGGCACTTTGCTCAGACGAAGATGACGCGCGCTCAGCCGAGAGCTTTACAAACAATTGTAATCCCAGTGATTTGACTCCAGCGTCGCTCGGCCACTTGTGTGTGTGTGTATGTGTGTGCGTGTTTATCGATGTGTGTGCGTTTGTTTGTATGTGTGTGAGTGTGTTTGTTTGTTTGTTGAGTGATAATCCAGATGCAAACCCCACACAAACACTGACACAGCCTCTGGTCCTCCCAGGTACACGCGCTGGAGGCTACTCACGATTTGAGGAGAGGAGCGCGCGGTGCCACACTGTGTCGGTGCAGGCGCCTCCACCGGGGCTGTGCAGGACTCTAATGCCGCCTAATGGAATTAACCACAGTCCGTGTTTGTCTTTGCAGTCGACGCCGTGTTAGATCTCTCTCTCCCGGGGGTCGGGGGGGGGAAGACTCCGCTGTGCCCGCCTGCTCCCTCGGTGTGCGATGCGCGCCGCGCTGAGACCCCAGTGTGGCTCCGTAGTACGCGCAGCCTCCAACTCGGGCTGTTATTGGCAGACTCCTGCAGGATCTCATCCGGCCCCCTTTTCTCTCCCTCTCTCTATCTCTCTCTCTCTCTCTCTCTCTCTCTGCTGGTTCCGCCCAGGTCTGATCGCGCCATCCTCTGGCGGAGGGACGAACTGCAAATACGTAATGCCTGGCTGAAGCCCCCCCCTGCTATTGAATGAAGCGCCTCTGCATGCTCCGCTCCGCGTGCGCACGGTGCAGCAAGTGCACCAGAGGAACGTTTGAGCTTTTTGGTGTCTCTTCTTTGTCCCATGATAAATAAATCGTATTCTTATACATGAATAAATAAAAAGGAAATAAGGTATTTTCATTTATTTTTATCCTATTTTCATACCTTGTATATGTATTGGCATAGGTAGGTAAAATGTACAAACCTCATTCTTTCTTTCTGTCTTTCTTTCTTTAGAGGCCATTAAGGGGCCATCATTTACATAGAGGGGCCAGTTAAACGTCCATCATCCATGCACAGTTCCTGATTCAGTTAGCTGAACATTTAAGTCATTCCTTGTTTTCTGTGAGCTCTGTGGCTTTGAGCGAAGTCACATGGACCTGGACGGTAAAACAATAAACCGAGAAGGCGGCCAACACCGCAGTCTTCATGGAAAGGCAGGTCAAGTTTTCATCGGTGAAGAGCCACAGCTTTTTAGATCCTCTTTCAAAAGGAGAAGAGATACGGTGAACAAACGAGAGGTTTTGGGCACGTGCTACTCGTATACAGCTCCTGTGTTCGAGGATGGTGAAATATGGGATTGCATAGTATCTCAGAGTTATCCCAAAAGTTGAACCTGCGGGATAATGCAAATAGTCTCTTCAGGTCTGCAGTGGCACTGTTTTTTCATGAAAATAGACTCTTTACCTTGAGATCCACTTCACCACGTCCTCTCTAGGCCCAACACAACGAGCACTGTTGCAGACAAAAGTTACGTAACAGATTACACAATAATTTCAGAGAACACAATAGCACACACTAAAATACACCAGACTTTGGTTCGTGACCGGAGCTGTTTGAATTCGGTGCGGACATTGCACCGAGGCTGCAGCAGCATTTTCATTGACAACTGCTGTGGTCTTTGTAATCTCCAGCGACATTAAACACCCCCTCCACCCTCATCACCTCCCAGCTTCATTCACTGCCAAGTGGATTTTTGCTCTTTGCCAGCCTTGGTTACTATTGGCAACTGGAGAGCATCAAACCCGCAGCGCAGTAGGATCTGGATCAGATAAAAAATAATAATAATTGAATTCAAATTAGGATGAAGGAGTCATGGCATTTCCTGGACAATCAAATGTAAGTGGAATGGCAAATGGGGCTCATGATTTGGTGCTTTACTTACAAGGATGTGTTGTCTAAATGCAAAATGCTGCCACTTGCTGCCACACAGGTAAAGCCTGTTTATCATTTACCAGGCTACCAATGCAAACGGAGCTCTGCTGCGGGTTTAACACAAAGATATAATCTGCAGAGGGAAACACCTCCTGTCTTGTGTAATTGCTTATCATGTTCTTGACACATCTGTGGTTATTGGACTTTGTATCCAAGCGGTTACTATGCAACACGAGAAAGTCCAAGCGAGGGTGAAAACTCCCTCTTCCCTTCATACCACCCAATACTGACAGGGGTCACAAACTAAAGAATGTCCTATCTAGGGGAGGGTCATTCATCACATTCACCCTGTGGTTATAATATTCAAAGTCACCACCGTCCAAAAGCACAAATCAAACCATCGATCTGTCTCCATGATGGATAAGCAGCTGCTGAAGGGGAAACTCATAATGATTTAGACTGGTGTTTGTTTATTTAGTGAAGCTATGACCCCTCCTCTCCTCTCCTCTCCTCTCCTCTCCTCTCCTCTCCTCTCCTCTCCTCTCCTCTCCTCTCCTCTCCTCTCCTCTCCTCTCCTCTCCTCTCCCCTCCTCTCCATTCATCTCCACTCCCCTCTCCTCTCCTTTCGTCTCCTCTCCAAGGATGCCAGCAGATTGATGCCCGGACATTTGTCTTCACCGCTAACAGCCCCTCCTGTGCGATATGATGAACAACCGACTCTAAGTTTGATCCTGGGGTAAAAGTCAAGGAGTCTTATAAAAAAAGATTTATAGGGATAAATAAAAAAGGGTGATCCGACGGGATAAAAAGTCCTGTCAACAGGCCTGGAAATCAAAAACAAAATCAATACATCTTAAGAATGTAACTCTGGTCGACGTTCTCTGTGCAGTACATTGCTATTCTGGCTGCAGGGATTCTCCTCTTCTAGTCATGGCGCTCCAGTGACAACACGGATGACAGGGATTACTCAGAGGTGTCTCCCGTCCATGGACTCCAGGGAAACCCCACCCCCACCTTAGACTGGAAGTAAAGCATCATGGGAAATATGACTCATGCACCCTGACTGGTTAGCGTACTGATGCTGAAATTAATCTGTTTGTTGTGGAGCTGTCAGACAGATACTTTGACTGAGCTGCGACAAATGAGACTGGAGCAGGTTCGGTGGATGCCAAAGATTACTCTGCTGTTTGACCTCATTTTGAGTTGGAGCTGAAACCACAGAGCTGCACGAATAAATAATATAATCTAGAGCCCTCCTCTTTAACAGCACACAGCAGGAAAGAGTGCAGTCACAATGCAAATACATGCACATTGCAATTGTGAGATTGCAGCTAGTAAAACAGCAAATCAAAATTCACCTGTATTAACTTTGTGTTTTCAGGTCGTCCATTGCTACCTCCATTGTGAACAAGATAAGTGACCTCACAAACTTTTTCTTAACCTTGTGAACATAATATCTCAGGAACATCTCTAGGGAATCTTTTCAAATTTGGTAAAAATTTTCACGAGTACTAAAGGATGAAATAATTACAACTTGGTGGTCGAATGTCAAAGGTCAATCTCATTAACTTGAGAATGTGAAATATCAAAATCACCCAGAAGGAATTTCATTACATCTGTCACAAACATTCCCTTGGACTAATGGTTGAGGAATTTGGAGGTCAAAGATCAACGTCATAAACACACGTTTCCTTACTAATGCCTCAAGAGAATCCATTCAAATTCGGTACGAATGTTAAATTAGATTCACAGAATAACTGATTCTATTTGAGTGGTCAAAGGTCAAGGTCATGCTGGCCTCACAGGACATGTTTTTGCCTTTTAAACGTGATATCTCAACTCTGCCTTTAGGGAATTTATTCAAATTTTGACCAGTTGTCATTAAGACACAAAGATGAACTGATTTGATTTCAGTGGTCAGAGGTCAAAGGTCATGGTGACCTCATATGAGTCTTAAAAAATGTAAATAAAGACTGAAACTGCACTGGTTGGTGAAAGGATACAACGGCAGTAATTCTAGTTTTCCTTTATTTTCCTTATGTGAATTGAGTGTTGTTGAGGGTATTTCTTTTATTTCTGTGCTAAATTTTGTATCCACTATTCATATTTCATATGTGATTTAAATTATAAATAGCACAATGTCTTCACTTACCGTATTTACAAAGCTAGGTGAATTTAAATTCTAGATGCACACTCCCTAATTATTGGGCTTCTGAAGGACACATAATAAGATAATGGAGAAAAGTGGAAAAAAATACTTTGTTTATGTATGTCGGAATAACCTTTCATATTGCAAGAAAAAGTTGTAATATAAATGTTTATTATTATAATTGTTCTGCTTTACTGCATTATCCAGTTACTACCCACCATTGTCAGGATGAGTACACCTGAAACGCACCAAAGCAGATTAAAACACTTTTAATCAGACCTGGGCAGAACAGTTTCAGTTTATCTGTCAAGATAAATGTTTAGTTGATCCAAGGCATTACTTTGTTTATGCAACCCAGGCACTAGTAAGTGACTCCACTTGAAAACAAATAGGGCCTCATCCCAGCACTTAAGCAGTACACTGCATGTCGCTGAAATACAGTACAGATAAATCCAGGATATAAATGCCAATGGAAATGCTATTCTCTCTATCAATCTGTTTTATTTGAGTTCTATATTTAATAGTTAGAGTGGGTCAGGTTTCAGCAAGAGCACTTTCAGACCTTTCATAGTAATTCTTCCCTAGCTGATCTGAACAAGCGCATGTCTGCAGTGCACAGATCAAGCCGTCCATGGAGCTGCAGCACAGAACAAATTAATTAGCTGCTCGATCGCGGAGCACAGCTAATTATCCAGCCTGCGTGGACCGACTGCAGCAGGGGGAAGATGATATCATAATGACTCCAAAACGCACTCAGGGTCCGCGCCTTGCCGAGATGAAGAACAAACTGTGTTATTGTATTTCAAACATCAGTAGAATTATCATTTATCACCGAAATGGCTGACGAGACCTTGTGGCTGCAGAGGGTATTATTGATCTATAAAAGACAAAAGAGAGTGAGGAGGTAGAGAAAGGAAGACAGGAGATGTTCCAATACTGTGACCAACATCACAAGGGCATCAGCGAAAATGGAAGTCAATGTACTGATCCGACATCATATCCTTAAGGTATAATGGTTTCATCCAGATAAAGCTCCAACTTCTTCACTAGTGTAAAAAAAGTACATGTCAGTGTCAGTGTAAAGGGACGATAGCATAGTGTTAGCCAGAGCGCTATGAAATATCAGCAAGTTGGCAATATTTCACGCTGGAAAGTCCCCACAAGTGTGTGTATCATATTCAGTTTCCATGGGTGGCACTTAACACAAACCCCACTTTATTTGCATAGCCCGTATCACAGTTTGCCTGAAGGCTAAACAATCTGCAACATCCTCTGTCCTTAGCCCTAAGGGGGAGGAAAAAATGAACAACAAATAGATAGTGTGAGAATCTGGGAACAAACCCCGGAACCTCAGGTATCATAAAAGAGGTGTTTTTTTTAATAAACTGGGGCTGCACTTTAGAGCTGTTTAAAGGAAGTAATTATTGTATCTTTTTTTTTATTGATTTATTGATTTGTTTTGTTTATCAGCTGTCAGCAACTAATAAAAGAAGTTGCATGACATTCATTCTCTGTGTGTATTTGTTTTTTAAAAGGGTTTAACCTGAGCCAGGCTATACAGCAATACAGTGATAGCAATCATCACTCCCATACAGGGTTAGTAGCCCACAGTATGTTATATTGTTGTTGATGGTTTTTTTTAATGCGCTGGTATTGGGTCGTTAGTTGGTATCGGGAAGTGAAATCTAACATCGGAAACATCTCTAGCTTGTTTTTAAATGCAGTATCGTTCTTCTTTATCACAGCAGCCGCTCATAATGCAAACCTGCATCTGTGTACTCCATAAACCTGACTGTAGTACTAGCACCAGCAGCGTGTTGTGGCTTGAATCTGTTTCTCTGGTATTTGGGTTGGGCGAAGAGTCAGGCCGAGCACGCGGTCGTTAGAGAGAAACCACCACAACTGAGATCAAGTTCAGCACAGACGAGCTATAGCAGCACGTCGCCATGGAAATAGATCAAGTCAATAAGTGTGTCAGGATTCAGACGGGTGGTTTTCTCGGCTTCTTCTCACAGTTTCAGCAGAAAAACGTTTGGACTCAGCAGAAAATCAATGGCGATTTCATCAGCGTTCACTATCACTGCAACTCATCTCCACCCAACCCCAGTCCGGAGGCTCACAGTAGTATTTATAAACTGCAGGTTTTTTTTGTTAAGTGTGCTCTTTATACTTTGAAACACACGTATTTCACGCAGACTTCCTCATTTCAAATAAACTGTAGAAATTTGGTATGTGCTGCAACTGGTTATCTCTTAAACAATTCAAGATATTGGCATGAAGCATATCCACCACACACACATGGGGACTGTGCCATTTCGCCTGCCGACATACAAATGCGCCTTTTCCCTCCCCAGTCTCCTTCTCTGGGTTGAAAGAGAATAACAGCAGGGGGTGCCAGATGAGGGCAGTTCTTTTTATGGCCACGGCTCTTTCATCGGGCGTTGACCTTTGCCTCTGGGGCTTTCAACATCAGATTTGCTGTGAGCTGTATAATATGAGGCACAAACAACGATTGCCAAGTGAAGCAGAGACTCCACAGTTCATTCACTTAGTTCGCACACTTCAATAATCATAAGCGTGGATGGAGTTACAGACGGATCAGCTGCACACATGAATTCAAAAGTGTTGTTATGACTCATCGTCTCCTCTCAGAACTTTTATTGGAACATAACAGGGACATTCGAACACACAAGCCGCTTATCGCTCTGCTTCTCTTTTATGATATTAAGTGCAAATGGAAAATAAATAACAATGAATTAAACTGAAACAATATCTCCGGTTATTAATTCCTCCATAGGACCACATACATCAATATCAACACAAAATGTAATATTAATACCTTAATGGTAGCCCTGTGTTTCCTCTTTATACTTTGTGTAGATATGGATACATAATTTATGAATACATTCCTCCAGTAGCTTGCAATGGACATAACTATTGATAATTCATTGAGCCGCAATGTTGTCATACTGTAAGAAATATTGAGCTTGAGTGAAATATGAATAACAAAGGTTTAGGGCAATGTTTCCTTACGCCGGCGCCCACATATAAAAGCAGGTCAAGGGATAAAAGAGCAAAACAAGTCCTGGGAGATCAGCTGATAACCAGTGGACTTGGAAAAGAGGATTAGATGTGCTGGTCAGTGCAGGGAGAGCAAGTTCTTTCTCCTTTAGGTCTTGTGACAATCCATCAGCTGCAAAGATGAATCAGCAAAATGGAGTGTATTTCGAAGTATGGGGATCATGATTATGTTTCAAATAAAGGAGCAGAGCATTTATTATATCATTTATTTATATATATATAAATAGTAGTACAGTTGACATGCAACTTTGCTGCTCAAGAATGACAGCAGGACTTCAGCAGGAGCTTTATTATAGGTTATTGCACAGTACAGTGCATTGAACCGTGCAGGTGTCCATATAATATGACGATAATATTATATTATATATATATTATTATTATTATACATATATTTTGCATGCAGAAAGAAAAAGCCTAGAATCAAACCGCTGACCTTCTAGTAAGTGGATTGCCTGCTCTATACTTCCTGTGCCACAGCTGGCCATAATGATAATAACAATAAAGACAATAATGATAACAACAACAACAATAATAATAATAATAATAATAATAATAATAATATCTCCACCCCCCCCCCTCAAAGGATGAGTGGTATAGACAATGGATGGGGGCTTCAATAATGATAACACAAACAACAATACAAACAATACTGTCATCATCAACTTCAGCAGCAGCACTACCGCCTCAAAAACAATCATCACAATAATCATAATAATAACAAATAAATAAATCATTATTACACTGTTATAAACAATGTAATAAACTTCGTCCCCTTGCTCCTGTGGCTCGTGACTGGAGGCTCCATTAAAACTCTGGGGGAAGTTGCGAACATGTTGAAGCTGCTTCTCTTCCTGCAGGTGAGCAGGGGGGGGGGTGTGTGTGTGTGGGGGGGGTCTTGATAGGTTATTTCATTGGCTGACAGCAGCAGGAGCAGCAGCGGTGGAGGTGGTGGTGGTTGTGGTGGTGGAAGAGGTTGGTTGGTGTGGGGGGGGGGACTCTTACCTGTACCTGGGCGGAGGTGGTGGAGGAGGAGGAGGAGGAAGAGGAGTGCCCGCAGACGCTGCTTTCGTCGTCGCCTTCGTCCGTCTCCAGCCCGGGATCCGGTTTTCCTCCTTGCTGCAGCCCGGAGAGGTAGAAGTCCGCCAGCAGGGCCGGGAGCTGGACCAGCGACTGCAGCAGGACTCCGAGCATGGAGCCGATCACGTCCTGGAGCGAGGAGAGAGTCAGCGAGTGGCTGCAAGGTGAACCACCATGTCTCAGTCCTTGCCCGCTTATACCTCCGTGTGTGTGTGTGTGTGTGTGTGTGTGTGTGTTTGTGTGTGTGTGTTGGGCTGTCAAGCCTTGATCTCCTCTCAGGTACTTTACTTTGGTCAGGTCAGAAATAGAAGCGTCTCCGCAAATCCTCCTGGAAGTGAGAGGTGGAGGTGGAATGAGGAAGTGGCCCGGAGCTGGAGCCACAGCACCTCGGATCACTGTCAACAACTGAGCGGTCCCAAACTTTACATGTCCGCTGGTGTGTAGGACGGGGTTCAGTCCCTGGCCTGGTGGATTCAGGTCTTATTTGTCATGTACGTCATTTACAGAGAGTTGTAAAGTTCATGGGTGAACACTCTCTCATGCTGCTACACTGTGAAACACATAGTATCTGTCCACAGAACATGTGACCTCATGCTACTGGTACATAACCAAGTACTCTACTTGAATACAACTTTATATATTTGTACTTAATCTGATTAATTCTATGTTCTTTTTCATGTCTGCTTCCCACTATTGATTATATGTACAACACATGTTAATTCAAAACCAACTTTAAAGTTACTTTACAGATTAAGATTTCCGATTCAAAACATAGGATCAGTGTAAAGGATCGGTGTATGTTATGCCTTATGTGGAATATCATTTCATAACAGACAATAGTAAAATTACCACTTACATTATAATGAGTAGATAATAATGATTTAATTGTATATTTACGGTATATAAAACTTAAACATTTTATATCGACTAGGCTACTTTTGTTTTGGTATTTTGCTTATAGAATTCTAAAAGGCGGGGTGTCTTTTACAACTATATAAGGGCCAGTTACTATACAGATTATAAAGGGATTATTTTACAATAAATGGGCAGCTTTTATTTTGATACACTACTATACTTTGAAGTGTAGTTAATACTTCTACGACCTCTAGTTTTTTTTATGTAAAAACCCTTTTAAGTCAATGTATTTACTTTTATGTAAAGTCATTATACTTACTAAGTCATAACTTCAAAAGTGAGTCTGTTTTAATACTTGATCCTGAACACCAGCAGCCTGACGGATCTTGTGCGTCTGTTAGTCCACGCTCACTCTGCAAGTCTCTACCTGTAACGTGTGTTATGTGTTTTCCTGGCTGTGTGTGTTTCTGTGTGTGTTTGTGTGTGAGGAGGTTAATACTTGTTCCTTACATGTGGTTCAAGGTCTGGATGCGCCCCTGCATCAGTACTCGGTCTCGGAGTGGCACCTGTCCGGTCTGGATCTGCTCCAGTTGACCTCTCGGGAGCTGGAGAAGTTGGGGGTACGCAAGATCGGACACCAGGAGCTCGTGCTGGAGGCCGTGGAGAAGCTCTGCTCTCTGGTGAGGCGAGGATGCTGAATCATGTGTGTGTGTGTGTGTGTGTGCGATACATACTTTGGGTGTGTAAGGCTGTTTTTGCGGTGTGTGTTGTAGAGGTAATGTGCAAGGAGAGCTGTGTTGTTGTGGTATCTCTGAAACCAGAGAGAAGGGAAGTGATTTTCCCACCACTGGTTTAGAAGCTGTTTGACAAATCCAGTCAGAACACACAGCAGCGGCCCTTTTTTCTAATTGCTCCACTTTTCCCTCTAGTTTAAAATAAAAATCCCCTTTTGACAAGCACATAGCATCGTAAACTTTATTTTTCTAGCCAACTTCAAACGACTAGTCATGCTTCAATAGCATCCAAAGCCGATTTTGAATAGCAAAGCTTCCACTTAATACTTTATATGCAAATTGATTCGACATATTGCGGTCAACTGAAGAAAAAGGCCCGTTCTCTGTCGCCTAATTCATTTCCCTTCCTGTCCAGCTTCTAGAAGGAGTTTCAGGACACTTAAATAGCCGTGTTGGTGTGTGTGTGTGTGTGTTTCACTGGAAGGACTAAATGAGCCGGACAGTACCAGGCGAGGCTCCAGCTCCGGTGACGTAACGACAGCAGACTAAAGCTTAGGCTGCTTAAACTGCCTGTTGTCGAATTATTGAAATAACTGTAACACACATTGAAATAATCACTAACAGCATTAAATGTTCAACCCAGCGTCTGGGTGAGTGTGTAATACGTTTGTGGAAAAAGCTTAACAAAAGTACACTTGTGCGATATTGTTTAAGGACAAAATAACAGAACCCATACACACCTATGCTTGTGTGTGTGTGTGTCTGCTTCTCTCCCCCCCCCCTCCTGAGCTGCATGAAGTACTAACACAGTGCTCATTCATAAAAAGCAGCCGTCAGACACTCACATGAAACAGCACAAACACACTCAAGTGCACAGTTACATAATTAACAACCGCAGCGTTTGAAAGACCATGAAAAATTCATGGCCACTTGTGGACGGGGGATTGTTCCGGCGGGTCGACGCGTAACAACAAAGCCCGACCGGTCCGAACCACTCGACCAGCAGTGAGTGGGTCACGACCACAACAACCTGCTCCTCCTCCAGTGGCCGTCATGTCCTCACATCACATGTGTGGCCAGATAACTGTGATCACACAAACAGGAAATACACACTTCTAAAGTATTTCAGTTTCATTTAATCCCTCGCTACACTTTGATTTGTTTCCAGCAAGTATCAAGTTTGTGTTTATAGAAATGTATAAGTTGTGTTACAACTCAGGGACAACGACTTCGTGGGAAATGGTCGACAGAGGACCGATGTCGCCTAGCAACAGAGACGCAATCAAACACGACAAAAAAGTTTTAGTCCACTGTTTGTTATTCAGTTGAGTTGAGGCCCGATACTTTACTTTAAAAGTGTAAGCGTCAGACTTTTTGAAGTAAATTAACGAATCCTGGGAAAGTTTGGCCCCTAGAAATATCCAGATATTTAAAGAAGCAGCCCCTGAATTGGTTTTCCTTCAATGATGTAAATGGAAAAGTCAGAATATTACAATCTAAAAAAGATGATGGCATGATAGACTGTATCACAATGTATATATATATCAGAATATAACTTACATTTATTATGATAGAAGACCACATTTCACACACTCAGAGTCTAATAATAGCAATGTATCTTAAAAACTAGGCCTCTGCCTCCTGCGAGCTGAGGGACAGAAAGTCGGTGAAGAAGAGATTGAGGGTATTTCTCCTCTAACCAGTTGCATGTGTGTGTTCGCTGGTGTGCGCCCACTCTCCAGACGTACGGCATAGGTGGAGAGAACCTGCGAGGTCTCACGGAGAAGCTGCGCGCCGTCGCCCACACCCTCCAGATGGGCATCCAGAGCCGCTGGCGCCGCAACAGCTACGATGGACGGAGCGCCACCAAGCTGTCGGCCGGAGTCCTGCAGGTTGTTGTGGAGCTCATCACCTCCGCCAAAGGACTCTTCTTTCTGCTCAACAGGTTTGTAAAGTGGGGGGGGGGTTATCTAACCGTTACATGCGCAGCACTCGAAATCCACTTTGACCCCCCGCAGCTATTTTGGACTCAGAAATGTTCTCTGCTGTGTCTTATAAAAATAGTTGCTGCTGTGGTTTGTGTTGCTGTGGGTTTTTGGTAAAAAAGGAAATTTACAGGTGAGTTATTTACTGTAAATAGAAATGTTGTGGTGTACGCACTGACTTCTTGTTTACATGTTGTCCCCTGTGGCTAAAACCGGCCTTATACAAGTCCATTCTGTTTGTCGTCCATTTTTGTGAGTCTCCTACATCCCTTGTTTGTCTTTTTCCGTTTTAATTGCCTGTGTGTGTAACTAAATCCTCCAGACTAAATTGAAACATTATCCTCTTGTCTTTCCAGGTATCAGTTTATACAGCTAAGTGGGAACACCTCCACCAAGAACATATTCAGCTACTGCAGAGAGCTCGGAGAAATCGTCCACAAGGTCGGTCCATTTACAGCTTTGACAGCAAATATTTAAGTGTTTTTGTCTTCTTCCGATCTGTGAGAGCGAGGGGGGGCGATGAAATATTTGCTCCCTGTGGCGAGGCAAATTACAACGTGGCGATGTGAGAGGTCAACTTTGGCGAACTCTGACCTGCGATTTTCACTTCAAATTCACGTTTATGTGACCTTAAGCAGTTAAGCACATATACAGCTCCTCTGTGCCCATCTATAAGGCTGATGAGGCCAAATATTATATCAAGATAATCAATATTGATTGAAATGTCACATTATTTTTCCTCCTGAGTGACTGGGGTGGATATAAAATCATCTTTACGGGCAAAATATGACACTGAGATCATTTATGTGTTATAGATCCAGGCTCTGCTTGCCCAAGGCATGAGGAATATATTCATATAAATTGGACTTCTGTTCTGTTATGATCTATTGCAATAATTATTGAAATGGTTTGTTTGCCCTGCCCTATGGCTGTCCAGCTGATGTTTGTTTGCAAACTGAATGCCTATGTGAAACTTTAGCACATTTTACTACACAAGTGTTCACATTTATCTGAAGAGGAACCAGACAGGATTAAACCATCGTTCTGGTGTTATTGTCGTGCACACTAAATTTCCAAAGAGGAACTACAACCTCTGATTTCTTTTTAAGTCAAACCCATTGCTCTAAAACGCAGCAAGAGAAAAAACAGAAGCACAAACTCGCTCCCTGTTCGTCAGTTCAGCTTGAGTAATGCATTCTTTATCTTTACATTCCTGGCATATTTCAAGGCGGCTGCAGGTCGAAGATGCTTACGTTTGCAGGTCTGCCAGAGATGGGAGAGCTGGGATTTTGTTTTGGGTTTTCCACTTTGTGATGCGAGGGAAGTGTGAAAGAAAAGGTGGAGGAGGTGGAGGAGGAGGAGGAGGGAATATTCATAACTCGGTGTCTGTAAAGTGGGGTAGAAAGTTTGCTCGGGCAGCACAACAAACAGGCCTGGATCTGTTGTAGTGCCTAGGGGAAGGAGGAAGGGAGGGATAGAGGGGAGGGAGAGAGGGGAGGTGGAGAGACAGAAGGGGGAGGAGGCTACCAATGTCAAATTACTTTTGACTCCTGGGGGAGTGTGCTTTATCCAACGCTCAGCAGAGAGCAACAGGCAGAGAGAGAGAGAGAGAGAGAGAGAGAGAGAGAGAGAGAGAGAGAGAGAGAGAGCGAGAGAGAGAGAGAGAGAGAGAGAGAGAGAGAGAGGCCGTCAGCTCTGGAACAACGGTGTAGTGACAGTAGAGAGGAAGAGGATGACAGGAGTGAAGACGACCAAACAGAGATATCTGCAGAGATAGGGTTTAATTAGACAGAGGCAGTAGTAGGTGGGGATCAAGGAGTTTATTTATAACACTACTACAGTCAGCTGTGGACGCCTGCCCAGCACGACAGGTACAGTTTCCACCTCTTTGATTGGATCATTAACCCTCAACCTGATGCTGCTTTTTGTTTCTCTCACTACGCTTGACTGGTTAAATTAGCTAAAACCAGCACTTTAAGATCTTATATGTAATATATCTTATTAGTACTTACATTATCTAAAATGTTTTCCGACAATACTCAAGCCCTGGGGAAATCTCCAATTTTATTCAGGATAACAAGTATTTAACTTGCATCATATCTACTTGACATGTGGTTTTGCTCAATGTCTGATATAACCTCCGCTGTATGACAAAAGGAAAAATACACTGGTGGCCAGTTTGAAGTTTTTTTCCTTGTATTCTTTGTATTGGTTGTAATGGAGCAAGATAATTCAAATAGACTTTGCTCCATAATGGGAAGAATATGATTTGCACCCCAGAAGGATGTTCACGTTACATATTGCACGTTTAAGTGTGTTTTCTGTTTCTTAACAAATTTGAAAACAAATAATCCATTTTAATTTTAATTTTTTTATAACAGTGCTCAACACCCTTCAAACCTCAGTTGAGAGATACTATACATCTGAGAATAGAATAGCCTGAACCAGATTTTTCAGTTTCACATGTTTCCAGTTTCACAACACTATTCACTGGAGCTGCAACAAGCCTCCGGGACTTTCATGTCTGTCTCGGTGTTTAATAACAGTCCCACTATTCTCATGGCCTTCAGGAAGGAGATTTCAGAGGAAGATTTAGCCCGTTGACTTTAATGAGATGTTCTTTGGTTTTCGGAGGTGAATCAGATTTGGGCCTGTTTGGCTTTGTTTTCAATCATTGAGTGTGAAGTGAGTGGTGTGTAAGTTAAAACCTTCACAGCCTTGTTTGTTTAGGCCCTCTCGGAGGTTGATCATCGTCTGGCTATTGTTTGCTCAATTCCTGTTTTTGAACTTGTGAGAATGACTGTCAAGAACTAAGGAGTTTTACACTGGGAGCGTTTTGTCCACTGAGTTCAAGGGTCATGTAAATTCATTGTTGACGTGCTCACCTGACAACAAGTGACTAATTTTTTGGGGGGGACTTCCAATGTTCTCAAACTTCACCCATTCAATGTGTTCAGGTTTCGAATCACCATTGTGACAAACTCCATTCACAAAATCACTGGTAATGGATATAAGGTGTGCAACCAGGTTACCTGTTTGTGTTTTCTGGTGGTTTCAACCCACTACTGCATGTATTTCCATCACACTTACAGGATGCATGAGTTGTGGGTCAGGAGGAACGAACCCATTACATTGTGTTACGGCTCCGGATCAGGGTACAGATCCAGGATTAATTAGATATGACGCTTTCACCGATTCCCCCCGAAGTAGTTCATGTACCTGGATGAAAAAAAATATCAAGCACATTTAGGGAACTGACGTCTATGAGTGTTTGCATTTGGTGCGGCTTGATTCGATTTAAGAGAACTGTAGGGCCTCGGTGGAGGAATGTGCTAGACCCTACAGAGGCATGTGTTTAAGTTAGTAATTAAAAAGCCTTGGCAGATGAGTTAAAAGGTCAGACTGGAGCAGGTGTTTTTGAAGAGACAAGAGAAAATGAAAAAATCCTCAGACGTCATCTATCCAACTGTCATCATAGTATTCTCCACCTGTGGAGGAACACTTTGTCTCACACACACTTTACAGCTGGGTAACACATTACATAAGCTTGCATGTACCATACCATATCAATGACATCATCAGCATCGCAGCAACCAAAGCATTTGCACAGCATTACACACTCGTGTCATCCAGGCTAGTTTAAGTGAGCTCCCGGGTGTTTGAGGCCTGTGTTATCCAGCGACCCCGTGACATGTGGCGGGCCGTCAGGAGGACCACGACCTCATCATGACGTCTTTTTTCGCATTTTCAAAATTCACACCACATCCTTCACGTCAAAAGAAAAGGTCTATTATTTCCAGTTCGGCTGTGTGTGTGTGTTTGTGTGTGTGTTTGTGTGTGTGTGTGTTTCTTCTCGCACCCTGGGGGCAACCAGTCAGCAGTCAGCTGGTGTTGTTGGGCTCCCACACTGTGGTTGTCAGGTCTTCACAGTAGCACACGTTTAGTCATCTTTGAACCAGCCGAGCAGGAAGCAAAGTTCCGGAGAGAGAGAGACAGAAGGGAAAGGAGAGAAGTGTGTTTGAGCTGTGAACTTGGATCAGAGAGCGAAATGAATTTGCAAAGCATTATGTGAAGGTATGTAATATTCATCGTAGTTCTACAATAAAAGAAAAACAGCTAAAAACTAACTTTTCTGTTGCAAAATATAACTTGCTTCCGACGCAAGACGCTCCGGGTGAAAATATAACTCGCTGTTAATGTTTAACCTTCAGTTTTGAGGACAACATGCTCCAGAGACACGTCTGTGACTGCTTCTTTTCATTCAGTGGCATTTGGGCCAGTTATGTTTTTCTTTAACACTGAAGATATTATAATGGGCAACAACATGTGACCACAGCCCAATCAACACGTCCTCTGAATTCGAGCTGCTATCAGATGACCTATTAAAAGTGCAAGAGGGAGAAAATCATAAGAGGCTTAAACACAGAGAGGACCGATTTGTTAAAAACGAAAAAAAAAGGGCTCAGAGGCGTCAAACATGTGAGTGGTTGGAAGGGAATGATTTTTATTATGTGTGGGGCTGTAAACTGAAAAATAGAGAGAGAGCACGGGAGAAATATGAGGCGGAAGAAAGACAAGATGAGATGGAGGAGGAGAAAATAAGAGTCTGATTTGGGCTGAAAGATGAGAAGCAGGTGTTAAAGACATCTAACATGGTCCCAGTATGTCTGCCAGTCTTTTTATAGCAAGTCTGTGACCTGGCGGAAAATCATGTACTGGTCAAGTCCAAGTATATGAACAAGCTGGGAAGACCGAACCCGACTTTAAGGCTTTGATATGTAAGGCTTTGATATTGTGTATTCTGTATAATGAGCTGCACATAACAAAGAGAAAAAGAACTGGCTCTTTGTGCCTATAATCAGTGAACATGCATGCACAGTCATGTGTGTTGTTGTATCTTTCTCTGTTAGTTTCAGCCTTTGTGTGTGTGTGTGTGTGCATGTGTGCGTCCATGCATTGCCACGTGCATTCTTGTGTCTCCTTTCTTTTTCAGGGAGCTACACCCACATAATAAGTTGCCTTTTGTCTCCTAGACGACTATGGAGGGAACAGCTTTCAGGCACAAAGTGCCGCTGTAAAGTTAGATCACCGCCTGATCAAGCCACACAACGTGCTTCTCAACAACACAACACACACAACACACACAACACAACACAATACCTTTCTTTAAATCAAGTGAAGCAGATGCATGTTTCTTTGCAGTGCAGCAGTTTGCAATGAAATGAATGTGTTTCTTCTCGGCTACACTGGAGGTCCCCGATGTGATTTGCATTAAATCAGTTCTATGAAGGTAACTCGACTCATTCTGCACGGGGCTCTAACAGAGAGTCAACAGTGTGATCGCGGCCTTAACCTGCAAACCACTCGATTTGCACAATGAATAAAAGGTCGATCAGAGGTGATGTCTTCTTTTGATCACAATGAGTTTATTATTTCCAATTATTAGTGGTACTTGTATCGGTCACTAAAAGGCAGGGCTGCAGTTTGTCCTCACGTTTCCGCCTTGATATCTGATCCTCGGCCTCTTGTTCTGGGTTAGTGGAGGGAGAACTGAGAATCTCTACAGAATCTGCACTGATAGATATAAGAGTTCCTCATAAGGGAAAACCTGATTGGGGTTTTCCTGTGGCACCAGAAGCAGTTGTTTTCCCAGTGAACTATTTGTATGATTATCTTATGAGAGAAAAATAAATAGAACAGGGTATGTTAGTGGAGTGAGGACACATTGGAGGCTGTAAGGAGCTAAGCATGTCTCCTTGTGTCTCCTTCCCTCTTGTCTCCTCTTCCCCTCTCCTCCTCACATGCCTCTACGTCAGCAATGAGACCCCATGACGTCTGCAAATGCCTCATATGCTGTGTGCAGATACCTTGTAATTGTACGATGCATGTTCAAACTGACATATTGATATTGTGTGAATGTGGAATGTGGCGTCTCTTTTGTTTAAAGTATTTTATAATAGATTTGTGTGTATACATTTGTCTGTGTGTGAGCGCACAGAGACACAAGGTCGTCCCCACTGTTGAAGCCGTTAGAAGAGTCGACTGCTGTTTTCCCACCACCCACCCCTCCCTTTTCATCAGTTTCAGTGCAGAAGTGTACCTGTCGCCCACTTTACCCACGTCAAGGTGTCATTTCCTTTTATGGCAGAGTTAGAGGAGAAGTGACGTACAGGTTGTGGAGTTGTGCGGACGGAGTTGTGCGGACGCTTCCTGTGACAGCGCTGTATGTCCATGCAGCTACGGGCGAAATGCTGGGAAGAAATATGTGTTACGAGATGCAGAAGGCAGAAGTGATAGAAGATGGTGGGAGGTGGCAGCAGGTCTAAATGTCAGCCTTTATTAGCCGAACTGCCGCTTAGAATGTTGATTTGGACAAGTCCTACGATTTTCAGCCCAGGGTGTTAACTCTTGTTTCAGGATTTACCCACCACTGTCTCTGGTATTGGCTTAACAGAGGTTAAAATAACATTTATATTCTTATCTCAGTGGGATTGGGTTTATTATGGGAGTCATCAGTTGGCTGCTTGTTCCAGGCCATTGCTTCAGACATGAAACTATGACCTTTTCCACAGACATTCGTGGTCCCCATTGGATGAACCCCACTGATTTTTATTACATTTATACATTCAGTGACATTTAAATGTACCCGACTATTAGGTTAGCTGATAAATGTGGTGCAGCCGTTCATGTCCACTGGAGGAAATGTAAGAACTTGGGTGACATTGTCCAGTACTTCGGTTTAAACATCTGCAAAACTAAACTTAAACTCAGCCGCCCATCAGCATATCATTCAGACTAGCTAACTTAGCATTACTTTAAATTGCAGCCATCAAGTGCGCTAATAATAACTTGTATACTCTCTATCAAATTACACATAACTAAAAATGATATGTTCTTCATTAGACAGTAAACAAACACGGTAAGATAAACAGCGATATACTTTTGATGCTCCGGCGGGCATGGAGATAACATGTAAATACAGAACTTTTTTTTGCAGTATCTCCGGACAAACACCGCAGGACAATATAGCAACACTTACAAAAACAAACACCGGTTGACGTGAGCAGCAGCAGCAGCAGCAGCAGCAGCAGCAGCAGCAGGAGTCATGGCAGAAACCTCTCGTAGCCGTTCCCCTCCCTCTGGCCTCGTGTCACAGCCTTTAATTAGCCCAGAAATCCAACCGAGCTCACTGTTGATCCCCTGTTACATTTCACAGGGATTAGTTTCCCCCTTACGCTCCTCTCTGCAGCTCACACATCATCAGGCAGTACGAGTTAGATTATAGGCAAGTGATGTGAATATTATGTCCGATCAAAAATCATTCTATTCTGAATCTTCTTCCACATCTCTCCAGCTCGGACGCCTTGTGTGGGAGTATTATCAACACACCCCTCCTCCCAGAAACCAGAGATTTTGTATTTAGTTCCACCGTGCAAGTGTGACACTGACTTCTTACATGTGTGTCTTTGTGGTAGTTGCACACATGCACATATACTGTACATTGTGTGTGTGTGTGTGTGTTGTGTGTGTGTGTGTGTGTGTGTGTGTGTGTGTGTGTGTGTGTTTGTGTCTGTGTGCGTGTGCATGCCGGTGGGGATTAGTGTGAGTCCCTGGATTAGTTGGACTTTGCTCATCGTTGGATGTGTCGTTCCTCTGCTGCGCGATCTTAGAATATTTGTAATGTTGTATGTATTTATTCTTTTCTACACTTATACACTTCTTTTTTGACGCCTGTTAAATACCAATAGGGTCTGGAAATGTGCCTTCTCTTGCCTGACACCAGCTCTCAGTTTCCGGACTCACACTGCGAGGAGGAAATAGGGCAGAGTTTTGAGCCAGTTTGTCCTAATTCCACAAATCAATATCAGCATTATTTACCGTAGGCTGCGTGTGTCGTGTTGGTGTTCTGCTCTGTGACACTCATGTGGTGTCGCTCATCCAACAGGATTCCACTGTCTATGACAAGGAGAAGGACATCATCTCTGTAGTAAGTGTGATATTTATTTCTGTAGTTTCAAAATGTAATTTCAATGTAGATTTTTTTTACACTGCATGCTGAATATATTGTAGTGCAAACTGACTTTCCCCTCGGAGTAAAATGCTTTTGTGTTTCCATCCCCAGTGCCGTCAGTTAGTGGAGGTGTGCGATGAGATCCTGAACTCCAGCGCCGAGACGCTTCTTACCCACACTACTCAGCTCGAGAGCGTCGACCTAGTCCCCGTGTCGCCGGGTGATCAGCTGGTAAAACACGCTCTCCTGACATTTTGCTTTAAATGCACACAGACGTGCATTCTTTATAAATCCTGAAACTTTTTTTATTTTATACAGTCACTGTAATTCAAGCCTGTAAATCAATCTTTCTGAATTAGATGTCAGAGGATCTTATTCAATTACCTATGAATTATAAGGCATAATAGTTGATAATCCATTGATCAGCAAACTAATAGCTGGTAACAATTGTGATAATCAAATTATTGTTTAAATTATTTTTAAGTCTCTGTTTTCTGGACTGTCTTTTTTACAAAAGCAGCGACACCAGAGACTTTTTATCGGTTTGTCACATCTGTGCAGCATCTTTCCATCTCATTATTATTGTCATCATTTTTCAAAATGACTTACCCAGTGAACAGTGAACTCATTTTCTCTGTGACTCCTTCTCTCTCGCTCTCTCTGTCACTTTCAGTATTCATTTTCCGCCTTCATCACCTCCGAGACGCTTTCATCACCGTTCCCTTCCACTCATCACTTCCTTCATCTGACTCAAGGTTCTCGCTGAACCCGTTTCTTTTCTTTTTGCTCTCACGTCTAGTGGTTGATAGACAACTCTTATTTCCCCGCTGCCTCTTCTTTTCCCTAAAGTACTTCTCCTTCAGCTGGTGCATCGATTACAATCAGAACTCTCTTCTTTGCCTCTGCATCATATAGTGGTTTTTTTTTGTTTTTTAAAATGTCTGAAGAGGATTTTTGTTCAATGCATTTGTCTTGTTTCCTTCCTGTTTGAGTTCTCAGCTCATAGGAGAAAGACACCTCTCTACTTTATGAGTCCCACTTCCCATTTTGAGCAACCTTCCAAATATCCATCAGTGTTTTGTCTTGATTGAAAATGTGCATGTTTATAGTCGCACTTCATCACCTCTGATGACGTAGACAAATGTGCAAGAGCTTTTTGTTTAAGTAACTCCATCATTTTTTTACATCCATTTTTTTTACATTGATCATCCTCAATTGACAAGAGAGGAATTGATTGGACCACATCACTGATAATGAGGTCTGTCCTCCATAAGTGGGAGTTAGCGGAACTAAAGACAGAAAGGGAAATGAGAGGCAGGAAGAATAATAATTGCACAAAGACTAAATGTACAGAACATCATGTTCAACTCATAAATTGAACTGAACAAGCTAGTGTTTCTTCTTTTTCTAACCCTATACTTCAAATGTATAGAAAAGAAGATTTTTTTTACTGATTGTGTGAAACGTTTCCAGAAATATCTGATTTTAAGGACTAGGAAAAAAGTTACAAACTCAGCTTCTGTCCTGGTAAATGTCTTAGTTTAATTACATGAAGTGAAATGATAACTGTGTAGTCAGCATTGAAAAGCTTATTACATTATGTAGTCATGCAGTTCTAATTGTAGTTACCAAATCCTTAATACATTCTCATTAATAATCTGTTTAGACACCAGTCTCCACATATGGCTTATATCTGATGACAGCAAAATTATAGTTACATTCATTCGAAGCCACTTAGTAAATGTATAAACACGACCTATAAATGCTAACATATGCTAACTTAACGTATTACCATTGCCATTACATTGACCCTTTTAAGAAACTGTAATTTTAGAAAATTTTCTGAAAATTTTAATATAAAAGCCGCAGATTTTGGATTATTTGATTATCAAAACAAATTTCAGGAATGTAGTCCAAAGATTAAAATGTATATATTCTATGTTGTATTCTTGAAGAATTAGAGAATTTTGTCTCTGTTCTTTTAAATTGAAGGTTTGAATCTGTTCATGTATCTGTTGTCATGTGATACGTATTGATCGTTTGGTCAGGCCTGATCGGGGGTTGTGATTAGTTGGCTCACCCCACCCCCAAGATGACTCAAAATAATCAATCAGAGCAGCATGATGGGTAATCACAGCGTGAACCATCAATGCATCTGGAGACAGACATCGACATTTCCCCCAGAGATAGCGATGTACACGGTGATTAATCACTTTGACTCAGTGAAGCGACTTTCAGCGTTCTTGCTTTGTGCAGATGCATTAACATGAAGTGTCAATAACATCAAAACATACTTTCTCTTTCTCTCAGGGGATCGAGATAACGTCCACCGGCTCCAGTAACCACTACGTGACCGGCACTGCTGTTGAGGTCAGACCCTCTCCTTGGTTTTTCCTTTCTTTCACCGTTGGGCTCACAGACAACGCAGAATTAAACCTCACTGACAACTCAGGGCTCTTAACCAACCCTTTGAGGGGCAACGTGACTTCAACCCCCTGCTCCTCTTCAGCTGCAGAACAAACCTACCACTACAGTTTGTCTCTTCAGAGGAGGTTACAGAGGGTTACGGTGTTTCGTCTCAGTGTTTCAGTTCTGTCTGATGTGTCAGAGAGAAGCAGATAACAGGTTTTATCTCTGTGGGTCAGGTGTGTCTCCTATTTCTGCAGGATATCACACTTCAACACTTGTTTGCGCACACTGCACTTATCTACCTTGGGCTCTCTGGTAATGTTTGCAGTTTTGCAAAGCGAAAATAAGTGTTTAATGATAAGTTTTCCTTTTCTCAGAATTTTTAAAGAACACGTGAACTCTATTTTATCGTTTTTGGCAACAATATTTCATTTGGTGTTGTTTCTGAGTAGCAGTGTACAATGCTCTCTTTCTCTATGAATTCTGCTCTGCCCAGTTTGACTTGATCATAAAAGTATGAGCTCTGTACCAGGAAGAAATCCCACTGAAAGTACTTTTGTGTGACACTTTATTTTTAGCCGTTGGCTTAGCTCCATTTTTTTTTACTGCCTTAAAATTAAGACCAATCAGTGCCATTGTGCTTCAAATACTTAGTATTTATAAACATCTATTTAGGAATTCTTGTTCCAAATGCGGCAGAAAGCTTGTGAACAAACAGTTCGCGACAAATCATGGCTAAATATCTTTATATGTGCATTAGTTGCATTTGTCATCTGGGATTGTTATATTTACAGAGCGACGAATCTACATAGGAATTATGACTTTACAAGTGGTGAATTACTTTCCCAGAAATGCATAAATGCTTTTCTGGGAGTAGCGCAGATGCACGACCTTCTGAGAGACATCTCTGAGATCAGGGGGCTTGTAAAATAAACTAGCGAGTTGTGGGAGGACGAACGAGTTATTTATCAGATAAAGTAAGGAGGGCTGGTTACTTGGAGATGTTGTTTTTCCATGATGTCAGCATTAAAGCACCCTGGACTCTCCTGCTACTGCAGTTGCATCATCACAGTCGACTCTTGAAAGTGGACATGACCATGAACACACACACACACACACCCACTACATGAATGTGAGCATGATCTTTATACTGCTTCACTAAGATCATCTGATATAATTAAAAACACTTAATTCAACTATGTGGGAGAAGAAGATCATTTAAGTGTGTGTCTTTTCTGATGTGTGTTGTGTCTTTCTCCTCGTGCAGCCTTCGAATGATGATGTCTACGTGAGGATCCTGGCTGGTGATGAGGTGATTCAAGTCAACAACCAGATAGTGGTGAGTCATACAGAGGTGGAGGAAGTACTCAAGCATTTAAAGTAAAAGTGCCACGTTAACTTTTCGACTTGAGTAAAAGTACATGCTTTTAAATACGCTTAAAAACATATGAGTACTTGCAGTGTGTAGCCTATTCCCGAATGCAAAAGGACCAAGTCTTTGTAGTGTTTCTTCATCAGCGATGGATAAGTAAAATGGAAAAATACCTGAAAATATACGATCTGTAGTAGAAAGTCTAATCTGATTTACTACTGGAAGTACAGATATATTAAACCTGTACTCAAGTACAGTAATAAAGTACAACCCACCACTACAGGCCTGTCTGTATGTTGCACCGTATATTTTGGGTCCCATATTTTTTAGCTTTACAAAGTAAAACGTATTTCCGTCCTTTCCGAGTCTGTAACCTTCACACTGGAGTATTCACCTGTGTGTCTCCGTGTCAGGTGGGCTGGAGCAGAGCGAACCTTGTGAAGAAGCTGCAGGAGAATCCCAGAGGAGTGACCCTGGTCCTGAAAAAGATCCCCGGCTCCTTGCGACGCAAAGACCAGGTCCCACAAGTCACCGTCACACAGGTCAGGGATCTCTAACAGCCTCAACTCCACTCCCCTCATATCTCGACCAAAGTGAGGTTATAGCATCAGCTCAGGCAGTTCACAAAATCCAGCTCAGCCACAGTCCGGTACGCCTTCACCCCCATCTTCACCTGGACAGAGCAGTGGAGAAGAACCATGCATATCCTAGATGTGTACCAGTATACAGTATTACTCGAGATGGGGCCCCACAGAGACTGGAACAGCTTCAGGAGTGGAGGTTTGGAGCCTGTGGGCTGTTAAACCCAAACTGGAAAATTCCCAATCATCTGTGGAGCCATTACACACCAGAAGAAACCCTAGGCCAACTGTTTTTAATCTTGCACACATAAAATTGTATTATCTATCACTCAGTTTATGATAACTACATCGGGGGGGGGGCATCAAATGGTCTTTCATAAGCTGGATTGTTGCAGAGCTTATGTCGAGGGAACCTGAACCTTCTCTTCCATTTCCGTTTTACATCACTGGGGATCCGTTTCCATAAACACTTGCAGTAGTCGCTATGCAGACTGTTGTTTGTCTGTAGACCGTGCACTCAATTGCACACTGCGTCTGCACACACGCACACACAGACACACACACACACACTGAGCATTTCACACCCCCTTGTGACCAATACCATGTTAATCTCAGATGTAGCTGGTGGCGGAGGGTGTGAGAGATGTGAATCAGCTGTGTGTCTTTCTTCCTTACTGCCCTCACAAGATACCCTGTGAGTGTGCGTGTGTGTGTGTGTGTGTGTGTGTGTGTGTGTGTGTGTGTGTGTGTTGTTGACTCATATCCTGAGCCCTTGAGTGCGCGGATGGAGACCTGGGGAGAAGGCACCATTACGTTCCATATGACACCCGCCTCCCTAACCCTCCATTAACTCACAAGGACACACACATACACCCAGAGTTGAGTTTGCAAACTAACGTACCTGGTTCTCTGTTGATCTCTTCTCAGAAAGAGGAAGAGGAGGAAGACGAGAGGTCAGGGGAGGACGAGGAAGGGGAGGAGGAGAATCCAAGGCACTCCATATTCGAGAGGGTCGCAGCTTCTGTCAGGTCCCTGTCTTTTAGGTGAGAGCTTTTCAGTAAATGTGGGCAATTGTGGATTTCTATAACAATATACTCTATAGCAAGTGATTACAGTATTATAGAATTATTTACAGCGTATTGACGATGAAAATTAAGCTTTTAAAATTTCAGCAAAAAAAAGGAAACGGTCAAATTATTTGTGTTCCACAGCAGCACTTAACTTTTTCCTTGTACCAAATCTATTTAGAATCATGATCGCCTATCTTTTTGCAGACTGAGCAGCTGAGACATAAATTTAGTTCAATAATTTACAAAAGATTGCCTCGATAAACCTGAACCTCCCACGAACCCTTTTGACCCCGTTAATCTACCAGGTACTGGTAGGTTTGCAATGAGGTCATCACGCAAATGCCATAAATTCCGCTCTCCACACCCAACACCCACGTCTGACTGGAAATGAGACAAAAGGAAGAGACGGGGAGAAAAGGTGGATAGATGCGGGGGGGTGGTGGGAGAGATGGAAGAAAAGCGTGAACACTGGGAGGAAAAAAAAAGTGGAATATGAGATGTGAGGAAAAAGGTGGTGGAGAGACGGTGAGAGCTGATGGAGAGCAGGCGTGCAAATGGAGGGAGTGGGCGGGGACGGTGCATTAAGGTTGTAAATAATCCTGATGCACTTCAGCTCGAGTGGAAGAAAGACTGCCGGGTACATGGAGTCATATTTATATCCTTCAAATGATAATCCAAGTTGTTATTGCTGTTGAACTGTCAACCTCATGTTCCACTTCACTCATGGTCTCTTTGCTGTCCGTCACAGGAAGGCCATTCAGGGGCCGGAGGTGCAGCAGCCGCCTATGGGACAGGAGGAATCAGAGTTGTCGTTTGATAAAGAGGTGGAAGGGAGTGTGACGCTGACCTCCAGTCAGAGGGGGCTGTCACCGCTGTCGGCCTCAGGTAAGAAACGTACGACAGAGGAAACCCAGGCTTTTAGGAGAGGTCTCTGTCCTCAAAAGACCTCAGGATGTTTCTGTTGGGGTCGTCTATTATAATCTATTAGAAAAATGCTATAATTAATAAAGCTATTATAAGCAACTGTCCCCCTAAAGTTTTCACACATGAACTTTTGAAAATTTCTGACTTGGCCTTTTCACCAATGAAGCAGGAGGTTGTGTGGGTCAGGCGAGGGGGCGGCACCTGGGTGGAGCAATCAGGAGGCAGGACGTGACGTAAAGATTCTGCTGTTTTTAATTTCACAGCACATAAACAAGTCGTCATCTTTGCAGACGTCTTTGTTGATTCTCAGATTTTTGCATTACTAAACTTTGGCATCTGCAACGTGTTTGAAACGTCATCAACACGTCCACTCGTTTGCTGACAGACATTTTCCTGCTTCATATACACACGGTCTAACTTTGACAGTTGATGCGCCTTTTAGCAGGGGACTGACAAGACAGGAAAAACACACACAGCGTGGATTGAAGAAGAGTGTTTAACAGAGACCATTGACTGATTCAGCTCTGTACTTGATTCAACACATGTTTTTTCTCAGGGGACTTTGAGGGTGTGGGCAGTTCACGGCTCTCACCAGGACTCAGAAGAGACCGGTCCCGGTCGCCGTCGCCCAGAAGTCCTTCGCCCCTGCAGTTCGGGGCGTTCAGAAGTTCTTCGCCTCACGGCGCCAATCAGGACACAGTGAGCATCACTTCCTGTCCTGAGATGGTGGGCCGCACGGTAAGAGGAAAACAAAGATATCTTTTGGTTTCAACAAACACATCAGACAATGGAGTTTGTATTAAACTTCATTTGAGACACTGAATGAATTCGGATTCTCTTTTCAGGGCAGTAAAGACGGCAAGAAGAGCTCGACAAAAGGTACAGTGATTTAATTTTTTTATTAAACATAAAAACATTTAGCCAAAATTCAGGTTAGAGTCTAGAACAACTCGAAACAAAGAGGAGAACATCTGAGATGAAATTCAGAGCCCAAATAAGGAAAAATACAACTTTAGGATGAACAGATCCATGTGCCAACAAATAAAATTATTTTATTATTAATTGAATGATGTGCTCATCAATGCATACAGAGCCAGGTCCATTATATGCTATGCTAACACCAATGCTAAGGCCATGCACTTGTGATAAAACATTAAAAGTGGTAAAGAGAAGTGAAATAAGAAACAAGAAAAAAGATACAATCAGACCATAGATTGTGTATAAAGATGAACAATTCGTCTCCACTTGCTCCCAATCTCCAGAAATGAAGCCAAAATATCCAGGAAATGAACACCGCCATCTTAAACATTTGGAGCCGGACTCTTTCACATTAACCCCGATTTTATAGCATCAAATAATTGTAAAAATAAGCGTGAATAACATGAGAGAAACCAGCCATCGAAAAAAACAACTTGTGCAACGTTCAGGTAGTAAGACAAAAGGTATTTTATCAGACAAAGGGTCTTACAGAAAACAAGGTTCAATGAACTAGGAAAGAGGAAAGAAAATTAAAACTGAAAAGACATCGAAAACACCAGGAACAAGACGACACTGGAAACGTGACAGACGATGACAGGTGAAAGACGAACTGACACAAGGGAGGGAGGGATGATTGAGCACAGGTGAAACACGTGAGGAACAAGTACAGACAATCACAGGGGCGTGGAACAAAGAGAGGAAGTTACAGACACACAAGGAGCATCATTTCAAAATAAAATAGGAAGTGGTGAACTCGGGGGGGGTTTCAAACGCTGTAGCTAGTCATTCAAAACTCTATAAAATAAATTCCAGACAAATCAGGAAAATGGCATTTTGAAAGAAACAGTATAATCTATTAAAACCAAGAACTGATACCTTGTTACACCCCCCACTCAGAGACAGCCATCATCATTGTGTGTCATTTCAGGAATGACGACGGCGCTGAGTCGGCGCCGGGTGTCCTGTCGCGAGCTGGACCGACCTGACTGCGACGGCTGGCTGTGGAAGAAGAGGAAGGAGAGCAGCGTCTTCCTCGCCCAGAAGTGGCATCGCTTCTGGTTCGTCCTCACGGGGCCTACGCTCTACTGGTACACCAGCCAACAGGTGGGCGTCTGGAAGTGAAATACACCAAATGAATGAGGTGGTAGCCTGGAAACCCACATTGACTGTGTTTTAATATGTTCCTGGAAGCATTTTATTCAGATTTGAGTGGTGTTAAAGGTTTAGAATGAATTTCCATTACACGCTTATCAATCCTCAAAAACACCGGGTTTTGAGGATTAGTTTCTGAAATAACATTTTCTATTACAAGGACAATTAGAGGCTTGGTGAAGGGGATAAAAAGTCGGGGATTTCGATAATTATGTTATGAGAGTGAAGTCAGAATGTTAAGAGAATAAAGTCGTTATTGAGTATAAGGTTGTAATCTACGAAATAAAAAGTTATAATATTATGATAGTAACGGAAAAAGATTTAATCAGGAGATGAGCAGCAAGATAAAGGCCTCCTGATTTCTCATTTGAATGCAGGAGAGATGTATATTTTGGGACGGTCCTCTTCTAAAATGACATGCATCCTGAAATGATGTCTCATAATATCACAACTTTATTCTCTAAATTTCTATTTGCAATACTCAAATATACAAAGGCAATATCAACTAAATATTTGTTACCTCTGTTTTTCTTCCACAGGATGAGAAGGCGGAGGGCATGGTCAATATCTCAAGCTACAACATAGAGAGCGCCGGAGAGCACAAGAGAAAATAGTAAGGATGAGCACAGTGAATATGAACGGGCATTTTTAATATTTGATCAAGGAATATCCAGGGTTTTGTAATTCATAGATTTGATGAAAAGATATGGTGTTGAAAGAAGAAACTATTTTAGTTTGAAACAGGAAACTTTATTGCCCCCTGTGAACATTGGAAGACGTTTTTGGTTCATGAAAACTAAACAGTTGTTTGTATCCTTGTTAAATTCAACTGCTTCTGTGTTTGTGTGTCTACCTGCATGTTTTGTGTGTTATGTTAATTCCCCTGCTCTGCCTCCACCAGCGTGTTCAAAGTGTGCCACCCGAGGTTTCACAACTTCTTCTTCGCTGCCGACAACGTCAGCGACATGAGCAAGTGAGTTTCTTGTGTTGTAATTCAAGTTTTACCACAAAAAAACTAAAAGCATCTTAAGCAAATAGTCATTAAAAAATTCCTCTGCACAACACTGAGTTAATGACTGTTAACACCGCTCTGGATTGTGTTGTTGTCTGGCTGCACCAGTTCTAAATTTTACACAGTGAAGATGTTACAGTAAATTAGTCTTCAAAAGGTGTAGGACTGCACTGCCCCCTGGAGGTGACTTTTCAGAACTCAGTGTTTGAGCTGTTTTCAAATCACTTCTGTTGAAACGTAAATATTTCTTGGAATGATTTGAATTATGAGATGTTTGTTGACTTTATTTTCCAGGTGGATCAACTGTCTGATTACATCCAAACAGATTCACAAGAAGCTCAGCAAAGGCCCCGATAGTGAAGAGGGTAGGTTGACGTTTTCCTTTAACTTCAACTTTTTTTCACTTTATTTTTAAATATTGTATTCCGGTTAGAAGTTTTACTGCTTGAAAGAGTCAAGAAGTAAACACAGGATGAAGTATAATGACTGTTGCCATGGTTACTTGCATCTTAATCTAGGATTTGACACGTATTTTTCTGTTGTATCATTATTGTAACACTGGTGTTGATCTGTGGACAGAATGTTACAGTGAGACTGAATCAGAGAGCGAGACATCTCCTTCACCCCGCAGAAGAAACAAGGTCAGTAACACACACAGACACACACACACACACACACACACCATTCAGGGACTCATTCACGTCATGATGAGTTTCGCTCTGTGCCTCAGAAGGTGCAGTCCAACACTCTGCCTCGCCCCAAGGGGAAGACGACCAAGCTGCCATTAACAAGTTCTACAACAGGGGGCAGCAAAGGAGCAGGTTTGTACTTTGTAGTGACTCTCCTGCTTTGTAATCTTCTCCTCCAATGAGTGATTTCTTTAATCTGTGAAGACTGAGTCTTACTGATGGATGTTTTAATAATTTCATTTTTGACATGTTGTTTTCCTAACTTTACCCTGAGGATATTCTCTACGATCAGCCATGCCCGCATAAAGATGGTTTCATAACAGCTCCATTCATGTGATGTGTTCAGCCAAATCCAACTGCCCCCTGTCTCCTATCTAATTCCCATTGTTTTTCTCCTGTCACTTTCGTGTCTCGCTCGCCTGGGTCTCCGTCCTCGTGAGAAGGCGTCCCAGAGGATGAGATGGGCAAGATGATAAACAACATAAAGGAGGGAGGAGTTTCTCTGATTGGCCACGAGCAGCCGTTAACGCACGACCACTTCAGGAAGTCGTTCATTCGACGCAACAAGAACCCCGTCATTAATGAGAAGGCGCACACGCTGCGGGCCCTGCAGAGCACTCTGAAGGTGAGGAAGAGCAATGAACTTACAGAGGACAACTATTGTTTGAGATATCGAACATGAGGCAAACTCCTCTACTGTCAACGGGAGTCAGGTTTACCCTCATTTAAAAAAAAATGTTTAATCTAGTTTTAATCAAGTAATTCAATCATTTATAATGTTTTATTTTATTTTCCTCATCTGAAATATTGGTTTACTTGTATTTGTGCACTAATGCTGCGTGATTTTCAAATTACTTTTAATAGTTTCCTATGCTATATAAAGTTAATTATTATTAATACAAGAGATAAACATGTACATATAGAGGTTGTAGATTTAGCGTGTTTGAAATTTGAATTAAGGAAATAAGAATTATATGAGGTTATTGTCCTCAATCATTGAAAATCAGTCAACAATTCATGTTCTCACTGATGCTCCTGTTTGCTCTGCAGGCAAAAGAGGCGGAGCTGCAGCAGATCAACAAGGTCCTGGAGGACTCCAGTCTGACGGCCTCAAAGTACCGTCAGTGGAAGCATCAAAACGAAGAAATAGTCCAAGAAATCGAGAAACTGACCACGCTCGGGTCGTCCAAAAGTGGGGTCGACGCGGCGGTGCAGAACGTGCCCGCTGAGGAGGTTGCCTTGGAAACCGTTGCCATGGAAACGGCCGCCACAGAAACGGCCGCCACAGAGACGGTTGCCACTGAGACGACCGACACAGAGACGGCCGACACAGAGACGAAAAGCGCGTACAGACTGAGCCTGAGCGAAGGAGAGCAGCTAGTGGACGCAGAGGCGTCTGACGTCCTCCTGGAGATCCCACTGGATTCTCCGAGCACGGATACCAGTTCAGTGTTAGAACTCTCCCTGGGGTCGCTGCAGGATTCCATAAACCAGCAGCTGACTGAGTTGATGGATAGCGGAGAGGCTGCAGAGAACTATTTCTACATTTGAGCGCGAGCTGGCGCAAATCACGCCACTGCAGAGTTGCTCTATTTAAGAAAATCAAGCTGCTCTGTCATGCCACAGAGCGAGAGGTGAACTTCACTGTGTGCTCTGCTGACGTTCACCTGAAATGATTTGTTCAAACTGCCACTAAATCAAGTTTATCAGTGAAATGCATCAGTGCACGCTTCTTATAAGAAACAAATTTAACTTTGTACTTGCTCAAAACCAATATGACGAGTTTACAGCAGAGAGATGGACAAAATGTGCCAAGTGTCGATCTGAGTTCAGTATGTTTATGGATTCTAAGGTCGTGTTGTTCTTATGATAAAACAATCTCAAGTAGAACTTTTCTTAGAATTCAATGATAATTTGTAAAATAAATCATGCCTCTTTGTACCAATGTGACATGTAAATAAACTTTTACTATTGATGCTGTATGTATTTGTTTATAACCTAAATAAAGGTGTAGATCTGAAATATTTTGCAGAGAAAATAACTTCAGAAACACATTTGCTGTTGCTCCTTTTTGGTCAAAGTCATGTCCTTGTTGTGCGTCTGCCTTGTGTGTACGTGTGTGTACGTATGAACCATAAAGCAGAGCTGTGTGAGTGTGTTACTCATTTCCTGAGTCTGCCATGAATGCGGCAAGACTCCTCAAGGTCTAAGGTATTGAGGACACGCTAATGTTGATCTCTTCAATTAATAAAACACCAAGTTCAGCTAAACAATGATAAAAAAAGGTTTTCCTAAAAGATATTAGGAAAAGATCAAATAAAATAAAACCAGAGATAAAAAAAGAAAGGTATTAAAGTTAAAATAATTCCAATAAAGTAAACAAGTGAGTAAATAATTACGTGAGAAAACAGTTTGAATAGAATAAAATGCTGCATCTTTAAAAAAGTCTAAGATTTATCAATAAATTAAATGAATTTAGATGCTTTAGACACAAAGTCAGTTTGAGTGACTGCATTTTCCAAACTAAGTTTGTTTCAGTGCAAATTTACACTTGAGCTCACTGAGGTCACATTCCCTGATGGAAAGAACTAAACTGTTCATTCTGTCTTCAGGTCGTCAACTGTTCACCTGTAACTCAGAGCCCAGATCTTTCAGCAGTGGCCTTGTGGGTTGTGCGTCGGCTGCGTTGTTCTCTTTGCTTCTCAGCTTTGTGTAGACACAATGACCCAGAGTGTAACAGCCTCAGCCTCATTATGTGTAAGTGAAGCACAGAGGGACACATAGAGAGCTGGTATGGTTTGTAATCCACACGTAGGAGAACACTTTCATGCTGCATAGGATGAATTGTATATATATTTGTGCGTGCATGAACATACTAAATCGTTACTAATGCATTTATATAGATACAATGTTGCTATTTTTTCTATATTCTGAGAAAAATGAAAAATGTTGAACTAACTTCAACTTTATTTCAATTTCTAACATACAAATTAATTAAATTTGTTCACGTTATATATAACTAAATGGAACTGAAAAAAGTGTTTATCTATCTTGAATCAGACAGATCAATAGATATAAATATTGATAGATAGACAGATCGATAGATAGATAGATAACATAAGACAATAAATAGTTGAAATATTTTATTCATTGCAGTTTGAACACAATATAACAAGTAAACATCAACAACAAATAATCTACAAAGAACAAACAAGACCTTGTCATCGACTTCAAACTCTTTCTCTCACAGTTAGAAACATCACATGAGGTCGATGAAGGCTCCTCAGTGAAGGTATCATACAAAGATTCACCCTGATGGACGGCAAACAAATTAGCATCTAACAGTTTTCATTTTCGTGGATTACAGTGACTTAATCAGAAAATATCAAATAGCAGAAGTCACATAATTTTAGTGCAAATTTCCATTAACTGAATTACTTAAAATGACAAATTATAAATTAAATTTAGTTTTATTAATGCCACAGGTGTCTAATGAAATGTGAAAATAGCTCTTCCATCCACCTCTATTTGAATTTCCTCATGTCCCGTGTCGGATACACACGGGGTCATGTGTCTCTCTAACAGTACAAAGGCCTGGCTACAGCGTGAAAGGCAGCACAGAGATGTCACTCACGTTTCACTACATGTCGCAGTTAAAGGCAGCAGGAAGTTGAGCACACAATGTTCTAAAATGAATCAGTAACAATCCTCGTGATTCATCCCTCTGGAGTTTGCACCCACAAATTAAAGTCTCTGCCCACGTCTAGGATTAAGTACATCAATCAAGTCCGTACCCGGCGTAAAGAGTCCAGCGATCAGGAAGTGATAATAATCTGTGGTTCACAGTTTATTTTGACTCATTTCCTGAAGTGGCAGATGGAACTGGCTGAGGAAGTGACTTTAAGAAGTGGCCACACGTCCAAATACGTGCATCGTTAAGTCTGGAACTCTTAACAGGTGACTTCATATACATCCGTGTCTCCCTTGTCGGTGATGTCTGGGAATGAGCGGCACGCGGGGCACACGGGCACCTCCGGGCAAGACGGGCAGGTCGGACATCTTGGTTTTTTGAAGCCGAACAGCAGAGCGCTGCCCCCCAGCACCTGCAGACACGACCCCAGCCACCCAAAGTACAGCGAGCCGGCTGGACGCAGGATGAGGAGGGGCGACCTGTGGTGATTGGTCCCCGGGCCCGGAGCCGTCAGGCCCAGATTTCCGAGGTTGTGTGTGTACACCCCGAGGGCGGTGAGGCTCAGCAGGCCGGCCATCACCACCAGGAGCCCACCTGTGGCTGCGATGCCCCTCAGAGGCAGATCTGTCCAGCAGCGGACCCCGATGCAGGCCAGGACAATACCAGTGCCGCACAGGAACAAGGAGGTCAGGATCAGACCTTGGGCCAGGCGAACCCGGGGGTCCTTCTGGTACGGACCCGCCACAGGCCAGCACTGCTTCAGCTCGGAGTGCTCCACCTGCAGGCAGCTCTCCCACAGGCCGTCAGAGCGCAGCAGGAGCAGGGCCTCCACTGGCTTGACCCCTGTCCCTTGACCTTTGACGCCAGGTCGGAGAAAGGACCACCGCCCCGTCATTCCCAGAAGCGCTTGTCCCTCTCTCCACTGGGGGGTGATGGCAGCGGTGAAGACAAGAACAAGTCCCAGAGGAGAGAATACGATCCCCATCACCATGGAGGCTGGAGTGTGCATCACGAACAGTACAGCCCTGATTTCTTTTATTGATTTATTGATTTCAGGGAATAACTTGAGTTTTCTTGAAAAACAAAACAGTAGCTGTTTTCAAAGTGTATCCCAGTGTGAGTATTTTCCAAAAAATGAACAGTGTGGTTACTCCTCCTGCAGACGGGGACGCTGCTCCTTATTATCACATGTCAGTGTCATGAGAGCCGTCATAACTGAGTGGATTTATTCAGAAAAATACAAGACAGCTCCAGCGTGACGAGGGAAGAGGCTCAAATCTCTTGTTTTCTCTCTCACATCGAAGAGAGGTCCGGTCGGGGTTCTCAAAAATCTCCGCCTGCCAGACACCGATGATGTCACTGTGTCTGCAAGGAAACAGAAAACTTGAAGCGTCAGATACATTCTGCAAACATTCAAACATCAGGTATAAGCAAAGGCACAAAACAGAAAAACACAAAAGATGAGAAAATCCACCTCATGATGAAGCATAATAAAGTTCATCCATTACCTCCTCCTTGAATCTCTCCTGCCTTCCCACTGACGACTCCTCGGTTTAAACTGGGTGAAAGAGGGAGGCTCAGAGATGGGAGGAGGTGTGTGTCCCGCTGAATAGATGGAGCGAGATCAAGAAAGAGACATGAGACATGAGAGGAATCAGAGGTGTGTGAATCCGAGCAGCCGGAGACCGAGGTCTGACTCCAGCGCTGGACAGGATAAGACTGAGCGCTCGATGCCTGTCTCTGTTGCTAGGATACGACAACCTGGGCAGTCTCCGCATGACAGGGTGTGAGTGTGTGTGTGTGTGTGGCTTTATTTAGCCCAAGACCTAGTTAGACTCTTCTCTATGCAAAAGCGAACAGCCTTGTGTACACAGACGGTCGCATAATGATGTGTGTGTTGCTTCATTTTCACTCAGATCCTGATGGGCACATTTGACCTTGGGGGAATTCAGCTGTTTAGAAACTATGTCGGATTTGCAGAGTGAGTCCAGCCACAGAGGAGGGACGGCAGACTGGAGGATGAGGACAAGACACTTAAAGACGTCTCTGAGGGTCTCGGGCAGACACAAACACAAGCTGCCGGACGCTATGAGATACAACAAAAATACAAAACTGCTGAGCTGTAATGTCTGGAATGTTTAAAACCATTCCTATATTCGTATTCATTTATTTGTGGCAAATAGCTGAATCAGAAGATAGATACACTTTCGATACGTTCAGGATAATAAATAATCTGACAGGAATATTTTGTAGGAGTGTTTTAACTCAAGACAACTTGAATAGTCTGTGCCTGTTGCTGCAGGGTTGCTGCGCCGTGAGATTCACAATCCAACATAAACAGCTCATGAGTCTCATATTTTGACATTTCATTCGATCAATGGTGTGAAAACCCTTCTGAGAACATCCCTTGAGGGTTGATGACAGTCAGACTGACGAGAGCCGAGTTACTTGAAAGGATTAAACCACAATCAATTGTCTGAAAAATAAATGTCATTTTCCTCTAGATATATATCGGATTGTGATATTTATAATATAATATATCGGAAATGCATGTCTGGATTTTAAAGGAATGGAAAATAGAGAAGTGGATTTGATCAACAAATACCTGTGGTCATGTGTCATATGTCTAAAAAATATATAAAATTCCACTTCGGAGTTTCTTGCTTTGCAACTGAAAGGTTTTACTGATGGGAAGGAGAGAATCTGAGCCGTGATCCACCTGGGTCCCAGCTCCCAGCTCCCAGTTCCCCCATGGTTCTAGGTGCATTGTGCACAGGTGTCACTTGTTACTCAGCTTCTTCTTGCAATGGTGATTCATGCATCCCCGTTCCATCTCATCTAGACCAATATCACACGCTGCACCTGCCAAGTTCAAAGCCACCGCAGTGTTTCATGGTAAATTAATCGACATCACGACATGCATGATTGTGTGTCGATGCAGAAATGGAGAATGAGTGGAGGCGTGGGAACATCTGCAGAGGCTGGACACAGAAGAGGATGTTAATGCTCTCATTACTTTTTCTCCCATTTTCAGCGACTGCAAACACACACACACACACACACACACACACACACACACACGCATACACAGCCCATGAAGTCACTTACCATTCAGGAGGGGTTGTGTGTAACTCGCTGCAGATCTGCGGTCTGCCTCTCTGCTTCTTTCTGTTGAATGGCTAACATGTTTCTCTCTCTCTCTCTCTCTCTCTCTCTCTCTCTCTCTCTCTCTCTTTCTCTCTCTCTGGCAGCAACTACGTCTTCATCATTCCCGCTCCCTCTCTCCCACCTCTCTCTGTCGTCTCTTTTCCTCCGTCTCGATGTCTCTGTTTGCGTCTGTCCTTGCGTCTCTCTGCCTCTTTTCCTTTTTTCCCTGCTGCCTTCCCGGCTGTCTGCCTCTCTGTCTGACTTTGTGTGTGTCTGTCTGTGTGTGTGTGTGTGTGTGTGTGTGTGTGTGTGTGTGTGTCTGTGTTTGCCTCTCTCTCTGACTGGCTGAAGGATGTTTGTGTTATATCTAGGACAGAGTGCCTTGCTGCTTTTCTGTCAGTGTCACCGATTACGGGAAAGCCATAAGCCTCTCCATCACCACCGTCTCACCTTAACACACACTAACCCACGAATACAAACTAGAACGGGCTCTGAGTGCTAGATTTTTGTTTGGATCTGCAGAGACATAAATATCGGGCCACTAAAAATGCCTTTTTCCATAATAAAATGAATGAATTATTCAAGGGAAATGTTGGAGAAAGCTTGCAATGAAAACAGATATTTGACCCCTGATCGGGATCTACAGCAAAATATCATCCCAGACAGAATATGGATCTTCACTTCAGGCAGTGATACAGCACTTCTTGTCTGTTTGTGGCCCGAACAAAATGGAAGTGAGCCGAAAATAACCCACTTTAAAAACCAATTTGGGTGCAACATCCCAAAACAAACCTTTTTGTGGCAAACATGCGTTGCTCTGGACAAGGTGTCACCTGGATGGTAACCTCAAGTGGGTCATGTGGTAAATAATAAATATGGCCCAAACAGCAACAACAAACAATTAGCGATAACAAATCCGGATCACCTTGGACACCGGGCAAAAACAAAGCAACAACCAAACAGACATCTGTACACACACTCACACACACACACACACCCACATACACACACAAACACACACACACACACACACATATTGCATTATTGCTTGTTCCGATCCTGGCAGGAGCCGTTTCCATCAGATCTCTACACGTGTGTAATAACTCCACAGAGGCCACAGTAGCTCCGATGCATTTTCTTTATTTTCTTACAAAACAGGGCAAGATTTGACAAATACAACCAGAATTGCCCTTGGATAAAAATGAAATATTACAGGGATACATGTTCGCTTTGAAATGATGCGTAACATACAAGGAAAACAAAAAATCCTACTACTCTTTAACACACACATGCTTAAACACACGCATTCTATGAAAGTCCTCTGGCGGGCCTTTGGATGGGGGGGGGCTCAGCTCAGGGGGTTGAAGTGTTTACACCATACAGTCAGGAAATGACAACACTAACTCTCTCGTGGTTTTTCTCTACGGGTAGAAATGTGTGACGTTTTGTTCTGAATGTAACCCGGCGTCAGGAGGTTTTAGTCGTGAAACTAGCAGGAACCTAGGGGGGGATACTTTTGGCTGTGAAAAAACTTTGTGAGCAGGATGGTGGTGAGAAAACGCACCGATGGCTCTTGCGGAAGAAATGACGAGTACACACTGAAAGCAGCAAGGATAGCAACCTCTGAAAACGCTGAAAACATGCCGTGCACATATCATGCACAGGGCTCCGTGAAAAAAACTTGAAATACAAAGCAGTTTGTGGAAAAAATGGATTTCGACATGCACGTGGCTATAGTTCATAAAAACACTGTCATATTACAATCTATTTACACTATATATGTACAAGGCTAGTCATTATAAATGCTCTTACGTTATAATATTAAATTTGAATTAAAAAAAAATCAGAAATGGGGCGAGTGGTATTTACAGAGTCGAGAAAACGGTTTGACATTTTCATGAGGAATCAGAAAAAAAACTGGCGACGTCTCCTCGAACCAGTTCATGCTCTGGTTTCGGCAGCTTCCATAGTCTCTGGTTGGGCAGTGCTTCGAGAGGTGGCAGCTGGGATTTCTTTCTTTTTTCTTCATCCCTCAATCGAGCGGGTCAGCCGGCGCGTTCTCATACTTCGACGAGGGTGACCTGGAACTGACCGGACACCACCTCCGACATCTCGATGAGGAAGGCCGACTGGTTGGTGTAGTGTTCGATGATGTTGTCGTCCATGTTGACGTAAATCCTGAGGGAAAGAACGAAATAAAAAAGTCAGTCGGGCACAGAAAGTGGGACAAAACTAGTACATGCAAATTCTATAAGAGCTTGTTCTGGTGCTTTTCAATTGCGTGGGACCAAAGCCCTGTGAATGTCCCCGGTGTGACTTAAGCATTTGTTTTACGGGAAGCCTCTAAGGTGAACAACACGGTGACAGCATATCTCCTGCATCAGGAGGAGCAGTAAAAACATGTCACCCTCCTCCTCCCCCTCCTGACCTGTATGTCTTTAAGGCTTTAATGTCTGAACTAACTCGGTGCATTCTGCCTGCAGGGATGGGGCTGATTAAAGACAAGAATAGAGAGGAGGGAGGGAACTGCAGCGGAGAATGCAGCCCGACCTGTTGGCCTAGCTGCTCCCGATGCGCTGATAGCTGCGGGCGAGCGACAGAAAAAAGCCCCAAAGGTGTTGCAGCCTCCTGTCTCTCACCTGAACACAGGGCCCTCAGATTCCCACTGTTGTTTCAGAGGCAGTGGCTCATACTATGACCATTTGATTGAAGAAGGTCAGATGTGGTGTGTATTTTTTTAACAAGGATATAAGGAAATTCAGATTTCTAGGCGTCCCCACATCTAACATCTCTAACGTTGTTTCAGAAAATTAAAAGACAAATTTCTAGTTTTAAAACAGAGCACCCAATCCAAAGAACTCATCGACCTTTGTCAGTAGTAAGCTGATATTAATGTGTCGTCTCACGGCTTCGTAGGACGGCTGCCAGAGAGCTTTAATTAAGCCACGTATCTCTTTCAACAAGGACCTTTCTGATAGTTCCAATTAAGTGAGCTCACAGAGTCACAAATCAGAAACAACAATGGCCTGTGACTCATCCACAAGATTTCTTTTATTTATTTTTTGACGAGCTGCAATTAACAAATTCCATCAGGGCCAGCCAAGTACCCAACCTACCGAGCCGGTCTGTCAACCTTTCGCTTCCTCAGAGCGTTGAAAACATCACCTGAGTTTTTTTACACTTGTCGCTCGCTGTGAAAACACGGTTTTAATCCAGCTTGCGTGTGTTGAGTCGACTGAGCTTTAGACGTATAAAAGGAACAAACAAAACCAAGACACTCACCCTCTCTTGCATTTTTTGTAGATTTTGCCAATGGTGTCTTTTTGCACGCCGTACTTTTCTGAGATCTGAGGAAGGAGAGGAAACACGAGAGGACAGTTAGCACGACAGTTCCCACAGAAACAAAGATGATATACTTTTACACATACCGTGAAAAGATAATGACAAAAAAATGACATCATAATAAATAGTAATAAATAAAATAAAATAATTGTAGAAATTAATGAATAAATGAAAGGAGAAATAAAAAGTAATTGATTAATTAATGTAGAAATACACAGTCAATTCCTCACAAAGTGTATTTATTTTGTAATACATTTTTTTTAGCATTTATCATTTATTTGTATTGTCCTTCATACAGATACGGAACATACACATCAGTAATATGTCTAAGGATGGATGTTAAGTAATATTATTCAAAAAATAAATTGATCGAGGTAAACAGAGTCATGAGACTAAGTCCTACTCACAGCTTCTTGTAGGCCCGACACTGTGGGCGAGCTGAGCATGAGGGCATCAAACACCTCCTCCTCTCCTGCCCTCACGTACAAAAGAACTAATGGGAAGAGAGAACAGAAGGAAAACCATTTAGATGACGAATGCTTATTAACAACGATTATTCTCCTCATCAGACTGTGAGAGTTCTCCATGCACCTCTCTGAGGGTCCTCTTTGCGGGCCTGCTTGCTGGGTGGAGAGCTGCTCTGCTCTCTGTCAGGGTACAGCCTCTTCATAGAACTCCTGGCAAAAAAAACAACAACACAGACACGTAAACACAAAGCAGACGACTTGGCATCTTATTGAAAAATGAATCATCACAGAGTGGTGATGGTGTTCTCTATCCAAGCTTACCTATCACTCTCGTCCATGGGAACGGCCTGGAGGGAGACAGACAGAAATCTGATTAGACTATTATACTCCACAGTGTGATTCTCTGCATTATCTGAGCTAAACGCCTTCGAATAAAGGAATGTTATCACTGCTGAAAGACGGAGTTTCCCATAACCACGGAGAGAGGCATGGGTTAGGGTTGACACTGATGGAGAGATCCAACGCTTTATCACAGCAGCCAATCAAAGGCAGGCAGTACGGACTGTTGGGCAATTGTGTAGTAAAGTCATTTATTTGCTTTAGCGTGTTCTTCATTCTTTTTTTTGTTCTTGTTATGTCTCTTTACACACACACACACACACACACACACACACACACACACACACACACCCCTCCACACACACACACACACACACACACACCCCTCCACACTCCACACTGTGGGAAACCTGGCCTGCCCTCGCTGTTTTTGCTGAAAGAAAGTGAGGATATGAGGGTGGTGCAGACTGAATGTCAGGTGTCTGTGTGTTGCTGTTGCTGCTGCTGTACCAGGTGTGTGTGTGTGCATGTGTGTGTGTGTGTGTGTGTATCGTGTGAACCCCTATAGCTTAGTCTCAGTGTCAGAAGCTGTAGCAGCTTGTACCGGTGCCTGGTTTCGACTCCAATTAGCTCATCCAAACTCATGTCGGTGCTTCGCCTCACTTTCACTGACACCGTCCCCTCCACCCCCCTTTTTCCCAACCCACTACATACTTTCCCACAGTTTTTTCCGAACTCTCGCTCTCTCGTGCCTGTCCCACTGCCTACAGGGATTAAGAGGCAGGAGGGGGGGTGTTGGCTCTGGAGCAGGACAGGAGAGAGCAGGAGAGGATAGGAGAGGAGAGGAGAGGAGAGGAGAGGAGAGGAGGGGAGAGGAGAGGAGAGGAGAGGAGAGGAGGGGAGAGGAGAGGAGAGGAGAGGAGAGGAGAGGAGAGGAGAGGAGAGGAGAGGAAGGGCCTTACCATGCGCTGTAAACTGGAGAGGTGTGCTTCTGGGATGAAGAGAACCGGCTGGGTGACGTGGTCGTCCAGTGTCCGGAAGAAGGTGCACTCACTGCCCATCGAGCTGCTCACTTGAGATTTGCCTGAAAATAAAGCAGGGATATTTACAATATTAGAAACACTCTCTTTAACTTTTTCAATGAGGAGCTGGCTATTTCCAACACTCACCGTTGGCGGTTGCTCTCCTCTTGCTCCTCTTTCTATCCTCGTCGCGCATCTTCCTCTCTGCACCCTGAGGAACACCACAAAAACACATTCATTTGATTCAATTAATGACATTAACCTCAGAGGATGCAGGATTTGATTGTTCGTTAAATAAAAGGTGAAGAGCATGCCGGGGTCTGTACCTTATCACAGAAGATCTTGACCTGGCAGGCGGCCCTGTGCAGGAGCTGGTTGGTTCCCGAGCTGAAGTCGTAGGTGTCGATCTGCAGGTTCAGGGGGAGGCCCTTCACTCCCTTTTGAGAGGAGAAGTCCGTGCTCAGGGAGTTGATGCCGATGAAAACCTGGACGAGCAGAAGGAGAGAGAGGACATTTGGTATTTGAAAGACATCTTTTTGTTTACACCCGTCTCAATGGAGACATAATGACAGGTGCTGGAGACGTATGCCAATGAAAACAGGGGGAATGCGCTGGTGACATTTACAACGTGATGACATGTTTTTGAAGCCAACCTTTACAGAAGAACAGTGACTAAAACTCCCCCCTCTTCTTAAAACTATTAATCCTCTTAATCCTCTTTTCTTTCTCTCTTTCTTCTCCATTTTCTCCTCACAGTTCTCTTCCTGCATCCAGCAGGTTTGGCGGCCCCACCCCAGCGCCTTTGGGGCCACAGAGAGGAGCTTGCATAAGCCTGTTGCGGCCCTGGCTACCGGTGGTGAAAGGAGCCTTGTTGACAAACGCATATCTGGGATTCCTCCTCAGCCACTCCTTCTCTCCTCCTCCTCCTGCTTCTCCTCCCTATTCTACCTTTCCTCTCCTTTTCCTCCTCAGCTGTCACAAACTTGTCAGAGTGCGAGGTGTGTGTTTACCTTGGCTTCTTCACTAGGGTTCCACACGAAGGAGAGCGCGTTGAAAGCCACCTCCTCTATGTTGCTGATGCCGCTGAACACTTCTTTGTAGTCCGCTATAAAAAGAATAGAAAGATTTGAATCTCCTGTACTGCTTGTGATTCTCAGATTTGTAAACAGATAGGAATGTGTGGCTAATACACATCACAGAAGACGATTGGGATGTTTTTTGGGTGTACAGGTGTCAAACAGGTGTCATGTGGGGGATTTTCTTGTGAGTGGAACATACCAATATCAATGACCCTCTGCTTGACGGTGGGTTGCCGGGCATGCCAGTGGTTCCAGAAGCGGAGCTGCATTTCTGGGCTCTTGTCGTTCTCAAACACAGCCATCACGACCGTCTGCAAAGGGGAAGGTGACAGAAAAAGCAGAGAATTAGGCACATGGGTCGAGACGTGACTCACTTCCACCTGCCGGCATCTCCAAGAAAAGCCGCCGTGTTTCATTCATCACTCCAAATCCCTCTTTTCTCCTCACATTGTCATCGGCTGTTTGCAGTGTGCTGGTGTGTGGGTTTGTGTGTGTTCTTATCCCCTGATTCACTTGACAAAGAAAACGGTTGTCGCCTGTGTTGTTCAACCCCCCCCCCTTCCTCGTCCACTCCTCCGTGAGCCGGGACAAACTTGGCTGCACTCTGGCTTCGTTACACCACCGCAAAAAAATAAATTATATAGGGCAGGACACTGTAATTTTGAAAGGTACCAGCCCAGTGTACTGGGGTGTCAGCTGGGGATTAGTCACAGAGGAGCTGGCTGCGAGGGAGGGACAGGTATATAAGAAGGTTTGGCTCTGTGGCATGCAAAGAATTTATGTATTCATGAGCCTGTGGAAAAGAGCCTGAAGGAAATACTCACCTTATTATTTTTTACGTGACAAACATGCAGAAAAAGAAAACAATTATTTAATAGCTAAACACGATCTGTGCCTGCGGGTGATGTGTCACCATGACTCACCTTGACTTTGGTGGATGTGAGGCAAGCACTGCTGTCCACTCCCTGCAGGGTGATGGGGTAGAACTGTCCCTTGTTCAGGTAGACCATGGGCAACTCGTTGGATTTGTAACCAGAAGCCGAGGGAGCTCCCAGGGAAAACTGGAACCCGCTCTGGAATTTCTCAGACGCTGGGGAGCCGGTGTAGGAGCCGGAGTAGACGGGGCTGGAGGTGTCCTCTGGGAAGGGGTCGCTGTAGGGAAGAGGCTGGATAACCACGCAAGGATATGCATTAGTAAAGGAAAAAACATGGGAGAGGACAAAAGTCTGCAAACTTTCTGATGATGAAACAATGCTCACCTCGCTGCTGTGGTCGGGGAAAGCACCGGACTCGGGCCACTTCTGCAGCAGGGAGTCGAAGATGATGTTGAGCTCCTGTTTGTCGTAGGTGTCGGACACCACGCTGGTCAATGTGGTGTAGGTGTCCGAGGTGGTGGGCACGGAGATGGGCAGGGAGGTGTGGTGCTTGGATCCCAGGGCTTCCTGAGGGTGGCCGTTCTCAGACAGGAGCTTCATGACGTTGGCGGAGACGTCCAGCGAGACGAGCTCATTGGCGTTCGCCGGGGACCTGGTGGGAAGGGGAGGGAGGAGGAAGAGGAAGCAGGGAAGGGGGAAAATGTTAGTTGATTAATTGCAACAGTGAACAACGGCAATTTTTCAGGTCAGCATGACTCAGTAAAACTCCACCCACACATCAACAATGTTGATGTGAAACACGAACAGTCTTAAAGCGGGTGAAAGACAGAAGCCTGCAGGTTGGCCTGTGCAAACGTCTGGGAAAGCACTTCAGCTCTGAGCACACACCGCTACTGTGAGGTGCGCTCACAGAAAGACCAGGCTTTTGAGGCTGGGTGGGAACTATTTGTCTCTTAATCCATCTTTTTTTCTCTTTTCCCCTCCGTGTTTGAGTTTCTCTGTTTGAGGGGACAACACTGCGCCCCCGGCAGTGGCCATTTCTCACCCACCAAGAAGGAAGAACAAGGAGGAGGAGGAGGAGAAGTAATAGGGAGGGTGGAAAACAACTGCCTGTCCGCCGATTGTGAAACTCTCTGAGCAAGACGGAGATAATGAGAGAGAGGATGGATGGATGGAAGCACTGAAGAGGGAGACAATAATCCCACTGCTGTGTTTGATTTGAGGATTACCCAATCACCTGATAATGACCTCCTAAAGCCCTGCCTTTCTCTTACTGGGCTATTGACACTCATCCACATGTTTAATTTAGTGGGGATGAGACATAAAGACTTAAAGATAAACTTGTAACTTTTGGATCTTCCAAGAAAGAGCAGCTTTTTCTTCTTTATTTTGTAAAATATATATATTTTGATGATTTAGTAGTGAATAACTTTTAAACGCTCTTACCTCTCGATCATTTTGTTGATGTTATTGCCGCGGTTGCAGGCGACAATCTTCTGATCTTTCTGGCTCTGCACAAATAAAAAAGAAGTGATCAGATCAAAATTTCAAATGCATAATTTCCATTTTAAAAAATATAATTCGCTTTAGTTTCACTGGCTCTGCATTATCTACCTTGCACTGCTCGTACAGCATGGTTAAGGCTGCCAGGTCGTCCCCAGGGTGGAGTCTGGGTTTGGAGTGGTTCTGCTCGAGGGTGTCCGGGTAGGACCAGGAGTCCATGTTGCAGTTTGTGTATTGGTTGTAGTTGAAGTTCTCACTCTGAAAAACTAGTCCCAGAGTCCTACGCGGAGGAGAGAAAAGACACAACAAAGACAAATTGAGTAACATGTTAAAAACTGTAAATAATCCAGAGGTGCAAAAGGTAGAGAAATGCATTTGAGTGTTTTATATTTATGCTTCTTTGACACGCCTGAGTTCAGCTGCAGCGGCTGAGCCTCGGAGCACTGTACATACTTGCCCCAGAGCGTGAAGGGTTTCGATTGCAAAACCACAAAGCTGAGTAACATCCCTCAGGAGCAGTGGTGTCAGAAAAAAATGGTTTGAAAAACGTCAAGGGCCACCCACCAACCCACACACACACCCACACACACACGAAGGCATTTTGTGGTTTCTCGTGTTGTCAAAGGAAAACAAGCCACATTCATGTATGTATTGTATAATCTCTCTTATTTGCATGGATCTCCCAAAGAGGTGACGAGATTCCCTTACAAAGTAAATAAAGCCCAGCGACTGCCACTGATGAGGCCTTAAGTGTCACATGAAGATAAAAAACCCCGGGATCCTGAGGATTGGATTTGTTTACAGAGTCTCCAGATTGCAAATATCCCGTGTGATGGAATAAGCCCCCCTCCTCCGAAGAATTTGTCTGAAGTGGGTAATGAACAAATGAGCACGTTTGTCCTGGATAAACAGTTGGTTAGATGTGCCGACGGGGAGCACAGGTGTTCAAAAGCAAAGTTTAAAGAGAAATCGGAGGGTTTCTCGGAGGGATTAGGGACGAGGAATGGGACGCATGTGTAACACAGAAGCTGGAAAGGTGGAAATAATGTATTTGATGGTTTAACAATGGATATTCGGTCTGTTTCTGAACTCATACACCTGTTCTAAGATGCACCTGTCTCTCCCGCTCTATCTCCCAGTGGCCTAGGAAAAAAAATACCCTGCATGCAGCACAACTCCCATTAGTCCCTGTCTGTTTCCCACCAGTACAAGTGGAGATTTTTTTTTAATTCAGACACAGGGTTGGGGGGGGTCTTGTGTCTAGGGTTTCCACCATTATGTTACTCAATGCATTACAGGCTGCCGTAGCCCTCCGACACCTCGAGAGGAGATTCTTATTTCCTCCTTTTGTGCTCGGTGGCCCCCAGGTGAGGGACAACAGAAACCGAAACAGACCTGCTGCAAGTGGTGTGTGTGTAGTGTGCCTGTGTGCGTGTTAATAATATACATATCAATTTTCCCCCCTGCAAAACATCCCCTTTAAAACAGTTTCACATGGGGGTCTCATTGCAACAGACAAGGGGAAGGAGGAGGTTTCTGGCACTGGAGTCAAACTCAGAATATTTTTCCCGTGTTACAACAAGTCTGGACCAAAATGTTTCACCTCCGCCGAGGAAGAGTACATTGTTAAAAGGAAGACAATCTCAATGAAGCACTTTTTTTCCAAAAGTCCAAAAGCAGAAGAAAAGATCCCAGAACTTACTCAGTCTCTTTGGTCATGTCTTCAGTCCAAGTCAGCCGGAATAGATCCCTTTAGTTTCAGCTCCTCACTGTTTCTCTCTGTCTGTGGCGGTGAGTCTGTCTGTCTGGCAGAGAAGAGTGCTGACACACAGATGAGTCAAAGTGTTGTGATTCCCTCTGAGCTGGGGCCTGGATTTATTTCATGCCTGCACAGTTTCCCTCTCTCCTCTGATTGGCCGAGGGGCTGGGTGAAACAGGTGCCTGATAGGACAGGTGTAGGATCTTTAACACTTTCCAGGCTGGAGAGAAACTGGCTTAGATGTGCATATGAGTGTGTGCAGCAGAGAGAGAGAGAGAACGAGGGAGAGAGCACTTTGCAAGACAATCCAAGGCAGAGTGTTCTGAATCTCATTAATGCGCTGGACGACGAGAGTGAGATTGGGGATCCAGGAGGTGTGAAAAGGTTTGGTAATGAGACTGAGAACGGCAGGAGAGGCCTGGAACTCAGCTTTAACATGTTAATAGATTTCCAGTATCATTTTTTTCAATGCCCCTTTATTTCCATGTCATAGACAGGTTTTGGTCTCTTTATTTCCTGAGGATCATTGATGAAAACATGGAGGATTTACTGTTGTGGTGAAAACTGCTGAGGAGAGGTGGGCTGAAGGGACGCTGATTTAAAAGAATAAAAGTTTTAGAGCCAAAATTAAGATTGAAAAGTTTTTCAAACTTACAATGCTTTTCAAACTTTTCCTCTTTAGTCGTTACACATTAAACACAAATATATAGTTTAATAATATAGTTAAGAGTCATCCTGTTAGAGGTTTTTATAATTACATATATATGTGGAATAAATTGCAATCTGATACTGACCTGCTAAATATAAACTGAAAAACTTAAATTGTTAATTTTAGTTAGATATAACTTGCTTCCACTTTGATTTGAAAAAACGTAATTAATTTGTGTGTTATCAACTGAAGTCGTGTTTTAGGTCTGTAAGCTATTTTATTTTTTAGTTTTACACTTTCACTTATACATTTTCACTCAAAAATAAAAAGAATGTCATGTCACACACAGGTTTTGGTCTCCTTATTTTCGAGGGATCATGGATGCAAATTTAGAGGATTAACTGCTGCAGTTATTTTAAAGCCAAGCAAAATAAAGTGGAAAAGTTACTTTTAAGATTAGTTAAGATTTAAAACTTAAGTCCATTCAGGATTTTAATGAAACATTGATAGGTATCGTAAATGTTTGCTTTTATTCAATACATTTTAATTGAGTTGAAAAATAGGTAACATGTGACATACAAATTAAGTATTTTAGTAGAAGCAATGATTGTGCAGAACAGTATTTTTAACAGGTTTTATATATAAGGTTTTATATATAAATATATACAGTATATACATAATATAGGCCTATTATTACAGTTGTATAATTGTTATTGATGCAATGACATGTAGAGTATGTAGAAATGTTATGCTGCAACTGGAGCCACTTAATCTATTAGGTAAACAGAACTACTCTCAATCAGTAACACAAATTAAGTAAGTTTGTTCAAATCAAAGCTTGCAAAGTTTTGTAAACAATTTTTTTTATTGGTGAAGGGTAATATTACTTGAGCACTGTCATAAAAATAAATGTAAACTGTATATACTTATGCAATGGAGTTAAGAAATGAGTGAAGTCAAATTAAAATGATACATTTACCCAAGTGGAGCTCTTAATGCACTTACTGACTTTCTATCTATGCACCTCTAATGTTGAAGTATGAGCAAATAAACTATGAACTATCTATTACTATCTGCCGAAGTATTTCAAATACCTCATCTGACCCACATGTACTACAGGAAATAAGAAAGAACGTTTGTCTTTGCACCTTCAGGTGAGATTAGATGCAGGTGACTGCACACAGATTCTACCACTTGTGTGCAACCTTTGTTGACTCTCGACTGCGAGGTGAATGTTCACCTTCACAAAGACTAAGCAGCAAAACACACACTTCCAAAGAAAAGAAGCCAAAACTCCCGGCATCTGTACCAGGAATCCCAGAGCAGTGAGTGAGCCCTGTTAGCTCTTCATGTCAGTCAGGGATATTATCTTCCACCCACGCACTGTTTAAAGTACACACTTTACACACTTTACACATGCACACACACACACACACACACACAAAGAAAGATGCGTGTGAAATTATAAGTAGCTGTTCATGTGTTCATTTGTGTGTGTGCAGCAGACACCTGAGGGAATATGGCATGGTACCACGCAAGGGTGCATGCTGTGCAGCATGCCCACACACACAGACACACACACACACACACACACACACACACACACACACACACACACACACACACACACACACACACACACACACACACACACGTACACATACACACACACGTAGACACCGAGCCCTGAGGGAGAATTGGCATCAACCCAAAAGAGAAAGAGAAATAAAGAAACCTTTCTGTGCCCGACACACCTTCATCACTCCACCGTGTTCGGCCTGAAAGTGCAATTAAAGTTAATTCAAGTAATTAAAGCTGATGCTGGGTTCTTTACTTCAGAGTTCTCCAAATGCAAGTTACCGAAATCTATTTGTTTCTGAGCACCGTCACCTGCAGTTTGTACCTGAATGTTTTAGCAGATGTCTCATTTAGACATAAAGTGTATTAAACTGTATAAGGAGGGAGAAGAAGTGGAAGGAGTGCAGCCGTAACCTGGAAGAGAGTCTTTTCCACAAAGTGATGAGCTTCCCTGTCGCATGTCATCAGCTCGTTGAGGGTGTGAACGGTTCCTTTCATCTTTGGTTTCCTTCCCTCTCACCCACCAGTGTTTTTGTTATATGTTTTCTATCTGTCCCTCATTAATGCTTTGACATCAACACGTCAAACTGTGAATCTCTTTAATCCTCCCTGTATCACTGTCACCTTCTCTTTCTGCAGAACTCCTGTAAGGCCCCGATGCACACATCTAAACACATACACCCCAGTTTGATGTCTCTGCTACAAGGAGCAACTTAATGCTTAACTGTTAATAAGTAAATTAATGATTTATAATATTCATATTAATGTTGTGTGAGTGTATATATATATTTATATATACAAATACAAAGTTGTTCATGGATGATACAGTTTTTGATCTAGTTGGGAGTTGACAAATTTGAAATTCCTATTTGAAAAAACTAACTAACTAACTAATTTTACTTTCTAACTTGGTACCAATTATATATGAGATTTGTTTCGGCTCTCTATATATATTAGGGGCTAAGTATTTTCTAGTTGTATATAGAAAATCGTTTTGCCAGAGAACAGTGTCAGATGAAGAGAGAAAAAATGTTTTTCAACATATACAGAGTTTTAAATAATAACAATTTTCTAATAAAGAAGTTTCCAATAATATATAGTTGATTTTATTTCATTTCAGGGTAAATTTTTCTCTATTGTAACATGAAGGCTGCTTTCAGACATACACTGAATCTGGCCATTGTCCTGAACATTTCTGGAGGAGCTCTGTGTGAGATTGGGTATTATGTATTTGTTGTGTTAGAATTTTCCTGATTGTATTCAGTTGAATCTTTGTGCATGTATATGTACTTGTATTTGCAACATGGTCTGTTACACACTGTAGTACCATGCTGTTTGATGTATAATAGGGATTTGTAAATTTGAATATGTGTATTTTTATGGCTGCAGCATGGGTTAAGTGCCTTAGACACATTTTCCACTTTGTGGGACAACAATCAGATCTTGATGCAAATCACCAAGTCAGTCACAGACGCAAACCAACATGTCAATCTGGAAATACACTGATATTCCACAGCTTTTCTGGATGAGGGCTGACCCCAGTGCAGATGTGCTGTAAACACAAACATGTGATTTCCACAGCGGAGTTCTCACGTCACATCCTGCTTCCTGCATGTGCTACTCAGCCGCCGGACTTCACCAGACATATTCCTGTTGTTGTGACTGGTCTCACCAATCCCCTGTTGTGTTACTAAATGTGGTGACTCTAAAGTTTATAGGCCACAAAAGAGATTTTATGATTTTATAACTGTTCTCAGATTTGTAACATTAAACTGCAGGATTATAAGAAAGATGAGATGTGGACTCAACAAGGGAAGTCACATTTCCGATCGACCACCTTTAGGAAAGAAACCTTCTCTTTTCAACTGACAAGCTAAGATGGATGAACGTCACGTGATGTTTCGAGCCACTGCCTTTCATGCCTTGAAACTCACACAGGGAGAAACTGAGATCCAAGCGTCCTGGTGCTTCTTGGTCTGTTTGTGTGACTGTTTTTGTGTGTGTCCGTGTGTGTGCCTGCATCCATGCATGGGAGCATACAAACAGACGTCAGTGCCGGCTCCACGCACCAGTTCTGCTCAGAGGCAGATCTCTCACCACGTCTCTCCTCCCACTTTTATATCTCTCTTTCTCCTTTTTTTTCCTGTCTCCCACTCACTCTTCCTTTCCCATTTAGGCTCCCTGTCCCTCCTTTCCCCCTCCGGACTGTTTGACCAGTGAATCTCAACCCGCTCCAGCTCGAGAACAATTTCAACACGGGACCTTCAAAAATGTGAGGATCATGCAAAGTCGAAGAAACTCAGGAGGCAATTCTTTTGTCCTGCGAACGATCCTCCTCATCAGCTCACACTCACAATACATATCTCACCATCTCTTTCTCTTTCTATATCTTTCCATCTGCTCTACTACCTGGTTTGTCATGGAGGAATGTGTGCTGAGGGTTGACAGAGATATAAGGAGCCCGGGGCGTGTTGCTCTGCTGCTCACACCGGGAAACCAGTGCACCTGTTACCGTAAAGCTCCCCACATGTTTACTGCAGCTTCCCCGTTTGCGCTAAACGCCACCTTGTCTTTAAGACGTTGACTTTTTTTTATTTTCCAACCCTTTGTAGAATGAGAACAGCCAATACAAGTTCGTAGAGTATGACCAGATAAAATATGACACGGTTTAAACTTTAATATCTCATGGTTTGGTTTGTTCAAACTCCAACAAAGCATAAAATGTTCACATGTTTCCATCTCGGTCTAAATGTTGTGTCTTTCAAACCTCTTTCTGTTGTTTGTTTCACTGTCTCATCCTGATCTTATCACTACATGCTGCTTTCAGGCTCACAGGACAGTGACACGTCTGTGCTGCATGTAGAATGCTTGGCATCAGGGTCGTCATAAGAATCAGTTTTGTTGACCATGTTTGTAAACAGACAAAAGGAGTCTGACATTGCTCTCAGTGTACCTACATACAGCTAAGAACGAGGGTAACAAAACATATACTTACAAAATACTTCAACTATAGTGGTGGATGCTCCAAAATAGAGAAACACTCATGACCACCAGAATAAAAATGTAGAAATTATTCTACTTTCCTTTCTATTAGGAAATAATGACACTGGTATAAAGACCAATGCTTATAATGGGACTCCTACTTCAAATCTAGTATCTTATACTTTCTTAATAGTTATACTTAAATATTGAAATATAATCTGAGATGTCGTTAGAGCTCATTTGGCTCGTTGGCTTGTTGTAGAAGCATTACTTCCAGTAAGTGCAAGCACCACGATAGAGACTGACAGACTTTTATTGTGAAATTACTTCATGCAGATACATGATTGCAGATGCCAAGGCCCAGTGTTCATGCAGTTAGGTCATATAACATTTAACCTATGGTTGCCTGTGATTCTTTTTAGTCCATTGCTGGGCAGGAGAATCTACCTGGTGTGTGTGTGTGTGTGTGTGTGTGTGTGTGTGTGTGTGTGTGTGTGTGTGTGTGTGTGTGTGTGTGTGTGTGTGTGTGTGTTTGTTTGTATTCGCTGACCTTGGCCAGGCGCTCTGACCTCCTCAGACCTGTGATACTGAGGTGAATGGGGAGACCCCTGTTTCAGCAGAGCGCTGCTGTCCCTTTGTTTGGTCTGGACGAGAGAGGCTCCAAGAGTCTGGAGAGACTCTCTGACCCCACCACCTCCACCACCACCACCACCACCTCCTCAGCCCCTCTCCTTTTTACTATTCCACCCATTAGCCAGCAGCAGCCACTCCCAGAAACTCCACACTGCCCCGAGTGAGGGATCAGGAGTGGGGTGGGTGGGAGGATGGTGGGGGCTGATGGCTGACGAGGTGTCAGCATGAAATATAGGGGAGGGAATTAAAATGTGGAGCTGACAGGAGGGCGCTCCGCAGCCACTGCTGAGTTTCAGCACTGTAGCATTTGCATATGAAGCCAGTGGAGGTTACAGGACGCTCCACGCCTGAGGCAGGGGGTAAATGCAGAGGAGAATACTGCGGCTGCATTGCTCAATGAGAAGGCATTTCTCTCTGAGCCCTGCTCCAGGGTAACTGCAGCGCTGCCAGGCCATTTTAAAGGCAACAACATAAGAAGCATACTTTCCTGCAATTCCATTGAAGTAGTTCAGCGTGTGGTAGAGCTTGTCAGGTCATTTTTCTTCAACCTAGTAGCAATTACTTGAATACAAGACCATGCATAGAGTCAGTGGTATTTGTTCTGAGGTATGGAATCAGGATCATCAGACGTCTTCTCAATCAATGCATTATCAGTTGCACATGTTATAAAGAAAAGTAGTTGCACACGTTTTGCAATTCCTGCAATTTAGTGAAATGAGCACAAACTTGCAAACAGTAGTTTAGCATGTTAGATAGATATATAGATAGATAGATGTACTTTATTGATCCTCAATTGGCTAATTCACGTGTTGGAGCAGCAAGATTTCATACGATACAAAATATAAAACTATAACAACATACTCAATTAAAACTATGCAAAATGTATGGTTTATATAAATGAGAGAATGCATCACGATGAGTATTTGTGGAGTGAAATGTCGTATCTACTGACAATCCAGATATGAATACAAGCAAATCTAATTTTTATGGTATCACATTTATTTTTTCAATCATGTCAAAAGTCTTTTCCAATTCACCAGATACTTTTATTTGCTCAACCTAAACCAAAATGTAAAGGAATAATAATAGTATCTATATGTATACAGCACTTCTCAAAACAAAGTAACAGTGAGTGCTTTACAAATAGAGCAAAAGTAAAAGCACATACAAAATATCACAAAAACAAATCATAAAATAATAAAAGAATGAAAACATTAAATGTGTGACCGAAATTTAAACATGACGATCCTCAGCCACCGGCCAATAAACACAACAAAGCAGAAGAGGGTTAATAGAGGATACAAGATGACAGACCGATAAGTGCTTTGTTAAAAATAACTTTAAAGTCAATTCTAATATGTATTGGAAACCAGAACGGAGCATAAAACCAATCAAACAATAATCACATCTTCTAAGCTTCTCACATTCTCAAATTAATTGTCGGTTTGCGTAACTTTTAATAAAAAGAAGACACTTTCTAAGACACTGTTTAAAAAAAAATTATATGCATGAACTTTCGAATTTCTGCCTGAAAAACATCTGAAATTAACACAAAAAAAACTAAAGGAAACTGCATCGAAATAAAGTTTACATACATATTGTCTCTTTATGTGAGAACTCAATGTGCTTTCATTTACTTTATATTACCTCGGCATCAATTCACAATGTCTTTCCACAATGAGAAGCACCTATAGCCCGTTCCAAGCATTCACACATCAACCGTTTGTTTTATAGCATGTACTACCTGCTAGTGTTTTTAGTCTGTGTTGTGTTGTTTACACTCATTCATCCTTTCTGTATGAACACAACAGACTGAGACGATAAGATAACAACTGCTGTGGAGCGGCAGGTCGCACACAATACGCACAATTAATCACACTTCCCTTTCTCCAAGAACACACACACACATGCACAAAACAGACACTCGCACAAACATCCGTGGTAGATAGAGACGTGTGATAATCTCGTCTGTCCCACAAGCCACACATCAGCGTCATCTCTCACTCTCCTCTCCGATAAACAGACAAATTAATAAAGTGATGCAACGCAGAGAAACAAAAATCTGCCCACAAACAGGTATGTCAACATTTGAAGAAACACAACCGTGGTTAGATTATTCATTTAGAAGCTTTGACGGGCACCGTCTGATATCGAGAAACGGATAATAGCTGGAAATATTAGATCTGTGTGAGTTTATTTACAGATTTCATGATGACTGCAGCGGGTTGACTTAAGATGTAACTCACACCGAGACTGTCAAGTGCAACACAAACTAACACACACACACAGAAGCACAAAAATGCACACACTGTACACAGTCTGTGTTGGTTCACATGATCAGGATAGAAAAGTGAAACTAAATGCATATGATAGAGAAATTAGATTGTCTCACATCAACCCGCACACACACACTCTCTCTCACACACACACACACACACATACACACACACACACGGTTAATTTATGGTGTCTAGGCCACAGATGTTGGTCCCACCCAAACAGACACTTGGGCTCATCTCCATATCAGGTTTCATTCTGGACCCTCAGGCTTCACCGTTCACACTCTGCTCTGCAGCCGCTCATCAATACTTTGAAATGTGCATAATTGAATATTGCAAATGAAATCCGTCACAAATAGTTGAAGCTGTCAGTTAGGTGGTTAGCTTAGCGCTGGATATGGGAATAAACTAATTTTGGCTACGAGCATTGAGATTATTCACTAAGAGGATTTGACAACCAGCAAATATGAACCAGGAGAGAAGTTACACAAATGTTTAGCTGATTCCAGACCCTATTTTAAGCTACAACCAGTTGTCACATCATCACTTACACATTGATGGATTATCCACCTCATGCAAGTGTCCCCTTTCTACATGTTGAATTTATTAGTTGTAAAGCATGGACTGAAAAACACTGGGAAATGGCCTCAAAATGCAGCCGCAACTCTGGAGGGTTGCTCTTTTACAATTTATACTTTTACCCCCAGATTTGAAAGGTCAAGGAGAATTGAATCATCATTTCCATGATTCTGTACATATGAAAATAACAACAACTGAAATAAGATACGTGAGTATGATAACTAATTAATACATAAAGACAACAGAAATGCAAGTATCGAGCCAAATGTTTCGAGTACTAGTTTTCCTTCCAAGTAGCAGGTGAGCTAACATCCCTTGTTTGTATTACTCCCTTTCATCAAAGTTCAGGTAAACAATATATTTTCCCCATTTTTCTATGTATTTCAGAATCTATCAATGCCTCAATATGACATGGGGCTACTTTGCCGATTTGTACAATGAGGGGCTCCCTCATCAAAACGTGCAGGTGTATCAAAAGGCAGAGGGTTGTGTAGTATATCAAATTGGATTGAAAAATGTCAATATTACATTTGTAGATATATCTAGGGTTAGGGATAGTGAAGCTGAGGGTGTCCAGTAACATATGTTGAGTATTTTTGAATTGCATAAACCTAAAGTGTATCCCACTGCAACACACCTCACATCATCGAGCAGAGTGATCATCTGCATGTGAGCTCGCCGCATCCTCATCTCCTCGGGCCCTCACCGCCCTGGAGAGAAAGCCGAGGCTGATATTTTGGTTAAAATGTCCTGAAGGATGTAACAGTACACGCAGGCGGTGTGGGTTCACAGCCGATACAGAGCAGCTCATGTTCTCCACCGGGAGATGGACTATTGTCGGCTAGCGTTGCAACAATCCGCTCTTTATCTTTAACAGAAATCTTTAACACTGGGGCAATTATGAGGCAAAATGTGGTTTAGCGATTGCATCAGTCAAGCGTGGATACGTGATAATTATGGGTCTACTGTGTGCGTGTGTGTAGTTGCGACACCCATTCATACTGGTGACATGCAACCCGTTACATGTCAGGCATGGACGTTCACTTGCGGGCCACAGTCAAGTGGAAACTGAAGAAGATGAGGGCAGCGAGGTGAACAACACGCTCGTGGGAAGTAACACTCAATCACACACACGTGGGCTGGTTTCGATGAATTATCACTCTCATATGAAGGAGGAGGAACTTCTCTACACCATTTCCTTCCCCTGACGATAAACATCTCTCTCCTCTGCGCTCCCATCGCCTCTTTCCTACACTCCTTCGGCTTCTCCTCTTCATCCACCCGTCATCCCTCTCTGTCCCTCTCCCTCTATGGATGAGTGCTCTTGTTCCCGTGGGATAGTGGAGGAGGAGAGCTTTCCAGGGACTGTTGCTTCACCTTCCCAAATAAAACAGGGAACATGTTCAGACCACCTCACCCTGGCTCCAGTGGTGAAACCCTATGAGAGAAACTGATGTTTTCGCAGGCATGCCCTCCTTACACAAACATTCCCATTATTCATCACGTCTCTAATGTCCTTCTCCTGCTTGTCTGTCGATTTGATGTGTAAAATTAATAACGGGACATAGATATGTGGATGAAATATCAACTTTTCAATATTTTCTCTTTAAAAGCTGTATCAAGTTTTATATTTGTGGCTTTTTTTTCACGTTTTTTTCAAAGTATAGTTTAGAAAAAGAAAAATTTCCACTTTCACCTGTGATACTTCCCCATAATCTATTTCTCTCTCTCTCCCTCCCTTTTCCTTTCTTCACCTCGCGCCCAGTTTCAGTCTACATGTCTGGGCTCGTTGGAGAATTATAAGAACCGCACACTCCTTTTCTCCTCAATCCTCCGGAACAATGACAGCGTGTCCCTGCTCAAGGACCGCAGCAGGGTGCGCCCCGTGCCGTGCACCAGGGAACAAGGAGGGGTTTGACGTACGATTACAGTGTCCCTGTGACCTCTGAGCTTGGGCCACATCTGGAATCAGTTGCCATGGTGATAAATTCATCTGTTTTTCACTCTAATAAGTCTCTTAATTGTATGTTAATCGATCCGTAAAATGTTTTCAAATGAAACATTCATATCAGTCTCAAAGCCTCATTTTTTTTACTTTTAGACGTATTTTTTAATTTGTATCTTTTATCGATTGTTCCAAAAGTCCTTGGAAAAATTGTTTTAATATTTGAGATCTATTACCGTTTTTAATACAGTCCTAGCAAACCAAAAATGGATTTAATGTGGCTTTTTTACCTAGTGTTCTGTTTTTTTTTATCATTTAATTGTCTTATTTATCCAAAATGAAAAATTGTTATTGTGACCAAAACATCAAGCCCAAGATTTACCTTAAAACGGTCCCAAATGTCATGGTTGTGCTAAATTAGAGAATTTATTCTATTAACAATCAGCATCAATTAGTGACAGAAGCATATATAAATTAAAAGAAAGCAGATTTAAATTATAAAAGGAACATTATATAACTACATAGAGAGTAACAGAAAAAATAAACACTAAGACTCTGTCAAAACAACCCATTTTGCTTAGTTAGTCCTATATTGACCCAAACTTACTCTGACCAAAGAGGCTTTTTCTTAATGGTTCAATATTTACAGTCATTAATTCTCTCCAATTGCAGATGAATTATTGGTGGAAAGTAACAAAAAGAGTGCAGAAGGAAAACTCAAGGAAGGAAATGTGATTATGGCGGAAGAGGGATGTGAGCCAAAGGTAGAATGAGCGACAGAAAACATTCTCAGAAATGGGGATGTGCAATAGCAGCAGCTTCAGGGCACAATTTAAAGGAACTTAGATGTTTTCATTTGAACACAACTATATCTGAATGACACCTCAACCTTAACATTTTCTGAATACCTAAAATCACATCAATAAGAGTCTACGGTAGAAGACATGCAAATATAAAGACAAAAGATTGAATACATAATGGTGGAAGGTACGTCATGGGAATACTCATGGGTTCTTCAAGGTAGCTGCACTGTTTACAAGACAAATAGTTTAATAAGACTATGTGTTGGGTTATTTCAGTTCACATAAACAGATTGTTCGAGTCGGATCCGGCCAACATGCACCTGCTTCTGTGTGAGAATTCACCTGCCAGTGCGGAGGAGGGTGAGGAGGGAGCGGGAGGGGGAGAGAGGGGGGAGGGAAAAGAGGAGGCAGGGAGGGAGAGAGGCCGTCATGCCTTCGAGACAAATGCGGTTTGTCACCCGTTTTAAAGGAAACGCAAATCGAGGCATTAGTGTGAATGGAAGAGTGGAGAAGATGTGAGGAGGAGATGAGAAGGGAGTGGAAAAGACAGCAAGACAAGGGGGGGTGGAGGAAGGAGCAGAGGGAGAGAGGGAGGGAGGGAGGGAGGGTGGGTGGGAGGGAGGGAGTTGTCGTCTCCTGCAACGAGTTTAACCTGAATCCAAAGCTAACAAGATGCCGTGATTGCAGGGTGCTGAAAATATGAAGGAACAACTTAAGACAACAGGAAAAAAAATAAAATAATGAAACACAGGCTTTTGTTCACCCTGGTCTCCTCTCTCTCCTCGGGTTTCAGACAGATGAGAGTTCTGTCTCTCTCTCCCACTCTCTCTGTGTGTGTGTTGGTGTGTGTGTGCGTGTCTATCACTTACACAAACACACACAAACAGACAAACCCTCCACTCCTCCTGATAAAGGCAGTTTTCTTTTTTTTTCCAAAGGCCCCGGAAAGAGATGCAGCAGACGGGATAAAGTTGCGTGCAATCACCTGTGACTCAGGTCATGCTGCACTGATTCATGCAGGTAGCATCTGTAAGGTCATGAACACACTCAAACACACACACAAGCACACGCACACACACACACACTCACACACACACACATATGCACTTATACTGTGAATGCAGACATGTCAACCAAACAGAAGTCTGCAAAACATGGAGTTACCTGCCACACCATGATGTAAGAAGAATTAGGATATTTCTCTTAAGTAAATATATCACATTATACTTCATATTCTACACATTTCCTTATTACATAAAAATGCATATTTAAGAAACAAGTATTTAAATGTTATCAGCAAAATAAAACATATTCATGCACAATCACTGCTTTTTTTTGGGTGTGTTTTTAATTTCTTTCTATGATTATTACCTTGGCCACCAAGGTTTTGTTTTCACTCCTTGGGAATAATTGTTGGATCTTGATGAAACAAATCAGGAACAGTTAGGGGACTGATATCAATGAGTGTTTGCAATCTGGTGCAGCTTGATTGAATTTAAGGAGACTGTTGGGCCCTGCAGAGGTTTACACCCTGATGAGACATTCTAGGTAAAACTGGTGAATAGATTTAAAAGCGTTTTTATATTACAGCTGGGATAGAGAGTTGTTTAAATGCAAATGTGCATAAAAAAACATAATTGGACACAGAACTTGAACAAATAAACTTGAGTCAACAAATAACCAAACATTGTGGCTCCTTTGTCATTATTTTTACCTGATTCATAATAAATCAACTCAGTCATTTTACTACACTTGTGTGGATAGCACTGGTGTTTTTCTGTACATTTGTAATGTGTCATTTTAAGTGTATGTATTGTGTCTCTCAAAAGTAGGAAATTGAAAATATAGCATATACTAATTGCTAAACTAGTACATGCTATACTATACTTTATTTTATTCCAACTGTATATGTGCATGAAGGACAATGTTAGTACCCTTGACCCTTTGAACACTGACACACACAAACACACACAAACATATGCACTCCACACACACACCATACTTCACTGCGACACTGTGAGATGTGTGACATGAACAGTACGTCGGGGTCAACAGTTAACAAGAGGTTTCATCTTACACTAGTCATAACTGCAGGTGAGAGAAAGAAAAATGCTGTCAACCATGAGCTGAGTTGGATGGGGGCTCTCACAACAGCCATTAGGTTTGGTCTCCAGGATTTGAATCAAATGCATGGACACTCACACACTGTTTACCTATACAGCACAATATTAAATATATGATAATAGTCCTGTAATTTTACATTCTTGATTATATAATGAATAACACATCAGAATCTAGGCCAGGGTTTCAGTTGTTCATCCATGATGTGTCACTATGAGGCGAGACAGAGGGGAACGGGATTCATCTGATCATCTGTTCAATGACTCGGCTGTGAAACTATGAAGAGCTTGTCAAACAACTTGCATTTGCAACTGAAGCCTTGAGTCATAATAGTGTGTTATGATTAATAAAAACAGATCTGGTAGTGTGTGTTGCCGTGTCATAATTATGTTAGTCACGAATGTATTGAAGCACAAATGACGCAATTCTTCATGTCCGTTTATTTGAAAACGGAAAAACTAAAGAGTATCTTAGAAGAAGCAGAATGACTAATGAGACAAATATGAAAAAGAAAGAAATATGACTAAATTGAGCTCCTGCTTAGACTGTTTCCATCTTATGTTCTGTAAAGATGTATTGTCTCAAAAAGTGATTTATCATTGTGAAGTCATCACCATCAGTTGGATTTCTTTGTGTTACATCGAAATACAAACTGTAAGATCGTAACACTTTCCTCCACTAAGGTTCCTCTTATGGAAACAAATTTAAATTCACCAGAAATATAACATATTTTGACTTGGATCTGCACCTAATTGCACATGCTCCTAAATATGACAGATTGTTTTTCATTGAGATTAATAAATCATTCTCTGAGAAATCAAGGGAAATTAAGCAAATGAAAATGAAACAAAGTGGGGGGGGGGAGTAGCCTGATTCTTTCTTGGGTTCTGCCCCAGGCCTCTACAAAAGGTCATAGAATTCGGTTGTGCAGTTTTTGTGTTATCCTGCAAACAAAACTACAAATGCAGACGGAAACCTACATAACATAGCAGAAATCAACTTTAAGTAACATGTAACGTATAAATTTAGTTCGAAAGTACGAAAGTCTCTATTAATTACAACATTTCTTTTCATCAAACAATCGCATTTTCTCTTATCATGGAATAAGGCTCATCTTTGATGGCCTAGTGTTTATAATGACTGTATATTTATACATAATCTATGCTTGTACAATTCTTCTCCATCTTATATGCTCCTGTCATTCATGGAGCTGAAGTAGAAATGTCATTTGCATCTTCTCCGACCCTCTCACATGTGCTCACGCAGAGAACATTCTCTAATGACAGAGATTAGCAGCCTGTAGTTCTCCTCTTGCACATAATAACCAGGTGTGACACACACAACAGCAAGGCAGCGGCCGGGCAGGGAACACAAGGCCACCGGGAGGTGAGACGGACACCGCCTTGTTGTTCCTCTTATTATCTCAGCAGTCAGCAGAGGTTTTGGTGCACGCTTCCTTCATCAGTGGGTCTGCACATTCAATAGAGTGCAAGGTAAATAAAAAGGCTCAAGGCGATAATCCCAGGGCGATAATAATGTTTTAGCAAAGATGGAAACGAAGAGTTCTCGTGAAAAAGAGCTGATGGTTTGACATGAGAGATTGTGTTTGAGAGAGTAGAAACCATGACGATGAGGATTTGCAAGTTGAGTTTTACCGACTAGTAACTCACATATGTCTCTCCTGCACTGAATAATGCTTCAAGGATACAGGGATTTAAAGAATGTAAAATAGCCGACTCTACACAGAACAGAGCTGCACTCTGTGTTTGAGGCATTCAGGCTGATGTGGGTTGGGTTCCAGGATCAATGAGACGAAATAGTGACAGGCCACCTGTTAATCAAGGCTTATTAATATTGAACATAATACGTGTCCATATCCAAACACTTCCTTCAGCCCATTATATAATGCATGTGCCAAGTGTGAAGCTGAAAGGATGAACAGTTCTTATGATATCCGATTCACATACAGACAGACAGTGATCTCTGCAATAAGTAGATAGAAGCACTGACATAATTTATCATGCAGCTTGAACGTAACTAGAAGAAAGCTACTTGCTACATTGGAATAAAAATGAAGATATCATGTTAAAAACAAAATTACAAATATATATTCAAATCAAGCACATTTATTGCAAACTAATAGAGGAATCAAAGGTGTTTAGCAGCACAGCTGAGACCAGGTATCCTTCCTTAGGCCCTTAAAGTTGATATGTTTAAAAAGCAACCCAGGACAACAGGCTGTGCATCGTGTGAGTTAAGACAGGTTGAGAATGACTTGTCTTCTGCATTGACCTTATTATGATTTGTTTAGAATATCTGTATTACATAAAATGTCTGTTCAAAAAGCAGAAATGTATGAATGGTTGTTTCATTCCAATGCTTTGCCTCAGGATCAGGATGGTTTATTTGTTTAGTTTTTTCATAGCTTCTGTAACTTTGGTTTCTTGTTTCTTTATCTCTTTGTTTGTACTTTCATTTCCTAAATATGTATGTGTTGTAAGCCCGACACAAGAATAAAAATCAGTCAAACCATTGAAAAAAATTTGACTCCCCTGGTAAAATTCTGAATTAATTGGATTTGTCTCTCAGCATTCAGACCTGACAGTAAGCAGGAATAAGCCCCTGATGAGAGAACAAGCTTTTCTCATTGTGTCAAATGTTCTTAACAATATTTGTTTCATACATCCGCTCTATCATTGTGACTAACTGATTCTTTTGTCACACATTTCTTCATCCTGTTGCTTAAAAGTTCGCACAATGTCACCGAAACCGACCGACCCCAAATCACGATCGAAGTTGCTTTGTTTGTTATCGTGATTACACCCACAGTGACAAGCTCTGCTAAACTCAAATACTGAAAGAAGCATTCTTTATAATCTTGTCATTGTCACACTCATATGTAGAAATGCAAGTGACAAGTCTGGACCTGTAGAGGATCTAGGAAAAGCCTGCTCTTCCACTGCAACTTCATGAAGTGTTAACATTTCTCCACGAGTTGGAGAACCACCTCGTGGAGAAAAGACTTCCTGGTGCATGTGATGAATATGTCCTGTTCCATACTCCTATCTAACGTACACACATTCTTCCGTCATTACAAAAGGCTGCTGGTCTGTTGGGTTTTTAAAACAGGCCTGGCAGTTATTAAATACACACTACCATGCCTGTCACCAACGTTCACGCATTCCTAGCGTACGGCGCCCACGCACCAAAAGGAACTGGCACCAGTGTAGGAAACCAATTATATTCTGTTTACGGTGAACATGAAGCGATTGTAAAATGTCATATTTTACGGCATTGAGATAAATATGCATCAGGAAAAAGGAAAGTTAGTTATAGGAATGCGTTTGCCAGAAAAGCTAACTGTTGTAAATTTGAAGAGTCGAATGCCGGGTTTCTCAACTGGGCGCCAGAGGTGTAACATTTCAACAAACACACAAGATCTCAAAGGAAACTTCTCTGTAACCTGAAGCAAACAAAATAGACACAAGAAGCCTTTGACTTGGTTTTTTCAACTTCGACCTCTACCCGGCAACACGCACATGGAAGGAAGGAAGGTCGTAACCTATTGGACCAGAGCCGGGGTTATTAGTTGATTCGGTTTTCTGTTCAGCTGTAATTTTGGTAATTGATTATTTACTGGAATTCATTTTTTAATCAGAAAAGTGAAAAATCGACACGTTGCAGCTTCTCAAATGAGAATAGTCTTTGGGTTGTTGGACGAATCAGCAGGCTGCTGAGATTTACTGTGATAAGTGATGAATCTGTGGATTAATCTGTGGTTTTTAGATAAGCTTTTAACTGATTGGTCAATCTACACAAACACAGACACACACAGGTGACAGGCACTAACGCCCTAAGGAGGGGACATTCAGGACGTCTGACTCTCCTGCACAAAACTCTTGCAGCCTCCATTGTTTTATAGGATCACACCAAAAATAACATTAAAGTATTTTATAACGATGCTGTGCTGATGTTTGTCAAAAACAGATTTCGATTTAACAAATCACTGCATTGCATCACATTAAATACTTAATAAATTGAGATTTGAACTAGTAATTGTGTGAACATTCTGTTTTTACTTTCACTCTCGAGCACTTTTATTTTATTCTTTTTAAACTTCTATTAAATGTTTCTAAATTAAATTTTCTCAGTTCCAGTGCCTTTCTTCTTCTTTTATTTAGATATGTCATATATATTGAGATCCTTGATATACAATATAGAATTATCAATCACAGTATTTCATTTAATTTCCTTGTAATATTATATATTATCATTACAGTCATTAAACTGAAGTTCATAAAACAAACTATAGTACAGCTAATCAAACAAACTGTGACTGTGTTTGTCAAAAACTAAACTGAAAGGACTTCACCTCAAATTCTCATTGAATTTTAAATCAATTATTTCAAAAAGTGAAATGATACTGAACGTTAACTGAAGCCGTGTATAATTCATATACTGTGATTATATCCTTGACACCTTAATTGTTAAGGTGATTGAAAGGTTTGCTCATCTCGGACACTTCATACGAGGCAGTGGAAAAAGCCATTTGCCTACATACCTTCACGCACCTGTTAACACCCTGAGGATGAAGCACCTGTTTAGCATCTGTACCTAACAACCCTCTCTCCCACACACACACACCACACACACACACACACACACACACACACACACACACACATACAGTCTGAGCTATAATCAGTGTCTCTGTGATAATTATGTACGGCACCAACACCAATTCTCATTCCAGCTGGTTGTAAAGTGCATTAAGCTGGAACAGGTGCGGCAGGCGAGAGACACTTTGTAGTTCGGAATGGGAAGTTTTATTGTGCGCTGCTAAAGAGCTGAACCGGCCCTTTACTATACATTTAAATCTTATTGATCTGTGTATGGTATATTATGCATGCAAGGAGTAACTGCAAACCATTTGAATAGCATGCACAAGCGAGTCCTGGCTTGGCTTAAGATAAAAGATTGTGAAACTGACTACATAAATGGTCTTAAAGAAGAAGAATGCATCAATTTACGATTAAAAGGGATTTAAATGTATTTTTGGCTTTATCTTAAAGGGCAATTTGACCCTCTATAAGTTTGTGGCTCGAAGTACAAACTGTAAATAAAGATGGACGACATGACGCCTCCCCAAAAGTGAGGCCAAATCCTCTCAAACGCCCCCCTGGTGGCTGGGTGCAGTATAGTCCTTAAATTCTGCCTCCTCCGTCTTAGTTGATGGGACATGGGCCCAACTGCATGCTATTTTATGTTTTCTGCAATTTTGGGTTAATTCTGGACTTTAGTAAGTTTGAATCTGGGATACTTTGGCTTCATTTCCAGACAGCGGGATGAAGATGCGTCGTCCATCTTTATTTACAGTCCATGGCTCTGAGCAAATAACTGACAAAGTCAAGCTCTTGCAACACGACAGAAACATATTTTATTTCTTGTATTACTGTCATGCCTTCAGGTTCTACAGAGTCAGATTGAAACTGAAAGGAGTTCAAGTTAAATCATATACTTGCATAGGTTGATTTGAGCATGATGGGTATTCTCCGAGTGGGGTTTCACTCCCCCTGCTGGTCGGCTAATGAAATTTAAAGAGTAAAGAGTAAGTGTAATTTCAGAGTAAGTGAACAATACTTTTTCCTGTTATCAACGTGAGTGTGTTCTAAATAACATGTTTTCTCTTACTTCTTGAAAAAACTCTTGTGAGACATGTTCAACCATTTCAATAGTATTATCACTGCTAATACATTTATTCATATATCTCAAAGCAGGTGCAGTGACTCATCAGTTGCTCTCGTGATCTCTACCTGTTCCAGAGACTTGGAAAGAAAACCTCTGTTGTCTTTTGGAACACTGTCACACACCCTTGACCCACCTTTGTATTTTCCACCGCTCGAGTTATAGAAACAGTGTTGCTGACGTACTGCAGCGTGTCCCTCCTCTCAGTGACAGAAAGAGAAGAAAGGTGAAGTGCGTGGTGGCCTGGTGACACCGTGATCACGCACGATCACGCTTTTCTCAGGTGGAGGAGGGGTTGCCAATGTCCCTTTTAGAGATCAGCGTGATAGAATGGCTGGTGTGTCACAAACTTCATGGAAACGTAGTCGTGGTTGTAACGGATATGAAACAGATGGATCAAATATCATTAGGCTTGGATTTTGAGTCTGGCTAATGACACCAGGGCAGAGCTCCAAATCAGATCAGGGGATTTACTGCCACTTGACGACCAGTTGAGCTGATCGATATCTTCCTCAGCTGCAAGTACTGGCGGACAAATGGCAGCTCAATGGCGCAGCCTGGTGTCCTAAAGTGTTACTGCAGCCTACAGTCAAATCTGTATTGCATTTATGTGTTAAGAGCGTTTAAACAACACTCTGACGTGATACTTATATAATATCATGCTTTACAGTCCTAGAAATTTAGAAATTGTATTTTATAGTTGGTACTTTCAAGGGTTGAGCAATCATGGTTATTATTATTATTATTATTATTATAATACGATTCTTTCTTTGCATTTCAATTTGTTTAGTTTGTTCCGTGAATTAAAGAAACTTATAAATAAAATAAAAAAATCCAAGTCACGTGACGCATTCGTACCGTGCGTTTGACGTCAGCGCGCAGCCCACAACAAGAGAATTCAATGCGGAAGTGAGAGTGAGTCTCGACCATGGAGCAGAAGCTGTTGTGTCGCTCAGTGTAGAGACAGAAATACACGATTAAAATAGAGACAAAGAACACAATGTCCCATCGACAATATGCCTGAATGTGTGACTGTTAAATATAAATGAGAAGCTGCCTCTGAACGGGATGGATATCTTCAAAAACGAGGGCGGCTCCTACACGGTGAGACAATTCACACAAAGTACTTTTTAAACGTCTGTCAGTAGTTTGCTTTCACCTTTCCTGTTTGAATAAGAGGTTTTAAATATGTTGTCACGTCTTAAAGTTCAGAGTTTACATCAAAGTTTAAAGCTTGATCTCTGAGTACAGCAGAAGCCGGTTGGAGTGACTGTAAAGAACAAATACCAACACATTGAAATCAACCTGATTGGTTTTTAAAAACAGTTTTTCTTCTGCAGGATAATCTCATCGGGACCTTACTCGCTATTTTTGGAAACGTGCTCGTCAGCATCTCCTTAAGTGTTCAGGTACAAAGACCCTTTCATTTATATAAAAAACTCCCTATAACGTACGTATGATAAACGTATCTCTTTATATGTATATACTTATACTCACTCACTGTTCTCATGATATTTGATTCTGTTGTGTATTTATAACTGTTTATTTATGCAGAATACGTACATCTATATAGTTATACGTTACTTTCTTGCATGTTTATGTATATGTCAATATTTCCTTATAAATTATTCAGAAACACAGTATATATCCTCAAGCAATCATCCTGTGTCTCTACCCATTATATTCTGTCTCTATTTGTATAGTATGATTTAAAAAATATTACATTTGGGGTTTTATTTCCTGTTTTATTCAATTTTTTATTTTCTTGTCTACATACTTCTGATTATCTGCGACTAGCATGGAATCAATAAAGCTTATCAATCTGATCTGAACTGACCCTACCTTATCTGAAATATGCTTATTTTATGGCCTGCTGTGCCAAACATCCAAATAATGTATACGGTATTATTTCTCACACGTGGAGTAGATATTAAGCTCTACATTCTGTGTATCATGTACCTCAATGTAAACAGCTGGAGACTCATCGTGGGAGATTAACCCTTCTGGGCTTTGCTGTCACTACACTATTGTTTTCAGCCTTTAGATGAAACCTTTATGGAAGAAATACAATCAACATGAGTCATCACTGTCATTTTTCTATTCCTGCTGCCCATCCCTTCTGTGCTTCTGATGTACACCAACTGTAAAATGTCTGCAAAACCAGCCTACTATAGATGTTTGCTTTGTTTAATCCATATGTAACACAGTCTGTTTGCATTCTGCCAGTCACCGCTGTGTTTTACCTGAATACTTGCAGAAATACAGCCATGTGACATTAGCTGGGACGAAGGACCCGCGGACCTTCTACCGCACTAAGACCTGGTGGTGTGGCTTTGTGCTGACATGTCTCGGGGAGGGAGCAAACTTTGTCTCTTACGCCTTCGCCCCCCTGGCTCTCATCGCACCTCTTAATGCCGTGTCAGTTCTGAGTGAGTATGATTCAAACTGCAGTGCCCCTGTGATGTGTTGGTGCTGAAGTTTGGAGATAAAGTCTCACTATAATCCCAAAGCCTGCTACTCACTGGAATGACCTCATTTCACTGTTCATTTAATACACGTTGAATTGAAATTGTGCTTTATCTTTTTCAGCGAGCTCCATTTTGGGGCTTATTTTTCTGCGAGAGAAATCGAAGCCAAGCGTCAACGCAAGTAAGTTCAGCCCCTGTGTGTGTGAGGGACTGAAGATCGCTCCAGCACTCGCATGCAAATATCATGGAAGTTGGGACATTGTATGTAAATGATTACTTACCCTCATGGCACACTGCACACCACATTCTGTCCTCATCAGCCGGTATTGTAACTGAGATTACAAAGTTCATATGTCTGTCTATGTGCAGGACATATTTTAAATTTGATTCTGTACTATTTTATAGAAAAGAAAACTGTGTCTTAAGTTTGACTATTATATCAGAAAGTCACTCTATTTTGTCTTATATCCTAAAATATATATTCCTCTCTCTCAATACTGAAAACTGTCAAGGATCTAAAGTGAATTGTGTCTTGTTTCAGAGCGTTATGCGCTGTCCTTCCTGGGCTGTCTCCTAACCTTAGGAGGAACATACCTCTTTGTGACATTTGGACCAAACACTCATGAAAAGCTCAACGCAGAGAACATTGTGAGGCACCTTGTGGGATGGCCCGTTCTCCTGTATGTGGTAAGATGTTTTCATTCACCCGAAGAAGTTCGGCAGCACAAGCCTCTATAAACATTTCACATTTTTTTCCATCTATTACTCCACTGTGCTTCAGTTACATCCCACACTTGGTAAATAAACGTCAATGTCTGTCATCGCTATATAGCATTTTAAATATTTGACTTCTTATAATTGGCTTAACACAAATGAAAACCAAAGAATCCTTAGGCAGTTATAGTATTGTTCGAGATATTGTTCCTGTACACCTCCCACGCCCATTGCACCCATCATTTATGTTCAACCGTCATACGTCCATTATATAGGAAGCAATACAGGAACCCTGCAGTTCAGGTTTGGTGACTCTCCTGTTTTCTTTTCTTTCTTTTTTTGATGATAAGGTTGTTACCATAGCCTGTAAATACAAATTGACAGCAAAAAAACACTGACTCTAATAATTGTATAAGAATTAAGCCAAAATATCACGGATACAGGTGACAACTCATTTGACAGAATTGACCAAAAGCTAAACTGGGTTATACCCATACCACAAAGCTTCAGTGGCGTGTTTCTGTCTTAGAATCATTTGGTCTTTCCCCTTTCGGGCCCAAATCATGTTCCACATTGAACTGTGACTTTTCCAGTCTTCTTGATCCATGTAATTGTTTAGCATAAACTTTTATCTGTTGCACTTAGATGTGAACTCTCTTGCACTTCCTGTTGTGTTTATTTAAAAGTAGTTTTGTGTTTACTGTTGCTGTTTTCCTCCCTGTCAGCTCCTGGAGATTATCACGTTCTGCCTGCTCCTCTACTTCTACAAACAGCGCAGCGCTAACTACGTCGTTGTTATTCTGCTGCTGGTCGCCCTACTGGGTGAGTCTGCGGCATTAAAGCACGTCCATTTCAAACCATTACTGGAATACATTTGAGAATTTCAAGAAGGCCCCTGAGATGTGGTGAAACAAATTTGAGTTGTCTGATCTGTATTTTTCTCACAGGCTCAATCACGGTCATCACAGTGAAGGCGGTGTCGGGCATGTTGGTGCTCACGGCCGAGGGCACCATGCAAATCGACTCCCCGATCTTCAGTGTCATGTTAGTGTGCATGGTGGCTTCAGTGGTCTTCCAGGCCAGGTGAGAAACAAATTAAGAGGCCAGAGAGGGTGTTAGAATGAACGTGTGATGGCTGTAGTGTAGTCGTGTTCATAACGAGTAAGAGCCCACTATAGAATATTGGCTTAATATTCAAGTTTAATTATTAAATTAGATTTTATCAAGGTCTTTCACTACGTTTTCTTCTTAATAGTCTTTTTTCTGTTGTTATCGTCCTCTTAGATTTCTCTCCCAGGCTTGTAGGCTGCACGACCCTTCTCTGATTGCCAGCGTCAACTACATCCTCTCAACCTCCTTTGCTATTGCAGCAGGTGAGTTGTGCTGTTGTTTCTCTGGGTTTGTGTTTGCCCACATTTCTGATTGTGTTGACAGTTTTCCATTGTAGCCTGAATGGCACTCAGGTGTGTTCGTACAAGGCTGAACAATCCATCCAGTGATTGTGAAGAAAGTGCCTGTTAATCTGCATCCAAAGACCTGTTTACTACTTAATGTGGCTCAGGAGGTTCTGAGTAGTAAAAGTAGTAATATAATAAAACTATGAAGGCTCCCTCGAGAGTCACAACATGGAAGTCACGAGTTGTTTTTTCTCTCTTCTGCTTTTAGGTGCCGTGTTCTACTTTGAATTTAAGAACGAAGACGTCCTGCACATCTGCATGTTTCTGTTGGGGTGAGTTGTTCAAGATACTTTGATACGTCACAGTTGAAGAATGTTTGTGAAGAAATGCCTGACAGCTGAGTTCTGTTTGACTGCCTCTGTTTCAGGCTCCTGCTGTTACGCATGCTGACTCAATGTCACGCCGTCATTGCTTTTTATAGGATGCACACATACCTTGAAATGTTATATTTAAACTAGGCATGATGTCACTTTCTGACTTCTTCGTGACTAATCATATGATGTCATATATTGGGGAATAATGGTCCGAAACAATATTAGCTGTAGATTGACTCTAACCTGATTATTTGTGGAGATATCTTTTTTTAAATCTTGTTGACCTTCGAGAGTTAATCATGTGGAGATAACCTATACCTATAGCTATACTGCTACACAGGGTGATTAACGTAGAAAATGGACATATGCTGAGAATATGTAAAAACAAAAGCTGTAACTAAACATTTTGTTCTTTGTACAGAACGTTGTTATGTTTCCTGGGGGTCTTCCTCATCACCAAAAACAGGAAAAGGACCAAAGCCTTTGAGCCGTACGTCACTATGGATATGACTAATGGTTGGTATTAACTTCTTATATACTAACGGTTGTACAGGGATCTGTTTACATTTACAGCTACACAGCAGGATTTTAAATTGAGAAGAAACTTTGTCTTATTCATTCACATCACAAACTGGCTGCAAGACAACAATATTATACATGTGTATATATATATATATATATATGTATATTTGTGTGTACATGTGTCTGACAGATTAAACAGGAAGCGATGTTAATGACGTCTCAAACATTTGAATTGGTTTCCTGTAACCTACTTAAAATGAATGCACATCTATTCTACAATGTTTGTTCTATAAAGTAAAGTTTATTAATTAGATCAGTGCATTTTGGGAAACATAGAAGCGGCTATTTCTGTGAAAGGCTTATATTGTCAAATATCCTCAGCAAACCTATATATTAGTCGGGCTCTGTATTTTCCAGAAGATTTTAATTGAGCAGTCACTGAGAATCTTACTTTTCCATCTTCAGGTGTCCCGACCATTCATGACAAAGGCCCGATTAATCAGCCTGAGTTCACTGGTTCTTTCACCTACGGGGCTCTGGTCAACAACGATGGCGTGCCTCCTGCGACTCTGCCGGTTGCCAACCTGGAGCAGCCGCCAGTCGGCTTCGGACCCGCTGATGCATCAATTTACCCGCCTGAGCTGAAGAAAGACTAGGACCAAAGTTTTCTTTCCCTTGACACCAAAACACCTTCAGGGACTTTGAAGACCACGTGGGTTGCAGTCAGGTCTTTTCCCAAAAATCAAGAGCCCAGCATCCATCCCAGTAGGAAGGGTCCACTGGGTTATTTAACGTCCCCTCATCACTGGGCACTCCTCTCCCTGATCTTTCCATTTTTAAATCTCTAAACCAAAACGTGACCTTAAGAAGCCTTTCTTTTTTTTTCCAAGAAGAAGACGACTGTATTAATAACAAAAATGAAGGGAAGAAACTCGAAGCTCCTGGATGTTTTAGAAACATGACGGCAGAGAGAGAGTTTCACCTTGAAGTCTACTGCCTTTTATCGTGCATTACCATTGATATTTACTCAAAAGACTCATTTCCACAACTGTTTTCTTGCAGTTTTGTTCTGATGTACATGTTAATGAGGACCTACTGGGGACCATGCAGTAATCTGTTCTTCCATTGAGGACTGTGAGGTTCCTCCCTGATCTCCAGGCTCCCACAACCTTGAGATGTAGCTGCAGCCTTTCAGAATATTTGCCAATGAACATTTTGACTCTTAACGTCTGCCTCTGTCTGTCTGTCTGTCTGTCTGTCTGTCTGTCTTATCTGAGCTGTTTTCTCTCCTCACTTTTTCTCGTTCAAGGGATTTTAACTTATTGTATTTATTATTTTTTCTTTTAATGTGCCTTGAAAAGTAGCTTTACACTGGATATTACTGTAAGGTGGTACTCAACATAAACCATGTAGGTGAGTGATTCTTCACTGTGGCTGATCAGTTATTCTAACGCAACTATAATCTGTCAGTGTCTGTCAGAATAAAAATAAACACCTGAAACCTTTTGAAAAGAAAAGTGATGATGCTTTTGAGAACTGAAAAAGAAGACAAGTGTAATATGAATAATGAAAATACTGATAGTGTACAAACAGTTAAATATGTTAGTAAAATAAAGTAGTTTTCACCTGGTTTGCATTGTAAATGTAGTTTGTTCATTTCAGTGTAAGACAAAATAAAACAAAGTATTAGTGTAATACGAAAACAACACAAACAAACTTACACACAATTGCATGATGAAAAAAGGAGAACGAAGACTATGCAGTATTCTTTCATTAGCAAAGCTCATTCAGGACAACAGCTGGAGTGCAGAGGAACTCAGCAGCCAGCAGGGGGCAGCCTCAGGACATCACATGGAAACAAGCAGCAGTAGGCTGTGATTCTTGAAAGGCGTCAGAAGACAAGGCTGACAACTACTGGTTTATTCTCTAACAATAGTTTTTTAAAGCATGTTAAATCATCCAGTATCTAAAATCCAAAAATATAAAAGTAACTTTTATGTAAGGCTGTCAAATATATGTAGAAAAGTAGAAAATATTTTCTCTGAAGCTTTGCAGCATAGAATGACACAGACACACACACGCAAATGTGTCCATCTTCTTAATGTGCTTAGTTCCCAACGGAAGTCAACAGGCCGTGTGGCGTAGTCGTTAGAGTGGCCGTTCTCAGATAAGAAGGTTCCGGGTTCAAACCCCAATCTCTCCCATCTCAATATACTGAAGTCTTAAAATTGAGAATGATTTCAATCTCTTATTAATTGCAAAATATATTACACTATGTATATTTAAATTCAGTAAAAAAAACAGAAAAAAAAATTTAATTTAAATTAAATTAATAAAAAATAATAATAAAAAAAAACTGCGCGCGCAATTCCTGCGCAATGGGCTTCTGCGCAGAAGGTGCGCAGTAGACTTCTGCGCAGAAGGTGCGCAGTGGGCTTCTGCGCAGAATGTGCGCAGTGGACTTCTGCGCAGAAGGTGCGCAGTGGGCTTCTGCGCAGAATGTGCGCAGTAGGCTTCTGCGCAGAACGTGCGCAATGGACTTCTGCGCAGGATGTGCGCGCGCAGTTTTTTATTTTTTTTATTTTATTTAATTTAATTGTTTTTATATTTATTTTAATTTAATAAAAAAAAATTATCTGGTGAAGGATATCTCATGAATGCTGCAGAGCATTAGAGTGAAGTGTAATTTCCCTATTTTAAAGTGGAAAGAGTTTGAATTGTAGTAAACTAACAGAGTGAGAGTGTATATCCCCCAAAAAAGCTGATGATCTGAGGTTAAAGACTTGTCAACTGAATGGGTACACATCCAGCAGAGGGACACACCTCCACTTGCCAAGCTCTCGGTACACAACTCTCCAAAAGTGCTGTTTCGGTTGCGACGGAAGATTTCCTCTGTTCGCCTTTGCCACACGCAACCGTCTGTGTGTGTCCACGCCGCTTCACCGAGGACTGTTTCACCAACAGAGCCGGGCATCAGGCTGGATGTGCGGCCAGGCTTCTGCTGACAGACGGGGCGGATCGCTCTGTAAAGTGCGGTGATGAGGAGCTGGAACTAAAACCCGTCAGTGACACACATCTGTTTAATATTTGCTCTCGATCAAGAGTCGGTCTAAATATCTTCCGGATAAAGTTTCAGCACAGACGGTGTTGTAGCTTGTAGCACCTTAGCCCCCGCTGCAGTTGGGTGAAAGTTGGCGCAGGTTAGCGCCCCACTCTGTGCGTGTGTGTGTGTGTGTGTGTGTGTGTGTGTGTGTGTGTGGCCGCGGCGCTTCCCGGTGCTACCGGTGCGTCCCTGGGTTAGAGGATGATGGTGTTACTGTGACGTTACTGTATTGTTTTACATTGCATGTGTCACGTCATGATAAATCAGTCTCTTGTGCCGCCCTCTCGGTAATTTGCGCCCTAGGCAACCTCCTATGTCGCCTGTACCAGGAGCCGCCCCTGACTGTGTGCGTCCAACAAGTGGTTGCAGTGAACCACGCCAGGGCTCAAACGTATGCACATGCCATGTCTGCAGAGAGAAGCTGTCTCCACCCGGTTGGGATGAGTCAGCTGGTTGATCCTCACACAAGCGGATCAAACGTCCACCACCACATTGTGTCAAACTCCGCTGCTGCTCCATCGCCACCAACCTCCGAGCAGCAGCAGCATCCTCCCTCCTGCAACAGCCTGATTGGTCGGTGACGTTCTCCGGAGGCTTATCATTGGTCGCTCTTGCTGGAGTAGGCTGCATCGTCATCATCATCATCAGGACAACAGGCACACACAACACGCATCCCAACAGCTCCATCACAACTGGTCCAACAACAAGTCCCCTGCAGGACATCCCGATTCCCATCCACCAGCAATGGGCTGCTCGTGCTGCGTTCACTGACACAAGTGAGGTGAGTGTTTTTGCATATTTTCAATCTGAGGTGGCAGCAACTTCATCACGAGCCGCCACTGTGTGGTAACTTCACCTCCCTCCGTAGAAACACATAGCGAGCGTCACGAACATCTGCTTTCACATCACCGATCTGTTGTGGTTGTTGTGGTTGTTGTGGTGGTGGTGGTAAAACGCTCATGCAGCTTTTGTTTTCTTTTGCACGAGCCTCAAACATCACATCACGTGTTTTCCTCGGTTGCACATTTTGATGTCACGATCATCACCGGCCATTTGTGTTGTGAACATGTGGTGTGATGCTGTCGTTTCACTCCACAGCCTCTGGATGCTCGTCTCTTTCAAAGATGTTTTTATCTATATTTAAAATCCAGAGTGTATTTCTTCTCTATATTTGAGATTCAGCTTATTTTTATTGGACGTTAGTGTTATTCAAATATTGAGGACGTGTCATTCCACCCTATCTACCTCTAGATGGCGCTCTATCATCAGTACATGTTTCTCATATTAGGGTCAGACTGTGCTTCACCTGTCAATAATCTTCATCTGATATGATTTTATATGATCTATGTGGTTTTTCCAGTAAAGCTTATGAAATTATTAGATTTCTAAATATTTAATTGGTTCACGAAAGTCGATCAGTGGAAAATTAATCTTCTGTGATGGTAGAATTGGATTTTACCGATTGGCCGAACCAAGCAATTTAGATGTGTCACCATGGGCTCTAAGAAGTTTCTATATTTTTGACGGTAAACAAGTAATCGAGCAATAAAAAGTAAGTAAAAAAAACAAGTTTAAAAGTTTGTATTTTATGCAGTGAGTGTTGAGATTATACATACTGTACTTTGAGGCAGTATATATATACAGAGAAGCACCTGTGAATGCTGGTTGAGGAAAGATGTAATGGAATCATTAAAAAAAAAGACTAAGAGAGTTTATTTAGGGAAACTAACTTACAAGCTATTTTTGAATTTCTTCCCTCATTTTGCTCCTGTTCAACATTCTCTTGTTTCGTGATCTTTAAAATCTGAGTCTCCATCCTTCCATCCCTCCAGTTAAGTGTAAATATGTTCAGTAGCTCTTACACTATCCTGCTGATAAACAAACAAGGTTTTATGAACAAGATCAAATGAAACTTACTGGTTGATTTGTTGAATTTCTGGGAACTCTGTTTATTCACTCAAATACCAAAAAATATACATCTGGTAACCTAAAGATGTGCCTTAATTTGATAGTGTCCTTACTCCTTATATATCATTATTATCACCATATAATATGTTAAATGTATTTCTTTACTATTCTTTCCACGCCTTGTTGGTACTTCATCCTAATGTACCAGTGTTTCACATCCTCCTCACTTGGCATCAAACATCCAGTCATTATATTCACTACATCTCCAACCTTCTAATTGTTAATCCTCACCTCTTCCAGATCCCTGCCCCCCGTCAGCAGTCTGTTCAAAAGGCTCCAACATGCTGCGAGAGAGCTCCAAGGCGTCGAGCAACGGCTCCGAGGCCTACAGCAGCGATCCCGAGGAAGATGAGGAGGAGGAAGAGGAGGAAGAGGACATGGTGGTCGGGGAGAACGATCAGGACGGCATGGCAGACGAGCTGATGGATCTGAGCGACCTGCCCACGTCGCTCTTTGTATGCAGTGTCCACGAGAGCGTGTTCGAAGACGACGTGCACAGGGTGAGAAGGAGCAAACTCACTTTCTGGGTCATGGCCTAGCTGTGTGTGTCTGTGTGTATTTGCAGTGTGTTGTCATGTTTGACTCATCCAGCTGAATGTGTCAACGCATCAAAGATTCAAAGCCCAGCAGCACGTGCATGATGTCAGCCGCTGCTTTTGCTCCAGTCCAGTCATGGTCTCAAGCTGCGTTACTCCAGATCAACACACACACACACACACACACACACACACACACACACACACACACACACACACACACACACACACACACCTGATGCTGTAATTTATTTTCCAGGGAGCGTGAATGCAGGGCAGTGGATTACAATATGACAGAATCATGAGTCATACTCTGCCTTCATCCATGTGGCCATGCATATCATTTGATCATCATCGTACTCAGTGTGTTATTGTGCCCCAGTGTTAAACACAAGCACACAGACACACACAGACACACACACATGTTAGTGATATGTCTGTGTAGTGCAGAGATTAGGAGCAGACATTTTCCAGAGTTGGCCTCTTAAGTATGCGTAACGCAGCAGGAGATTTCCAGGTCAAATGTGTTCACAACAACAGGAATGTTTCCAGAACAGTCAGGCGAGAGGAAGTCTGGGTGGATCAGGCAGGAGATCTATAGACATGATCTCTAAATTCTGCTGTGGATGTTTTTATCCCCGAAGCTCTTGAATCCCGTTGTCTCCCCAAGTGGACGTCAGCGTCTTCTACGTGTGTTGTGATCCTGAGATGTTTGTGTTCAGTTTTGCATCCATCACGTGTTAGAAACCTCAACAACCTGCTCATTCAATAGCTGTGAATTTATCAGACTTGTTCCTGCTGTTTTCTCACATGGGCTCTTTTTCCGGATTTCCAAATTTCCCCAAAAAAAAACGAGAGCCACTTAGGAAAATGTGCAGACTTCAGTGCATGTCTGAAAACAGCTTCAGACTCATTACGGCAGGGATACTCGGATCACAGCTCCTGTTTGCTGGAGGAGGATACAAAGAGAATACTTTTCCTCCATCCTTTCCAACTGGCCTGCTCTTCACCTCTCTCTCCCTCTCTAAGTCTTTCATTCTCCATCAAACCTATCCATCCATCTCTCTCTACTGTACGTTTCTAAAATCTACCCTCCTCATCCTCTGCAATTAATTTTCCTCCTCTCTCTCTCTCTCTCTCTCTCTCTCTCTCTCTCTCCCTACCTCTCTCTCTCTCTCTCTTTCTCCCTCTCTCCCTCTCTCTCTCTCTCTCTGATGAGTTTTAATATTCCCCTCCTGTCTCTCCCTCTCTCTCCGAAGCGTTCTTTATTTATCCTCTCCGTGTATGTAAATGCAAAGCGTTGAGGCTAAATCTGGCGCATGCACAAAATCCCTTTAAATGAATCACTCCTGCTTTGTGAGTTAGCTGTTTGTAAACCCATCGCTCCGAGTGCTGGAGTCCGCCCCCCCCCTCCCCCCTCCTCCCTTTCTTTTTTTTTCACCTCCTCGCTTCATTATGATTCACATTCTGGCTTTTAAGTGGAAATGCCACCCACACACCCTTCAGTCTCAGCGTGTCAATAGATTGTTCTCCATACGGCCCAATTAAATGAGCACGGCTAAAAATACGTATTTTTTTTTGTCATTTATTTAAACTTTGAAAACGAGGACAGGAAGGGATGAGGTATGAAATAAGAATAACGAGTTGTGATATGTTCAAAGCTTGAACAAGGATTTGATGAGGTTGTGTTCGGCTTGTAGCAGTGCCACAGAGTCTTCAAAGCTGTTGTGAGGGAACACACGCACACATACACACACACTAACACACACACTCACACAGACACACACACACACACACACACACAGTTGTGTCTCCATGACTTCAGAGTACATTAGTCCGACCTTATTACTAACTCTTACCCTAACTTATGCATAAACTAAACTGAACTTTAATTTACTTAATCTTATCTTATCTTAACTTAACTTAACTTAGCCTAACTTATCCTATAACCTATGATATCCTCAACTTAACCTAACCTATGACCTATCTTATTTTAAACCTAAGCTAACCTGGCCTAACCTAACTGTAGTCTAGCCTAATTTTACCTAACCCAACATAACCTAATGTTAACCTTGGCTAAACCCTGACCCAAACTGAGCCTAACCTGAACTTAAGCTGAAGGTAAAAACATTTCTTAACCCTAAAATGTGATTAGAGATTATGTTAGGGGGACCTAATTTATGTTCCCATAAGGACATAAGTTCCCAAATTGTGACCTATTTAGGTCCCCACTACATGAGTATTACCTGGACCTCCACACACACACACACACAGACACACACACATACACACAAACTCATGCAGTGTGTAACTTGATTCGGAATTTGTAGAATTTTGGTTTCCAGCTGACGGCCATAAACCTGACTTCCCTAAACTCTGTGTCTTCATTCTGGGTGAAGTACCGGGACATAGCAACCTACATTCTGTGTCTTTGGGCTCTTGGCTCCCTCCCAGCCCCGACATTACCTTCTGTTTCTGCTCTCAAAGAAAGGCCTGCATGCAGGAGGGCTGTTTAGAGGATGGGCTGTTCATGTAATCACACTGCGAGAGGGAGGGATAGAGGGAGATGTGTGCCCCCATATTTTTAACAAGCTCTTAGCGGGCTATGAAAGCCTTTTCCTTTCTTCTACATTAGTCAAAAGAAAGTACAAAAAAAAATACCTTGTAGCAGACTTTATTCTCTTTTCCCTGCAGTATTTTGTTTCCCTGAACAGCTTTTAGATTAACATGGAGAGACGCGGTAAAAGAGTGCTCACTGTTCCCTCACAAGGTTCAGCTGAGGTCTGTTCAGATCAACACCTCTTTGTCCTGAAGTGATTTCATTTATGATTCATTCAGTAATAATACGATTAAAATGACTGCAGCACAACACGTGACGATTCGAGTCAGTGATCTGAAATCATGAATATTTTAACTTCAATGATCATTTATCTCTGTTTATCATTCAGCATGTGTCACTGTCCTAGAGTAGCAACACTTTCCCAACCCTAAATGTTTGTGGTTTTAAAATAAAGCAGTTTATGTTTTTCCATTTACAATTAATGAAAATGGGAAGTTGCTTTAGAGGCGGCTTTCGATGTGGCCGTGGCACAGGAGTAGAGAGAGGCGTTCACTGTTTGTGTGAAAGCGCCGTGTATAGAAATGTTGTATATGGATGACTAAGACCTCACTGCATGAGAAATGTCTTTCAAATGGAAAAGAAAAGCTTTACACTGGATAAACCTACATCTTTATATTTTACTGCTGGCAATTGCTGTTCTAATCCTGCCTGTTTGGAATGGGCTGTTTGTGCGGCCTGTGGAAATGCTGGTTGCAGTTTTCTTTCTGACATAGAAAAAGTGACCTGCAGTTATTGCAGCTGTTTATTCAAAGTGCAGTGAAGCTCCACTGCAGTACGCTGTTACTTTGAGCTGGAGAATCACTTGTCGTGGATCTTAACAGTACGCCTGCAACGTGTGAAGGCCATGAAATGATGGTTCTTCAATGATTCGATTTGTAGAAATGGTCCAGTTTTCTAATTGTCATGATTCTGGTCCCTGAACTCTATGAACTATTGAAAAACTGACATTTAATTTTGTATGGCCTTTTTAGTTTATTGACATTTTCCTTGTGTTTGGATTTGTGTTCTGTTTGGTTCTACACTGAGTTTTCCATTTCCTGTAATATTTTTGAAATCTTTCTCCTTATCCCCTGCCTTTGTCTGCACATGTTCTTAATGTGTTTCAGCTGGGTTCAGTCACATGCCTCCTTGTGTACAAAAATATGTCTTGTTTCATTTCTCAAAAGTTTAGTTTAGTCTTTTTGCTTAAACTAGCCTTCACCTACCAGCCTACCAAGCTGCAGTGCCTGCATTTGGCTCCTCTGTTGGAACCTTGACAGAAATAAGTCTATATTGATTCTTCTATCATTGCTGAAGTGGGATGTATTTTATGTAAGGGTTTAAAAACTAATCAAAAAAACAATCACCCTCCAACTTGAGTTGCGGCCATCAACGAATGATCGGGAACAGTGTGGCCTCTGTATGATGTATTAGCTCCTATAGAAATCACTCTGTACAAGGAGTGAAGGAGTAAGAGAGCGGTAAAGAGTTGTGTGTGCATGTGTGTGTCTGTGTGTGCACAGTCCAAGTAAGGAGCAAGGTGGTTTCTGTGCTTGTCAAGGGAAAGGTCAGAGAAGCCATTATAAACGGCCCCTCATAGTGGTGAGTGTATATCAGGTCTAATCAGCACAGAGCGAAGCTTTTATTGCTGCTGCTGCTGTCGGACTGAGAACATGAAGCAAACATGCACCAGCTACAGGCTTAGTGCTACACCAGGTCCAATGTTTGTATTGTTCCAGGATTATACTAAATGACTTATGTCAGCCTAAAGTTAAAATAATCTTTATATTCAAAGTCGGTCAAGTTATATAAAATAGTTGTCAAATGTTAGTGGTTTGCTCACAGCGATGAATCTGCAAGGAGTTATGAGAGGATTCTGCAGCTCCGCTCAGCTTTAGTCTTTCAGTTTATTGTTTATTGTTTCACAACTTTGCTGTTTTATTATATTTGTGGGGACCAAACTGTTCGAACTGATTTATCTCTTGTTTTTTTTGCATACAAGCGATTCAGGAAAACTAGCCGCCTTCACCAATTGTCTTGTATTAGAATTTTCACGTGTGCCTGCCCCTACAGCGCAGTCATGGGAAATATTTTCACAACGTTACACCTTGTAATCGTGTCGACATTATTTCGTTAGGTTTATCTTCCATCCTTGACATTCATCATTTTCTGAAGAGAGAAACATTTGCTCTATCTGACGTGTCACGTTCATGCATGAGGCCCATTGAGTCTAAAGTGAAAGGTGCCAGTTTGATTCGCTAATATGATGTAAATATGACGATGTCAGCAGATCCTTTCCATGTCTATTTTTGGTGGGAACTGCACGTGTCACATGTGAAACAAAAGTCCAGATGCTGAAACCTGTAAATATAACATATTTAAACCAAGAGGTTCAGTACATACCACACATAGGCTGTGTGTCAGGCCTTAGTCCCGCTCCACTGTTTCTGTCTTCCTCTCACACACACTCCCTCAGTGGTGTCTGCATCACCCCCCTCTCCTCTGCTCTGCAATAAATGAGCAGTCTGCTGCTGTTGGAGCGCTACTATAACCAACCCTCTCGTTATTGACCCTCTCGCATGTGTCAGACTACAGACTATTTTTGGGTGCGTGTCTCGGGGGGGATGAACGTGAAGGAGCGGGTGCTTAGCGGGCTGAAGGTCAGACACGACGCAGTGCAGCCTGAGCCAAGCGCCGCCGGTCGGCCTCCTGCTCCTGCTGCGGCCTGGATATTATTGTGCCACGCTGGCCGGGGTCGACTCACCGACCCGGTGTGTTTGTTTTGCCTTCATTTACCGAGCAGAAGAAAACAGGAAGCAAGTTAAGAGAAGGAGACGGCGGCGGAAAAACACAGTTTGGATAAATCAAGCGGTTATGGCTCTCAAGGCGTCAGAGTATTTTGCGCTTTTGGCAAGATGACATGATTATTTTCTTCTGTGAAGACTTTTACACTTTTGCTATTTACAGACTTTTCTTGATTGACACATTTAACAATCTTATATTATTATTATGATAATTATAATTTTTTTTACTTTTGCATATTTACTTATATGTATTGCAGTATCAGCACTGACCGGAACAGAGACTATTAAATAACTGTTTCAAATGAGTAAAATCTTATTTCACAGTAGAGCTGTGCACAACAAATTGAATTGCTCATCCACTTCTTGCCTCTCTCTCTCTTTCTCTCTCTTTCTCTCTCTTTCTCTCTCTCTCTCTCCTTCACTTTCTCTCTCTCTCTCACTCAAACACACACACACACACATGGACTGGCTATAAACCAGAATGCATTTGGTTTTTAACAACAACATCTAAGTACGCATTTACTCATCATTCCTGTCACTACATTTTGCAGTAGGAGTTTTCATGCAGGAAACTACTTTTGATGGAGTACTTACAAGGCTAGCGGCTTTTGCAGCATCATCATCTAACTTTGGCTTTATAGAAAATTATTGCTACATTTTCATACTAACATCAGAAAACACTTTTGATTCGGCCATATCAGAATCATCGCCAAATGTAAAAAGATAAGACATGAATCACTCTTTTCTTAATTTTGAAAACTCGCATCAATCCAAAAATCTAATCAAACCCAGTTACAAAAGTCAGTGATGTCATCCTGTATCTCTTCAACTACTCTAAAGTCAAACATCTTCTTGTTTTATTTCCGTCACTTGTACCAAAGCCTCCGGGAAAATAGATGTTTGTTCTCTGATCGGTGATGCTGATTGGTTCTGAGCGCGGCTGCTTTGATTTGAATAAAACGACGGCTCCTCTTCTGCAGCCCCTCCCTCGCCCAGCACTCAGGCCGATTATGAAACGACAAGAATTCAAACGTTGTGTAAGCTGATGTGTTATTTGTTCTTGGTCTTGCTCCTGTTTCTATTTAAGTCAAGATTATTTTTTTGGTAAGGTCTAAAAAAAGACGCTCTCTGTGGGCGTGCTTAAGAATAGCGGTTTACAAAACAACAACATATGAGCATGATGTGTCATTTAACCGATGCCAAGTCTAAACGGACTCCTTGAATCGATCCCAAATTCCGTGAAATAGATAATGTTCTGCCGATCATCGCTTTCAGGCTCGGATGTGGGAAATGAAGGAGCTGAAATGATTCCACAGGCGACAGAAAGTTAAGCTGCTTGCAGGAAATAAATGAAATGGAGGCTATATTTATCTCTATTCTATTTAGACTTTTTTATGGAAAAAAGGAAAAACTTGCACTCTGGACTTTGCTTCTTGTTTATCCCTGTTTCTCTCAGGAGTTCTTTCTATGTCGTCTTTCTGTCTGCGTCTCCCTTTCTCTTCATCGTGTAGATCACTGGCGGTTTAAAGTTAATGAGACCGGCGGGTCTGTCTGTGTCTGCGTCTCGTACAGTTTTATCACCTGTTGCTCTGGGTGATAATTCTATAGTGGAATCGATAGAATAACCCTTTTTATGTCCGGCCCCAGCAACAAACCACTGGCCGGAGGCATTATGTTCCTGGGTTGGTTGACCCTCTGTCTTGTGAACACAATACCTCAAGTGTGCTTTGGGGGAATTCATTCAAATTTGGTACAAACGTTCAGTTGGAATCGAAGATGAGCTGATTAGTATTTGGTAATCAATGGTCAATTCACTGTAATCAAATGGTCTAGTGAACATGATATGTCAGAAACACTGGTAAAGAATTTGATAACATCTAGCAGCACAAATACTCACTTGGACTTGAGAGCTCTATCTCAATTCAGGGACTGCATCCGTCAGAAGCTGCATTTGAAGACTGATTACATCACGACAGCACAAATAGACTCTCTCATTTCAGAGGCTCCTTCAAATGTAGCAGACAAATGCGTCCTTTCATCCCCTATAGAAACAAAGGCTCCAACAGCTGGATCCCTACCTAACACGCTAAAAAAGCCAAGAAGAATCAAAACTTCCTGTTGACAATGCCGATCATGGAAATCCTATGTGATCAGCCTTATCTCGGTTTAGCCTCTGTGATCCACACCTAATAATTACCTGATTAGAATTCAGGCTATCCTTTATAGCCTTGTTAATACATTAACTTAAGAATGCATTTAGAGAGCCCTCTTGTGGAAATGTTCACTTAGACTCAAAGATTAACTAATTAGATTTTACAGGTGAAAGGTCAAAGTTCACAGAGATCTGATAAATATATATATATAGACTGAAACTGCATTAGTTTTGCTTTTTGTATGATTTGCTGATAGTTCGGCCTCGAAGGTTTCTGTCTCAGCACCAGTTCACCGGCTGTGCTCATCAGTTGCTACAAGGATCCCATGTCTTTAGCTCAGACCTGAATAAAGTGAATGAATAGAAAGTTCTTCCTGTCCTCTGTCTTTGTTTACCTGCAGAAGGTGCCCCCCACTTCTCAGATCGCTGTTTTGTCTCCGCAGCTCTGAGAATGCCGTCGGTCTTCGCCTCCCTTTTTTGATTCCTTATTTGTTGTGTCTGGTTTTCTAGCCTCAGGGCTGAATGCGGGTCAGAGAGTCCACCTAACCCAACCAAAAGATTTGACCTGATTTCAAAGCAAAGCAATCAGTGGAGCCATCGGCACGTGTTGCTCTCTGTGCTTCCTCCTCCTCCTCTTCCTCCTCCTCCTCTTCACCCTGTGCCTCTGTCTCTGCTCACACACAGATATATGGCAGCTCAGCCTAAGCTGCTGCTGGACTGGGTTAAAATGCTGAACAGCTGCTGGTGGCCCACCAGATGTGGCCTGTGATCCAAAAACATACTATTGCTGCTGTTTGGACAGTTTGGACTGTTTGTAAAAGCTGTGCTCTGAACCGAGAGCAGCTTTTCAAATTTTAGTTATTAATCATTCATATGATTAATATGTTTTCTCAAAGCAGATTTTATATCCTTTAAATAAAACATAGATTTCCCACAATACCGAAAATACAAAAATAGTGAACAACTATTGAAAAGCCATTACACCTACTCTCTGTTGTTGTTCAATGTAAACTGGGGTACTGGATGGGGCTCCAAAAGTATTGAGAAGAGATACCTTCACTCTATATGCCTGTTTTATTTCTGAAAGATCTCTGCACTATTTCTGGAGTAATTTAGAAAAATGTCATAAAAGTCCTCCTATCAAAGAAAGCGAAACAAATTTCTGGATCTTCAAAATCCACTTTGAAAGTTACCCCATCCTTCCACCTAGTTTCAAGTCTATCAGTTCAGCAGTTCTTGTGTAATCCTGCTGACAGACAGAAAAGCAGGAATGGAAACATCCTCCTAACTCTAAAATGATTCACCATCCATTTTGGAAGGCACGATGGAGCAGCACTTTCTCTTCACAGCAAGATATTTCTATTGGCTCTAATCCCGATTCAGCCAAGGTCTTTCTGTGTGGAATTTGCATTTTCTGCCCGTGTCTATATGGGTTTTTCTCTGGGTTCTTCCAACAGTCCAAAGACTTGGGGTCTGGAGACTTCAATTTTCTTATGTTAAATATCAGACTAATTTTTGTTTGCTAGGAGAAAAAGAGTTCTGGTCAGGGATGTCTTCTGGTAGTTGTTGGTCGCTATTAATTAAACGCCATTGCTAAAGGTCATGTAGAACTCTATCAGCACGTTTCACATCCAACAAGTAAAAAATGCAGCAGCCACTTTCCCTCTCTCACATTTCCTCCTGTTTATCTCGTCCACAGAACTCAAACCACCGCGTGAAACATGTTTCAGCTTCGATGTTGAGTGTTGATGGAGGCTGGTTGTGTTTGTCGTCACAGCAGATGGTGTCCGCTCAGGCTCAGGTATCCATGCCGGTTCCCTGCCCCTGACGTGACCTCTCACTCGCTCTCTGTCACTTTCTATTTTAAATCACTCGCTCGCTGCTTTTATTCCGTCGTCCGGGTGTGTTTCTCTCCTCCTCTCCCCCCCTCTCTCTCTCACCTACACTCTGTGGATCTGTCTCTCTGCCCTCTAGACACTCTTTCATCCTCCCATCTCTCTGTCTCCCCCTGGCTCCCTGCGCCTGTACTTGGCTGCTTGCTTTATAAATAGCTTGGCCTAGATTACAGCAGCTGCATTGGCTCTGGCACCACGGCTTGGTTTGGCTGCCTGGGCCAAGTGAGGTAGCCTTGGTGTATCGAGAGGCTGGCATTGAATTGATAAATGTGTGTGTGTGTGTGTGTGCGCGCATGTGTAAAAAACTGACCACAGTACATCCACATTGGTGCCTCTTATACAAAAACACTGAATCTGTGGCATGAAAAACAGATCAATATCAGAATGTGCAGAGAAGAAAATGTGTTTTCTCTTTTACCTGTGGGGTGCAGACAGACACACGGTACCTTTCTCACCTTTAATCTCCTGTTCCGAGGATTAACAGTTCACCTGTCACCTTCAAGCGATATCTCTCTCACAAGTATATATAGTAGGTATAAAACACGCTGACTGCTTCCATTGGAGGTCAGATCAGATTCAATGATGAGTGTGTTAATTCTAAAGGACCTGGTGGAGCTGAAAGGCCTCATCAGGAGAATATGGTTTTAATCTGCTTCTGCCTCATGGATGCAGTGTGGGGTCTTGCTGAGGTTCAATATGTTTGGAGACTAAGAATGAGAGAACACCAGAGAGCAACTGTGTCTGGAATGAAGGGTGAAGGTTTGAGCATCACTAAGTCAGCGCTCAGATCAGGTATCAACATCAATCCTTAGTGATCCAATCACAAGTGGTCGATGCTACAATACAAATCTGACTGTGCCTGAATGCATCATGAGATCCCGTCACTCAAACAACATTTGGAGGTGATCTGGGAGGCATGTGACCCAGTCTACCACGTGAACCACAACTGCACACAAAATGTGTAAGTATGTTTCCACATGTAATTCGGCATTAGCAACTGCTACTATAACGCTATGGATAATTAATAACATGTGGTACTGACTATGTTGTCTTTGCCAACAGCTCAACGATACAACTTCTTACATGTGTAGGAGATGAGTCATTATTCGAGCAATCCGTGACAATTCTACAGCCAAAGGCTTCTGTTTACACCTGCATGTGTTGTGTTAGTATGGAGCACGTTGGCTCTGTATCAGTTTTAATCCTCGTATATAATTACGCTCACTCAGGCCGGAATTCTTAGTTGAATTTGTAAAACGATGGTCGTCTGAGGCCGGTACTGAAATACAAGCAATACATGTTATTTACAAACTGTAACAGAGAAAAATTTGTCGAGGTAATAAACTGAAACAAATTTGTTTTGATTTTTTTTTGCGTTTTTTTTCATAATGTTAAACCGTTTATCAAAATATAATAACACCACTAAATAAATAATGCTTCAGTCCTCCACATTTGGGCGGAAGCAGCTTGAGATGCTTGAGAAGAATCTCCTCATTCTCCTCAGCAGTTTTCTCTTGCCGCCTGTGGCTGCAGCTGGGACGTTCACCACGTCATCTGAACCACAGGAGACTGTGTCACAGATGCTATTGATTCCATCGGAACAGGTGGTAGATGTGGAGACGAGAGATGCATCTGAAAGCAAGCAGACGTCGTCCATGGAGCCAGAGGGTTCTGAGCCAGTGTATTCACTATCTGGGGCTGCAAAGTGGACCCTGTCCTCAGTTGGACAGACTCTCATTGCAGTTTGGGAGGTGGTCAGGCTGGATGAGATAAGACAATTTATTAGTAAATCAGTCAGTGTCAATTAATAAAAGCCATCAGTCCATGCAAACTGATGCGTATTTTAGTTCCAGTGTGAACAGACACGAGGTCACTTACTAGTCTCGGCTGTCGAGGTCCTCTCTTAGGTGGCTCATGGAAATGAAGGGCTGCTGCAGAGCTTCAAGTGGAGAGATTCTCTCATCCCCGTCAAGATGCAGCAACCCTTCTAACAGAGACACAAATGCCACACAGTCTTCCATCTCACTGGCCTCCAATTCTGGATAGATCTAGATTTGAAAAGAGGTTTCAGGTCAGAGGATCCAGCTCCTAATTGACAGATAAATAACTGGTACACATCAGAGAGAACTCACATGAATCAGGCCGTGCAGAGAGTCCGGCAGCTTGATAAAGCTGTCACGATCCTTTTGTCTCATGTTGTTAGCGACAGTAAATTCTTCTTCAGTCTGAAGGAACCAAAGGGAAAAAAAAGTGGAGAAGAGGACAGGATGGTTTAAAAATGCTCAAGTAAAATTCTCAAATCAAGAAGAACATGGCTACTCCACCATCAGTCTCCATGATGAACCATCTTCGGCCTCCTCTTCAATGAAGAACAGATGGCTGTACATGCCAGCACAGAGCAGGGGGTCCTCCGGCTGGCCCAGCACGAAAACCAAGGTCTTCATCTGCAGATGGAATACACATTATGAGAATCACATCCACTTACATTGTCTATGAATATGAAAAACCATATCAAAATATATATGGTTAGATGATACGTACCATTTGATATCGGCAGTGTACGTGTAACAGGTTTTCAGCCAGGTACAGGAACGCCAGTATACACCCGACCCCCCACACATCGATGGCCTCGGTGAATGGGAGGCCAAGGCAAATTTCTGGAGCCCTGAGAAGGAAAGACAAAGAGCCAAAGAGGAAAAATCTGTTGGGACGTTTTCAGAGCAGAGAAAATGTGGCTGAACAGATAGCGTGCAGGATGAACTCACCTATACCCACATGGCTGGATCTCCATCCCCAGCTCGGCTTCGGACGCCATCATAGCGCAGCCGAAGTCAATCAACCTCACCCTAAGCGGCTGCTCCTGCATATTAACCAGCATGACATTGTCCGGTTTGATGTTTGTGTGCAGTATGCCAAGACCTTTCAGGACAACCAAAGCAACCAAGAGCTGCAGGGACAAAAAGAAGATAAACATTTAGAATTACTTTCCCCATGTGCTGTGGTTGGGTGTCAGGTTTTAGGGCTCCCTTAAAAAAAAAGGAGTATTGGTTTAATATTGCATTGATCGTGGCTACATGCCTGCTTGGCAATTGGACGGATCTCGAGTAGAGGAAGGGGCTCCCACTCTCGCTGCTCCAGCAGGTCGTAGAGACACCTGTCCAGCATCTCAAACACCAAGCAGGTCTGTTCCATGTGTTGGAACTGTTCAAAGAACTTGACCATGTTGGTGTCATCTGAATTCAGCCGATTGATGACTTTCAAAATGGCAACCTGGAGAGAAAAGAACAGGTGTGATAAGACAAGAGAATCAACATTTTGTGATCAGTTACATTTTCTGCTGGAGCAGGCAAAACCTGACTACAGGAATATAATCAAAAACGACAGTCATCTACCTCATCCTCAGTGTACTGGGCAAACTCTGTGTCCTTCTTCAGGATTTTCACAGCCACCTTCTGATTGGTCCTGAGGTTTAAGGACGCCACGATTTTGCCAAAGTGGCCTTCCCCTATAAAATACAGTACTGAATAAGAGGCGGCGCTGCTGGTTAGCGTCTCTCCGACCTGAACTTCAGGGGCTGTCGGTGCAACTGTGGAGAGAGATGGTGGAAACAAAATATTTAACGTGGGTGTATTCAGTGTGAGAGATGCATTCAGTCAACGCAATATGAACAAACGCACAACTGAACCAGGCGTCACGTCTCTGTTTTTTTGAGGCTGTCATTCTAAGACCATGTGGCGACTAAAAATATTAACAATATTGTGTTGATTTCTTGATGACTTAAATTATGAATGTTTTCATTAAACAGATCAGACAAGATCATGTTGATGGTGTGTTAAACAGCTAGCAAACACATCATCGGCCTCGAGTTACAGATGCTGGTATTGTATAGTATACAATGAGTTGTCCTTTCTTGGACATAAAGCCAGTGCAAAAGGTGACGCACAGAAGTTCTGTTGTGTGTTACTGTGCATTTAAAAGGATAGTTCACTCAAAAACACAAAATTCAATTATTATCTACTCATCGCTATGCCGATGGAGGGGGTGGGTGGGTGTTTGAGTCCACAAAACTCTTTTGAGGTTTCAGGGGTTAAACAGCGTTGCAGCCACATCCAATACAATTGAAGTAACTGGTGACTCCTTCTTCAGACGTAACAAAACTCCAGAAAAAATATAGAAATGCCTCCATATTGCTTGTGTGTTGTCACATTCAAATTTGACACAAAAAAGCGTAATACACAACATGTTTTTGCATTAATATCGTGTGATATCCTCCTTGGAGCCGCATTCGCTCAAGGGCACAAGCGGGGATAACAAAAGCATAGCATTGCTACATCAGCTAGCATTGCTATATCTGCTAGCATTGCTACAACAGCTAGCAATGTCATATAAGCTAGCTTCGCAACATCAAATACTTCCGGTCGTGAACTCTTGGGCTTCAAACACGGTGTTAATGACGTTGTTTTGAGTCGAACATGAATGTCGGGGCTTCTGGACACTTGGATGACACCACAGGAGCAGTATGGAGGCATGCTAGGTTTTTCTCTGTGGTTTTATCACGTCTGAAGAAGGAGTCCCCAGTTAATTCAATAGTATTGGATTTTGCTGCAACGCTGTTTACCCCTGAGACTCTTAAGTGTTTTGTGGACTCAGAAACTTCACCCACCCCTTTATCAGCATAGTGGTGAGTAGATAATAATTGAATTTGAATTTAGGTGAATGATCCCTTTAAGGATCAGTTCTACACAGAATTGGGTCCACACTGTGTTTTCACAGCAGATACGTTCAGTTTTTTTACCAGAGGCAGCAGAGGAATCTCCCGAATTATCCGACGAAGACATTATTTAAGGTCAACTATTTGCAGTTCAATGAAATGTGGCTGAGAAGGCTGAGAATCGAACTTCAGACGTTTATGCTTTTACACCCTGGTACCAACATGGTCATCTCTATGTTGTCTATGAAGTCATACATCTTAGAACATCAATTAGAAACATTAAAGAGCTTCATTTTTTAAATACAAAGAATCAAATATCAATCTCTCTCTCTCTCTCTCTCTCTCTCTCTCTCTCTCTCTCTCTCTCTCTCTCTTAGAACATATTTTCACATATTTCTACTTTTGTTTTATTTTGCTATTTCCCTTATGTTTTCACTTTAAAGCTGAAATATATTTTTAGTACAGTTTTTATTTTTGTCATGTGCTGTACGGTTGTGTGTGGCACCGTTGTGCATTAACATTCAAGTGTGTATGGTGAGCGTGTGTGTGTGTGTCTTCCCACCGTGATGATCCACTGCCCTGATTTCCTCCCTCTTGCTCCTCTGCAGAGCTCTTCCTCAGAATACAAATTCAGCTCGTCAGTGAGTCTGAGACACGCCGTCTCAACCTTCTGAGCATCTCCGCTGCCGCTCGGCCTCCTCCCCTCCTCATCTCTTATAGAGCACACCGTGCACCTGAGAGACCTTGCCATAACTGTATTTCCACTATTCCATTAACCGGGTGCCTTTTCTGTCAATGCATATGCAGTATATGTATTTCTTCCTGCAGGCACATGAAAAGGTAGCTTAAAAAAGATCAGACGAAAGATTTAGAAATAAATTTTAGGATTTAACCAAATCAGATTTGCATGTAATGATGCATTTATAGATTTGACTGTCAAATCCCAAGGTGTTTTCAGACCCTTAGAACCCACAGTATTTAATTTACATAACTAATTTATACAAGTCAACCATTCGAATAAGAAATGGCATTATTATTATGGATTGATCTAGCTTTAGTTCGAAAAGATCAGCCGCTCCTAGTCTCATTTCAAATGTATAAAAAAATGTGTTGAGCTTCATATTTTCCTGCGAGGAGTTTGGTTCAAGGCGTGCCAACTGAGATCTGAGAGAAGGAATTGTGAATGAGGAGAAGAGAATTCAGAATGAGGAGGAGGAGGAGGAGGAGCAGAGCTGCAGAATCAGGCCAGAGAGGAAGAAAAGTGCTTCATCATCCTCAGCCTTCCATCGTGCTTATCACTAGTGACAAAATGGATCAGAGGAGCGAATCAGTACTGTTCCTTGAAATCAAAAGACACTTAAGCATAGATTCAGATGGTAAATATGCCCACATGGAGGTCGTTTTGGTCAAGTTTACATTGTACTGCGATGGATTGATGCATTGATTTGAGCTTTTTCAACCATGTATTCATAATTTTTTGCTCTGTTAATTGTTTATTCACATGAGAATACCATCGGTTTGTGTAACAAGCACTTAGTTTATGTGTGTGCACCAGCCTATGTAGGGACGCTAGAATAAAAATTGAATACTGCACCACTGGCATAAAACCAGATTTTCATTGGTCAAAAGCACAATGACAATGCACCTGACCACACATCATATTAAGACCTACAAACTCATGGACACTCATCTGGTAGCAAGCACTTCTGCTGTTGACTAATGGGGATGCTTGACAGGGAAATGACAAACTAGCAAAGACATTTTTTGTGCCAGGTGCAGCATAGGGCTATTGACTGTATATGAAGATGGACGAAGTTTCTGGAGGCTAGAAGGTTGTCCTGGCTAAACATGCTTTTGACCAATCGCGAGTCAACTCAGCTGTGAATCATGATATTGATTGGGCCTCAAAAGTGTGGTTGAATACAATTAGTGTGGTTTTAAGAACCCTGGTCCAAATCTCTGTATGTCAGTGAAGCATCTGTTCAGCCTGAGCAAGACAGTGAGTCCCTGCACATCTTCTGTTGATACAAGGCTTTGTAAATAGGGGCAAGTGGAAAGAGACGAGGCATAAATAAAAGATCACAACCTTTGGCAAGCTGCGACTACATTAGAGCTCGGAAAACAGAGCAGATTCAAAGAAAAAGTCAACACAGGCGCTCAGCTTCATCACTCCTGCAGCTTGCGATTAATGAGCAGCGGGGCTGATTTTGAAAATATATCAAAACCTGTCCAGTAACATCTTCTGTGACTCGAAAGAATAAAGCGGACTCGCTCCCGGCTGACAAGGCTATTCAGGCTCAGACCAACATGTGACAGTGTCTGATTTGTGGCGCTTTTTTTTGGCATTTCAAGACAAATTGTTCCAGACTGGATGACTGACTGGGTACCGTCTGCTGGAAGAATGTCACAGTCATCCTCACACGGCTTTCTCATGTTCCCCGTCTGCACCTCGTGGACAATGCTTTACAAGCGGACATAAATAGCCCTCACCGCCTAGAGCCTTAATATTAATGGCTTATAGGGGACTTAGCTGTCTCGGCCGGCATGGCAATTATTATTATGAAACAGAGGGTGGAAGAGAAAGAGGGGGATGATCTCAGTGGCGGAAAGAAGACTCTGTTTGTTTGGATATTAGGCAAGAGTTGATGTTTGTGGAAATTTAATTAAATGACTGATATACTTTGATAGTGTACGAGAAAAAGAGCAGTTGCAGCAGCAGTACTGGTACAGGGTTGATCTCAAATCGACCACAAAAGTTCTTTTCAAGTTTCAATATCCGACACTTACTGGGATGAACAAGGCATCGGCCCCGAAGACTCTAATGTCCAAATGATAGTGTCTATTGATTCTCTGCATCTGTTAAGAGCAAGCAGGGAGTTGGCGCATCAGTGCCATACTCTTAAGCCCAAGACGCCACAGACCATCTCAAGCAAAGGCAACGTTAACTCCAGAGCTTTCAGCTGACAAACTCTGTTATGCAATTATGACATGACAGGGAATAAAGGCTGCTTGTGATGTTGGGGTTAAGTCATTATGCAGTCTAATTGTGTGTTAATATAAGGCATCATTTTACTGCCAACGGAGATGATACTTTTCAGTATTTCAAGGCATAGTGGTCAAATTAAGACATTGCAAGAAATTAATCATATAAAGATATGAAATAATAATATACATCACTGGCCTTGATGCAAGCAAAGTATGTTGCAGTAACCCACAGGCCTCTTACTGCAAAACAGAACAGTATTCACAGGAGGAAAAGTCTAAGATTAAAGAAATGTAGGAAAAAAAATATCTTTCCTTAGCACTATTATAATGTTATTAATATCCCAGGAATCATCACTTGAATTTATTAGATTTAGGTGGTAAAAGGTCAAAGGTCAGGGTGGTTGTTTTGACCAGTGGTCACTTGAACTGATTAGATTTAGGTGGTAAAAGGTCAAAGGTCAGGGTGGTTATTTTGACCAGTGGTCACTTGAACTGATTAGATTTAGGTGGTAAAAGGTCAAAGGTCAAAACGGTCAGGGTGGATATTTTGACCAGTGGTCACTTGAACTGATTAGATTTCTGTCCTCAAAGGTTTCATTGCTCTCACATGAGACAGAGGATGTAGACTGAAACGACGTTGGCGCAGGGAGGCAGCTCTATAAAACTGAAACAAATGTTTTTCAGGGTGTTTAAGGTTCATCGTAATTTTTTCCACTCCATACTATGAACATTAAACTTGTCTCTGCATCTCTGAAATCCAGCGCCCACATTAAAAAAAAACTACAATCACATTTAATATAGAACTTTTACGTTATATTTTGATTAAGCCCATATTATCTTGATAAATATATTTGTTAGGATGTCTAACCCCTGTTGTTTTGCTCAGTGTATAAACTCATCATCAGGCTCTCTGTTGGCATACAGGAGTTTCAGTCGTGGTGACACTGAGGCAGATCCTACCTAGTGAACCGTGTTCATTTACGTCATGTGTCAAATTGCTTGTGCCACATCTTTTATTCCTGCCGCAGCAGCAGCAGCAGCAGATCTGTGAAAAATAAAACATCACTACAATACAAGGGAAAGCGGAATAAACCGGACCGTGAATTCTGCAGTGCCCCCTCTGCATGGCTCGTCAACCGCTGTAGTGGCGTAAAGCCCCGACGAACGTTAGGATGGTGATGACGTCAATGTGGAGCCGGTGGAGGGAGGGAGAGGGAGGATGGGTGAGGGAGAGAGAGAGAGAGAGTTGGTGCTGCAGCATCACTGTGAGCAGCGCGTCAGTGCAGAGAGAGGTCCAGCAGCGAACTCTCACCGCTGAGTTTAACAACCACAGCTCAGCTCCGGACTTTACCTCCAGTTCCTTCAGCAAGAACAGAGACGCTCTCTCACTCTCTCTTTCTTTCCGAGGGAGAGAAAGACTTTTTACTGGTTTTCCTCTCCTCCTTCAGCCACGAAAGGGAATGCCATCAATAAATATGAAACTGGAGATGGTGACCATCATCGCCTGCGACGTGGACCTCGAGGTGTTTACATCGGACAAAATGCAGGTACGGTTTTACGCACGTGGATTGTGCGCGCCCGTTGTGCAGCGGTTTCGCGCTCAGGAGACTCTGCATGCTGCCCTGTACATGTGCATATGTGCTGTTGACGTTAAATGCAGCTCTCTCTCTCTCTCTCTCTCTCTCTCTCTCTCTCTCTCTCTCTCTCTCTCTCTCTCTCTCTATCTCTCTCTCTCTCTCTCTCCGTGGACAGGATTTTTATCAATGGGAGCCGCGGATTGCACGTGCGCGCACTGACAATGATTGACGTTGGATGCATTTTTAGAAATGACTACACAATGCAAGAATGGGGCACACACACAAACACGCACACACACACACACACACACACAGTCATATATACCCACGTGTAATGCGCTTAATGCACCAATTGTTGTATCATTATGTAAGTTGTTCTTTATATCGCGAGGTCTTGGTGGTGACGCGCGGGTTGGATGCGGATGAGGGTGTGATGGACTGAATTGTCCATTGCAGGCACATGCAGGGGAAAAGAGAAGCGAGGCAGTGTTTAGACGCAGTGTTGGTCAGAGCCTCCCCTCCTTCCTCTGCTCTCACCTCATCCTGTCCAAACGGCAGGAACATTAGATCAGATGGGAAGAAGAGGGGGGGGTGGGGGGGAACAAATTACACAAACATCTAATTCATACTCAGAAACAAACTAGGGCTCTGGGGGTTTGATATGAAGCGGTGAGAGTAACTAACTATTGTGATGTTTAAAGGCTAACATTACGCACATCCACACCCACTAGAGGGCAGAGCAGATTCCAAAGCCTCCGACAATAAGAAACATGGTGACGGTGGACGAGAGAAGAAGAGACGCCAGAGTCGAACCCCGACCCACTGGCTTGAACTATTGGCTACACTGCCCCTCCAAGATTTCCAGTGGTACTGCTCGGTTTTGTCTGTTAGGTTAGTATCGGTAAGATTTCAGAAGACGTGCACAAACACAGACAAAGATCGGTCCGTTTTGCCGTATCTAATGTCTTTACCCTCTTTGATATTGACTTTTGGTACGTTCAGGTCATTACAAACTCCGCCTAAACTCTCCCTTTGGTGATTATTTTATTAATTTGTCCTGAGGACAGGTACAGGCATTTGATGTGCTGCCTATCAGTCACATTGCAGGGGAGCAGCTGCACTTTGTATCCATTCAATGTGAGCCGCGGGATCCCACCTTTGGCACCGGAACGTGCCAGTTTTGGGGCTTAAAAGGCCACACAGATGGTCTGCCAAACGCTCCGCTCCCCCTCTAAACCCCTTTGGAAATTCCATGTTAGAATACGTTGCCTCACCTGCTGGCTGCTCGTCTGATTTGACTCATCACCAGAGAGACACTGGAGCTGCACTAAAACTGGGCGAGAGTGCAGCTCAGGAGGCCGGAACAGTTTGTGCAGTTGTGTAAACGCACATCAGGTGCAGCAAGTGTACAGATGGCGGTACTCTTCTGCATCCGTGACACTTGTGTGGCTGTGCTCAGGTGGAATGAAAGCTAATGTCCACATTTCTGGATTCCAGGTTTCCTTTTCCAGTTTGACCAATCACATTGGAGCGGTCGGCCGCAGGTAAACACACCACGTGGAGAGCAAGAGAGGAAGAACACATCAATATACTTTTTTTATTCATCTGCATTCATATGCTGATTGCTGTTAAAAGAAATAAGCCAAAATATCATTCGTGTGTTGGGAACGGAGGACGGAATCTTGGCCCACTTATCCGCTGTTTGGACCAGAAGTATCAAAATATTGGCTGTGGCCCCCCAGAGGCTTTGAGATCGGACAAAGGCTGAATTCTGCTTTTTCTTGCAAGTAAAAAAAGCAGTTGCAGGTTTTTTTACCACCCAACCGTGTCACCCTCATCCCCACGGCAACTTGGTCAGCCTTACGTGATCACTTTTTTTTGCAACTTTATGTTTGCACAGACCTTAGTCAAGTTGCCCAGGGGAATATGTGTGTGTTTTTGTGTGTGTGTGTGTGTGTGTGTATCTATCTTTGTCTTGGATGGTGGGATTTTGCAATTCAGGAACTACATTGTTACTGGAATATATCGTCCACATGCGACTACACAATCAGTGTATTTAAGCCTCTGATCCACCCTGGGATGTGCCTGCCTCCAGTGAGCCAGGCAGCTGCACCTCTCATTACAGTTTCTCGCCATTGCAGATCAGCCAAGGTGAAAGACGCTAATGTGTCACCCTGCAGTTGTCCTGTAATTATAGGATGGCAGTTTCCTAATTGACTGGAGAGACACGTTGATCGTGCTGGCTTTCTGCAGAATAAATGTCCTGATATTGACATGTTGTGACCGTCTTTTCATTTACCACCCGGGACATGTGCTAGTGCTTGCATGTTTTCTTAGATGTCATTCATTTCAAAGTGAAAAACTCTTTTTAATGGAACCTGGCTGACGCTGTTGGATTAGCCGCCCTCTCCAGACAGACTTGACAAAGCCACGGGCAGGACAGCCTGATCAGTCTTCACCTGAGCCTCCTGTCGAGCAGCTCTTATCTGTCCCCGGCTCCTACACTCTCCCAAAGAAAAGGGCTTCCAAAATTAAAAGAAGCGACGGGGAAGGTGACTTTTGAATAGCACAAAGGAGCACCAGTAATCCTGGTTTGTGGTTCCCTGAAAGCAACGGAGAGCACTGGGGGAGAAGAAGAGGAGAGGCAGATAAAAGCAGGGCATTGTGGGGGAGCAGCCTCTGGATTGAGCTCAACACCCCGTCCACCTGCTCTTTTATTATCATTCATCAAGATCTGAGCTCGTCTGAGTCTCCTGTTTTTATTAATATCTCCAGATCTGAAGACGAGGGACAATAATCCCACTCCTGTTTAGCTGCAAAGCACCGAACTAATATGTGGAATGCTGCTATTAATAGACATTTCATAGAGAGATTAGGATGTGGCAGTGGTGTTTGAATAGGCTGCGTGAAGAAAATAAGCAAAATTGTGAGTTTCTTTTATTTAGAGGAGAGGCTTGGTGAAGTTTCGGAGGCATTGTTTTGACACGGTTGAGATGGCCGGCCCACGCCTTGGCTCAGTCCCCGCTGGTTACATCATTAATGAGCCAAACACACAGAGTGGACGGGGAAGATTGTTGTCGTAATAACGAGACTCTTTTTATTCCAAAGTGATCCAAAAGCAAGAGGATCTGTTGTGGTCGTGAGGTTTGGCCGTAAGCCCGAGATGTGGGTCGACGCTGTAGCATGTGCATGTTCATCACAACACTGCCACTACCTGGAAAATCTACCGGCATCAGCAGATTATATCACAGGACACACGGTGAAGGTCACAGCACGTTGGCAGGTGAACGTATTACTGAGCAGCGCTTGAGGCACAGCATCACAGTTAACCTCACAGGCTGGAGTCCACGCTGGCATTAACATCTAATTTATATGTTCATTTGCATTATTTGCACCTTTAAATAGAGTAATGTATGAATAATTAATCATCATCCTGTCAACCTGCTCGTTCTCTTGATAAGTGCCTCTCTGGCTTCAGTCTGTCATTTTAATTACAGATGTTAGAATACCATTTTACTCTTCCCACATATTTTAACAGCTGTATGCTACTAACCCTGTATGGAGGTGATGATCGGTGTCATTGTTGTGTGGCCTTGCTCAGGTTTAACCCAACATACAGAGACCAAATCTCATAAATCTTCTTTTATTATCTCGTTTGACAGTCATGAAAAGAAAGACATATCAAATCAATAAATGCAAGAATACACAACAGAGATACCTTTGCTGAATCTCTCCCAGTAAAGAGGGGGCACAGGGAAACCAGCCGACCCAGGGACAAGAAATGGTTCTGAAAACCTCTCCCATGATCCTCAAACTTTGGAACGACGAGTGAGGGATTCCCGTGAAAAGGAAAGGTTCAGTTTTTTACCTTAGTGAAACTACTATACTTAAAGACATTGTATCATATCTGGACAAAGATTTGTATACTCTCTGATGCCCTGACCCAACATTTACAGTTCATCATTATTGGAGGCATTTCCGATTCTGGTCTCAGGATAAATAGGATTCTATAAAGCATCTAATTTGTGAAGATTTGGCGTGAAAACTTAAACATTAAAATAAAGTTATTATGGATTTTTACCACTTTCAATTTGTGAAACCTGTTATACAATCACAACAGAGGCAGCATTACAAGCCACGAAGGACAGGCTACAATCAACTCAATCCTGCCCTCCCACGCACAGACGATCATAGTAACACACAGTCACACAGACACACACACACACACAACAGTCACACACTCCAACCCCAACAGTGAGTCAGCGGACCCATGAACACCTCTGTCAGCAAACACACACACACTGCTCCTCGCCGAGGACGCCTGCAGAAGTTTCCGTCCACCTGGGGTCTGTCCTCCTCTCTGCCTGCTTATCTCCTGCTCGTATCAGGTGTCTGTTCTCAGGCTTTATCACAACAGAAAGTACACATGTTTTGAGGAAGCAGGAGACATTCGATGAGTTAGCTGCTATTTGTGGAGCTGATCAGGGCTGATTTGCTGACGTCGATGATGCTTTCATTCTTTCCCACAGTATCTTTTTTGATATACAACCTGACATAACAAGTTGTCATTCCCTTTGTTTTGTGATGGCTATTTTAAGCATCTAATCTGCAAAGTGAGTTTTCTAAACAACTGTTCGTTGCTCTATTCTTCGGAGAAAGTACACAACTTCATGCTCATCAAAAATGTTATCTTCACATTAATGTGAACTCAGACTTGCGATGCGCTCCGATCAGTTGTTGGGGTGAAGGCGAGAGGCAGAGGAGCAGAGGCAGGACAGACAGGATGGATGTCGACAGTGACTGTATCATGTTCTGTGCTGGTTGGAAACCAGATCTGCACCTTGGCAAGGTTGAGCGATCCTGGGCCAGAGCAGTGGGCTCAGGTGTGCCTGCTCCCCCAGCCCGGGCACTATAGGCAGGTGGAGATGGGCAGCTCACATTGGCCTGAAACCCTAGAGGAGAGCGGCGGCTCAGGTGTCAGCTAAAGGTTAGCGCTGTGTCCGTTAGGGTGACGTAGAACAAAAGGACCGTCTCCTGGGCGCGGTGTCCGGTTAACATGTGGTGGACATGGCAAAAGTATGAAGTGATAAGATTAGTAGCAAAGGAAAAGGCCTGGGAGTGGAATGTAGAGACCCACAATGAAAAAATACTGAGAAACTGTGTCACACAATGATTGACCTTTGTGGCTGTAATATTGTTTTGCGGTCAGAATTTCCAATGGGATTTCCAGCCCAACACAAACGACTCTGGAAAGACCAGGTGGTCCTTAAAATAGCAACGTCTAACCTATTACCTAAAGATAGACAGTGTGTCTGCAGCTAAAGGTGAACTTTATTAATGTTTCGTAACAAAGCCTTTTCTACGACCTGCTATAGTGCTGAGACATGTATATGTCCTGTCTATATATTATCTATGTAGGTTACATTTATATATTAATATTTCTGTATATACAGAAAATAAGCCATTGAATAATCCATTTATCTTTGTCACTGGTTTCAACTAGATTTTCAGTTTTTACACATTTGTAAATCTCATGTGTCACAGTTATTAATATTACTCTGTTAGAAGTAAAATAATTCGACTTAACCCACAAAAGTACTGATTTATAATGCAGGATGTCCCACTAGAGAATAGAATGATATAACTGTATAATTATTTTTGCATTAATGCAGTAGTTTGAGTATCCTTATCAATATGCAATTCTTTACTTTAGGACTCTGTCACATTCATATTTATTTTAAGTTTAAATACAGACTTTTTGCTCCTGAGTAAAGGCAGAGGTTTTAAACTCTTCTTTATGGGCAGAGTTTGACATTATATAAATTTACATTGAACCTTTGTTACATTGCTATTGAGACAATCTATATTACCTTTATTATTGATATTGTTACATTACCCAATCCTACTTTATGTAGTTCATAGTACTTTGATATACAGTGTAATTATTTATCATAATCTGTTTGTTAAATATATTCCGTTTAATCTCAATATTTAGTCTGAATCTGCAAGGTCATGAAAGGTTTGAAATATGTGTGGTGTTGTAAAAAGCATGCTAGAATGTTTCTTTCCAAAAGGTAGAAGATAAGAAGTGAATAGTAATAGAAATACTCAGAACTAAAGTAACGTACCCGGTTACTTTCTACACAACCGTCCATGTTTTAATACTGAAATGCGTCACCTTTGAAAAGCTGTGCAGGCGTACTTTAGCATCTGCTATACTTAATTTCCATAATACCTGAGCTTTCTGCTGCATCATTACCAAGGTGAAGCAGCGAAGGAGGAGGCAGGATGATGGAGCGAAAAGAATAAGAGTTCATCTGTCCATATGCTGCAGTGGCATGAAGTAAGAGCTGCTTGTGTAGCATCTCTCAGCTGCCTTATGTAATGTGGACCTCTATGGATTAGCAGCCTGTGTGGACATACTTGCATGTTATGAGTGTGTGTGTGTGTGTGTGTGTGTGTGTGTGTGTGTGTGTGTGTGTGTGTGTGTGTGTGTGTGTGTGTGATAGTTCAAACCGGCCTTAAGTGCTGCTGACGAGGAAAAGCTTCTGCCTCAATAAAAAGCGTAATGACCACATTGGTGGTAATGGGATTAATGTGTCCTCACATACTGTAAACAGATTTCAGTCTCCCCTGCCGTGGACTCGCTGTCCCAGAGGCAGAGGCAGCGGTGCGGAGCGGCAGCCGGCCCCCGTCAATACCGCTCCCCGCTCCAGGTATCGATCCCACTGTAATAACACTCGCCCCATACACGTCCGTCCCCCACCGGGGCCCATGCAGCCCGCACAGTGCAAACACAGCTATTTAATCATGAGTTGTTTTTGTTGTTTTGTAACACGGAGGATTTGCGGCTATGCTGACAGTAACTGCTGCTTCGACAGAGGCTGTGATTGCGTATGTGTCAGTGTTGGGTCACCACACACACAAGCACACACACACACACACACACACACACACACACACACACACACACACACACACACACACACACACACACACACACACACACACAGGCATACACACAACCTCAGAGTTTATCCAGGGATGTCTAGTCTCTGTTTTTCTTGTAGCCACACATCACCTCATCCATGTGAGCAAGTTAACTGCAGGTTGGAGTCTTTCCTGCTGCTGAACTTGCAGCCATAGTGTCAGGCCTGTGTGATTATACCTTTCCAAATGATTGTTGTATTAACTCATTGCCGATTAAGACACATTTTAATACCAGCTTGTGGCAACTTTAAACCTTGGGTGGTTCATTGGTGCTGAAATTCAAGATGGGAAACAGTTGTTGGGAACTTGATGTAATAAAATGAGTATAATATGTTTATCTAATGTATAAAGCATTTCTTCTTCCTGAATATCCTGCTAAGGGGTTTATGTTTACATCTATGTTTGTTTGTTTGTTTTAAGCAGGATTACGCATAAGGGGGCTGTTGGTCTGGTAGGACTGGGGTAACAATGAAGGTCAATACTAAGAACAAAGATTCATATCATTACTTAGTTTCATTAGCTTGACCCTGTTAACTAGGGCCTTGTCTTAGCAGCAGCTGCTATTTCCTTCCATCTTTTTAACTCTTTACCATATGGTGCACGGGGGCAAACGCTACTTGCACGTTTTGAGTCTGGGGCTTGTTTTGAGCACTCAACTGTTCCATACTATTTGACATGTTTCTTGCATCGGTGGCAAAAGAGGTCAGTTCAGGTTTGAGTCTGTCGTGGTGACCGATCTGCAGCATATAATAAGGAAGACAGTTTTCAGGTCCATGTCACCAAATCATCAAGGTGCCTGCTCTTTGTGTAGTTTTCCTCTTGGCTGGTCGGAGTCCTTCTTCTGTTTGGAATGACCTCATCCCACGTCACATTTCACTGTCCTACGTAATTGTTTGTGTTGGCTTCAATGTTAATTTCCTGCCTGCATCCATCACGTTGGGAAGAATGCAAAGTCCTGTCCTAAGGTACTGCTGTAAATAGTGGGAGGTATGGCATAACAAAATAAGGGCATGGTATGAAATGATACAGGTTTTTCATTTGGCCACATGATATGTTTATATGCTCATATTGCACAGCCCTAGTAACCGTCTAGGTCCAGTACTTTGCTCAGTCACAGCTCTGACTGAAACCTGAATATAACAATCTCAGTTAAAGTGCTACAAAGCTGCAGCAGCAGAGGTTATAACCACTGTGATGTGTGTTTTTGTAAAACCTGAATGACGTAATGGAAACATCTTCATATTTGGAGATATTCTTTACTTCAGACATTGTTCTTGGTAACGTTAAAGCAGCTAAATAAAGGTCTGCCGTGTTTTAGACATTACGTTTTTCATGTCACAAGTAATATCCGTTACTGCAGTGGAAAGTTGGCTCTGGTTTATGGAGCAGTAATGGAAACAATATGGAATGTGATAAGCAAAAAAATGTGCTGGAACAGACAGTGCATGCAGGTATCGTTCACCCGGTTCTCATCTGTTATCTCCACAATCTGCCGACGAGTTTGACCTCATTAGACCGCTTCCAGTTTGACCTTTGAGGGGGGAACAGTAATTACACACGATGGTCCACACAATAAAAGAAATGAATTTTCTTAATTATTCCAACAATGGTCTATTTTTAGTGTAAAACTGTCCCTGACTCACCCCGAGGCTCCGTGACCCAGATTGTTGGTTTTCACCCAAATCCCATTCAAGCACGAGGGTTTGGATTAGACTGTGCTAAAGCCAAGCACGTGTCAAATAGAACGATGAGTGATTCAGCAGAGGAAAAAAACCACAACAAAAAAAACCACTGAATAACCTGTTTTTACATCCCAATTAGGTTTGGTTAATCTTTTCATTTTGTTCCCGAATACTGAATAGTGTCGTTCAACTTAGAACTGAACTAGAATGTGGATTACCGGCGTGGATTTTGTTGTCTGAAACAAACACGGTACAGGAATCAGAAACCAGATCAAAATAGAGAATTGTGGTTCCGTCAGTGAGTTGAAATGTTTCAGATGCTGAAACTTTACACAGACGAACCAGGTTTGTAGATAATTCATCAGGACTGAGATTGTGGGGATTCTCATTAATCTGCTGGTCATTTTATGGATTAATCACTTAATCTTTCTTTACTTCACCAACAGATTTTCTGCTGAAGTTTTTTAAAATGTGTGTTTTGCACAAACGATTGTGCAAAAAGGCGAAAATATTCAGTTTTACTCTCCAAAAATTTATAAATATTTACATTCACGCCAAAACCTGTGAAATTCTGAAATTTTTTTGCCTTGAAATGATAATTTTTTTAATTAATTCATTTATGAATTGACCAACTTCTTGTTTCATCTCTATATTGAACTTTTTCCATTTATCTCTATGTGCTGCTTCTCTACACATATGGCAAATGCCTGTTAATCTATGATTAAAATTAGGATGGTTTGTTGTTCTTTGCATTTTCCAGTCATGTGGACGATCAGAAGGCGGGAGCATGTCAGCGAGTTCCACCAGTGACAGGGAGCGAACAGCTGAATATGTCCCGTGTGAGGCTGTGAGCCTAATTTAACTCCTCAAACTGCCCAACGAGCCGACAAAGACCACGATGAAAGTCGACAGCATGTCGGAGATTATCTGGAACATCGCAGGTCGGACACGAGTTGCCCAGGATTTATTCAGAATCTGGTCCTCAAGGGAATTCTTTAGCGCCCCTGAAGCTCGAGACATGTTTATAAAGCTGCTCTCAGACATTCACTGAAGTTCGGACAGTCAGGTTTGAAAGGATCACGTTTTGGAGAAATTATCATACAGGAGTCATATCTAAGAAAACAATCTATAAACAACATATTGGTACACTGGTGTGGGATGTTGGAGACACAGAGCTCCACCCCTCAATAGCTGCCTGCGTCAGTGCACCAATTCTGATTGGCTGCATAGACGCCATGTGAAAAGAGATGTGTAAAAAATACGCATGGTCTATATTCCCGTATATCATCACAACAAGACACTGAACGGTGAAGACAAACCACATAATGGGAATTTTTGGCATCATTTATTGTGCATTATACAGAGGGGGGAATTATCATACCTCTGGAAACACTATGTGAAAGGCATGTTGTCTGTAATATACGACCGTGTGTACCGTCAGTTGTCAGCAATGATCCCTGCCCGCTGAAGAAACACAACCCAGCCTTTACATCAGGAAAACACTTGAGTCACAGCCGTGTGTCACGCGGTTACACCTAATTCCGCCACTTGACTGATTCATTACCTGGAAGAGGCGTGAAGCAGACGCTCTGTACTTCCTCCCTCCTGTCCTGTGCCTCTGCAGCGCTCTGTCACTCACATGCTGTTTATTTGTCTGCCCCCTGACTTTGCTCCAGATGAAATCATGTCCACATCACCCGCTAAAGCCCCCGCGCCTTCTCCCTAAGCCCGCTGATCTTTGCTCGGACGGTCGTGTTGTCAGGACCGCTCGCCGGCTCCGTGCGTGCTGCCTCTCCGGGTCGCTCGATTGTGTCGTGCCCGCGGTCAGGTCCCGCTGTCTCGGTGATGACAGCCTTTCCATTACCGTCAGGAACATAACTGCCTCATTACCCAAGAGGCAATCTGCTAAAGGATAGCCCTGCAGCCACCAGTGGAGCGGCTGCGGTTCACTGTCGAGCTTCACATTTCTACACATAGGATTGTGATTGTGTTTACTTTGTCTCTTGGTTTATTTCCACATGATCATTATAGTTGTGTTCATTCTATAATAAAGAGCTACGGTCTATTAGTCTGATAATAAAAACACTATTTGCAGTTCAACCACTGTAGTGTTTTCATGTACGGGCACTGTGGCTCACTAGCAGCTGCCAAATTTCCTTTCAGATCCTGGCTACATCCACACTAGTATGTTTGAGTTTGAAACCACCTCACTGATGTTGTGTTCATACCTTCCATCCACACTACTCCGGAGTTTTTGCAACACCTGAAACGGAGAAGTTTAGAAACACTGTCGGCCCCGTTTCAGGTTGAAAACATCAGGGACCAATCAGGAAGCAGGTCAGCCGTATCTGCGTCCTGATTGGATCATATCAGTCACGACTCTACCATTAGCGGGGGATGCTAAACATTGCTAAGACTTATAAGTAACAGCTCCACCTCAACGTTGCTCATTTTAGTTTTCACCACTGCTGTTTCTCGTTCATAGCATTTGCTGTAAGTATGTAACCAACTGGCAGATAGACAAGCTGCTTCCTGTTTACATCATCATGCACATGAACCTGGATGGTCAAGTGATATATATTTTCAGGTGTGTTACATGGACGAGGATTATTAGTGATGTGGAGCTGAAAGGCTCGCGTGGAAAGACTTGGTTTTAGTTTTAAAATGGCATTTTGTTTTACTGCGGATGTAGCCACTGTGACCACAGGTATTTTCTGAGCTACTGAAATCACCTTGTATCCTGTAAAGTGTGGTGGCTGCAGGAAAAGGTAAAAAGCAGGAGACAATAAATACAAGGTGTTATTGCTCCATTTAAAGAAAACCTGGTATTTTTTGGTTGAAAAGCTGTGGAACTGAAAACACAGCTTTTTTTTTATTTTCTTATTTCAGATATTTCACAAGTATTTCAATTATTTGGAACGAATGATTCCTTTTGCAAATTTGGTTAAACAGGTCCCCAGCGAGCCGAGTTGTGCTAACATCCGGAGAGAGTAGAGCAACAGTCTTGGACAGCAGAGGAAGGGAATTCATCCTGTTGAGGTGCAGCCTGGATGTTACATAAAGGTGAACCGGAGAAATAAGCAATAATGACCACACTCGCCATTTCAATCAAGTCGAGTTGTCGGCCATTTGAGAGCTGCGACTGAACACCTCCTCCTCTTCCCGGCCTGAACACATCAGATTTCTGTTGTTGAGAAAACAAAACCTGTGAGAAAAACTTCGGTGTGCCGCGGGAACATGAGGGTGAATTTAGAGCTGTAGATTATTCGTCCCGCTTCTACAATAGTTGTTGTCTGCCTTGTTGAGATTGAAAAACAAGAACACGCTGTTCCCTTCTCCTCTCTCACCTGTTGTCCTACAGCCTCACTCGCTCACTGCAAAGGCAGGAGAAGCAGGTGCTGGATCAAGCTGTGTGTGTCTGTGCGTGCATGCGTGTGTGTGTCTGTGTGTGTGTGCGTGTGTGGTTGTGTAAGAGTGTGTGTGTGCTCCCAATAAACCCATCTATATCTGCTCACAGTCAAACGGCCGTCCTTCAGCAGTGCTTGGATACTAATGGTGCTACCTGCCACATTATTTGACCATGCACACACGCCCTCTGTGCATGTGTGTGTGTGTGTGTGAGAATGTGTGTGGGAGGGGGAGGGAGGGGGGCGTAAAATTGTGAACATGTCGTCCACATTGCACACATGCTCCCTCACAAGTTTCACAAACACACAAAGAGAACAAAGGGAGTGGGTCACAGCAGGGAACATTGCGAGAGTGGATGATAAGGCCGCTTTTCAGCCGTGTGTAACTCAACACCCCTCTCCTCTTCCTCGTCCTTCCTCTTCGTCCGTCCAGGATGTCCGCTCATAAAGACCACATCAATAAGTGATCAGCACGCTCACTTGTTACTCTCCGATCAGCTGATGGTGTATCAGCGGCAGTATGTGTGGGGGGTTAAAACAAACAGTACATGCTCTTATGGAACGTGATCCTGGCGCTTCCCCCCACTTCTCTGCTCATGCTGAAACATCTATATAGGACCGTGTTTGTGTTTGTGTGTGTGTGTGTGTGTGTGTGTGTGTGTGTGTGTGTGTGTGTGTGAGTGAAAGATTACCTAAACAGTTATCACACATGGAGTTTGATGACACATGAGTCCCGGTACCTGACTCATGGAAAATTCCCGGATTGAGTGGGCTCTGCAGAAAGGCCAAACAAGTGCTTTGTTGTCGTACTCAAGCTAATCGCAATTATAGGGCGGATAAGAATTATCTTGTCAAAGACGCTGATTTGTCCATTCTGTGTGTCCCTACACACCCCCTGACTCGGTTAAAGGGAAATGAACAAAGTAACGCATTATCCATTAATATATCATTATTATTATTATATACCATTATTGTAATCGGCAACAGGGGGCGATGTTTCCTGCAGAACTCACTCCAGTTTCCAGGGGCTTTTGTCCTGTGAACATGGACGCTGTACATCATCATGTACGCCCAATGCACAGCGACAATGCCCGACTGCTGAGAGCTGTTTGCTTGTTACGGCAACATATGCTGCTATCAGGCATATCTGAACTCTGCAGTCTCTGTGGACTTTGTCATGCCTGGCCTCTTTGTATGGAGTCCATAGAAATCCAGTACAAGACGATGTGAGAACACAGCTGGATTCACCGCGGGCGAATGGGGACAAAGATATCTAGAGAGTTTGTGGTGATAGAAGCCAACAATGGTGTGTGTGTGTTGTCAAGCAAAAATCACCTATCTACGCACTGGAGTTGATACATCACTTCCTGTCGATGTCTGAATAATGCGGAGGATTCGTTCCTGCTGTGAAAGTGTCTCTGGCAGAGAGACTACACTGTAGACACGGGGAAAGTGGTATCTACCGATGTTGTGCTGACACCAAGCCGCTGATACTGGGAGAGAGAAAGTGCGGCATTGGGCAAAAAAATGCAGCTCAAAGCTAAACTGACATTTTTAATGATGCCATGAAAGGATATTTTGGATCATTATGAAATGGTGGCGGAACCATGCTCTGTACATGAAGATGGACGACATGACTGCTCCCCAAAAGAGACGCCAAAGTATCTCACCGCCTGGTGGCTGGCTGAAATGCAGGTCATAACTCTGCCTCCTCCATGTTAGTTGATGGGACATTCAAAAGTAAAAAAAGAAGATTTCAGTGTTTGTATGTGGGAAATATAAGCTTCCTTTTCTGGATATTGGGAGGAAGTGGAGACCTGTCAATGGGCCTATGGGTGGCCTGCAGCAGTGGGAGAGAATGGGGGGTGTATGTGCTTCTGGACGGGATAAGTGATAGTAGAAAAGAAGACAGAGGTAAAGGTGAGAGTGAAAGATGGTAAATCGGGGGCATGCTAGTGAACTAAAAGATTACCAGGGGAAGGAGGAGGCTAAAGCAGAACAAAACAGGGATTGAATGTTGCCGTCAGCAAATTCAAATGAATGGTAGTGTTGCTCCGTGTCCAGGTCTTATCAGGTCACTGAAACATGTTGTCGTGCTCACCTGAAAGCCTCTTATCAACAGTTTGGACACAGGCTGTGTCCTGGTTTCTCTGGCGTTGACAGGGGCTCAAAAGTATCGAGACAAAAACAGGGCACTCACAAAAGAAGGATTAAAACACGGAGCAGTGTCGCAGAGGACGACTCTTTAACCTCCTGAATAAAATATTTGGCATATTGGTCTTTCTGCTGTTTATACCCAATTACAGGGAGGATTATATTTGGATAACTGCAGTTTTGCAGTCGGCTGGGTTGTCTGTGGGAATGACAGAATTAATTTTAAATGAGCACACTTAATACTTGGCTGTCCCTGTATTGTTGTGACTCTCACACCCTCCCCTCTCCTCTGGTTTGGTGGAGGATTTGGTATTCTAATTGTTAAACCAGACTTCTCCTGTGAATGCATATAAGGAGACATTTACACATTCCTGCCTTGACCTCTTTCCCAATCTTCTGCTGTAGAATGCACCTTGTATGGTGAACTACAAAACGGACTAAAAATGGTCTCACGGAGCCCGAAGGTGAAGTCAGACTTGAAATGTAGCCAGCTACCCCGAGGCTATTGGCGATGAAAGGCCAGATGTATTTCCATGCGGAGAAAAACTGGAAATAAAGCATGGAAGGAACGAGATAGTGACATGAGTAAAGGTGTTTATCTGCAAATTCTTACATTGCAGTGTTTTTCTACAGCTTACAGCACAGGGCACCTGACCTGCGGTTCACAGCTTTCTGAATCAGTAAGAACTCAGCATCAGACATGGGGAGGATGTCCATCCTCTGTTTTAGAGCCACAAATACTCAACTGTAGAGAAAATCACGTTATTACCTCGACCAAGGAGGTTATATGTTTTGGTTTTTGCTTTGTTGTTGATAACATTACATAACGTAAAAAGTACTTGACAGATCAGAACGAAACTTGGTGGAACGATTTGGTGTGGGTACATAGAACAAGAACCAGATACATTTTGGTTAAGATCCAAATCGGAGAGCAGATTCAGGATATTTGTTAACATTGGGTGATAAAGCGTTTTTTGACATTTTGACGGATTTTCTCAGAGAAGAATTTTTTTTAAATCTTGATTTAAAAGAAAAAGCATATTTAGGGAACAGATATCTGAGTGTGGGACATTCTGTTCAGTTTGATTGAATTTAATGAGACCGCATTTCTTAGTGGAGGTAGTAGTGCCATTCAAATCTATTACAGTTATTGTCAATGATTGTAAATCTTATATATAGCAGTGTTTTACAAATTATTTTACAAATAATGCTCAAGGCTTTTAAAAGATATTTTATGCGATCGTATGTTTGGATTTAATTTCCTCAACAGTAGAAAATTGGATTTGTTTAAATAAAATGGATTAAGATCATTACACAGCTGTATTCTTGTACTAGATATTATTTGTAAGGACATTAAGAGTTTGTAGTTTAACATATCTTATGAGCACATCCAAATCATTTAAATAAAATGCAACACAAACCACGTATTGAAGTTAGCGACTCTAAAAAGAGTTATTGAATAAAACAGCTGTAGTGTTGAAACCAGATGTAAACAGAGAGAGAATTTTAAGGATTCATCTGAAGGACACAGGACTGACAGGACACCCGCTGCAATGTGCTGAGTTTACAGTTTACCGGGTTTCTTCCATCACTTTGCTGTCACTAGTCTCACATCCGACGTGCTGCCTGTACCTTCAGGTATCAGGCGGCCTCCCTCTCCTGGTGTGAGGTGCTGTGTCAGCTGAACAAGCGAAGTGTTATTGTGGGAGGATTTCACTTTCCTGTCTCCCGCTGCCTGCTCTAGAAAAGTATATTCAGTTATAGAAGGTGTCAGGCAGAATTACAATGTGGGACTGATTTAACATCGATGGCACTGACAGCATATACTTCTCCTGGGATATATGAATAACATAAACATATATATAATCATTATGGATCACATAAAAAGAATCAAATGAAAATAATAGGATAAGGGATACCATGAAAGTGTGGTAACTTTATAGTCGCTTGATGTAAACATTGATGCATGGATCAAAAACCAATGGATAATTTGACTGCACCCTTAGAAAGAACCATTGAAACTTACAGCAGTCAAATCAGGTCACGCCTTCCCTTTTCTCCTGCCACTTCCAGCCAATCATCCATCATGATTATGGAAGAGCAGCTTCATAGTCATGTTTCTGGCCGCGCTGGGCGATGGTCGGCAAGGAGACGAAGAATATAGCGTGCACCTGATTATTAGGAAAACATCTCTCCCGGCGGCCTGTTTCATTTTTCCTTCCACCCTCCTGCCAAGCCGCTTGAGCAGCTGAGGAGGCCAATTTGTTACCCCACAGAGGGGGCCGACTGAAACACGTGGGAAATGTGGGAATGTATCACACGGGTGCAGTTAAAAACAAAGTCTGATGCGTGCGGAGTAGAGAGGGCAGTGATCCGGGACTGGGGAGAATTAGGTGAAGATTAAAAAAGAAGGAGGAGTGAGACGGACAGCATGAGAGGAGATTGCCAAGAAACGAGAGGAAGCTGTAAATCAAATTTCACCTCAATAACTGTGTTGCAAATGAATCGGTTGTTGAGCAGTTCGAGTCCAGCGCTGCACAGACTGAGGTGTCAGGGAATTTTAACATAACCTCAAATTTGTCAGATGGTAAAATTGTTGTAGAGCCCATATACACAAATCCCAATTTGTCTCATAGGGTTTTAACAAGCTGTTGGATATTTACAAAAATTTACTTTTGAATGTAATATTTTTTATACAGTAACAAATCATTTAATGGACGATTATTAACTAAGCTGCTCCAGTGGACATTTTACCAGAAGGCAGCTACTTTTCCGTGGAGCTACTGTTGAAACAATCAGTTGACTATTTGATTAGGAGATTAATGTGAAGTACATCATCTTAAGTATCTATTAAGCAAAACTGCTATTGGCTTTTACTATTTTCTCACTACATATAGAGCATGTTTGTGTTTTGAAAAGTTAGTCGGAGGTTGATTGGACACTCTTAGATTGACGTGTGAATGTGAGTTGTGAATGCTTGTCTCTATACACTGGCCCAATGTCACCGATTGGCTCCAGCCCCCCTCCAAGACCCTCAAAGTGTAGATAGTGAATAGATAATTAATGGATGCACGGCTGGGTTGCAAGAGGCCATGTTTAGTCATAACACATAAGATATAAATAAAAAGTTACATGCGTACATTTGTTTCTCTTTGTCTTCTGCAGGAGAGATTCGAGGCGTTGTTTAGGATCTACGACGAACAGACGACATTCCAGATGTTCAAAAGCTTCCGGAGAGTCCGGATCAACTTCGGCACCCCGGAGGTCGCCGCCCGTGCTCGCATTGAGCTGCACGAGACAGAATTCAACGGCCAGAAGCTGAAACTCTACTTTGCCCAAGTGAGTGTGAGCTAAGAGGTCTGGGAAAGGGCAGCCGGGGGGCCTGAGACACGGACCACAAGAGCACTGCTTATTTACATAGACACTTAAGGCCCTGTGCATCATTCTGTCCAGAGTGCTCACACAGAACGAGGACAGACACTGTTTTTTGGATCCTGTCTTCTCTGAGCATCATCTGACGGCTTCCTTAATTCTCCTGTTACATCAATCACTCATAACTGATCACATGAATTCTTCATTTAAGGATGTTTCTATATATTTCACAAACACTTACAAATAGCTCCTAAATAGAGGAGGCCTGGGTTTTCTAATCTGTAGGTGAAGAGAGTTGTTTTGTTTAAAAGGCAAATATAAACTGGATTTGTATAGTGATCCAACAGCATTCAAATGTTTAATGTGTGAAGAAAAAAGAATTTGACATAGTGTGACTGAAAATCACTTAAAAAAGCTAATAACCAGGATGTGTTCTAACCCAATTGAACCTGGTGTTTGCCCAGACGGTAAATGTCAAATTGCCACGAGTCATCTAATAATTGATTCCACCTCTGTACTTTTTTCATATAAGAGGATTAAAGATTTTACAGCTCAGGCAGATAATCATGGCAATTGGCAGCTATCAAAAGCCCAAATCTCCTCAAAGGAAGGAGCGTAACATTGGAGACTAAAAGACAGAATCCATGGCTACGAACCCAATGTGCTTTTCTGGCTCTAAAGTATCAGGATTACAGTTATTAAAAAGGTCCTCATCCAATCAGAGCCAATTTGCAAAGGTCTGCACTAGTGTTTTAAAAGGTAAGAACTGTTATCTTCTCGTACAGAGATCCAGGGTATTGTCCCTTTGCACAGGCATAACATCCATTATATTGAATGAGTGAAACTGATGTTCAGAGGAAAGTTCAAATACAAGCAATGTTCTTCCAGGTGAATTCATGGCTGCATTCACCCGATCACCAATCTACAGCACTTACAAACTGTCTGCTTCTCTCCAATAGGTCCAGAACGGCGATGAGAACATTGACAAGTCCTACCTGGCTCCTCCCCAGCCCGTCAAACAGTTCCTGATCTCACCGCCTGCCTCGCCTCCCGTGGGCTGGAGCCAGAGCGAGGACGCCACGCCCGGCATCAACTACGACCTGCTGTGTGCTGTGGCCAAGCTGGGACCCGGTCAGTGCTCGCTCATATCAGCTCAATAAGCTTGTGCAGCATGTTCGCACATTTAATACGCAGCCGTGTGCACCAGCAGGTACAACACTGAGGTAATTTGAGTGATTCATCTCAGGGCAGCAACCCAGATACCAACAGGAAATCACTTCTCGCTCCTCAGCAGGGTGTTAGAGAAAGACGATGTTTGTAGGAAGCAATTAGGACAAAGGAATTGGCGAGCACCTTGTCCAATTATCTCCGATTCATTCTTGAGTTTTTTCAGTTTATTAGACAGCCTTGCTTCTAATTTACCTTTTTCTGCTATCACACGCCTTTATCATTTAATCATGGGGAATTTTGAAATCAATGTCTCTAAGTGAAATGGGCTTTGATCATAGACAATGCCTTCTCCAGTGTTACTGTGCATGAGATCCTGGTCGGTCAAAAAAGCAGCTTGAATCCCATAAATCATCTCCACGGTGCTGGCCACCATACGTCAGTGTCCAGGGTGCCGAACCTAGACTTGATGCAGTCTGACAACTGAAAGGAAATACCCATCAGAGCCACTTAGTGTGTCTGTGTAGGGGTCTGCAAAATATAATTCACCATTCATTAAATTAAATGATTAATCATCAGCACAATAGGTCAATGTTTTCTCGACATGCGAAACATGTTTTGTAAGTTGCCGTTTAAAGAGCTTTTTTTTATAATCCTTAATCCAAGACCACATGAGTCCAGTCCAGCTCATCCTAGTTTGAGAGTTTATAGGCTAACTTTAACGCCATCTTCCTCGTCTTTCTTCATTTTTAGATGATTTACACTCAGATATAATTAATTATTTAAAGTCAAAACAAAAAACTGTTTAATCTTGTTTTTCATTATACTTAAATATATAGATTTAGTACTGCTTTTGTCAGATAACTGCGATGTTCACTGCTTAAATATACTATTATTATTGTGAACAGTGTACAAGTGGACTGCCATCTCCAAGAAACACGGCACCACAAATAAAAATTCTTTCTCTGCACCACAGATGGATCTTTTAGCAGTTCATGCCCCATTACAATTTTTAGCGAGTGTGTTAAATGTGTAGGCAGCTCGGCCCGATGCTGTTAGATCTGGAGAATTTCTACATCTTCCCCTTCTGCCTCGTTCTCCGGCAGCTTCTCCTCCGCTCAGTAATGGCGCCTCTGTCTGCCTTTGTCCACCAGATTTTAGATTGCAGCAACCTTTATGAAATGTCACCCAGCCACACATGGAAAGGTGTGTCCACAATGTCCTTCCATGTCTGTGGATGTGGGCACGCTCATGCTGATGAAATGGAAAACAGAACTGTTAGATCTGTATTCACTTGAACACTATTATCTATTATCTTTTTTTTGTTATCATTAAATACACGATTTTACTTTCTGCACACACACACAACCAACACACACACACACACACACAGTCTGGACCACGCTCTTCGGGGTTCTGTTGTTACCATAGCAACACAAGGCATCAGGAAATGGCTTTGTTGCCGGGCTCAAATCCTGGCGTCTGAAAATCAGATGGGCTCCTGGCTGCAGCACGGCGCGCTGCCTCCCTCTATCAACTCCCCGCGGTAACAGCAGGAGCCTTGTTCACCCTCTGCCTCCCGGTTTGGCAGCGCGGTGAAAAAAGCCACTGACCAATTTCCTGCTGCCTGCCAGCTGTCTGATCTCATCGCCATGGCAACTGAGATACAATCTCTCAAGTGTGTGTTTTTCGGTCCAAGTCGGCTGAGTTTGGCGTCTGGACAAATGGCGGCACTTTACTGAGGAAGAGTGTCTTTTGTTTTCTCTTGGATTCGTGTCTTTCCACCCGAGTGTTGAAGAATTACCCGAGAGAGAAACAATACAGCAGATTATTTTGACCTGCTAAAATTCTCTGAATGAAATTCTCAGTAGTAAACACTAAATTGCATATTCATATTATTTCAAACACAGCAGCTGCAGCATGCTTTTTTAATACAGTAGCAGTTTTTTTTTACCTCAGCCAAGTAGGTCATGTTTTCGTCTGTTTGTTTGTTTGTTTGTTTGTTTGTTTGTTTGTTTGTTAGTCGGTCTCTTTGTTAGTTAGTAAGATTACTGGAGCACTACTGGAGGGATTACCACCACAATTGGTGAGAGGATGCTGTACTGACCAGGAAAGAAAACTTTGACCTTACATTTTGTTGCAGATCAGAATTATGAATTTCTCTTTTACTTTAATATCTGTGAGATTTTTCCACGTTTTTGTTGATTTCTTATTATTTCATGGATCTTTCCCCCTGATTGTTTAGAGGACTGATATTTATGAGTGTGTGCATATTTGTGCTGATCCAAAATTGCAGATGAGTGAATTTAAATGTGGTTTCATAAGGGGACCAAAACTTAACACAGGTATTCAAACTACTGAGTGCCATTCTAGTTACTGTATCTGTGTTGAGAAGTATTTCCTTGGTAACGCTCACTCTACCTTTCACCCCCCCCCACAGGTGATAAGTATGAGCTCCACGCGGGGACAGAGTCCACCCCCAGCGTGGTTGTCCACGTGTGCGAGAGCGAGACGGAGGAGGACGAGGCGGGGCGGCCAAAGCAGCAGATCGTCCAGACCAGACGTCCGGACGGGCCCCCCAAGGTCTTCAACTAGAGAGGCCCCCCCCCCATGACACACCGGCGCGGGCCCCTAACCGCACCCTTGAAATTCCGCGACACACCTGCCCTCTCTCTCTTGTCTCTGCACTCACAGAGAGCGTCGAATGCCCCTCATTTCAGTTCAACTACAAGCAAAAAACACAACCAACAAACATTGCTCAACAACGGTGTTTGTGGGGAGCGTGGCGATGGAATGAGGCGGCCTGAAGGGGATGGATGAGAACCACACACACACTCATCACATTCTGCGGACAGCGTGGGGAGTGGCGGGCACGCTTTGCCTCCACCCCACACAACCCTCCTCGTTTTCAGCATGAGGGGTCGAGATACCTGTCCCACTGTCGGCACCTGTCACTTATCACACACACTCAGCTCTCATTGCTAGTCCTGCTCAGTCGCTTGCTGGTTAGTCAGCTGGCAAGCCGTACCTCTCCCTTAGTTTCACAGCCATTTTTTCCGCTAACAAAGATATTTTTCTTTTATATATATATATATGTGTTTAATATATATATAAAATTCATATGTTCGGGTCTGTTATTTTTCTTTTTCATCCATTTTCATATCTGGTTTGTCTCTTCAGCTTACATCAAGATTGAGTGTGTGATGTTCCCACTCGTCTGCATGTATATAATATATTAGAAAAAAATACGTACAGAAACACAAGTACTACAAGATATATCGAGAAAAAGGAACCTATTTAACATCACACAGCACGAAGCGCCATATGTGACTAACAAAGTTGTGGTGGTTGTTTGACTTTTTTTCTTTTGTCGCTCGTTTCTTGGCTTTTTGTCTTTTTTTATTATTTTATTTGGAGAGGTGTTGTTTTTTGCTAAACTACTAGATGTGTATTCTTACTATGTATTTTATACCCCAACACTTTTTGCATGCTTACTTATTTCCGTAGATGAGGAGCTGAGTTGTGTTTTTTTTTATTTTTATCGTCGTTTGTGATGACAGGGAAATAAATGGTGTGACGCTTCTGACGCGAGTGCATATCCCCACGCAGAGTTTGAAAGTGACGTCTATGGGGGGGGGGCGGGGGGGGCTTAATGGTTTTTTTGTATGATTGACGGTTCAGTCATATGACATGGAGGCAAATTTGCATTTGTCGCTTTACGGGGGATTTGATGGATCAGAGACAGTTAATCCCCCCCCCCTCGTTTCCTTCAAGGGTTTTAGGGAGTTTTTTTTGTTGTGTTTTTCTCTCTGATTCCGTTTTTGTTGAATTTTCATATCTTTAATGTTTTGGTTATGTCCTTTGATCAAACCCACTTTCTATATGTGTCAGGTTTCTTTCTTCTGAAACCTACTGCTTTTTTTGCACTGAGTATCTCTCGATATCTCCAAAGCAGTCGCGGGGCTCTCACGCGTCTACTGCTGCGCTCCTGATTACTACTGCGCTGCTTTCCTCTGTAAATAGCTGAGCGTGGTGTAGAGCTGTGGAAATAGTCCTTTTAGATTTTTGTAGTTTACCTGGAAGCATTTTGCTGAGAAAAGGGAATATTAGGGTAGCCTCATGAGATATCAACCAAAGCATTCACTCACCTCACATCGTCATCAGAAACATACAGTGATTCTTTTTTATTAAAGACACCTAATTTATATTCGTTAATCTGAGAGAAATCACATTTTCCCAACACATTTACTTTATTTTATATTGAAAAAAACTTTTCATCTTTTTACGTCAACTAATTCCCCCCCAAAAAAAATCATAACTTTCTTACTTCCTTTCCTTCTTTTATTGTGCAATTCTCCCGTCAGTTTCCTTTATCAGATTAATGTGCATCAACTACTCTTATGATGAAATCATTCTGTGCTTTAGAAGCAGCAGGAACAAATGTTTCTAACAGGGATCTGTGGGTGTCAGCAGTGAGTCTAAACCTTGTTTGTGACTAGGCAGCATGAAATCAAACAGTCCATCTGCATGTGAGCACTTTATCGTCAGCGTTTCGTTTCCTTGACATGACTTGTCCTTCTTGAGACAAAGTAGGAAGCACATTGAATTTCTTGTTTCTTTCATGTTTTTTCTTTTTATCTCAAGCTGAACACCTGGTTAGCCTTTTCACCAGCATATTGCAGTGAGTGATACACTCCACTTCCTTTTTGCTAGCGTGAACCTTGGAGAATTTCAGGCCTTTTTGGATATATATATATGTATATATATATATATGAAAGTGTGCTACTGGAAAGCGTGCAGAGACGCAGCACAGTAGGAGGCTGAAAACGAGGCAGGATGACACTGCAGAACAAAATCAATGTCTTTGTTTTTGTGTTTGTCCACAAGAAAAACATAATCTTATCTTCTGAGAGAGTTAAACAGTTCTTTGAGATTCGTCTTTTGGCAGAGTGCAGTTTTATTGGCACTACAGTAAAGCTGTCGTGGTTACTGAAGCAGACGGCAGATCGGTGGAGCTGCTGAGGTGGATTATGAGGAAGAGGAAGCAGTGGGACACTTGTGGAGGTTTTTTTACTCTGGTCATGGTGTTTCAAACTGGGTGCATTTTGGTCACAGAGGAAATGAAAATGTATATTTGTGTACATATGCCAAGTTCTTTTTGTTGCTGAGGCCAGTCCCAGTGTGCGGTTTGTTACGGCTTCTCTTTGCAATGTTGTAACGGGGAAAAAAAATATGACATAAAAAAGTGTAACAATAAGTCCTGCTCGATCAAAAGCAACTGTCATTGTGTTGTGTTCAACAGTTTCGACATGGACTCAGTTTGAAGGTTTCTTTTACTTTTGGGGAACGTCTACTAAAAAGGTCAATAATACACTTTGTCACTGTCGTACTGTTTCTGTTGAAATATGAATATTGTATCTTGTATTGTAGAATTCCAGAAAACAAAGTAGCAAAACAAGCAATAATTTACAGTTCTATAATACCGGTATCTGTATTTTCATGGTCTGTACTTACTTCTCAGAGATGGTCTCTGTCTCTTACAGTATCTGCTTCTATTTGTGTAGTATAATAGTCCTTTGTTTCACATACAATATACATAAAGACTTATTCTTAAAAGCAATGTTTCGTGTGGTTTATTTTAGGGCTTTCGAGAAGAAACAAGTGTAAACGAAATCTTGAGCAACAATGTCAACATTGGCTTTAAATGTCGATTTATTTATTTTTCGCCTACAATTAATGTTCTGATCTTTCTTGTTGATCTTTTCTTTATATCAGAAATTCTTTAAAACACTCAAAGCTGTTTTGAAGCATTTTCTTTTGTCATCTGAATTTAAACAATTATAGACTTGTTGCTATAGGCCTTTCCATCAGGTTGTATCGAAATCTGTTATGTATGTTTGGTATTTTGCAATATTTAATATTTTCATACGACATAAAATCTTTTATACTTTGTATGTTGTATTATAAAAGCAGAGTGAACCACACACAAGCTAATACTTCCAGCTGCCATCTTTGTTTGAGCTAGCAAATGAAGTCTCTTGGAAAATAGGATTTGGAAAAACAATGTTCACAATGGAACTGGAGGAGTTTTAATTTGAATCTCCCTGTTAATGGAAATTCAACCAAAACTCTAATCGTTCAATCTTATGGATTTTTGGCCCGGAAAATGTTATGGTCCTAAAGGGAAACTCGTGCTTAGCTCTACATCACTGTTAGCATGCTTGAGTAAAGTTTAACATCCGCCCGATTTGTTACTGACTCTACACAATTGCTATAACAAATACTTACCACTGCAATGACATCGATTTGAATATGATTCTAAAATAGAGGAGTAGTACAGGCAATGGTAGTTGGCTCCTCATGTTAGGGTTAAAGTTTTTTCCGTTCTTGTTTCAAACAATAACATCAACACCAAGGTTACGTAAATAGCCTCAGTTGACCAGAGACGCTGCGATTGTTACTAATTTCGTTGAGTGAACCACACACGACATCTATAACATGAGGACGTGGAGCCGGTGAGGCAACGTGACGCTGGCCTGACTTTCAGCCGCCTTTTGAATTTCACAGCTGCAGTTGCCTCGTGTCAGTCACACAGAACCGGCGACTGCTCGTGAATCCTGTAACAATAGATTTCTCTCATCCATTCCCCCCTGAAAAGCTGCGTGTCATTATTGCGTGAGGAGGGAAAAACCAAAGGCGAACCAGTCGCACACTCTCGGCTCAGATTGCACAAAAAGATGTTTTGCAAGCTTTGTCGCCCACAAAGGAAAAGTTTCTGTCTACGTGCTGAAAGACATATATCACCTTGGTTCCAACTTCAAGCTTCGAATTTTTTTGCAAGTCATACTTAATGATTTTGTCTGTGTGTCCAACATGATCCATGATCATACATGTTACCTGTGTCCCTGTTAAATGATCTACACAGGTCCAAACACTGGAGCACTGTCAGAGTACGTCAGGTACAGAGGACTGATTAATGGCTGTGAGAGGAGGCCTGCTCTGGATCCCCCTGTGCCTTCTTCTCCGTGACACAAAAAGCCCTCTCTTCCTGGAGAGCAGATGGGGGAATTCCTCCTCACAATGCCCCTCGCTGTTGAACGTGACGATACTGTAGGTGAGCACCTCAGGGCAGCAGATCAGTGGTCCTCCAGGGTGTTAATGGAGCCAGTGCCTCCAGATTCCTTTTAGACCGGCGCTCTCCAGGATCCCACAGCACAAACCTCTCTCTTGCAGGAATTTAAAGTGATGCATTAGTCTTGAGCGAACAATACAGCCAGGTTCTTAGTAAAGTGGACCCTTAAAAGCATACACATATAGTTAAGTCAACATGTGCTGTGCTTAGATACAGCTTATTCCAGCTAATCTCAGAATCATTAAACCAGACAGGTAAAGAATAGAAGTTGTACATATAAATTGATTTGTGTAGACTCAAACTTTACACTTCATAGATTCAAAATAGTGAAATATATGATTATTGATTATTGTACATTGATTGATGACATTTTTTTTATTTATTTACCTTTATTTTACCAGGTCAGTCCCGTTGAGATGCAATGACCTATTTTTCAAGGGAACCCTGGCCAAGACAACAGCATAAAAAAATGTCAAACAATCACAGGACACACAGAAATCACATAACACAGAAAGAAAAACTAACACGAGTTTTAAAAGTTTCAAGATTTAAGAGCTCCTTTAACTTGAGAGTTTTTTGTAGTGTATTCCAAGCAGCAGGTGCAGCGAACTTAAGACATAAGATCAGATATGATGATACTTATCCATCCTTTCTCACCCTTCACTGTGCAACCAGAGTTAACTTACCATGATAGCTAAATAAAAATGGATCTAGAAAATGACAATTAACTAATCGAAAAGCCAGATAGCACTGCACTAGTAATAATAACCCTGACCCTCAAAGGTTAAGCGGTATAGATACTGGATGAATTATATTATCGCTTTTAACAAAATGCTCCAAGACACTGAATATAAGTTTAAAACAATAAAAACACGTTGAAAAAATACTTCCTTAACCTCAAATAAGAAGAAAAGCCAATCAAAGTAAATAACTGGAAATATACAGCACAAATCATTAATCACACATTAGAAGCAGTTCCAAACAGGTGTTATGAGCAATGTTTTGAAGGCTACAGTCACTGATTAATACAAAATGGTGTTTTCAGGGTATAAATCAAGCTGATTTATTCCCCTCATATAAACTAGAAGGGCACTAAGAGTACATTGCTCCGCCAAGGACCAACAAATCCCTCATAAAACCACATGGGTTTTTATTTGGATCTGAACCAACACACATAGAATAAATATCATAAATAGCTTGTGACTATCTTTTTCAAAGTTAGAGAAATTGTAAACAAAATTTGAATGGGTTCCCATACCCCACCCCTTCACCAAGTTAAGTCTATAATCTATTCATTACTTTTTACATATAAAAATATAAGTAATCCTGTTGAATAACACATAGACAAACAAACAAACCCAGACACAAACATTAATTCCTTGGTGCCTCACCCTAACCCTAATTGGGTGAACCCCCTGTTGTTTAACCCTCCCTGGATATATTAGCACACGGGTTGTTTACTGTACCACATTCATAGTTGACTGAAACCAACACAATGCTAGGAGGCCATTATGAAAGATGTATTCTTCTTTCTGAAACCTGACCCTCGGCATTCAGACTCACTCATCATCTTCCACCAGAAGGAACCACAGGGACACGCATGCATGGGGACACCTGTTCCTGTGCAAGTGTGAGGCCTGTAAACAGCCCTTTCAGCCCACTGGGCCCAGCTGAGCACTCTGTGTGTCTCCCAACACATGAAGTCCGGTTACACTTTCTCACAAAGCCACAACACTGACTTGCTTTGTGGTCGTGGGCACCACCCAGCCCCGGGAGGTAACATGAGACCCGGTCCTGATGACTTGTTCGCACTGTGCGGGGAAAGACTACCGGGGCAAGTGTGTCACAGGAGCCTGGGTGCCACAGAAGAAGAGTGACACGGATACGAGGACAGTTGGAAAGATGAGCAAAATATCACCAGTGAGAACCAGTTGTGTTTGTTCAGGAGGAAAACTTTCACACAAAATGCATCTTTTCTATAAACACACCTAGTGCCCTTTGAACGAGTGCACTGTAATTCACAGTTAATCATCAACCACATGGATAAAATGCAGTTTTAAATACCTGAAGGGATTTGTGATAACTTTGAAACCACATGCTTTGTCCACAGAACAACACAAAACATGCACACACATTATTCATCTCCATCGATAGGAGGTAATGATTGGATTGTTTTTCCATTTTAGTGACACACACACAAACCCAGAAGTGTAGCATATCCACTGGATTATATTGTCTTTTGGAGTTAGTTCAGTCTCTTTTTGACTGAACGCACAGGGAAACATCCTGGGAACTCCATGTGAGACATCCTATCAGATGCAGACGAACAGATTTCGAGAGGCAGTAGTCATGGTGAGGGGGCCGAGCGGCGCAGGCAGCTCTTTGATCGGCGGCGGTGTGCATGGCACGCCTAAGGGCCTGGCGGAAGGACCTGAAAAACCAGCTGCCTGAGATTATTACTCTCAGCGAGGAGCAGCGAGTGAACGAGCGTGGAGCCTCCTCCTTTTCCTCCTCCTCCTCCTCCTCCTCCTCCTCCTCCTCCTCCTCTTCACATAAACACTCTGATTCTCACAGACACCACACACACATACACACACACACACACACAGGTACAGAGGAATCCCTGCTTGTTTTTGGAACCCCTTCTGTGTTTTACCTGTGGGACTTCAGCAGCACCTGGGACTTTACATTCCTCCCGGCGGCGCAGCTCACACACTCTCCTCCCTCCCCAGACCTGCTGTGATCTGTCGGGCCCTCCACCAGTGGACTATGCCCCCTTCTGTCAGCTGAGGGTGGGGGGGCGCCAAGCTGCTCAGGGTCCTGTCTGGAGAAGGCTTGGGCTGAAATCAAAGAGGAGACGGTTAGGTAAGTCACAAGGTTGATCACTGCCTATGTGAGTTTCCCTCCACACTTGAGTCACATTTCAGTGGTGCCTATGAATGTGTGTCACTGCAATGTGGTTGTATCAGGGTGTGTGTGTGTGTGTGTGTGTGTGTGTGTGTGTGTGTGTGTGTGTGTGTGTGTGTGTGTGTGTGTGTGTGTGTGAGAACGTATGCTCCTCCAGACAACATGGCAGGTGAGTTGCAGGTGAAAGGGAATAGTTCACATTCCAAAGAGCCCTCGGATTAATAAATCTCTTCTTACTGCGTGAACCATGTGGACCGACACAGATTTAAATCAATTCCAGATCGCTACAGTGTCTGTGTGTGTGTGTGTGTGTGTGTGTGTGTGTGTGTGTGTGTGTGTGTGTGTGTGTGTGTGTGTGTATCTCTTAATGATAACAGACCGTCTGATGGAGCGGCTTGCTATAATCACCCATGTCATCAGTAGCCACGTAATAGGAAAATATGACGGCTGATTGTACAGTGTCGCTGCTGTACTTCAAAGCTAACCAGTGTCATTGGACAGAAAGATGATTGAGGCTTTTATCTCAGTTAAAGCTGATTCCTGACAATTGGCAGATTTGTCTGTGTAAGAATGTTAAAATTACTTGTTCTTATATGTGTTTTACTCATTAAATTAGGTTTCAGGGAATCACTGAGCTGCACAAACGCTCCAACATTTAAAAATACAGATGGATCACTTTAAAATGTGTCAGTTTGAGTTAGATAAAGAAATAAGATGTTATTTAAATGCCTCTTTCATTTTATACCCCCTATGTGAAAGCTGTGGCCAGAGCATTATGTTTGATTTCTTTCCCAATATTGTGAAAATTACATCTCAGGGTCTCAGGGCATGAATGAACTTGGCACAAACAAACAATTTTTAATTTTATATTGCAAAATCATGTCATACATTATCTCAAGGCACTTTAAGGTTGTGACTTTAAAAATTATACAGAAACCCTAAAGTTTCCAGGATGAACTAATTGGATTTCGGTCTTTTAAGAGTCACTCTGACACTAACTCCCCTCTTTAGCCATAACTCAAGAATTCATCAGCTAATTAGGATTCAAAAAACAGTCATCACTACATATATTAAACGAGTCTGGACAGACATGCTTGACAGAGGCGTACAACTGCAAGGTGGAAATCCTACTTTATCATCTAGTTATTAGCATAGATGTTTTTCAAGAAGGACATGAGATAAAAGCTGTTTTTCAGACATGCTCTGAGGTCCACACATTTATTTGAGAATGCAAGTATCAGAGTCACTAGCCCCCCTAGTTAAATTTCCAGGTGACACCGATACCGGCCTGGATCTGCTGTAAAGAAACGTTATGTCCAACCTCTTGCACGCTCAACCCAGACACCACCCCCTCACCTTGACATGTTCACATTGTTGTAAATCTTGTGAATGCATCTGAACCGGACAATCTCCTGCTCCATTCTTAGATCTTAGGTGAAAGGCAAAGTCCAAGAACGTCATTCTTTGGGGTTCCTGTCAGATAATGGTTGATAGACAATTCTAAAAAAGTTAAAGAAAACCCCCCAACCAATAAAAACCTTAAAGATTCTGAAAGTATACTGGTGGCATTAAGTTTAATAAACAACCTGTTCCCTCTACGCAGGTTTTATGAAATGATAAGATCTCATTTTAATGAAAAGAGGATTCCTTTAAAGATTTTGTAAGCCACCAGATACAGGGTTCATCACAGCCCAACCCCGTCTGAGACACCTGAATGAACTGCCCACGTTTCCCATGAAAGAGAAACTAATCTTCCGTCTCTCTCAGTCGCTGGTAAACACGCAGCTTCTTATGTTATCGTTTCTGCGCTGATAAGCATTGTTACAAAGCACATTGCACCTGATCACACATGCCGACTGTTTCTTCTCTTGTATCGCAACAGACGCTTGTCACTCTGTTTTACACCCAACCAGTTACTGACATGAAGAATGGTGCGTTTGTCCGTTCTCACCACAGCATTTTTATTTTGTTGGCTTTTCTATAAATATCCATTTGTTATCTGTAACCACAGGAGGAACATATTTCTAACCTAAGCCGCTGTGCAAACACAATGTCTCGAACCCTGAATGACAAAGTGGATTTCGTCAGTGCTTTTGCATTTAAAAAATTCTTTCTTTTAACTCCACCAGGGAGGTTATGTTTTATTATCCAGGAGCAAATCCAGGGGACCAGGGGGCTCTAGATCCAGCTGAAATCTGATTGGCCGCTGAGGTACACCTCTCCTGTCACTTTTGTCGCCAACTAAAAATATGGTGAATTCAAATGTGAATTCTTGAGGGTACTGTGAGGCCTTGGTTCGAGGGATGTGTCATTTTAGTTGGAATTGAGTTTAGGTGTTTGATTATTGATGATATGTATCACAGTTTTACAACACACACTTTATTAGTTAATCTATGATGTCACTCCATGACGATGCATTAGGTGCCAAGCTCTGTGAGTGCTGCTGCAAATCCCCAAAAGACGTACTTAAATGTCTCTCTAATGTGACATCTGGAAAACAAGTATTAGCGTATGTGATGTTTAAATCTGACGCGGTACAGACGACCTCTCTGCGTGCGTGTTTATTCTCCCAGGCAGAGCCCAAGTAATTGTCCCATCCGTGTCTTATTAACCTGTTTCAAATTGACTGCTCAAATATTGACTCCACATGTCATTCGGCGAAGGTCGCGCTTTGAACGTGTTTACGAACAGGAGACAGTGTTTTCTGATGTTTGGAGAGAAAAGGTGCAGACGGGGTTAGTTGAGCCACTTAACAGCTTTGTCTGGTGTTTCCTCATATAGAGAGGGGATAAAAAAGAGGAAACTAAATTGTTCCTGCTCTCTCGACTCTCTGAACAAACCAATAAACGACTTGTTTACTGAGGGTGGGAGAGAGGATATTGAATCTGCAGGTGGAGAGCTGCGTCTCGTAGAACAACAAACCGAGGTTATTATAGTTAAGAAGATACAGACATCAGGGTAAAGTAATGAGGCCACTTTGAGCTACAAATCCTTTTCCCTCCATAAAGTTAAGCTAATTTAGAAAATAATAATTGAATCAAATTATAACTTAACCAGAAGATCCAATAGAATATATATAAATATGTATACTTATGTACAAATTTCAATTATGTATATAATCTAAAAAAACATGTGAATGATTAAAGAATAAAGTCACATTTACCACATTCATTCTACTCTGCTGATTGATAGACACATAGCAACTACACATAAAATCTACAATATTCGTCATGTGTACAATACTGCCAATTAATAATCAATATGTCTGACTTCTTGGTCAGTGAACTTACATTACAATATCAATACCCTGCGTTTAAATCTGCCTTTCCCATATCAATGTTGGTACTAGTTCTTTCTCACCTTTAGAAGTTACTTCCTGCCATTATCAACAAATAATCAGGCTTTAGTGTCATATATCAATTTCCCTGGTATTTCTTTCTTCCCTCATTGTGACAACAGAGAACAGGATTCCACCACTTCCTGTTCGTAAGTCGGTAAATAAAGGTTAATGATGCTACGTTGGTTATTATGCAAATTAGCTATTGAGTCTATTGCCGCCCTACATTTTTAACAAACCACAGAGTGTGTCGTTCTTTTAAAGCAATTTGTGGAGTGACATTAAATAAGACATTGATACACCACCAGTCCCTCCATGGTGTGTTTTCTCAGAGGTCAGAGCTTCCTTAGAGTAGATTGGTTGTTTCTTTTGGTTGGTTTAGACGTCAGACGTCATCTTCAACAGTCGTCTGTTACATGCTGAATCAGCTCTTTGTGTAGAATTGTACAAGAAAGTATCGAGGCCCACCTTAGCTCACCAGCAGGAATATTTTGTTTGTAATAATGCAGTTTGCCAACAAGGTGAGAAGATTCTCTATATTTTAATCTGTGGCATTACAAAATACAAGTCGTGTCAAGTGTACTGGAGGTGGGGTAAGGTGACGGTTACCCGATCCTTAATTGACGTGTACCACACCAAAGCTACACAAGCCATGGGAGTGGACACACCCACCCATCCCTAATATGACGTCTGTCTTTGCCAGGGCTACAGTTACAAACATCTCAAGCCTCTCTACCATTTTCCAACCAGAGCATTTCAGTCATAGTATCTATTCAATATTTAATCTGACATTTTACCACATGCTCCTGCAACAGTTTGTTTTGTTTGAACCTGTGTAGGCTTTGAAAACAAGTCCCACTCCGATCATGCCATCACCTGGCTGGCGCACACACATAATCCCTGTCCGATGACAGTGATTCAGAGGCATCAGTGCTGCATTGTTGTCATAGCACAATCTCAGTTTGTTAGATTGATACAGTTTCCAGCTGACGTAATGAAGGACAAAATGGTTCTTTCATCCATCTAAAGTCTACATAACACAAAGGTTTTGCAGAAAGCTAATTCAAATGATAACTAATATTTTTAGTATGATAATATCATCTTTGATCAGCTTGAAAGCTGCTAAAGACCATAAATAATAGTAACATATATCCTCTGCACTTTAATGTTACAGCACAAAGTGACAAAGTCCATCTCATAGGGTCTCATCCGGTCTCTTTAGTGTGGTTACTACACATCTTAACATGTGTCTTTGTTTGGTTTCAATCAATGTTCAGATTCTCCCCTTCTCCTGTTTAACCTCAAATCTCTACATCTTCATATTGACTGACTGTACATTTGGTATGTTTAAGCTGATAACTGTATGGTAAATGAATACACATCACTTTCCACCATATTGTGCAAAGCCCTTTGAGCATGGCATTGCCCCAGCACGCAGTAACCAAAGCAATGGTGTTATCAACCTCACACAGATCAGTTGGCCACTTATCAGGAGCTGTCACCTCTGTAAACAGCAGACCTGATATATGTCAGGGCTAATCTCTGTGCTTAATAGTCTGTCAACACAGGGTGAGTCGGTTCGGTAATATTTGCTGTAGAGAAGGAAGCCGGATAAGATGTGCATGACACATGACGGGCGAGTACTGGCTTTGATTGTCTAGTCAAAACCCCTGGATGAGGTTGTAAAAAGGTCTATAGGTGAAATGTACACCTTTACGCTCCATTAATGGCCGAGGCCATTACATGTTAAATACAATATCCTGATTATCATTGAAAGAAAGAGTCTAAAAAAGAAATTTAATCTCATAATATTCTAGTGGAGAGGATATTTAAAAGCATTTAACACAAAGGAAAGCATGATTTTAGAAGAATTATTCAAAATTCAAGCAGGTTAGCTAAGATTAGCGTACATACTTGAAAAAGGGGAGAAACCGCTCTGTTGGAATGAAGCAAAGTCCACTTACTAAGATGGCCGACATGCTCTCCCTCCAGCTGTGCATAAATGAAGCCAAACTATCGCAAATATGGGGACTGCCATCTTGCGCTGTTAACGTTGTTTGGAGCCAGAGTCAGTATCAGTGTATTATCGGAAAAGTAGCACTGGAAAATACATCAAAATTATTTAAAGTGGAGCCATCTGCCAACACCGAATTCGGGATTGCTGACATGTACCGAAACCAGCCACCAGGGGAGCAATTTAGATGTTCACTTTTTGTTCGCCAACTGTCATACATCTTAAAACTGAACGTATTACTATGGAACTTAGTGGAAGGATGCCTTAGGGGTCAGGGAAGAGGACATTCAATTTTGGCAGTGCGAGATCAGGTGCTTTTCAACATTTTCCCTAACCCATGCAGCTTGATCATTTTAAGGGGACCGTTGGGCCTCGGTGGAGGAATGCTAGTTGTAATGTGTTTTAATGCTTAATAACCAAATCAGATTGTCCATCATAAATGCAAAGCCTGTAATTTATCTGACAGCACCAAGTCTACACCCTGCATGATTCCAGCGTTACTCACGGAAGCATTTAAATGAGTAACGAACACGTAGAAGCAAAAAAATATCATTTCAGTAGCAGATTGTGATTCTAAGCTGAGTAATCAGGTCATATAATTAAATATAATTATGTGTGCCTTCGTTTTAATTTGATGTTTCTGCACTTTGTTTAACGTCACGGATGAAGAGGATGAAGAACTCCGATAATTATGCTCGTAAAATTCTGGTACATGAGAAATGTCCGGTGACCTTTCTATACACAGTGGAAATCTAAACATATCACATGTAGACATTGAACACAAAGTGAGCGCCTGTATATTCATTTTATGGGAAGTTTGCATGACTTCCCATCTATTTGCATGCAAGAAGTACCAGTAGAGGTGAAGGGGAAGTATCAGTTACTGGGACAGCTCAGACCCACAGGTCTGTACAGATTGTTTCCTGTTGAATATCAGAGATCCTCCCTAACGTGAGAGGATACCATCATGACTCATAACAATTGCAACACAGCAGATTAGATGTAGATCATGTAGATTTTATGACTCAACCATTAAACATGTTATCAGGCCTGTGACCTGCCCGAACCCGACCGGCTTACCCAGGCCTGGGGGGGGGGAATCCTTCTCCAGGCTCACTCTGTCATGTTGAATACAGCCGCCCACTTCTTCAAGCAACTGTTAGAAGGAGCCAACCTCCCCTTGTGTTACCACCATGTTCTCGTGGACTCTCTGTACCCGAAGAGACCGAGCGCTGACTTGACATTTTCACCTGATCTACAAATACCACAAAAAAAAGCCACAAACTTTCTGTGTAATCACCAGAGTTGAACTTCATGTGCAAGTAACACAAGCTGCATAATCCATCTCCTTCTACCTTAGGCCACAAACCTATTAAAAACCCTACCTAGTGTACAGTATGAGCTGTGACGCCAGCTGCACTTTGGCCTGCACATCGACTCCATGGTGGTGATGTCAGTAATGATTATTGTTTCACACATGATCTTCTGGTGAGGCTCCTCATTCATGTGATTTCTATAGAACCTTAATGACCGGTGCCTCTCCCTCTGCTACGTATCAGAGTGGTGTTGCACGGCTACGTTGGTCTTCAAAGCAATTATTCTCGTTTCCTTATTACCTTCGCCAAGGAGGTTACGTTTGTGTGTGTGTTTGACTGATAATTGGCGGGATTACGCAAATACTACTGTACAGACTACCATGAACCTTGGAGGAAGGATGCGCTATGGATCAGGGAAGAACCCATCAAATCTTGGTGCGGATCTGTATCATATCTTTTCTTTCTTCTTTATTTCTTTGTTATTACGAGATAGGACGAAAGAAATTAGATTGTTTAATCTGTAATATGACGGCTTGTTCTTGCCTCCGCCGAGGAGATTTTGTTTTCATTACTGTTTATCTCTCTGTTAGCAGGATTATGAAAAAACTACTCAAGCGAAACATCCAAAACATGGTGGAAGGGTGGGGTTAACCTGTGGAGCAGATTTGATTCAGGGGGTGGACCCAGGATTTTTTTTTGACCTTCTTTTAGATTTAATCTATGAGCATTTGCATTTTGATACAGGTTGATTGAATCAAAGGGGACGGTTGGGCGCTAATCTAGTGCTTGAGCCTCGTGTTTAACTTTATTTGACTAAAGTGGCTTCTTTCTCTTTTGTCTTCGTAGGTTATTGCTGAAGATGCAAGCCTCAACTGTCTCACCTGTGACCAACACTACTGCACTTTCAAACACCACCGTCACAAAGTCCCAAGAACAAATCCTCATCCAGAGTAAGGATAACCCACATTGCGTTCATGTTTGTGTTTTGTCTTCTTCAGTTGCATATTGATAAGACATCCATGTGAGGTGTTAGTTATATCAACCATCAGAGCCTCCCGCATCCTCTCCAGGAACTTTAGTTTAAAAAATATTATATGATAAGCCAAGCCTCTAAAATAACAACCTATTGCATCATGCAGCATTGCATGGGAGTGGCACTCGTGCATTTAATGAAACATTAAACATAATCTGATGTTCTGTTTGCCTGTGAGTAATCTCGTTGCTAAGCATTGCTTACTGCTTCAAGTGGAGCAGTTAGCCTGCAAATGCACATTTTAGAAGAAAAGAAAAAACTATGGTTCATCTCTTAAATGACTCATTCCTCCTCTTTCTGTGTCTGTCAGGTTCTGGGGCTATGATCGCCATCATCGTCATAGGTATCATCATCATTCTCGCCATTCTACTGATCATCCTGAAGACGTACAACAGGTAGAGCCGCATTCCTGCTTGACACCACAATTCCTGCCCTCTGAATGTCACAACCAGTACAATTCCAGCCATGCTATTTTTATCGGAGGAACAATGAACAGCTTTTGTATCATTATCTTTTCATTAGGCTCCGTCCGTGAGACCCAAAAAAATTAAGTAAACATCACCCATTTTGTTGAATCGGTATTCACTCTATTATATTGATTTATTTATACATGGTTTGATATGTAACCTCTTCACACCACTCACATGAAAACAGTACCTCCAAAGAGGGCTGTTCCACTGTGAGACTGTTTAGTCTGGAAGTTCAGATAAAAGATTTCTGATTTTGTTTGCCCTTGGGTTGTATTGACCAGCAAGTCAGACACTTTAGACTCTACTGATCCTTGATGTGTCATCGCTCATGTCTCTTAATCTAAAGGCCAAATAAAGTCTAAGAGAAGAACATATGGCAGAAAAAAGTTTGGAAGCAGTAACATTCAATATAAAAAGATTTCCTGAGAAGATATGAGGGAATTTATTTTTAATTCAAATTAAAGTCCAATATTACACACAAAGTTTACTAAAACTCTCAAGTCAATAGTAGAATAAACCTTGTCAGTTCATCTATGTGATGAATTTTATTTTGAATACTAAACTCTTATTATTATTATTAAGCATCTTATTGTGCACTTCTCACAGTTTCAGCTGGTTATATCTACTTTCTATTATGTTTTTATGTGTAAGTCATAACAATTCCTCATATACGACAAGATGACAAGTGTGTTGTGTGTAAAGTTTCAAAGTTTCAAAGTAAGTAGTAACTACAGCTGTCAATCATTATGTTTCGTAAAATGGAAAAATGCTCGTAAAAAGTACCTCCTATCGTTTATTACCGTAGGTGTGACAAATGTGCTCTGTAATGCTTTGCCACTGTAAAGCTCAGGGTCGTGAACCCCCAAGGGATTGTATCAATAATCTATGGGGTCACAAAATGATGAATGAGAATAGAACACAGTAACACATGTTAGTTAAGATTCATATTAGGGCAACAAATGCCAAAGTATATTAATAAAGATGGATTATTTTATTCAGTTTTGTTTTAACATTGTTTCTTTCCTATTTTCATTTCATGCGTTTGGTATCTTTTGTAATTTTTCAAATATTTAAAAACCATGTCCTGTTAGATATGAGCGATGTGAGATCTAATCTAACATGGTCTGATTGTTTCCAGGTGGACCCATGCATCCAGAGTCCTGGGAGGGAGCACCAAACCTCGTCCGAAGATGTCACAGTCCACAGTGCACAGCAGCATGCCGCTAAGCCCCCTGGGAATCAGCTCCGTGTCGAGCAGCATCGTCAACTCCAACCTGGCCTCAGAGAACAGCTTCCACCTGCCCAGAGCGGAGCTGACCAGCGTGGAGGAGAACCACATAGAGCAGTACAGCACCACCAGCAGCTCCACCGTGGTCACCATACATGAATCTCCGTCGCTGGGGAACACATAGCACCATGACTGCACTCAAGTCTCACAACAGGCATGGACTGCTGCGCCGTCCTCGTTGACTGAATCCTGTGGAAACTCAACCTGTGACGTCAGAGTTGTCACTGTCAATCTTCTCCAACTGAGCCACTGCTGGTCACTACAGGGACATACGTCATTTTGGTGTACACAGACACACACCATTAACAAAATGGTACCAGACACAGACGCAATGGATCACATGAAGGATGTTGCATGAAGAAAGCGTGTTTAGCGTATAGACACCATCAAGTTTCTTACTGTTTGTACTATTTGTTGATGTTGTTTGTTGATGTTTTCAGTACTAAAACCATGAAGAATATGTATAGTAAAGGCTGTAATGGCTCGACGATGCTGGTCATAAGTGTGTACATTTCTGCATAAAAGGATAACTCTATATGTATATATATATATGTAGAATTAGTGTAACAGAAAATAAAGACAGTGTGCTGGATGATAATGGTTACCATCCTTTTTACAGGTCATAACTTGAAAGAGCAGATTTATATCTATAAACAATATTCCTTGATGAAAGTGGTTCCCCTGGCATCACGCTGTCTTTGTCTTCTGCCCCCACAGATTCTCACAGGTTAGTTTTACTTTAATGAATCTCTCGAATGTCAATGAAATTTGTTTTTACTATGTAGAATGAAGAGACCACAGAGAAATAGCTGAACACACTGATGTGAGTTCTCTGTTTTTCAAAGTTGGCACCAAAAGGACTTTGCACTTTATTTTCATTGTTCACTGTGTTTGTATTGTTTGTGGCTCTTTAGTGAAAGAAAAGAGATGAAATAAAAAATGTCATGTTTCTAAATGTGGCGGCTTGTAATTTGTGCGGAAGAAAGTGTGACATAAAGCTGGGGGGAATATTAAAAGGATATAAGAACAGCAGAGGAGAGAAGAGAAAAAAGAGAGGAAAATAAAAGAACATTTGTATTTGAATAAATTATTATAGTTATGGTTAGTAGTATTATTGTTATTTTTGAATTAATATTATATTTCTTATTATTGTCGTTATAATTAGGGTCCGAGCACTGACAAGCACAGACAGACAGTGACCCCCCCCCCTTAATTTATTTGTGTTATTATATTTACATTTACAAGATATTGTGAAATTAATAGGTGGTTGAAGTCCTGCCAATTTTAGGGGTTCAGTATCTTGCCAAGGACATGCAGATGGGGAAGAGTGGGGATTGAACCCCCAACCTTCTTCTTGGAGAACGGCCACTCTACCCTCTATGGCCTAGGCCAATCCTATATTAACATTAAGGATTGGATTACCTGTTTATTCACCTGAGAAACTGTAAAATTGTATTTTCTACTTTACTACATATATTTGACAGCCTTACTTAAAAGTTACTTTTTATTTTTAGATACTGGATGACTTAACATGCTTTAAAAACCTGTTGTTAGAGAATAACCCAGTAATTTCCAGCCATGGCTTCTGACGACTTACAATAATCACAGTGTGGGACAAATTTAATTTAATATAATTCTGAAAATTCATGCAAAACCTTCTAGTTTATATTCGGTGATCAAATAAATGACATATTGTTCCCATCAACTAGTTGATATTGATTTTTCCTGTTACCTTCTCATCCTCGTACTTTGAAAAGTTGCAAGGCTGCATTCAAGACAACTAGACGTGTTGTAGAATGTTACATTTCTAGACGAACTCTTCACTAAAATAAGTTCTGTAGCTTAATTCAATTGAATTTATTATTTGTATAACATCAGATATAATATCACATAGATATTATATCATATGGATATAATTGAGGGTGTTCATTATTTTTACGAACGTTAAAGTTGACTCACAAACACGGAGCGCTCTTGAACGCCACCTCACCGCGGCTGTTTACATCACGATGGTGACTATAGGTGAGTGGAGCTAACAAGCTAATTCATCCTCATATTCACTATTATCTTTAAATCACGTGTGTGTTCTGGTTTAGACCAGTTTCCTCTTCATTACCAGGCTTAGTAACGCCAAACAAACCCAACAGGGGCGAACACTATGCTAAGGAGGTTAGCTTACTCTCAAGAATGTCTGTAGCCCAGATGCTAACAGCAAGGTGTATGCTGTTAGCCCCCACGGCTAAGCTATGCTATGCTACATCACTAGCAGGTGATATTAGTGGTGACTGGGGTCTGTTCCCTTGCAGTGGAGCTGCTCAGCCTCCTGCTGGTGTCGGTGCTGTGGGGCTGCACCAACCCCTTCCTGAAGAGGGGCTCCGCGGGGATAGAGGATGTGAGCGGCTCCAGCAGAGTGAGCCAGCTGCTGGCGGAGGTCAAGTTTCTGTTCCTCAACACGAAGGTAAAAGCTGACCCCAGTTCAGTCCTGCACAGGTCGACTCAGATTGATCGATATAGCAACGGGAAATCAGACAGATAGATACTTAATGGATCCAGAATCAACAGGTGCTTTACAATTATGACTGAGGAACACAAGCATGGAGAAACTATAAGATGTACATTGCTAGATAAAACAAATCTAAAAAGAGGCAGATACAGGAAAAGGCAGAAAAGTTAAATGGTCTGTATTAATATATTGCTTTTCTCAGACTGCTGACCACTCAATGCTCTTTACAGAACATTTTAACAGTCACCTATTCCCACACACATTCATACATCGCATCTATGTGCAGCAATTTGGGGTTCAGTGTCTTCCTCAAGGACACATCAGCATGTGGAAGACTGGGATCAAAGTGCTGACCTTCTGGTGAGAGGAGGACCGCTCCGACCTCCGAGCCACATAATGATTAACGTGACCAGAATCATAACACAGACTCAAGCTGGATTAAAAGCAAGATTGAAAAGGTCGGAGTTGTTATGAGGATGATCTCAGTGAGCTGGAGGCAGGATGTGGAACCAGAGAGGACTAGCAAAGGACTGGGATGTTTTAATACCTATCTAGTGTGGTTATTTTGTTGCTATATAAATTGAAATATTAGATATAAGTCAACAACTGACTGACAAATCCAATAAAGTTAGTACAATAACAGAAAGCTTATATAAATAAAGTGCATCTCAAAAAGTGCGTGATTTAAGAAATATAATTAAAAAAGGGTTAGGGTTCTCAGCTGGTAAAAGCTACATGTCACATGTGTGATATCATTGCTTTTACTTAGAATTTAATAATTTCACTCTCTCTGCCGTCTCCATCAGTACCTGGTCCCTTTCCTCCTGAACCAGTGTGGCTCTTTGGTCTACTACTACACACTCTCCACTGCAGGTGAGCTAGACACTTAGGTTACAGTTAGAGATGACTAATACAACAATATTTGCACTTTTCCAGCCATGAGACATTAGTACGTTTACATGGACAGCAATCTTCCGACATTAACCCGATTGAACTATAGTCTGAATGCAAACAGTATTTTCCTATTATCTTAACCTGAGACTCAGAATAAGCAATAATCAAATGAAGACATGTGGAGAATCTGACCTTTAAAACATTACATTTGACATGTTTATGTGTCAATCCCATCATAACATCATACTGGAGCTTTCACAGTATATTGCGACATTGACATTCAAAACTACCAACTGCTTGATGACACGTGCGTGAGTTGTAGCTTTTAAAAATTATTCTTTTAGCAATTAATGTAAACACGATAATATTAATATTGTCTTATTCAGAATAAGACCAATAGGTGGAATATTAGTGTCCATGTAAATGCATTCACTGTCACAAGGAATCGCTGCATTCAAGTCGTATGATCACTTTGAGTTGAAATACTTTTGATAGCAAAATTTTGTATCTAATATTCTCTCACTCTTTATTCAGAGTTATCTTTCGTTGTCCCTGTGGCCAATTCGCTCACATTCCTTTGCACTCTGCTCACCGGCAAGTTACTGGGTGAAGAGTTTGGAGGCAAACGTAAGTCTGACATGTCGCTGATACTCATACAGAAGCTTGCTTTCCCGTATCGGGCCAGTCACACAGATATAGGAATTAAGATGCTCCAAGACACAAACTCTGGAAAATGTCTGGAACAATCAACTCAAACATTCGCATACAGCCCATTTGTAAAATATCAGGAAAATGTTTGTAGTTCAGAGCTGGTGTGAAAGCAGCTTTGCTGTCCTGGTTTTGTTATAACTTCTCTTTTTTAACTTTTATGTTCTGTCTATCCTCCCCCTCCCCTCACTCTGCAGAGGCTGTTGCCGGGATGTTTCTCACCATGGCTGGAATCACTATGTGTGTGATAAGTTCCATCGAGGACAAAGACGCAGTGCAGCAGAATATAAACCAGTCTGTGCACTGACGGCGATCGGAATGGGAGCAACTTCTCCAGAACGTTCAAATGTTTCCTCGGCAGGAAGTAAAGAAGGCGTTAAACGCTGGAGCAGGAATGAAGGGGCCAATTTAGATTCAGAGAACGTCTCCTCAGAGCGACAGTTGTGCTGAATTGTGCCTAAATAAAGGTTCAGAGGACCTGGTCAGAGACTCTCACACGGAGTTGGAAGGGGAAGTGAGTTCATGTGGAGTTCACCCCGGAGCTAGGTTAGATTTATGGTGCTCACATAGAGATCGGTGGTTGGTGGTTGTTAACTTTTACTCGCAGGCACCCTGCTGCCCCGCCATGGGACTGGCATCTGCATAAAAATAGAGAACAAATTCAAATAAGGCTGGTGTTTAAAATGGACCAAAGAGATGTCACCTCCTGGTCTAACTGGGACATTAACTGCTGAGCAGGAGGATAATACATTTCTGCAATATATATATATATGATTTAATACTGAGGTGGAGGGACCACTGTTACTGTCTCAAGTTCTTTGTGAAGCAGTAATAAAACACAACTAAGTGCTAAAAGTGTGAGTGACCTTGTTTTCTCATTCAACAGTATTCAGAAAGAATTCGCATGTATCTTAATGTTTTTATTTTCACAGTATTTTTAAATGGAAACAGAGCACTGTACAGATTACTCTTGCATCTATTCAGCTTGTCATGAATAAAATAAAAAAAATGTTAGCAAAACATCATTTTCAGGTTTGTTCTTCACATATCCGACACAGTTAAGACTTCAAATGTCACAAATATTGTCTCTTATGTACACATTGTAAATGAATGCCATCTACTCACATCTAAATCAGATATATCCCCTGTAAAACAATGTGGTCACAATATCATCTACACTTTACAATATAATCCAATCAAATGCAAATCCCTGTAACAAATACAACCCACTTGAAACTTATGGTGATAAGTTTTTTATTAGCCATGCTAGTACTGGCTCTGGGGATGACAATTTAATAACAAGTGTTGGATGAAGTGCTTTGTCAACTTTTATCCAAAACTGTCATAAGTTTAAAATTTCAGTTTCAACACTGGTTTATGTTACATCTTCCTCTGCTGTTTACTGCTAGTCGGGAAGTGTTAGCACGCTAACACACTAAACTAGGCCAGTGATAGCACTGTTACGAGGAGCATGCTAGCATACAGAATTTGGCATTTAACACCTGGGTACAGCTCGAAAGAGGTGCTAGCATGACTAATTCTAAAAAAAGATATCTAAATTCTCAAAGACAGTTTCTATCATTATAGGTTTGTTCGAGTGCTCGTTGTTTTTAATATTTATTTGATGCTTTCAAAACAAAATGACTGACAGCTGGTTGAGTTGGACCTTTGCCATCTCTATGCTCGAATGCACAAGATGGCAGCGTTCATATCCGGGATATTTGGGCTTCATTTGTGGATAGTGGGAGGAAATGGAGATGTGATATCCATCGTTAAATATAGTCTCTGATTTCACTCTTTGATCATTTGTCTTTGCAAATGTATCGTACAACAGTTTCTGATATTGTCTCCACTTCCTGTTGTGTTTGTTCTAATTACGTTTGAGCGAAGTCACATTCTTGTCTCTCTTTCTAAAACAAAACAACATAAATTCATGTTACTCGGCTCATCATCACAGTTTAAGTACCATTAACTATAACATTCATTCAGCTGCATAGGTTGTGCTGAAGCAGTAACTGCCTGGTTATCTGCTGTGGCTCAGGGCTCATTATGCTGACGGGACCTTGAATCCTCTGTGCTCCTCATTCACTAGTTGTCCTCCTGGTGGTTCTGTTCTGCTGTGTTTGATGGGACATCCTGTCGGTTAACCTGTTAGAACAATTCATTAAAACAGTGAAAGCATCTTAACTGGGCCTATGATGATAATGTCATGTGATTACATCGTGGGGTGGGTACACTTGCCTTTTCCTGCGTGTTCTTTCCCTGGGAATCCTGAGAAGTGGATGATGAAGGTCTTGGAGATGTGTGCTTCAGCTCAGGCTCCTTTAGAAACGAGATACAAAGTGACTGCTGTCTTTTTGTGTCTGTGTACAAATAAAGGTAAGAAGTAACTTATACAAAAGTTATATTTAGCCCCTGTCCCTTTGTTAGTTAGTTAGCTGGAAGGATGGAACATGTGCTAAGAAGGAATCCATTCAAATTTGGGGTGGATCTGGACAAAGGGGCAGATCCGAGGAGTTTTTCTGACTTTCTTTAAGAATGTGACATTTTTTAAATAATGCTAAAGATTTCCTAGGGATTAATTCATGGGTCCCGATTGAACAACATCAGATATATTTAGGGGACTTACATCTATGAGTGTGTGCAATTTGGTGCAATTGATTTCGAGGGGATTATGCCCTCCACTGAGCGGCATGATTGTTGCTTCAAGTGTGTGTTGCTCTGTGTACCTGTATGTCAGCAGACTTCTCCGTCCAGTTTTCTCTCTCTTCTACACCATTTTGTTGAGATGACTCTACCTTCTTGAGAAAAAGAAAAAAATATGAACCGATTTACACAGAAAAAATTAACTGAATCGGTTCATCAAGACAAGCGTGTCCTGCAAACGTAACCACTAACTCACACATAATGCATCTGTTTTACATTCTATTTGTGTGGTTTGAGGTTTTTTGCTTTTTCCAATTTCAGATTATCTGTTAACTATCAAATATCATATTCTTTTTAATAATTTGTGCAAACGATGATCCAATAATAGCACCATCGCACAAATTCTCATCCAGAACATCATCCCCATAAATTATTACCTCAATGTCTGGCCACTGTGTCAAACAAAAATGCCCCAGACTGTAATTGAGAGTGAATGAATGTAAAAGACAGTGATTTGGAGAGAAAATAAAATGTATACTTGATGCTTACCTGCTGTGCGCTGTGCAGAGGATCATCTCTGTGGTTCCCCTCTTCATCCTCCACTGTTTCTGCCACTCTCTTTGAAAGGATACAGGGGACAGATTATTGTTTATACGACTATCAGTGTTAAATTTGTTCCCTTGCGCAATATCTTTTAACTGCAGCATTGTACAAAACACAGAGATGAACGTTAACCTGGTCAACAGGAATCTCTGTAGCTGTATTCTCATCCTCCTGCACCTCCTCAGCTCCTCGCATCTCCTCTCTCCTCTTCCGTGCTGCTCTTTTAAAGATGCTGGGCTGGACTGTGATAAACAGGCATCAATATGACTCTTTTATTTGTACTTGTTTTGAATATGAAGACATCAGACCATATATTTAGTTATGATTTGATACGGCTCCTGACCAGATCCATTAGTCTTGTCTGACCTCTGTTCTTGCGGATCTTCACCGGCCTGGCAAAGAATACAGACATCTCATCTGCTCCCTGTCTCCTGCTCCTCTGCTGGGAGGCTTGTGGAGGTCCAGCTTCGTCTCCTGTTGACTTTACCCTCCGACCATCTGACTGAGTATTACACATAGAGGGGGGGAAAAAGCCTACTCACTTGTGTATTCATGGACAGCACACCAATTAACAGTCCCAATATAGATCCTGTAGTGTCAATAAAATACAGAGGAATGAATTGCTTTTACCTCTGGGGAGTCGAGGAGAGCAGAGTCGCTGTACTGGTCTGCTGGACCACTTCCTGTTTTCCTGTTCTGAGAGAAAAATATAATATACAAACATATAAATAAAAAAGACGTGGCAGATTTGTTTTTCAGTTAGTTTTTTTGGAATGCCTGGAATGTTGCTACAGTAAAACAATGAAAAGAATCATAATCTTTATATATCACTTTTCAAAATCCAGATACCAATGTGTTTAACAGTACACAGTTTAAAAAATGAATAGACAATTGGAATGCTTTAAAGATTTAATTGACTGTACCTCAGCTCTTCTCATCAGTCTTCTCTTTCCTGGGTAATATCTACATAATAAAGTGTGAAAAAAATAAGAGACAAGAGTAAATATGATCTTTTTGTTCATATTCGTTTGCAAAGAAGCCCATAAACATACATGCATATAAGGACTTGTATTGAGGACCCTGCATAACAGTACCTGTCTGCACCATTTGAAACCAGCAGCTCCACATATGGAAGTTTCTTAAACCTCTCGGTTCCCACGGCAACGTAGCAGAGTCCGGTCTCCAGCTCCCCAGCTGAGGTCACAGTCACTCCCTCCATAGAACACAACCTGATCACGCAGTGTAGAGCTTTGATTTAGTGCCTTTCCACAGACGTATATCTATAAATCTGTCAGCGTCACAGACCTGCGCACGGCTCCTGTTCGCAGACAGACCTTCTCTGTGACCAGACTCAGGACCTGCTCCAGATCCTGCTGCGTGCTCCGAGGAATGATGAACCGAAATGGCGGACATAGGATATCGCCATTACGGAAAACACTGGACACAAGCATCAAAGCAGAAGTTTGCGTTTTGTCTTCGAAAACAGGACACAGGAAGAGTTTTTGGTCACTGTAATTCTACATGTCTGTGTTGGCCACGATGAGATGTCTTGTGCAGTCCAGCCAAACATGACCTGATGATGGCGCTAGAGGAAAGGTCTGATGGTCACCAAGGTAATTACCAATGGGCCCCTACAGGCTCATGTTGGGTATCCATCCACACTGCTTTTGATCCCCTGACTCGTCGATCACCGGGTCAAAGTTATATGAAATATCTAAAGAGCTACTACACAGGCTTAACTGACACATTCATGGTCCCCAGAGGATGGCAACTAATGCCTTTGTTGGTCCATCCTCTGACTTTTCCTCTAGTTCCACCATGGGGATGACATTTATGGTTTTTAGACAAATATCTAGACAACTGTTGTATGGATTGCCATGAAATCTAGTACTTAGTATCTAGTTCCCTTAAGGATGATCTGCAGAAACAATGGGGACCCTCAGACCTTTCCTCCAGCGCCACCATCAGGTCATGTTTGGCTGAACTTTATGATGCATTTTTCCACTAAACTACAAAATACATATGTACATGGACATCCTGTTTTAAGTCACTCTGAGATACAGTCTTCATGTGCTAATGTTCATTATGTGTGGGTTTTTCCAACTCACTGTATAATGCAGGGCAAAGGTATAAACTTCCTCCATTTAGCTGAGACATTTGGCCTCTGTGCTGCTTTAGCCTGGAGGAGACATTCAGAAAATCAGATGCGTGGTACGGTAATCTCGTCATTTCCTCAGCAAAATTTAACATTCCCTCATTAGATTTCCATCATCCATGTCCTGCACATCAATTACACCGAACGTCCATCGCTGCAAAATCCCTCTACCCAAATCTGTAATGACTGACTAACTATTCTGCTCATGTCAGCACGAACGCCGCAGCCATGGAAACTGACGTCACGCTGCCACTTCTGCGATGATACTTTAACGAAGCGTATCTGATCCTCTCGGGCTCCGCTCCTACGTTGTCTCATATCAATGAAATCTGCTGCCAATATCCGTGTCTGCTTAGCCAGAATAGCTGGAACAATTCAACTCAGAGCAAAGCTTGTCATTGAAAATCTTCCCTTATTGTTTTGCTTTGAAGGGGCAGCGATTTAATCCATTTACAGTGTCTCCCAGCAGAGAGGCCTGCCCAGACATGCACGCGGCCAGATAACATTGTCCGGAAGCATTAACTCTTTGTTTCGCCGGCAGGATAAGACGCTCACTTATACGGACACACTTCCTGCATTGCTCCACAGCAACCACAACGCAGGCATGTGAGGTTTTAAAACCCCCGGACTCCAGATAAAACAAATCTGCTTTCCACATGGCCGACACCCAAGGCACACACAATTACTCTGTACTCTTTTATGTTCTGCAGAAAACGTAACACTGACGGTTTAAGACTGAGAACACAATCTGCGTCTGATGAACCAGGCGGCCGTTGCTGCCAGCTGTTCAGAATACAAAGCGAGCACTTGTGGGCTTGAGTGGCTCTGAGTGTGTTCTTGTGTGTGTTGCTCTGAAATCAATTTGAATTTGAAGAGAGCTTACGCCGACAATAATGCTACATCTTCATCATTTTCCTCTGGCAGGGAGGTTATGTTTTCTGTCTTTGTCCAAGTGATTGTTTGTTGATTGGTCGATTTGATTGTTAACAGGACAACTCAAAAACTACTCAACCAATTTCAATGAATTGTTGTGGAGGCTTGAGGTACGACCCAAGGATCCAGATCCAGTGCCTGAGACTCCCAGAGACAAATCCGAATATAAATTTGGATTTAGGACATTTTATAGTGTTTCATAAGCTGGATCTTTCCGCCATTTTAGTTTTTCGGTTGGTTTGTGTGTTTAACAGCAGGATTACGCAAATGACCCAGAACTTGCTGGAGGGACTTCATATCCCATCTGTCCTAGGAACGCCACGAGATCCCAATGGAAGAGCTAGAAAATGTGGATAGATGGAGGGATGTCTGGGGTAGTCTTCCTGACCAGCTTCCTCCTCAACCTGAGCCCGGTTAAGGGGACGACAATGGATGGATGGACTTTCTTTAACATTGTGAGATGTCTATGAAATGTGTCCCAGTAAATATTTTTGGGATCTTGAAGTCAGGCACATTTAGTGACCTGATCTATAAGTGTGAGTGCCATGAGTTGAGTTCAAATTCATCAGTGAATTAAATATCTGATAATCTCTAGGATTTTGTGATCTCTGACAATATCCAACAGAAAAACTATTAAAAAACCATTAGCGACATGGGCTAAGAAAGAATACATTATATTTTTGGGCGAATCCAAAACTCATCCCTTTCTGTTACATTATTCGATTTTTGGACTCAGGGAATAATTCATGTATATTAATGAAAGAAATCAAGCATATTTGTGGGACTGATATCTTTGAGTGTTTGTCGGTGGGTTTAATTTATCTCTGATCATCTCTGGGACCTCTGATGATAGCCGACTGTAATTACTTTGTCTAATGTCTCGTGAGAGGCTTGAAAGGTCACCATGGACAGAACCATCTTTAGCCTATTATTAACGCTACGAGCAAAGAGTGACCTATGAACATGCACAAAGAACATGTGACACGTGTCGTCTCATTTACAGGCAATTGGGAACTTTTATCTGTAATGGAAAATCCTGCAGTCGGACTGGAGGTGCATTCCTCATGGTTAGACGGGGGTTAATGAATGATGGACTGTACTATTAAAAGGAAGTGGGCAATATGAGAAAATAAACCTACCTGGGGTTCTTCACGGGTGGCAGGCTGCTTTTTTGATCCTACGCTCAGGTAGCTGTTCACAAAGACAGCAGATATGATAAAGAGAAGAACACACACAACAATACTTAATCTTTTTTACAAACAACAAAACAACAGGTTTAAAGACTGTAAGCCTTCTATTAGAGAAATATCTTCAGTACTCACTCCAGTTTCTTGAACCTCTCAAAGCCAGCAGCGACGTACTGGGAACCCGTTCGAAGGTCCTGGAGGTCTGCGACCCTGTGGCCCTGCCTCGGGGTGTACAGGGTCCTGATGGCGAGCTGGGCACCGATGTTCTGGGTCACCTCGTTCAGAAAAGCCTCCATGGTGCCCACTTGCCGCTGGTTGACCACGAACCTCCGTCCACTGTAGAAGGGGTCACCATTCCTGTACACCACCACGTTCTTCACCGGAGGCAGGAGAGCGGTGGTGGCTGCAGTGCTACCAGCCATCTCTGAGCCAGCTGGGACCCACACAAACACACACGCACACACACACCACACACCGACACACACAGAAACACACACACAGTTCAAAAAGGCTTTTTTAGAATTTCTTAGTCCACACACACAATTGTTCAATCATTCACTGACCATTTCCACACAACAGATACACTCACACTCTCACCTTTTGGGTCAAACTTGTGCAGAACAACTCATCAATACAAACACATGATCTCTGATCCGTAGAGACGCAGCTCAGTCAGTCAGTCAGTAACAAGCCGATGAAAATGAAGGTGCAAAGAAGAAGCAGGGAGATCACAGGATTGAAGGCAAAGGTGAAAAGCTGTCCCCTCCTGTTGTTGTGGACTGGACTCCCACTCACCACGTTCTGCTCGTCGCTGTTCCCTCTCACACACTCTACACTCTCCACTGATGGCGGTGAGTATTTCCTGGTTGCCATGGCAGCGTGGCCAGCAATGACTGGCTTTGCGGGTCAAACCATCGGCAGCAACCACAACAAAAGACACAGATAGAGGAGGGGAGAATGGGTGGGTGGCTGCGTTGTTAGCCCAGTTCAATAGAAATATATCATGGACACAAATAAGAGCAAGAACCAGAAGGTGACAGAGCCATTACTTTTATTTTGAAAAAAAATCCACACAAGTCTTTTTAACGACAACAATTAAAATAAGGCTTCTTTTGGAGGAAAGGGCATCTTGGGATATATTTTTAACCTTTAGTGATACTTTTTAACCTTTAAGACACTAATAGAATATGACAACAGCAGTTTAATAGGAGCCTCTGGTGTGAATGAGCGCCCTGTGATGAGTGAGGAGCTCATTCATTGGAGTCCATCGTCTACATGGGAAATTTGAGCTTCTGTGAGACTAAACACAAACTTGTTTAGAGCCACGGATCCTCCCATGAGTTCCTTTCAATAGAGCTTCTTCTTACACAATAGTTAACTACCTTGGCCTCTTGCAAGTCATGCTACAAAGACAATATAAGTTAAACTTGTGCACTGACAACTAGAAAACAACACCAAAGAGAAACTGTTTAAGAAAAATAACATTTATTTGTTTTTTTATTTACATTAACAAAAAACATGTTTAATCAAACACACAACAAACTTTTTTATAAATAATTTCTTTCAATTATTGTAAAAACAGTTAAAACTGCTTATATCTGAGTGACTTCTGGTGATGGACAGATGTAAGGCCTATCGTCTCATATTATTAACTTCATATAGATGACTTGTGCTGTCAGGATATGGTCAGTCTGTCCTTCAGGGATAAGTACTGGAGGGGAAAAGAAAAAGGGAAAACGATCATTCAACCTTTCGTGCTGTGAGGAGGATTTTACTTTTAAATTTACGTTTCGATTAACCGATTCAAAACAATGTGATCATAAGGACAGAAACTATGACTAAACTCATCCTGCTTTTTGGAAACAAATGTTTTTCATTTTCATTATTTGTATTTCTAGAGGATGTTGCAATTTATAAATTTTACATGTACACTGATAAGGACCTATAAGTCTAAAATATAGATTAACAAACTAAAAACTAAAATGTGTGTTCTGTTAAGTTATAGATGGATGAACAAAACACTCAAATACATGACCACAAATCTATATATGGTTACGGGTTTACAGTTCAAATCATTACATACATAGACAAACATGTTTCAATGTGATTTTCTGTGTAGAGCTGCATAATACAAAAATTTGAAAAACACAACATTTTCTGAATCCAAATCTAGTTTACAGGTAATACTGTCTTTGTCTTTAAATAAGAGTCTCAGAAACTCTAGGGAGAATCAGAAAAACACAACGTAAACTTCAAGTCCTGTGCAGGACCGAATAACTTCTGATTATTGATGGTCTTTTTTCTTAAAGTGTAAAGTTAGGGCAGGTCAGTGGGGGAGTGAGGATAGAGGGCATGCGGCAACCCGACAGTTCCTGAACGCACGCACTGGGGAAAGTTTTAACAGAATTAATGCTACTTCTTCAACCTTTTGTACTGACTTATCTTCTGGGGCCACTGAATAAATTCTGCCCTGCACAGTCGAGGCAATTTTCTTTCAGCAGGAGACTGCCACTGCTGAATAACCGTAAGGAAACACTACATCTCCCCCTTTCTCCGTCTCACCTTTTTCCTGCTTTCAATGGCCTGTTGAAGCCAGACCAGCTCCATGGTCAGCGTGTTTCTATGGAGACGCAGGGCCTCCGGAGTGCGGGGCACCTCCTGAGCCAAGCAGTACTGCCGGGGACCTGAACAGGAGATGAGGAAATTCAAATTGACTGGTAAGGTCTTCTCACTACACCAGATGTGAAACTAAATATGAAACTACACACAACATGTCACAACAATCTTCTCCTCCTGTTTTTTTGCTCCACTAAACATGTGAAAAAAACATTACACTATGCTGAGACAGTACTTTTTTGAGTGTTGTAAATTTTCTTGAGGCCATTTAAAAATGTATACAGAGGTCACTGACTCATCTATGACATAGTTAACCATTCAGGTATCTATTTTTCCAGTTCTTAGACAAGATTTGTGTTGAAACTTTATCAAATTATTTGTCAATAGACTGTATTTTGAATTTTTCTAGCTTCTAAAAAACTTCTAAAAGTTGTATGCTTTTCACTTTTATAGTTTTGTACATTATACATCATTGATTTATGTTCTTTTGGCAAAACCAAGCAATCGGTAGACATCTACTTGAGTTCTTGAAAACTGTGATGTGCTTTTTCCTCACACATTTTGAAATGTTGCCAACTCTCACCCTGGTGACAGTGGTTCTCCAAACTGCTCCAGAGGGAGGTGGAGTCTCCTATGCTGTCCCCTGCCTCTTCATGTTGATCTCCCTCCTGCTCCCTCTGTCCAGGGCCCTCCGCGTCTCTGTCACAGCCCCTGGAAAGATGGGCTTGACCTTTGGTCTCTGACCCATCTCTCTCAGCCTCTATCTTCTTCAAAAGGAAAGTCTGGGCTTCCTCTCTGTCCCGCGATGGCGCTGCTCTAGATCTCCCAGGACAGGTGCCCCTCTCATCATAACAACTCCAGTTACCTACAGTGTCTGTGAAGTGAGGGATGGGGATAACCGTGCTCGTCCACTGCAGGTGCCTCAGACCTCCATCGATCTCTTTCACTATGTCCTCAAAGTCTTCACGTGCACGACCTACTTCCCGTCTCACCAGGTATCCACGTGCACGCGCCTAATAAGAAGAGAAGGGGAGATTACAACCTTAATTTAAAATTCACTTCAAGTAACTTTATTTAACCGATTGCAACCTACGTATCATTAACCACATACAACATACAGGAATCAAACACAACACACAACATATGCACATACACACACATGTAGATCGTGTTGCTGATCGTTAATCTCTCTGAGGTTTCTACGTTTTCCATGTCAATAGTGTTTGTTTTAGTAGTTTTTCCTTGATGAGGGTTAATAACAGAGGATGTCGCACCTCGTTAAGCCCCATGAGACCAAGTGTGATTTGTGAATATGCGATATACAAACAGAATTTGACGGATGGACGAGTGATAACTACTGACAATTAATGCTAAAGCAATAGCTAACACCAGCAGCTGGTCTCAAAGGTTAGCTCAAGTAGCTAAGTAAAGCAAGACGTCCGTAGGTATAAAGACGAAACTCGACTTTAGAGCAGGTGAGTTATTTTACGTAGTGTACGTTATTACCTGAAAGTGTGTGAGTGTCTTCTCCCACTTCCTCCTCTCCATTGCTATGGTAACGTGCAGGAGCGTGCTACGGAAAGCGGGAGAAGAAGTCAAACCTTGGATTTAGTTCCGGTGTCAAACTTAAAAAATAAAAGCACCCCGGTGCGGAATTTAACCGTGTGCATAAACCGGTTGAGTATTTAGCAAATTGTATCACCGTAAACACAGTTATATTAGAGATTTACGGTAAAAACTGTATTCAGTTTACCGAAATGACTCAAGAATAGGACCGTTAACATGTAGGTGGATTCTTTATTTTGGAAAACTGTTAACGGAAGTGACCCCGCGTTTGTTGTATATTCGGTTTTGTGATGTTGCTGCTCGTCACGTGTCGCTTTAAGTTTAAGTTTTTCGCCTCAAGTTAACGAACATGAGCGCCGGCTCCAACCAGAGGACTTTGTTCCAGACGTGGGGCTCCACCGGGCCCCAAAACAAATCCGCTCCACCGAGGAAAGATGGCGTGAAAGCCGCTGGACGGCGCAGGACTACCCCGAGCAACTCATCTCAGGTCCCCGCAACAGATCCTCCTCCTAACCCCCTGTGGACTGAGATCGGTCAGGGGTCCTCACACCCAGCGCAGACCCCCGCGAGGATAGAGGAGCCCTGTGCAGATGAAGATGACGACGATGATCTCATGGTGGTGGCTGTCTACGAGGCTGAGAAGAGCCTGCAACTTGACAATGCGAACTCTCCCCAAGATGACAACCCTGCAGGAGCAGAGGTCAGTGCCCGGTCTCCAGACCCCTCAGCTGGGCAGACATACCCAGAGCTCCCCGGCTTCGACAGCTCCTCAGCTAAAGTGTGGATCTACCCCACCAACTACCCCCTCAGGGAGTACCAGCTGAAGATCTCAGAGGCGGCTCTGTTCCACAACACACTGGTGTGTCTGCCCACTGGTCTGGGGAAAACCTTCATAGCCTCTGTGGTCATGTACAACTTCTACCGCTGGTACCCATCGGGGAAGATCGTGTTCATGGCCCCCACCAAACCCCTGGTGGCTCAGCAGATCGAAGCCTGCCACAAAGTGATGGGGACCCCACAGGCCCACATGGCTGAGCTGACAGGTAGAATATGTGTAAATGTATAAATGCAAAAATCTATATAATCTTTAAAGGGATACTTCACCCCAAAATGAAAACTCACTCATTAAGTACTCATCACTACGCCGACTGAGGTGGTGGCTGAAGTGTTTGAGTCTGTGAGACCCTTTTGGAGTTTCAGGGGGTAAACGCAATGCAGCCAAATTCAATACAGTTGAAGTAAATGGTGACCACCTCTTACAACAGAAAATCAACAGAAACAAAAGCACAACATGCCTCCATACTGCTCCTGTGGTGTCATCCACAAATTGTATTGGATTTGGCTGCAACGCTGTTTACCCCTGAAACTCCGAAAGTGTTTTGTGAACTCAAACGCATCACCCACCCCTCCATCGGCATAGTGCTTCATTTTTGGGTGAACCATCCCTTTTAAGGTATAACTAACAGGACAGGTTCTACCCACCCACAGGCAGCACAGCAGCCAAGCAGAGACAGGAGGTGTGGAGGTCCAAGCGCCTCTTCTTCCTCACCCCTCAGGTGATGGTGAACGATTTGTCCAGAGGCACGTGCCCAGCTCAGCAGGTGAAGTGCGTGGTGATCGATGAGGCCCACAAGGCGCTGGGCAACCACGCCTACTGTCAGGTACGCACGCTTCCTACTGATGAGCACAGCTTTCCTTTCTGTTCACTGTCATGTCAGTGCTGACCGTATTATTGTTGTATTTTACTCTCAAAGTCAAATTTTCATAGTGAACCTGCAATAAAAAAGAAGTGATAGTTCTTCTTCAAGTAAACCTAACTCTTTAAGTTTACAGGTTGTCAAACATCTGTGGAGACTGAAATCAGACTTATGGAACCGATTACAATCCATCCAATATCTATACTTCTTATAATCCAGATTTTAACAGTGGGAAAAGCATCTTGAACTCAGTGTGAAACTTTTATTGATATATAATAGGATTGGGTGATGTTTGCCAGGGAAGCTGTCCCTGTATCCATCTAGCATCTCTTATGATGCTACAAGACCATGGTGGAAAAATGTAAATCAATCTACTGGCAATAATACTGTCTATAGTTTATTTCATCGATGTAATTACTTCTCAGATTTCTCTTTCATTTATTATCAATTCCACCAGCTCATGTTAACTTTCCCACTGGGTAACCTTATCCATGAACAGATTCTTAATTGGTTTTCTAGAAATTGCACTGCACTATGATTTATTGTCATATTGGGAAATAAAATGACATATACTATATTAGGACAGGACTTGAGCTACTTGCCAACTTGTGTTTTTTTTGCAGCGATGCCTACTCAGGTTTGCATTGGAACACTTAGTTTATTAAATCTCCTGTCCATTTATAAATGATGCTGGTAATGTCCTCCACTTACTCTTCTCTCTGACACTCAGGTGATCAGACAGCTCGGCAGCCAGACTCTACAATTCCGCATCCTGGCCCTGAGCGCAACCCCAGGTGGCGATACAAAGGTGTCATGTATAATCTACAGTTATTTTATTGTTTTTTGTCTCTCTGGTCTAATGTGCTGTAAAAAATAATTTGCATGTCTTGCCTCCACCATTCCTCTTTTCTTCCATCCCTGCAGTCGGTGCAGTCGGTGATCTCTAATTTGCTCATCTCCCACATCGAGCTGCGTTCAGAGGAAAGCCCCGACATCCGGGCCCACTCCCACCAGCGCAGCGTGGAGAAAGTGGTGGTTCCGCTGGGAGACGCCCTCTCTGCTCACCAGGCGCGCTACCTGCAGGTAGGCCCACACCATGAAGCTTCATATTAAGCAAAAGAGAAAAAAAAACAACACCTGAATTGTCAGTCCAAGTCTAGAGAAACTAAATAGCAAGAATCAGCAAGAATTCAAAGTTGAGCCTTGAGTACAGTCCATGATTCCAAAGTTCCACTGTTGGATTTACAATGGTGACTTTTGTTTTTTGGTGCTTGGCTGCCACCTTGTGGTTAGTGTTTGCTGGCTTCGGCTCTGAAAAATCCTTCTCCCTGTTTTACACTTCTTACCCTCTCACTTATTTGGTTGTATACTGTGAACTGGTTCCAGGTGAATTGATTTGTCTCGGAACAGACGTACTATTGCACTTGTTGTTGTGGCTCTCTGTGTTATTAGACATTCTGGATTATTAATGCACCCTGCAGGCTGTCTGTCTGTCTGTCTGTCTGTCTGTCTGTCTGTCTGTCTGTCTGTCTGTCTGTCTCTCTCTCTCTCTCTCTCTCTCTCTCTCTCTCTCCTCTCTCTCTCTCTCTCTCTCTCTCTCTCTCTCTCTCTCTCTCTCTCTCTCTCGGTGCACCGCCTGATGTAGACTGTAAACGTGCAGCTACACTTTTAATCTGTCTCAGATGGTTGGGCAGCTGGAATGTGATGCCTGCATTTGGGAGTTTAGACCTGCTTTACATTCTTCCCTCCTGTCTGATTCCTCTCGGATCTTTTTGTAATAATAGTGGGAGCTCGTCCTTTTCACTCGGCGGTCGCTCTGTCTCTTTTTCATTTTGTTTCACCTTCTCTTCATGTTATCTCCAGACTGGAATGTGTCTGCGCCCTGCTCGTTAACCTTCAGGCCTTTCTGCCCTCCTGTAATTTGACCTGACAGCTCAAAACACAGATGTAACGTGTGCTCAGGTGTAAAATGAGCATGACTGTTGTTATTCAGGTGGAAATTAATGATTGTTGAGAAAATTGGAAGAATGAGCCAGTCATGCAGAGAGGTTATTTGGGATTAGGTTTGTGTTTTTCCTCCAGTTTGTGGCCTATTTTATCACAGAGGAAACAGTGTCTGTGCATACAACCACTAAAGAAGCCTCATCATTGTGGTTTTGATTGAGCGTCGATTGATAGAAAATGCTTCTTATGTAACTAAACATATACCCATGCCTACTCATGTTTTCAGCCTTGTGTTTCATTTAAATTTGACAAATCGTTGTTTTGTTTACGTCCTTTTTTAGTTTTCACCGTAACACTAGATCATAAAATAAGTTATGTTTGTTTCAAAAGGGTTGAACATGAGCCAGGCAATACAACAATGCTAGCAATCATCATTTCCATACAGTATACCGCTGTGAAAATATAAGTTTTATAAGTTCTCATCATTAAAGCACTGGTATCGGCCAAAGTCCTGATATCGGAGCCGGTAACCGGAGGGAGAAAATGGTTTCTACCTGCAACTAGGTCAAATGTTTCCAACGATCTACTGAGGTATGTTTAATTTTACACCCTGTGTCGTGTTGTAATGGAAACAGATGTTGTAACTTAAAGCTTAAGTTGCAGCTGGGTATTGAAAACAAACACGTTTTAACACATACGTTCTATATTAATGCTGTTAAACATTTATTATTTATTCTTTTCCTGTTGTTCTCTCGCCCTTTTCATCAGATACTGTATACAGTGTCCTGTACTGTACAATGAGCACCACTATAGAATGTGTGTGTTGATCGTGTTAGAGGTCGTCATGTTACTGTGCTCCGGTAACTGAGCACTGGCTCTTCTTGTGACATGGGTAACACAACATGTCTCCAAACAAAGGAGGGTGTGGCAACTTATGGTTTGACACATTTGATCCCATCCCTACACACGGATCGGACTGAACTACGCTCGTCTCCGCTCTGACAGTTTATTTCAGTCGCTCTAATTTTTGGTGAAAATAGAGAGAACGACAACATTTCTACTAAAAAGGGTTTTTATAAAATGTCTTTTTTGACCGTTATTTCATATTCATGTACTATTTTATACAGAACCCGTATAAAGATAGAAATATTCATAGAACAAGCTATTGTACACGATAACAACCTTAAAAAAAATATATATATATATTATGTTGCTGGAGGTTATTTCTTTTTACAGGTTTGTTCTTCATTTTCACAGTCAAAGTCGCAGGCTACTTTATGTACGTAATTCTTTGTTGCTCATTTCGGATGAAACAAACTATGATTCACACTTATCGTTACCAGGGGGCCCCTCAGTTGGCTCACTGGGAGGGCCGGCCCTGTTTTCACCCAGTTTTGTGAAGCTTTGACTTAACCAATTTCCGATGAGTAATGTGTATATCCACAAGAGGTATAATATATTTCTAAAAACCCATTTCAGCTTTAGAGCCAACTTTTCTCCTAAACCTAATGCTCAAAGTCAAATTATAATTATTATATCATGTTATAAGCAAGTGCCTGTTAAAGACAAATTCAAGAAGACATAGTTAGGACAGTACCCCCAGCATTGTTTCAAACATGTGTGTTGTGTGGAGAAGTCCAATAAAATTCAGGATCAGTCGATTTTTCAAAAGACACATTTTTATTTAACAAAGAAAACCACAGTAGCTCTTGTTGTTGCACTTGAACATTCACAGTACTGCACACGTTTGCAAAATACTAAACAAATTAAGCAAAAGAAAAAGGGAAAAACAAATTAGATCCTCACACTTGATGTTCCCATATAACCAGGCTCTTAAAAGGAAAAAAGAAACCTACATGTGTCATGGCTTTGTCAGTGTTTGCACACTACGGTTGTCACAGAGCATCATATTGACGCTTTAATCATTACATCAAAAATAAATTCTGTTTTGGACTTTAAAAGGAACTTTCCCAACTCCAATATAAACTTTCTTCTCTGTCAATTTACACTTTTGTTGTTTTAATTAGATAAAACAAGATTTCTCTAAATTTGAGCAGAATTCTTTTTATTTGACACATTTAATAATATTTTATGTCACGTTCTTTTTCTTTTTAAATGCTCACACATTTAGGATTTGGTTATAGTTGACTTCCAGTTTAATTTCATTGGCACCCAAGCAGTAACTGAATTTCCAAAGCAGAAACACTCCTGTATTACTATGAGCTCTCTGTGTAGCTGGTTTGATGCTTTGCTTTCTTGATTTTTGTTTTCTTTCTTTCTTTCTTTTTGCTTGTTACTGGTACGTTTTATTTCAAAATATAGCAAAGATAAACATACACCTTGCACTTTGTCTTCTTATATTGGTGATAGAACATTAAATACAGCGTGAACTAAAAACAGAATTCAATCGCTGTCTATTTAGTAAGAATATAATCACAGTAGAGGTATTCTTTGTGCTCTAATTTTCTAGGTAACATTGTTCCTACTCAGAAGCAGTGGCATTTGCGATACAGTAGTGAATGCATACTCACTAACATTGACACAGAGTAGCAATAATAAGAGCATGATAAAGAGGTACATAATTATTCCTGTGTGTGAATGTGCCTTGAAGCATGAGGAATGCATTGGTTTTGTTACATCGTTTTCTCTGAAGAAAAGAATGAACATATAATAAGTACTCTATGATTGTCATTCAGCAGTAGGATCAATGAGTTTATCAGCATTTGGTTTCTAGAAGTGTTGCCAGAAGTGTTGCGTTTGTCCTCGCCCTCTCTCCCTGTAGCTATACATTCATGCAGAAACACACATGACCACGTTACATTCACGTGTGCGTCGCCTACATTGTTGTCAACTTATTGTGTGCGAGTGTATTTCTGGTTCCAACCCACAATACCTGCAACTGAACACACCCTTAGCAAGGGCTAGGTCAGAGGCCCCGGAACTGTTGTGACTGGCTTGTTGTTGCTGGTTGTCTTTTAAGTATTGCACTTTTTATTCAAGCAATAGCGTAGTGAGCTTATATCTGTAGTGGATCAATAGTGTCGGAGTTGAAATCATTTCAGAAAGCTTGAGAACGACAGAAGCATTTTTTTTTCTTTTTGTGAATTAAATTTCTCACATGACAAGACATTGTAGCATTGCATCAAACAGAAAAAGGGGGTAATAATAAGGCTGCATATCCACTGGGAGCCTGTTTCCGCAGTGGGAGAAAATAAAGACATGCTGCTGTTACATCTTTCTCTTGATGGTTACTATGTTCAATGAGTGCTAAGAGTTGAAACTGTTAGAGCGACTTTAATGAGAGAGCAGTGTGCTTAGGAAAGGTTCTAGTCGTCTCTGTGAGAGCGGGAGATGAATGCTACACTATGTCCACAAGCGCATGGCAGTGGTTCAGTTCAGCTGTTAGAGGTGAGATGAGGACAGAACTAAATGAACATGACTGAAAATTCCCTGGGGTTTGAGTAAGGTTTGAGTTTTTTCTTTTTTGACTTTTTTAAATGAAGACTGAACTGCTGTGGAGTGGGATGGGCTGGTGGTGGTTTCACGTAGCAGTGGTGGGTTTTTGCACCTGAGGCTGTAGCTGGGTTGGGGCAGTGTTAAGGGAGTCTTCATCACGCTGAAGGTCACAGATACAAGGATGCTGCTGCGTCCTCCCGTACCTCAGCGCTCCAGGAACCAGATCTCGTTGGAACGGTTGCTGTGTGCAGGGTTGGTGTAGCCGGCCACAATGAATGAGTTGTTGACGTACAAGTTGGGAGAGTCTAGCACCTCTGCCATAGCGTTGATCTGGTCGATGATGGTCACTTCGTTGGTGGGACCGGTGAATGGCCTGGAAGCAGGGGAAACAAACTCAACGTTAATTCTCATTGCTGATTATTAACGTGAGGAGGGACTGAAAATAGTAAAACTGGCAATTTTTATTTCAATCTTTACTGACCTTGTATACACCACAGTGATGGGCCAGCTTTCTATGATGATCTGGCTGTCCTCAGGTTGTGGGGGCTGAGCCTGATGCTCAATAGGAAGGTAGTACGCCACGGTGACGTCATGGGAGATCTGAGAGTGGGTCTCATTTGTGCGCACTATCGTCACGATGGGGAGCGTCATGCCCAGATAGATGCCTGCAAAGAGAAGATAACAGATGTCATTAGTAATGGTTGGGGATGAGTTGAAAAAGTGTTGTTTTTTGTAATGTTAATGAAAACACAGGAAAGCCGGGATTCAAAAGGCCGGCACTGATTGAACGAGTTGAACGTGGACTTACCTCCAGCATTCTGCTTGCAGATGTATCTCATTATCTTCATAAAACCATAACAGATGCTCTGTTCGTAAGTGTCCTCACGCATTGTTATACAAGCCCAGTGACCCTTTTCATAGTGGCGTTTCTCGTACAGCAGTTTTCCGCACTGAAAAGGTAGAGATGAGAGACAGAACGTAAACACTTGATGAAAACTGGGTTGAATAAGAATTAAGTATATTTATGAAGCAGGTTTACTGTAACATTCTGAATTGTTCCGTTCTAAGAAGAGTGTGTTTTTTAGGTCAGTTAATGTTCTGTCTAATGGGGAAATAATTAGTCTATTAAACTTACATATTGTTGTGTCTAAAAACAGGTATTTCAGGGGGTAGTACACTCACATGTGGTACACTGTCCACAGCATATTCAAAAGACTTAATGACAGTCTTACCTTGGCGTGTCAAAAATAAACAGGACTGTTGTGCACTGACTGGAAATTAATAGTGCAGCAGGTAACACGAAAAAAAGCTTTTCGCACCGAAGTTACAATTTTTGTTTATCTTTTGCACATGCTCCTTTTCACACCAACGTGCTAATTATGCCTGCATGTGTTTCCAAATACAAATCCTCCCCTCCTCTACTGTCATTTGCCAAATAGCAAGTGTGAGTACGGAAGTTGGTAAATTGTGGTGTAACGAGATTGGTAACTGGTGTAATTCTGTAAAATGTATCCCGTTTAATTTCAACAAAACTAACAAGTTATATGTACTGACAATATTCTATATTTTGCTCTACATTGTGACGATTGCAGCTCAGGTGTATGACCCACTGATTCTCTACCGCTTGCCAACCACGTGCTTTTCCTTTTACCAAGCACTGAGACCTGCTCCAGGAATAGAGTGCCATGATTGTCCTTTGTTTCACCGGGGTGTCCAGCCAACTTTTAAATGAACTAATTAACTCAGGTTAAACCAATTAGCCCTCTTTATTTATACAGTCCCCTAAGGAGTTTAAAAGGCTTTGTGTTGAGTCACTTGATCATCTTGTCAAAAATAAATAGCTGCGCCAAACGCATACAGACGACCTTTGTGTTGATCATAGACTAACAGAGATGCTGGTTGTGTCCTCGCTCTAATGTTTATCAAGACGCCTGATCTATTTGATGTGTGTGTGTGTGTGTGTGTATTAGAGGGTGTTAACAATCATGGAGACTCTGTTAAGTGCGTCACTGTTTTTGTAATCCACCGATAATATGTTCATGTACAGGTAATGTATGACATCAAACAAGTTCAATCAAATTTAAGTGAAATGGCAGAAAAAAAGAGTTTAAAAATATTGAATCTCATCATAACGTTATTTCTCTGTGCCGTTTGACTTATGTAGCTCACAGTTGATTTTTATGGACTACTGCATTTGGATATTGTGTATTGCTGAGAGCTTCTTACATCCAGCAGTTGATTTTTCTAGTATTCCAATCAGATTAGATAGATCTTCAAAGATTGGCTTTTTATGCAAGGTCTTAATTTGCAGATCTAGCCCCAAGTGCAAGTATAGTTGTCTATATTGCAGGGTAGACAATGAATGTGTCATGGGCGAAGCGGTAAAAGTCCGATACCTTTTCTCTCCGTGCAAGCAGAGTGAATGGGATGTGTTCTCTGGTGCTGCGTCCTTCATTGTTGCTGGTCAGCTGCTGAATGGGTTCTGCCATATCTGTCAACACAGAGACAAACAGTACGTGGTCAGTTTAAACTGTGGGCCAAAAATCATGGATTGCTGTCTTTAGTAAAAACACATTTGTATTGTCTTGATGCGAAAAAATACTTTAGCGTCTTTGTTTGTTTACTGACATCCTGGTGTGTTTGTGTTGGACAAAGGCAGCCAAAACCCTTTGTTAGGAATGAGAAGCCAACTTCGGCTGCTTGGGAGGGAAAGCAGATGTTTTGAGACATTAAGAAAATGCAATTATCATTATTTTAGTTCTTATTTGTATCGCCTTGAATGGGTAGGAGAGAGTAAGCTTGTGAAAGGGGATAGAGAGAGATAGTAGGGGAGGACAAGCATCACCTGTTTCCCAACAAATTATTCAAGAAGTTGATACTGTGTTTTGGGGTAATAAAGCAAAAAGCTATGCCCAACCTCTCAGACAGTTTTCACAGGTTTTCAGAACATTGCACTTACTCCCATGCAACTCTGTTCCACTCACATCATATGCACAGTACCCTTGGAGTTCCACCTCTGTAGTCTGTATAAACCAGCCTCACTTCCAGTAATCTGCTGGCAGGTGAGTCTGTCGTTTGAGTGAGAAAAGGCTGCCAGATAGTTAGGCAGAGCGCTGTTCCAGGATGTCGCAGAGAGTAATTGTTATTAAAGCTGATGGAGTGGACACTGGAAAAAGCTGCCCAAGGCCAGATATAGACTGGCATTAACAGAGTGGTACCACAGCAGCAGCCAGTCATAGCTGTGCTGGATTTTATATTCCTGCTATGTAGCTTGTCCCTCATTCTCCAACCAGAAGGCATTTAAAGGTGTTACCGATTAAATAACAGAAAAAACACCAGAATTTTGTTCCGTTGTTGAAGTGACAAACACAGGGCACTACAGGTAAACCCAATTCAGTCACATTGTGTAACTCAATATCATGGAGGACAACTGGCGCAGAGGAGTCTGTTGTGTTTGGGTTATCAATATTTTGATCACGAACAAAGCTGAGAGTTGTGGTGCGAGTGTGTTTGTGTGAATTTGCTTAGCAGCATCTCATTAAATCAAGGTTGTAATGCCAACTATTGATTGAGGAAGTTGCTCAGATGGTTAATAAGCTTGTACATTTGACAGTATAACATAAGGTTCCTGTTAGCGTGCAGTTAGCTTCAATGAGTGACAAATTTGTTAGCACACGCAGGCACGTACTGCAAACACATGAGCAAGCAGCACCTCGACAGCAGCTTAGTGCTGACTCAGAGCGGTCACCATGCCCAAGTTGACACATGCACCTGTTTTTGTGCGTTGTTTTGGCCTGAAGCCACACACACTTACAGTCTGTATACTGTTCCACTAACCTGTTATAAGCAGCTTTCAACAAATAAAGCATCAGTGAGGTTTTCATTTTTCCCTGAAGACCATTATTACCTCCACTAGCACCACTGTCGAAGTAGTTTGTCTAATGTACAAACGTAATTTATCGCAAAAATGTGTTGATAAACAAGGTTGTTAATTCAGTGCAAATTTTGAGAGAATCCTTACATTTTTAAATTCCATCTATGTATAGGAAGACGCCTTTCATTTAAAGAGATATCGTGAAGAATATGAAAGCCACTCATTGAAAATAATTATGCTAAAATACATGCTAGAGCTGAAATTTAGTCAAACAGCAGTAACCCTAGACGCAGAGTTCAACTCTCCACAATAAGTGATGAGTGTGTATTCAATTTGTGGGTTCTTTTTTTTTATGTGTAACATTGTGTCTTGTCTTGCAGTGTTATGCACAGTTAAATACGTGTGTGGAAGTAGGACATTATGTAAGAGCTGCTGCACTGCTTTCAATAAACACATCCACTCACACATGTACCAACTTTAAATACACTGCTGTGTAGACGGGCTTCATGCAGGGACTTGTTTTGAATTAATATGTCTCGCAAAGTGCAAAGGGACATTTTCAGGAGGGTCAGCATGCAGCCGAGTTGCATTTTTCATTTGGCATGAGGATACTGCTCTTTAATTTGTCTGTAGTTTTGATGGTGTACTGAGGCCATTCTAAGCTAGTCAAGGTCAGTTTGTTGCATCAAGTGTTCATTTGGTGTTCGCTGATGCACAATTTAAATAAAACATTTGCGAGCACCCTTGACTGGAATTTTTGGAGCGATGAATTCCATCTGGTTTAAAGCTACGAGGGCTTCATGCACCCAGTTGACATCTGCTCCTTTGACCTCCTTTTACTTTACAAAGAGCCATTGTGGATACCCCTAGCAAATAATATCATCTTTGTCTCCAATGAATAGAGGGAATGGAAATCGGAATCTGCTAAGGACTTTTCATACAGTATCAATAGTTTGTACCTCAAGAGTCGGCAGAGATGGATTTTAGGCGTCCTACATTTTTAGTCAAGCAGCTTGCAGTATTTGTGTATGACGGGCTGAACAGGAACCCCGACCCGGCTCCACCTGACTCCATTCCAATTAGGGAGTTTACCGTAGCCAAGACCCTCGGTCGGAGTTACAGTATTGTGGCCCAGGACTTAGGAGCAGCAACCTCATTGCTAGTGCAGGCGAGGCAGCTAATCCCCCGATTGAGTGACAAAGCCCCAGTAAGTGATTTCATACTAAGTCATCAATTAGTGCAGTGGTCTGAGGACGGGGGGTGTGTCAGTGTGTGTTAGTGAGATCTCATTGGGCAGAGCTGGACTTCACATACCAGATAGATTAACCTGCCTAAAATGGAGAGGGGAGAATAAAAAAAGATGTCTTCTTCACATATTTATTTTATTTCAAGCATCTAAAAAGTATTAAAACCAAACAATTTAAAACAATAGTTTATGTTTCTAAAGTCAATGACAGAGGTGACATGTAGATATCTGCATGTGACCAATTTAATATCTACGTGTTTTGAAAACTGTATTTTATTGCTTTGAATTGGAAATTAAAATGTGAATGCTTGGCTTATCACAATGGGTCCATTGTCCAGGTCTGTGTGCTGGAGATCTGTGATAAGCAGTAATTAATTTGATAAGGAAGGTTCCAGAGTCAAAACAACTGCTGATGCAGACTCCAGCTGTGCACTACCACTGGACTAGTGTGGTAAAGTCATACTCCTGAAGTTATACGTCAACAAAATCGATCTTTGAGTCAAAGCACAGAAAGCTTATATGTACAGTACACTTTGAGTTCCACGTCTCTTGATTTTAGATACTTTGGAAGTATTTTTGTCAAAGTTTGCAGAGAAAGTGTTGGACTTGTAAGACTTTGGAGTCGACACCTGGAAATATCAGCGAGTTGTTTTTTAGGTTTCGGGATGAACATTTATTTTTTATTACACTGCAAATAAAACTGTTGTCTGAAGTGGAAATAGAGAGAACAGACCACATAGACATATTTTTCATGCTCCGACAGTGATGCCTGGGGCTCAACTGCATGCTGAAGTCAGACTCGGACGCTAGACCGGACCAGTGGCAATCTTTTCTTTTCCGTTCAGTTTCCAAAGCAGTTCAATGTTGTGCAACCCGGACCACATTCCACTCAGCTTGCAATTAATAAAACACACATGCACCCTGCTACACACAGACACCATGATCCCGGTGATAAGGGTGTGTATGGAGCATACATCAGGCAAAATATCGTTGCATTCCTTAGTGATCCCTGTGTCATCCACATGAATGAGTAGATCAAGCAATGTCTGATCCACCTTCCTATTTTTTTATTTTACAAACAGAAATCTTGGATTCTCTCTGATGTTCCCAGGGCAATAATTTAACCTTTAAAGTTACAAATCCAGTCAATTAAAAAATAAGCAAAAACCTCATTCAATGCGTCCACTGATGCAGTCCGAGAATGAAATAAACAAACCAACATGATCACAAAAGTAGTCAAACAGAGCCCGCCATTATGGGAGGGGGATTCCAATCTTTCAGTCAATGTGACTTTAACAAATTGTAGATCCGTGCTAACACCAGTGATGGTGTTATTGTAACATATAAGGCTTACCGGTATATGTTTCTGTGTATGTTTAGTTTTTTAGCCGTTTTACTGTGTATGTTTTGTGTGTTTTGTGTAATGAGCCCGTGCATGTATATATATTTGAAACTCTTTTTTAATTTCAAAGCTGCATGTCTTGACCAGGACTCCCTGGCAGGAGAGACATTGTTTCTCAATATGACCGTTCTGGTCAAATAAAGGATGATTAAATACATGTGCTGGTGAAGGGACGTTATGGCTCTTTACGTATTCATTTCGATATGAGCGGGATCTTGTTATGTGGAATTAACTGCATGGCTTTAATGTATGATCTATACTCCAACATTAGTAGCACTTCTGTACTATTTTAATGTCTATGATGCTGTGTTGTTGTAGTGGAGTATTGTAACTTACAAGGCAAAATAGACAAATGCTTCCAGATTGGATCTGAGTGAAAGCTGCTCCTTAAAACCCTAAAATTCTAGTTTACATGCAAACTCAACGCTTTATTCCATTATGCACTTGGGATCTCATGCTTTCTGTACAACAGTGTATTTCCACTATTGCGGACTCATTGCAGTGATAATAATAGAGGTATTTAACCTCGTAGTTATAGTCTGACCCTTTTTATATTACAGCCAGTCTAGATGCTGCTCTTCATTTTCCCGATCTGTGATCCATAGTTGTTTCGCCTCGAGTTCAATGCATGAATATGGTTGTGTTGATCTGACTGGAGCCCGTGTGCCTCCCTGGAAACTAGGTCAGTGTGTACCGTGGTGTGCCTTGAGGAAGTTGATCTTTAAGTAGCTGTGTGTCAGAAGCTCGTTGTTTTGCCTACTCTGTTTATTCCGCGTGGGTGTGATAATAAGTCAAAGAAGAACTGGGACTTGGATGTGTTTTTTAGCTCACTTGGCAGGCAAACTACTTGGTCCGTGTTTAGCTTGTTGTTGTTGTTTTTTGTTTGTTTACCTTGAGCAACATCCACCTGGTGTCCCCTGGCCACGTCCTGCCAGTATTGCAGCATCTGGTCCGAATCCTCGTCCTCCTCCATGACCTCCTCGTCCTCCTCCAGGTTGCGCGGGTCTGACAGCTGGTCCTCGGAGAAGGACTCCAGGTCCTCCAGGGTGATCATGCCGCCTCGCTCCGGCCCGTCAGCCACACCGCCGCCGCCTCCTCCGCCGCCGCCACTCATCTGGCAGCCGCCTCGGTCCATGTTCGCCCGGGAGACGAGCACGACTTGAGGCTTCAACTTCGAAACACTTGGCTTAAAAACAAAAACCGCGCACGACCACGCATGAATCGGAGCTGGATTTACGCTCCTGTTTTTGCGGACGTCGGTCGCGCCACCGTTACTTTCCGGTCAAGCGAGCGGGCTGTGTGACGCTGTCCCTGACGCTCCAGCCATGTTCCCCGTCGCCGTGCTGTGCTCAACGCAAACGCGCCATGCTGCTTCGCTCCGTGGACTTTGTGGTCGTTTGAAAAAACAAACCGAAAGAGAAGAAGGCGACTCCCCTCGCTGCGCGGGGCAGCTCGTCGCTCGGGCGGCTGTAGCCCGAGGTGCCTGCGCTGTTTATAGGAGAGGAGGGCGGAGCACGTGACGCTGCGGCCTCAGCCCCTCCCTCCTCCCTCCTTCCTCCCCTGCTGATAAATAGAGACCTGACACCCCCACCATCTCCATCACTATAACCCCCACCCTCATTAATACCTCCCACCACCTCCATCACTATAACCACCACCCTCATTAATACCTCCCACCACCTCCATCACTATAACCACCACCCTCATTAATACCTCCCACCACCTCCATCACTATAACCACCATCCTCATTAATAACTACCACCACCTCCACAAATACACCCATCTCCACCCATCCCTTCACCTCCACCTCCGTTAATACCTCCAGACCCCCCCACCACCTCCATCACTATAAACACCACTCTCATTAATACCTCCCACCACCTGCACAGATACACCCACCTCCACCCATCCCATCACCATTACCTCCACCTCCGTTAATACCTCCCACCGCCTCCATCACTATCACGTCCACGCTCATTAATACCTACTACCACCTCCACCAGACCCCCCCACCACTACCATCACTATCACATTCACCTTCATTAATACCACCACCACCAAACCCCCCACCACCTCCACCTCATCACCATCCCCTCCACTTCCATTAATATCTTCCACCACCTCAATCAATACCCCTACCATCACCAATTTTTCTTGAGGACAGGACACCAAGTGGTAGAGGGTGGTGAAGAATGAGTCGGGGGTGTATGTGCATGTACTATAGACTGTTTGCATGGACACTGTCTGCCTTTGTGTGTACAACATGAGACAACAGACCAACAGCAAAAATACAAAATTTCTTTCTTTATTTTAAAAATATTTCTTGTTTTCTTTGCTATTTTTATTATCCTTCATAAATAGTATTCTTATGTGAATGAAGATAAATAAATATTTTCCAGACAGATAATAATGAAACAAATCTGAACTTGTCCTCTAGGGGACAGACTGATCGGATCTGGGTCACTGCAACAGCCAACCACCATGTTGCACCCTTCAACATGCACGTAGAGGGAGGCTGTTATATAATACTGTGTTATTGTTTGTGTTTGTGTATGTGTGGGTGTATGTATGGATGTGTATTTATGTTTGTGTGTGTGTGTGGGAGTCTCCCATGTATGCACACAATGTATGTATACAAACACATATTCTTCAATACTCTCCAGGGAGGTGGACCTAATGGCCCCCTGCATGGATGTATCTATCCACCTACATCACCCGGGGGTCGTCTTTGTCCTCATGTCTATTCCCTGTAAATCCACGGACAGTGATTCCATTTTCATTCACTGCAGCATCCTTGCAGCAGCAATAGTTATCACATGATTTAACATGATAAGAATTGATATTCGAAATGAGACCCTGCATTTGAGCAAAGCAACCTGCTTTTCTGTCTATACCTGTATCCTCATACTAATGGCCAGGCAAGCTTGACCCCCCCACCACAGATGCATGCGCACATGCACACATGCACCATTTAGTCCTCTGTATTGTTTATACAGGAGGGAGAGTTCAGCTTAGTGTACTTTCAGTTATTAATAGCCCGCTACAAGCTTTTTCACTGATTCGTCACGTCACTTAGCTCCATGCTCTTCAACCAATCAGCTGCCGGCCCCTGCTGAGCATGCTCTAGTCGACGATGTTGTCACCTCTCCTCCTCCTCTCCTCCTCCTCCTCCTCCTCTCTCCTCTCCTCTCCTCTCCTCTCCTCTCCTCTCCTCTCCTCTCCTCTCCTCTCCTCTCCTCTCCTCTCCTCTCCTCTCCTCTCCTCTCCTCTCCTCTCCTCTCCTCTCCTCTCCTCTCCTCTCCTCTCCTTCATTCCCAACCCACATCATACCTCATCTTATTTGTGCAACAGTCTATTGTCATAATTTCTACATTACCATTATTAGTGTTGACAAATACAAAATGATAGCCTCTATCCCTGTAGTAAAGAAATTGTAGTTGTAGCAGTGCACAGTTTTGTGTCTGCACATTTTGTCATTTCATTCCAATTAGGCAAAAAACGCGACCTCACTAATCTGGTTGTGTTTAATCTTATAATCTGGCCCTGAGCGGAGTGCTGTACACACGTTCCCGTATTGTGCACCACCTGTCAATTAACTAGCGAGAGAGGGATGAGGGTTACTTGGTTTTTGTTGAATTTCTTCGGACCCGCTTTGCACTTTGTAATGTTTAGTTTAGGCACATTCAAGAAGATGTGTGCTGGATGTCGTTAGAAAAGGATCCTTCAAAATAGTTTATTGGTTCTGATACCTTTGCCTTTTTGTCTCTCTCTAATATTTTGCCTCAAATCCAATGCTTTATGGTCACAGTTAATCTCCTAGATGGTCGGTTCTGTTTCCAGGCTTTAAATGCTTATTTGTTTGTTTTTCCGAAATGTCAAAGGAAAAAAAAAGGGAAATTTAAAGAGGCTGGTCGCTGTTCCGCTCTATTTCTTCTCCAGATTTCCTTGCAATTCATCAAGTAGTTCAGTCTGAACCAAATCGTGGACGGAGGAAAAATTACCCACATTACATTGGTGTCTCCAGTACCAGGCTGCCAGTGGGGCTCAAATTAAACCAGTTTAAGTATTTAAGAGAAATAGAATGAGCACTTAGATTAAGACATTAAACCTGCAGTGTTCATGTGTGAAATCATTATTGTTTCAGTCCATGCTAATTTAGATTCAGCGCATCATTTTGCAGGGGAGGATATTTATCACATTGATTGTGTGATGAAGAGGCTGTGAGATTAATGTTTCCTTTCAGCAGCAGGGACTGTGGAACAGGTTTGAGGTGCATGTGCTTGTTGTGTCACAGGTTTTAATTTACACCTTAAGCTTCATTTTCCATCTCAGCCATCCCACTCAAACGTTACCACTATCAAGGAGGTGACAGTACCGGTGCTTATGAATCCGAATCCATTGCTTTGGTAAACAAAAACTCACGTGCGTGCGCGGAGGCAGTAGGTTGTAAATCTGCTTGTAAATAAAGTTTCTTCAAAAAAACACCGCGGATGGGAACGAGGGGGTGGGGCATTGGAGGAAGGCGGGATGATTCGAATGTGCTGTAATTCTCAAATGCAACAAAGGTAAGAGTCCCTTTAAGTTAGTGAAGGTACTCAATTGAAAACAGTTTAAATGAAAAAAAACTATACTATGATAACATTATTCCTGTAGACTTTATAAGCTCTAGTCAGTTCCTCACTTATTCAATATATCTCCTCCGGCAATCGCCTCAAGCGATCTGTCTTCAGGCTTAAACCATATCATGTGTAATGAAAGGCTGAGCTAGGCTGAGCTAGGCAGAACATTTAGGGCTAGGTGATATAGCTGTTGATGTTTTCTGAAAGGTCAGTGGAATTAAACGTTGTTATATAACTCCTGGCTTTTGTCTTCATAAGCTCAGTGATGCAAACTCCCATTTCCCTTTGTAGAAACACACTCTGCACAATATATTTTTTAAATCAGATTCTACTATTGGTTATTGTCATTTGCTGTTCCACTGGTGTGAAGGTGTTTAACTGTACAAAATGTGTTGTGACAAAAAAAACAGCGCCTTTTATAATGACTGATAAAAAATATCGACAACTTTTCACACAAATTACCCATTTCTATTCACAAATAGACAATTTCTAAATTGTATGAGATCTTAGTCATGTTCCTTCTTCTCCCCTTTCTTCTCACTATTCTCATTCTTCTCTCATTTATTATTCTTCTCCTTTCCATCTTCTTCTTCTACTTCTTCTTCCTCTCCCTCTCTGTCTTCTTCTTCCTCTTCTCCCCATCTCCCTCGTTCTTCTTCCTATTCTTCTTTTTCCATTTCTGCCTCATTTTCGTCTTCTTTCTTTTCTTCTTCCTCTTCTCCCAGTCCTTGTCTGTCTTTGTGTTCTTCTTCTTTCTTCTTATTCCTCTTCTCCTCACCCCCTCCTTTTTCCTCTTCCTCAGCTAATTAAGTTTTCATAACACAATCACCATTCACAAATCAAAACAACCAAATAGCCTCCTTCTTTTTTCAGAGCAGCCTTTTATTCTCCCTACTTATAGAGCAGCACTTCCACATGGCCCCAAATGGAAATTGTAATGACCCATCCTCCCATTATCTGTGGTGCTGAGGATGAATAGATATTGCCAAAATTGCCTGTTTGATAAACTGCTTCCATTTCCTCTGCCATTATTAGGAAACAAGGACAGGGAAAGGAAAAGCAAAAAAGAAGAATCCAACACATAATAGCGTTATTCTGTGTCTCTGGCTGAAGTAAGATGTCTATTCAAGTCTGTCCTGGTCTCTTTACTAAGAAAGGAACACCTGGGTGTGTGTGTGTGTGTTTGTGTGTGTGTGCGCACACTGATTCAGTCTTATGTAGTAAGGGTCTAGCTGCTCCGTCTGATGCATTACCCCTCAACACAGGAAATGGCCAATTACTTACCTGTGATTGTGTTTGTGTCTCTGTGTGTGCTTGTGTGTGTATGTGTGTTGCTCTTCCTGACAGGTGCTGGAGAAATTCATGTCTCGCCTGGTGCAGAACCGGGTGATGGCTCACAAGGACTTGAGGACTCTCAGCAAATACCAGCTCATCCTCGCCAGAGACCAGTTCCGCAAAAACCCACCCCCGCAAGTCAAGGCACGGACCTGTGGCTGCTTTATGATTGGCCGGTGTTAATGTGACAAATTGTGTATTAAGTACCACTGGTAGGCTGTTTTAAAAATGACAGATTTTATTTAACTTTCATTAGATGATAACATAATTTAAATTGCAAATGAAATAGAGTAGAAACAGGATAAAGGATATTATTGTTACAGCTGGTACATGCACAGCTCCTATAACTTGAATAGTTTATTTCTCTAGCTTATTCTGCACATTTTTGACCTCGGCCTCACAGCGGTGACATTAACTCCCCTGACCTCTTGCTCTCCACAGGGTCCACAGCAGGGGATGCTGGAGGGCGACTTTGCCCTCTGCATCAGCTTGTACCACGGATACGAGCTGCTGATGCAGATGGGCCTGCGATCGCTCTTCTTTTACATCCAGGGAATCATAGACGGATCCAGAGGTCGGTGAATTAACCTCTGGGGTCATATTTGTGCTGTAACAGATTTCCACCAAAGTTTTTCATCGTTGCCACTAGCAGCATTCGTACACGATGATATACAGTGTATGATTTGTAACCCATGCTTGTTTCAGAGATGTCCAGGGCGAGGAATGAGCTGCAGAGGACCCCCACCTTCATGGACCTCTACCATGAGATGAAAGAGATGTTTGTGAAGCCGTCTGCTGGTACCTGAGCACTTATTCATATCCTATCTGTCATATCTTTGAACTTTTCTTAATGGATGAGCCTATGTTGTTGTTGCTTTTAATCATAATGCCCCGTTTCTCCCAATCTAGAAAGAAGAAAATACTTCAATTTACAAGTTGCTCTAAAGTTTATCTATGAAGACACTTCCTCTTTTTGATTGACATCCTCTATGATTCATATTTCTAGGTCCAGATGAGCCTTTCATTTATAGCCATCCCAAACTGGAGAAACTGGAAGGGGTGGTGCTGCAGCATTTCATACAGTGGGCTGAGAGCTCGGCACACAATGATGGTAATTTACTTGTTATAGCTGTCGTATGCTGTGACACATGCACAGAATGGTTGTTCTGAATGAGGTCTGAATTTGTAATTCTATTCATTCTCTGAATACAGCAAAGAAAAAGCATATAACGTTGCACTGAAGTAGTTTAAACCTGTTCTTATGAATTATAGATGTAAAGTTGGGGTTTTATGTTTTTGTTCCTGGTAAATATACACCACTGTGTTGTCCATACAATACTTCAACCTCAGATATGTACAAACCCTGTGGCCAGAGCCCTTCTACAAAAGCAAAAGCAGTGAAAATATCCTCAATAGAGACATTACTGTGGAGAAATTCAACTTCATTTGGATCCTAAGCAAAAAACAAAAACAAAATTGATAAAAGTGTGTTCACTTTGAGTTTTATAAATCTGTAGAGATTTACAAACCAATAACTCCAGCCTCTGAATCGAACTGGCATATTATGAAATCAAGCACCGTAACAAATCATCCGTTTCTGTTTCTGTGTCATTATTGTCCCGGTTCAGCTCTTGGGGCGGAGAGCACGCGGGTGATGATCTTCTCTTCTTTCCGGGAAAGCGTGCAGGAGATCGCTGACATGTTGAACCGCCAGGCTCCGATGATCAAGGTCATGACCTTTATGGGCCAGGCCTCTGCTGGGAAGGGCGTCAAAGGCTTCACCCAGAAGGAGCAGCTAGAGGTACGGCATTCTGTGGTCCCAAAAGTGACACGTCGCAAAGTGATGTGTCACTTAGGTTACATCCATACTACTACATTTTCATCCACATGACCGCTTTGGCTCCATATCAGTAGTAAATCACCAGAAAAGGTTCTTTCAGAAGGGGGTAATGTGATGGGAGCCTGACAAACCAGCGAAGGCTACGTCGTGACAAAAAGACCCAACCAGCAAGTGGTTGTGAGCATCTACATCATCGTTTCCAAACATTTCAGTTTCGGACTGCCCAGACTACAATGCAGCAGCGTAGTTTTCAAACTGAAACGGAGCCAGCAATGTTTCCAAACTTCTTTATCTTAGCGGCTCTAAATCTCCGGAGTAGAGTGGACGCCAGGAGTATCAGCAGCTGAGTTGAATTTTTCTTAAATTCTTTAATGAAACACATGAATGAACTTAATAAACTTAATATAAAGTATAAAAACCCATAAAAGTGAATAAAGAATGAAAATATTTGAGGCTTCTTCTAGTTTAAATTGTATATATAATTTGTGGGCCGTAGAAATTATTAATCATGATTTGTAATTTTAGCCAGCTCAGTTGGTAATGAAACTGTAAAATATATTAATATAGATTCTCTGTACAGACGGTATGTTCAACCTTCTCTGACTAAATACTGTAGGAATGGTGCTGATAATGTAAACGTGCATAGTGTCCCTGCTGACTGCTGCACACACTACATGTATTTAAAGTAGACCAGACACTTAATGCATTTTTAAAAAGGGCCTCTGTATTTATATCATTCTATAAATTGTCACGTGTGTTTTAGGTGGTGCACAGGTTCCGTCAGGGAGGCTTCAACACGCTGGTGTCGACCTGCGTGGGGGAAGAGGGGCTGGACATCGGAGAGGTGGACCTCATTGTTTGCTTCGATGCACAGAAGAGTCCCATTCGCCTTGTGCAGCGGATGGGACGTACCGGCCGTAAGCGGGAGGGACGCATTGTTGTCATCCTGGCTGAAGGACGTGAGGAGAGAGTGAGTGTTTTAAAAACAAACATGTGATCCTTGAATTAAATTTGAATGGAATTTTCCCGTCTCACAAACAATTCCACAAATCGACCCAAATTTGACCTTTTCCTTCCGTCAGACGTACAACCAGAGCCAGAGCAACAAGCGCAGTGTGCACAAGTCCATCACTGGCAACCACAGTGGGTTTCACATGTATCCCAACAGTCCCCGCATGCTGCCAGACGGAGTGCACCCCACCCTGCACAAGATGCACATTACCTGTGGCCAGTTTGACCACAAGGAGAGCAGCAGGGCGTCTGTCGGGGGGCGACGGTCCCACTGTGAGAGACAGACCTCCCTCATCCACCCTCGGAACTTATGTAAGCAGCAAGGCAGGAGTGCACAGTATTTCAATTATTCGGAATGGGGATAGAGAAAAACTGGTGTCTGAGTTTTTTGTGTGTCCAATATCCTAGTTCGACAGAGCAGGGCAACATCTGACGGGTTCCTGAGCAGTGCAGAATATTCCCTGTGGGCGTCCACCATGAGGCTGCAGGATGATGAAGCTCATCCGACCCTGAAGCAGTCGCACTTTGTGTCCATACCCAGTGATCCACCTCCTCAGGTTCTCTTTCTATTTGAATCTCTGTTTGGTTCTTTCTCTCTTAGAGGTAGGGAGGACAGTGTAGATTAAGCTAAAGGAGACAAATATTTGTTATGTACAAGAACGTGAAATTTACTTTTTGTCTTAGTATACAAACACTAACCAATATTTGAGGTAACCGCTTGTTGCCATTTTGACATTTCTAACAATGGGCTAATCTAAATTACAAACGTTATCATGATGTCGATGATAAATCAAAACAAGGAAATATATGAGCAGAAGACAAACCTGGGCAGCAATAGAAGAAAAGCTAAAAATACACTAGCAAGGAAGAACAAACCAGTTCTTCATAACAAACATGAGAAAGAGCGGTTAACTTTAGATAAGATCAGAATAATTTTTTTACTAAAACAGTGCCTGTTTAAAACTGGCCGGTCTTGATATATGTGAGTCACAGACAGAAATTTCTGAAAGAAGGATTAGGCGTTTGTTTGCACCCTTCGTATGAAGCAGCCCTAAATCAATCATACTGTGGTTTTCAGCAGTGTGTGGAGGCCGCCCCTGAATTTGCCATTACATCAGTGAGAAAAATCTTCTGCCCTAAGTTGGAAGATTATATATGGAAATGTCAGGAGTTTAAAAGTATGTGCAGGAACCCTGCCATCATCCCGTATGTGTGTCCTCCATTAGTGGCTTGAGAATAACACTGCTATTTCTATAACACCTCCTATTTGTGATTTTATTTCCCGAAGGAGGAATGGGACAAAAGTGGCGCCCCGTCCAGAGAGCTGTCTTTGTGGGAATGGAGACACTGGCAGCACAAAGTGTTGCCCACCCATGTGGTGGATCACTCCCCCCGCTGCCGCCACTTCATCCAGGTGATGGAGCTCGTAGACGGCATGAAGGAGGAGAACGAGGTGAGCAGAGGAGCCGCCGGTTAATGTGTCATCCCGCCGTTTTGTGTTATGAAGCATTGAAGCAGAAGTGAATGGACTGTGTGACATGAAGATGCAGATGCATTTTATTTATCCCACACACATGCACAGACATGCAAACGCACACTCATGCAGGCAGGGAAATGTAATCTCTGCTTTTGACCCATCTGTGTGCGGGACACACAGAGCAGTGAGCAACTATGTACAGCGCTCGGGGAGCAGATGTTGGAGGAGTAAGGTGCCTTGCTCAGGGGCACTAGACAGGGTCTAGAGAGACTCTTGGATTTTTGGGCTGATCAATCCAGGTTCGTCTTTTTGTTGTCTTTCCGTGGAATCGAACCAGAGACGAACCAGAGACCTTCTCTGCCCATAGTCCAAGTTTCTGCCACTAGACCACCGCCTCTCCCTGAATGAAAAATATCCGAAGTTAAGCCCGGAGTGCGTCATCAGGTTAATAAGTTAACCAGCTGACAGTGTAACCACTTCTTAAGGCTGTAGACCAGTTCAGCAAAGTTCTCTGGATTTCGCCAAATGCTTTGAAAAAGAAAAGGCTTTCATCTTCTTCCAAAATCTCTCGCTTGGTTTTTGCAAAAGAAAGAAAGTACTTACGATTAGGAAAGGGAGAACCAAACCTAATAAAGTCACTCCACTAAAAGGAGTCAGCTGAGGTGCATGTGAAAATATGATTGTGGTTTGTGTTTAGTTATTACATTCATCATTTTGACCTGGAAGGCAAATTCCTCACATGAAAAACAGGCCACATGGCGGAATTGTGGTTTTGGTAAAAAAATACTACTTGTATTCAGTAGTGTGCATCCAAGAGGATCCTCCTCTAGTTTCCTTCTAAACTCGATTTAACAAATTACTCTTTATTTTTTTGCATCCTATTAATGATCATTTTCGAGGCAAACTTTACTTTTATACAGAAATTAACTGTCTTATCTTCTTCTTTCGTCTCTTTTTCATCTCTTTCTCCATCAGTTTTTTTTTCCTGTGTGCTTACCTAATAGCAACCCGGTTCATGGTCTTAGCCATCTTGTTTTTCGAAGGTTGTTTGTGTGGATTTGTTATATTAGCAAGGTTATCAGATCTATAGAAGCCACAGCAGTGCAACAACGCTGTTGCTATGGTGCGGTTTAATAATATCTGACCACAAGGCCCCCTTGTCTCACCATCTGCTCCTTCACGAGATTGTTATCAGTAAGACCCTTGAATTCGTCTAAATCCTCGAAATTGGGTCTGAGATTATGGTAAAACCGATGATTGGCCGAGCTTTCGAGAGAGTTCTTATTACAATTTTTTTTCCACCTTGAGTCTGACCATGCAAGGGAAAGAAGAGAATTAGCCCACCTTCAAAAACAAAACAGGATTACAGGGCGAGATGACAGTCAACGTCTCACATGCCTCTGTGGATTAATTCAGGTCATGAATATACCAGTGAACCAAAAGTTTCAAAAATCGAATTTTACATGGAAAAAAACAACATTACTCCGTGTCCGAAAGAATCATGTAACACCACTGGTCCAGGATCAGACAGACGCACATTGAAGAACCGGTCGGAGTCTGTTTCCTCCTCACTCCTCCTCTGACCTGCGCTCACTTTACACTTTAACAATAAACAGCGATCAAATGTTATAAGGACACGTACAGGACTGACATTTACTCTGTGTTTGTTTGATTTGCTCCAGAGTTTATGAGACACATGTGTAAACCTGCCACACAACACGAGAGGTGACCTGACGCTCACAGACAGGAAATCAGTGTTTTAAAGTGACTAGAACGATCCAGAGTCATGATCCGACATCAGCGATGAATAACTAAATACATGCGATTATCAGTTTGTGTGTAAAGAGTGACAAAGACGAGCACAGATTGCATAAGTAAACAAAATCATTGTAGTTTATTAACTATTTTTGTAGAGTTTTAATATATAATTCATCTAGTTAAAAGGGGTGTGTGTGTTTACCTTTTCCAAGACAGACAGTCCTTCATCATTTGTCCGTACCCTGCGAAACAAATTTAGGTAAGAACAAATTAATGTATCCCAGATTTGTTCGTCAAACTTCCGTACGCACAGTTTAAGCTTTTATACAGAACCGTACTTTCCATACAAACCATGTAACACAAAGCGCTTTCCAGAATAAAAGCAATAAAAACAAAATATATCTTGTCCGCACCCCTCCACCCACCCTCATGGCAGCACGGAGCAAAACAATAACAACAGGAACTGAGGAAATGCTATTGTAAGTCTCAGAAAATTGCAAGCAGGAAATACCTAAAGCAGGTAAACAAAGGGACTCGAAGGAATGAAGATGAAATACAAAATGAGAAGAGAAAAATAGACCAAAACAGACTTTCGAACACAGGGTAAATGGTTTAAAATGATCATGTTTATTTTTCAACATTTCCAGGCAAAAGCCCCTTTTGTTTGCTTAGGTCTTTTTCTTTTCTTTATTTCAGTATTTTTTAAAGCCTGTTGATTATCATCCTTCGTTGTCTTTCCCTGAATTTGACAAATCCACAATCCTGCTAAAAAACTGAAACCATTTTGAAGTCCTGGTTTGATGAACATTAATTCTCCATCCAGTGCCGGTTAAGAGCTGTTTATGCCCCTATGTCCCACATTGATCTGCACCATATCAGGCACAGCTTATACTTGCTCGACCTGTTTTTGCCGAGAGACGTTCTGACCTTTTCCTCCAAAAACCTCAGAGGGTATAAAAGAAATAAAAAAAAATTTTTTTACCTTACACTCAAACACACACATCCTCATTTTAGGGTCATTTTGTGTGTCTAGGAGAGTTCAAAACCGTGCTATTTTTTTCACTGTGCTGGTCTGATGAGGAGACACATGGCAGGCACGCCTCCTCCTGCGATTATGTAACGCTTCTCTGAACTGTTACATAAATCCAGGAAGCTGGAAGTAGGTCAGGCTGTAATGACCTAAAGTGTGCTAGGCTGACGAGTGGTGAGCCGCAGATCAGGAGCTGCTGTAAAACAAGTAAAACAAATAGTAGAGGCAGACAAATATAAAGTAGCTTTTAATTTTCAAATGGATGTTTCACATATTTTCATGTTAGAAAAGGAATAAGATTGTGCTCGAGTTGTTTAAAGTGTCAAACAAAGAAAGCACCTTACAGCTTATATTTGACATTAAATTCACTGTTTATACATCAACCTTAAACAAAAAAATAAACTTCCGCTGAGTTACGATTCATTTATTTTACTCTAGGGACATCTTATAAAGTTGCGTCATTGTGGATTCTCCTTTCCTCCTAGATTTATTTAGTTACACTCAGACTCCAGGGATTCTTCTCATTGAAAAAGCAGTAATTCGCATGTGATTTCACACTGTTTGCAGAGTGTAGATGTATCTGATTCTACCGTGTAACGTCTTCATAGCAACTGTTATCAAAACGTCTCAGTGTCTGGCAGGAGAGCATCGTTTGAAATTAGTGCGGCTGTCGCTGCCGGTCCATCTGCCAACCGATCCGAGCACAGAGAAAACGCCAGTAATTGTCGACCTGTGCCGGAGCATGTTTTGAAACAAACTCAAGGAGACTGATTAATAAGGATGAGGTCATCTTGTACGTGTGCATGAGCATCAAATCTGTGTAATTGTTTCAATGCAATGAGATAATCAGTGAAGAGAAGTGTTCACTTTGCTTCCTCCTTCTCAAGAACAACATGAAATCACTTGTCTCTCCCGGCATCCTACCCCCGTCATCAGTTTATTTTTGGTCTGCCCCATCTCTAGATCTGCAGACTTAATCTGATCATTAATGAATTGTGTGTGGTTAAGATTAGAGTGAATTGAGTTTATTTTCAGCAGGGAAAAAACAAAAAATATATTCCAGAAAAGGATGATGGTGATGGATTCCCTCAAAAGCTCAGTGTCTCTGAATCCTTGAATACTTAAAAGCCTTTGTCCCATTTTTCATTGGGATTTTGACATTTAAAGTAAGTGCAGTGCAACTTGGTCTTTGTGGAGAGCGGACAGCTAGGAGCAAAGCTGTGTCTGAGGGTCACAGGAGTTTTAAGGATTGGTTTTAAGATGGATTACCCTAAAAAAAACAGTGATTTATTTCTCAGCTGTGGGGTAAACACAATATTTTACAAGTGCAGTCCAGATGCGTCAAAGAGAGCATGAGACATCTTGTGAGAGTTGGTGAATGAAGTACCCGACCTACGTACTCCTTTAAACCATCAGAAACTCCCATCATTCAAACCTGACCTCACCTCAGTCAAGTCTGTTTAACCACGGCCTGTATTGACTGACTGCAGCGAGTTGCAGCCCAGTAATTATCCAATATTTTCCTAGTAATTAAGGCCAATTTTCTTGATTGACATTTGAACTTGTCACGCAGGTAAAACAACATGTTCCTGGAAACATTGAGAGGGCTGTGCTTAAGTGAAGTGACCCAGAAAGTCAACGTACAGTGAGTGATGGAAAGAGAAGGAAGCGTCAGTGTCAAAATTCAGAACCTTTGACGCAAGATAGATGTTGAAATACATAAATAATATAGGTATTAATAATTATGAGTATATTTACCAATGCTTCTTTTTATTAAAATTATAGTTAAAGACACAGTGCTGTAATTAAATAAATCAAGTATAATGATCTTCCAAAGAAAACACATTTTTGGACATTGATGATCAATAAATACTGTTTGAGACTTGACTCATAAATGATTGAATCTTTAAATGTAAAAAAGTGTAAACACTCCTGTAAACAGATTGATATCTTTCACAATGATCAGCTGAGAAAATACAAATTAAAATGTTGTATATGAGTTTGTAAGTACTTTACATCATAAAAAAATAGACTAGATGTGAGAAATAAATGTTTTTCCTCAGTAATTGATCAAATAGAGATTCTTAATGTAAACTATTCTAAATTATTTTTTATCCTGCTTCATAATTAACAAATTATGTTTCATACACACATACATTTGGAAACAAGAAGAGCAACCTCTCCTTTATCTCCCTGTACATATTAGCTGTTATATGAGAATTGTTGAATTGATATGTTGTCTGAAGATTTGCTCTTGCATTTCTTATGTTTTCTAGGATATTTTGCTGTTATATGAACTAAAGCCACAGACCAATTAAAAACCCCTGCAGACTATTTTTCAAAACGAACCCAGAATTTTGAAATGTAAACAGATGCATTATTTCAGAGGAAAGTTTTCAGCCCCCTGCTGGAGCTGCTGAGTGTCTACAGCTCTCATGCTTTGGCTGCAGCTGTGACGCCTTCAGGGTTTTAATGTTCTCCTGCAGGCGTTTTTGTCTCAAGACAAATAATTTAACTAAAGGATTAAAGGAAGTCGCCCTGAGGACAAATATAATAATTGCTTTCACTTCTGACTGTTGATTTGTGTGTTTGAAACCTTGATTACACAGAAACTATCAAACTAATTACCAAGAAACTTGGTGGAGGGATGGAGCCGCGGTTTGAGACGAATATTGCACTGGTCTTTTATTTAATTTTTTACGACAAATAAATTATTTATGTTATGAGAGCACTTTCTTTATATTTTTTCTACAAACTGGGTAATTTTTTGTCCTTGGCAGAAGTACCAGTATATCCATCTTGTACATGGTGAACAATTCAAAAGCAGTTTCTAGGTATTTTGGCAAATGCTAGCTGGATCACGACAGAGTGCTAATTATAAAAAATTGGGTTTGTAATTTAAGAAAAATTCCTATTCCCTTGTATGGTCCTTAAGTAAAAAATTGTAGGGGTTGTGTGTTAGCGATGACAACCGCTGTTGTTAGTTGTGTTGAACCTTTAGGGGCCCTTGTGTTTCATTCTGGGTCAACGTGCACCACACTGCTCAGTATGTTTAGTGGATGAAAATGTGTTTAGAGTTTTGCAAAATATGATATTCTAAGTGTCTCCAACCAGATGATCCCTGTTTAGAGTTCGGCCAACTGTGTGATCGATCGGATAAAGTAGTTTTGCCAGTTGACACTTTTTGCTCGGAGAATGGGGTGTAGTGTTTTGGCGATCAGAAAAACTGAAACACAGATCAGTGGATCTGTTGTGTAAAGACACAGCGAGGGCCTTACCAGCTCCATCTGGATCAAATGGCACGGATGACCTGTCGTCAGTTTTATAACAGTGGTACAAGGAAAAGGGGAAACCTTTAACTCTCTTGTGTGACCAAGGACAAATCTCCTCAGTGCAAGAAGGTCTTTTACGCACAGTTTCTCATTTTTAGCCTCTCCAGGGGCCATTTGTTCACATTTAATCCATGCCCACTCAAGTATGACGCTCTATGTAATACCTCGAAATAAGGGCTTGTCTCAGTCCTGTTTATCACCCTCTGCTGAGACAAAACCACTATTTTGCTCTCCATGCACACTCTAATTCTACACAAGGTCTTTTATTTGCTCATGGAGCGTCTTCGTCCTGCTGCTCGCAGGATCGATGACACCCTGCTGGCCCAAGAAGGACACCACTTTCAATGAATCATTTCCAGGTCAAATGTTCTGTTGGGTGGTTGCGATGTGTATCCGCTTGAGACAAAGTTAGAGAGATTACATGATTTTTTTTTCTAGTTATTTTTTCATAGCTTTAATGTCTAATAAAACTGTTTTCCTGGGGAACTTTGACATCTAACTGTAACAAGACAAAGTCTGTTTTCTCTCGTGCTTTACCGAAACTAATTCGGGCAATCAGGCTGGTACGTGCCCCACGTGTGGCTGCCATGTGGCGTCTCTTCATTGGACACTTCTGATTATATTACAGTTTGATTGGGGAATTGGCCGGACTGATCATCACAGCTGACGTAACAGGCTGGCATAGATGATTGCAGCTCCTCGACCTTGGTTCTCCTTCTGTTAGATCTTTCCTTGTATAACTCCCTCTGTGTGTGTGTGTGTGTGTGTGTGTGTGTGTGTGTGTGTGTGTGTGTGTTTGTATTCAGGGGGAGTGCCATTACGAACAGGAGCTTCTTCCTTACCTCCACAATGCCAACACAGGTGGTGACATGAGAAAAGGACAGAAGAAGCAGAAGAGTGTAAAGACCAGCGTTAAAAAACCCAAACCTTCTCATTCGACATCACCTGATCTGGAACTTATCGAGGAAGTTGAGAGCGACTTCACAGATCACCCAGGGCCTGAAGCTGTTTGTCCTCTCCCTTCCAAAAATGACTGTCCAGAAGCTGGCCTGGACGAAGACTGTGTCATCATTAAAGAAGGTGTCATAAATTCAGACATTAGTTCCCAGCTGAGTACAAGCATTGATGAGGAAGATGTTGAGCTTGAGGCCATGTTCTACCTCCCGAAGTGGGATTCAGCTCCTCCTCCCTCCTCGGCTGAGCTCCTGCCAGGGCCATGTGAGAGTCTGAAGGTCATCCTGGCCAACGTAGCCGAGCTCCTCTCTCGACCTCCTGTGTTGCCGCCTGCGGAGTTAGAGGCCGATGTGGCAGCTCCGTCACTTCCTCCCTCTCATCAGCAGCTTCATCAGCCATTTCATGTCAGCTTTACCCTGGATATAGACGACGACGACGACGACGATGAAATGATGATGAGCGATGCCGAAGATGTTGACGATGACTCTCCTAGGAGGGTCTCATTCCAGCATCCAACAGGTGAGGAGAACAGTAAAAACCCCAGTGATCCGCCTCATCCGGAGCATGGGCCTGTTCGTGAAGCAGCCAGCAGTCCCACCTGGGATGAGGTGTTTGGGGAGGAAGAAGACAACATGGAGGCTGACGATGAAATGAACAATAACTTCAAGAAGCAACAGGCTGGCAAGGAAGCTGGGAAGAGCAGGGACATTAAGGACAACTCGGGCAACACAAGCGAGGAAAAGGTCAGCTGTGAAAACGTGAGGACTGAGGAAACGCCACACTCGAGGGTCGGAGGTGTGAGCGTCGACGGGGCCTCTCAGTGCAGCCCTCACATGGACGACAGCATGGATCTGTTTGGGGACGACGAAGCCTTCCTGCAAATGACCATCCCAGACATCCCCACTCCTGGCGTCACACCCAGGAGGTCCACTTGTGCCGGAGACGTTTCCGACAGCCTAGAAAGGAAGTCTGACGCGTCACAAATGCACAACACAACAGACCTGTTCAGCACGGTGCCCACAGCAGACGGCAGACAAAGATTACACACAATGCAAACGGATGATTTAGAATGCACAAAGCACGTAACGCATACTCCGCATGCCAAGCTAAAAACTCATGATGCAGCCGCTTGTAACAATAGAGATAAGATAATTTCAGCTCCCTGCACATCTCCCACAGTGCAGCAAAACGCTGAGTCATGCGATGGGTCCCACGACTACTTTTCTGTCAACTTTGACCTTGGTTATTCCATGGAGGACTCTGAAGACGAAGCAGACCTAGAGGCCGTCCCTGCCTCGTGTACGTTGTCCTCTCCAGAGCCCAGGAAGCAGGCAGCTGACTCCCCAGCGCCGTTGTCCACTGTTTCTAACTCCTCCACTCCCTATAACAGCTTCACTGCACAGAGAATCACCGCACAGTGCAGAGAATCTAAACTCTCCACGCCCCGAAGGTTTTCAATGCAGAGGAACAGAGAAATGTCGCCTCTTCTGACGTTTAAGAGTGGTGTCCTCCCCTCTCCCATCCCATCACTGGGAGCGAGGAGGACGCTCGTGCCCGGTCCATTCAGGCCTCAACCGCCCTCTTTGCTCTCCAGCTCTGAATATAGACGAGGGTCAGGTGCAGTGTCACTTCAGGAATCGATTTTGGTGTCTGACTCACCCCCTCATCCAGGTTGGTTTATCCTCAAAAAATATGATTCACGAATGCTGATTTCTTTGTATTAAATCATTTAATTTTGTAAACCTGTTGATAATGTCTCTGCATTTCCCTGTGTCTCACTTTTCTCAGAGGGATCCGACAGTGACAGTGAAGATGAAGTTGTGGTTCTTAAAAGAAGACATCAGAATGTATTCAACAACTTGTCGTCCCCAGAAGTGGTAAGCAAGGCCTCATAATTAGTATTTTATTTGATCTTATTTTATTAATCTGCTCCCTGAATCATAGGTAATGTAATGTGTTTGCTAATATTCAGTCTATAACCATTTTGTAATTGTAAAAAAGAAATTCCAATGAGTTTCTTGTATGCTGAATTGTGTGACCTTTTTCTAAATACCTGTCTGACCGACCTTTTTTAAAAATCCAAAGATAGTCAGTTTTCTACTAAATTTATAAGATCAGACATTTAATTTGCCAAAATAATTAAATTTTTTATCAGTTCATATTAAACTGTGGCTCTTTTTGATTGTTGCTCGGTCTTTCATGTCGACAACAAACGCTCACACGTTGATAATCATTAGCTCCCCTCATCCGTGTGATCCCACATAAAACAGCAGCCTAGACAGGAGATATCTGATTCAGACGACCCAGGTTGCCGCCGTCCATCATTTCCAAAGGTACATGCAGTTGTCATGGCAACCAGTCTGGAAAGAAGTAATGTGACTGAAATGTCACAGCAAAAAATATCCTCACTAAAGAAGATAGAGAGGCATTTTTATCATTAACAGTGATGAACGTGCTTTGTTCGAGAGTAAGAAAATGTATGTATGTGATCATGTTTTTTCTCTTTTAGTCCAAAATCAGTGACGTGGACTCTCCGGTGGTTGTGAACAGGAAACGTGCAGCTCCTCTTAACACGGTGAGAGTTTCTTGATTAGTATGAAAATGTTCCACTTATTCAACACAGCTGATTTGATAAATTTCTTTCAATCCACGTATTACCTCCTCAGTAATTTCTGCAGGTCCTCATATGCAGCATCACAAAGCATTCACCGTGCACAGTATTGGACTAATTGGCTCTGCTCCTTGTCCTCCAGTCGAGTGAAGCAGAGGGCGAAGCTGTGTCTGATGATGATTTCCAGAACGAGAAGGTGTTTGCACGCAGAACCCCAGCGCAGGGAGGCGAGAGGAAACGAGTCCGACGGGCTGAGGCCAAGGTCTGTGCAGCCACAGGTGGCTCAGTGTGAAGCTGTGAACAGAATCTGAAGCTCATCATTTCCCTGCAGCTCCATGCAGGGAATGATTCGTTTTCTGGTTATTTTTATATCTGTTGACACCTTCAGCATTGACATTTTCCATTGTTTCTTTTATCAGCACGCCGCGTGTCGCACAGGGCGTCAGTTCCTGCAGGAAGAAGCGGAGCTGTCGGGGGATGAGGAGGGGGCGGACGTGTCGTCTGATGAAGAGGATGGAGAGGACCAGAACCAGTCTCTGGATGGATTTGTGGTCAACAACACACACTTCTCCCAGGGACTGAATGGTACTGCACCATTCGCTATAACTGTAGTGGATTATTCAAATCAGATTCCCTGAGCCGTGTCTGAGGGCTTAAGGAAGCTGTAGGCGTCCTGCTGTGACATTTAAAACTTGTGCTTCCTGTTTTTCCTCCTTTTATTTCAGACTCAGAGATGCATGGGGTTTACCTGAAGTCAGTGAGAAGCCCTGCAGTCCACGGCAAGTTCAAAATGTCTTACAGAACCCATCGCACCGACATCTTCTCCCAGGTATACTTCATATTTTATACCCAGCTTTTCTTTACTCAATGCAATTAAAAATATCCAAACAAACAATCTATGCCCCCTGACCTCTTCTGCCCAGGTGCCTGAGTTGGATGAAACGTATGCCGAGGACAGCTTCGTGGTCGGCAGTGAGGTGGAGGAGGTGGAGAGCAGCGAGGAAGAGGCCGAGGACGTCCAGCTCATGCCTGAGGACTCGTACGTGGATGGCAGGAGGCAGTATGCCACCAGGCGGCGTGTTCAACTGCACAACGTCAGAGCGAGAGCCAGACCCGGTGGTAAGACCGTGGCCGAAGCTTCTTCAGAGCAGGCAGCTGAGGAGAAAACCAAGCGTACCCGGATCATACGCGTGAATGATTCCAGTGATGAGGAGACGGGTGAAGTTAGCGGAGAAAGACTTACAGCAGGGGGCAGTGTTGCTCTCACTTCGTGGCCGGAGGCCAGCAGGCATCACCATCAGCCGCAGAAAGTTCCCTCCTCCTCCTCCTCGTCAACCATAGCATCCAAGGTCTCACTGTTGAGTAAAGGACGAAGGAGCTCCGAGAGTGAAGAACAGCTAAAGGAGAGGTATGGAAACCGGTAGATAGCTGCAAAGATCTTCAAACATTTAGCAGCCAATAGAGAGTTTTTTGTGCTTTTCTGCAGGTGTCGCCAGAGGTTAGAGAACCAGCATCTCCTCTCTGATGAGCTCGACTTTGAGAAGTCAGTGTTAACCTCCAAGAATCCACCCAAGGTAAAAGCAGACAAAGATGATACGTATTCACCACAGATTGTAAATAAAGATGGACGACGTGTCTCCACTTCCTCCCATTATCAAGAAATTAAGCCCAAATATCCTGAATGAGAACGGTGCCATCTTGTGCATTTGGAGCCAGAGAGGCGAGGTAGCGATCGGGTGATGGAGCCGCGGTAGTGAGCTCCTGTCAGTAGACACGCTCCATAAATCATGAGACTGTCTCAGTTGTCAATCATCATGATGTTTCATCCCGTTTTTAGCATCAAATAAATAATTCAAACCATCTTACTGGAGAATTTAATACTCGAAGATCAGTGTGATTTGAACGACTTGAATTTAAAGAACCAATCTTTGAGAATAATTGATTTGAATTTTAGTCTCATCCATGTCTCATCCAAAACAGATGGTGAGCGCCTTTGGCTTCGCTTTAGGGCAGCTGTCATGTCGTCATTCTCTATATGCAGTCTATGGTAAACACACCTGTCCATAGGGTCATACTTGTGGGAGAGACGTAAATATCTACATTTGATTTCCTTTGTCCAGGCCCCACCCAGCACCTCCTCAGCGCCTCAGCCCCAGGGGGGTGCATCAGTCAGCGAGGCCCCTGCTCCTCCCGGGTCTGTCTGCATTCTGGTGGACAGTCGCTGCATCAGTACGGGAGTGGAGCTGATGACCAGCCTGCGTCAGCGGCACGCTGCCACTGTCCACGTCTGCTCGCTGGACGGCAGCTACTTCATCGTCAGCAACCGCATGGCGGTGGAGAGGCACAGCCAGTCGGATCTGGCGGCCATGCAGAACCGGAAGCGATTGGTCGAAAGAGTGAACAGCTTACTGGGATTGTTTGAGCGCGTTTGTCTGATTGTGGAGAAGGACCGAAGTAAACAAGGTCAGTTGTGTTTTAATACTGTACAATATAATATATTCCTTTAAACAAAATCTGTATTTTAAGGCTCTATTCATGGTTTTTCAGAAAGCATACGTAAGCATGTACATCCACTCCAGAATGCAGGGAATGCCAGCCGAGGCTCCCACTAACTTTTTACTCACCTTTCTTCTTCTTGAGGAAGGAAGGGCCTTAGTCAAAAACATTTCTTTGGAAGAGAAAAATATTTCTCAGCGTCTCAACTGCTGTGTGGACATTTGATGTCTTCTTTTCTTTGTGGTTTATAATGGACAACTAAATGTTTAAAGCACCAGTTTACATGCTTTTTTCTACCAAGAGTTTGATACAACTCTCATTTAGTCTGACCAAATATGAAGCTCAGTTCATGTTTTTTCATCTGTTTAAATACCCAGGTGTAGCTGTAACAGTTTGTGGTGTTATGGCGAATTTAATGCTGTTACTTGTTAACATGACTCGCCATAGAACCACAACACTTACTTTTTCTTTTCTGTACAAATAGAAGAAAACGAAATTGAATGTGTGAAACAGTGAGTTGTTGAAAGGCCGATGGGCAGGTGTTGTTACAATCAGACGGAGCCAGACTAGCTGTTATCCCCCGTTTCCAGGCTTGATGCTATGCTAAGCTAACTAGCATCGGGCTCAAGCTTTGTATCAAACACGCATATATGAGTGAGGTATCAATCTTCTCATCTAACTGTCAACAAGACAGAAAGCTATTCAAGCTAATAAATTAAGTATCTTATTCCACAAATTTTAGACAAATGCAGTACTGAGAAAGTATATGTTTGATACCCACGGTTGAAAAGATTAATAAATAAGTTAGTGTGTGGTATAACGATTGTTTCTCATCTGTATAATAACCGTCCCTGTCTCAGGTGAAGCCTCACGTCCGTTTCAGCGCACACGTTTCTATGACGCCACGTTAGCGGGGCTGGTGCGCACCGGCGTTCGCCTGCTGTGGAGCTCCGGTGCAGAGGAGAGCGCCGGCCTGCTGGCGGACCTGGCTCGGCTGGAGCAGCGCAAAGGTCAGGGCATCAGTGTACCGCTGGAGGTCAGAGGGCAGCACAAGCAGCAAGCCCTGCAGCTGTACCTGAGCCTGCCCTCAGTAAGCTTCGTCCACGCTCTGAACATGAGCCACAACTTCAGCTCCGTCGCACAACTGATGAACAGGTAAAAGAAGTGCGTGGTTATCAATCGTGATGCCCTCTTGTCCTTCTGGTTTGCTCATCATAACATCTCCTCTTATTGCAGCTCCATGGAAGCCATACAGAAAGGAGGCTGTATGAGCACGTCCAGAGCTGAGGAGATCTACCGCTTCCTGCGCTACCCTTGTGACACTTTCCTCATGAACATATCAAAAGCAGGAAAATCCAGTTAGCGGCCTGGGGGGGAGGGAGACTGTGGGAAATCCTTGACTGAAAACCATCTCCATCATTAATCACCATCCAGCTCCTTTTCTTCCTTCCCGCTTCTCCACCTCGTACATCATCTTTCCTTTCGACCGTACTACCTCAGTACTCCCCAGGGACCGGAGGACACCAGTAACTCGGCTGTGTACAGTAGCTGCTTTATCTGTGGCTGGGTCTGAGTGAGAGAAGAGCCTCAGGATACAGACTCAACATTTTTGCACAAGAACTTGAAGGGGAACCCCTCTCAACTTTATATATAACTTTATTTAAAACATGGGACATACATAAAGCACACTGTCTCTTTTATGTTGTTGTACTGGCAGTAATCCTGTCAGACAGTTTGAGGCCACACTGTGATCATAGGAAAAAAACTCTGCATCTGACACTTGAATAACTTATTGTTTTTGTCAAAATAATGGACACATACAGATTGTGTTGAATTTGTTAAATAAACAGTGATATTTTTGTATGTGGTTGTGTTTTTAATGCTTGAAATATGAATGAAAGAACAAAACTGAGTAAAACCTGTGATATTACCACAACTACAGTCCAGCCCTTTGTTACCTCATTCAAGAACGTTGTGATCTAAGTGGTTTTTGTTACATTTCTTTGCAGGATTACGCACAAACTACTGAACTGATGTCCATGGAATTTGTAGAGGGGTTGGGCAAGACCAAAAGAAAAACCCATCAAATTTTGGAGGGAATCCGCATCATAGGGGAAATCCAGTCATCTTTTTTCTGCTTTCTTCTCCATGTGGAAAGAGGATGTTCTTCTTGACATATTCACTCTGAGCACCCAACTAGTTTCTCTGTTAGATAATTGGATTACATTAAAATTATTTCTACCGAACTTAGTGGAAGGAATTGGTATGAGTCAGGAAAGAACCCAATACATTTTGATGGGGATTTGATACATTTCTTGAACATTGCAATGTTTTCGTCAATATCTGAGAAATGCATTTTGCATTTGGTGCAGATCCAAATAAAATTCTGGATCTAGTGAATTTAATTGTGGGGACTGGGTGGAAGTATACGCTTCGAGTGCCCTTCACTTATTTAATCGAACATGTGGATCGAAGCATGTTGCAAACATTAATTCTCTATTCCTGAGATCTGAAAACTTCCAAGGGTTAACATTGAATTGTATAGCTGCACTAAGAACAATATGTTTCAGAATGTGTGGGTGAAAGTGGCTTTTATTTCAACATTCAACAGAGAGAACATGCTGCTTTGGTACAAGACGAGCATAATTAAAGCAGCCTTTTCACAAAAATATCAGCAATCATATCATCCACCAGTAAAGTCAGGCAAACCCAGAATATATACACATTAAGAGACTTAAAACAAATACAGAAAAGTAAATAAAATCAAACCTAAAGTTGAAAACATACAGAAACAAGCCAAATTCACAGTATGTACATTATTTGAACAACTTCAGAGCAGTTTGACCCAACACGACCAGTGAGAACATGAAGATGTGCAGGAAGAGTAAGAGCTGCTGCAGTTCTAACGTCTGTGTGGCGCCACCTGCAGGCAAGTTGATGTTCACTTGTCTTTGACTTGTGTCTCAGTTGACATTTCAAACCAGCAATGACGTTTTCAGTATTGCAACTGTTAACCGAGTAGTTCACAGAGTTCACATTGCACCGAGGGACACTGTGTGCCCCCCTTGTCCTGTAGGTTAACATGGAGAGGAGAGCAGACGGGTCTCAGACAGATTGAGGTTGAAGAAGCCAACAGAAAACAGAACCATTAGAAGAGTTTGGTTCCGTCCTTGGTGCTGAAGCTTTGGACTTGTTTTGTGGCAGATGATAAAACGTTAATGACAAGTGACTGAGTCTTTGGGGTTAAATGTTATAATAATGTTACAGGTTCATCAATTTACAGACAGAAGTAACAGATTAAAATCAGGTTCACGAGATGAATTGTACTCATACTTGGATATTTCATATCCTCTGGAGGTGTCAGATCATTATATTTAGCTGACAGGTGGTAAAACTGTACTTTCATACACAAAGAAAAAATAGGCAGAAGATCTGCAGCTCAGTTTACAGGGGCCATTCCTCTGCCTCAGGTTAGTGTGTAGACATCACACCCCCTTGTGGACAAAAGGGCGCGTGATAAACAACACAACCTTAAATCATGGGGAACTTTAAAATTTAAAAGATTGTACTTTAAAAAATAAACGTTTGCTCAACACAGATTCTTGCAAATGTGACTCGCTAAAAAATGTAACCGTCAAATCCCATAAGGTGCTTTCTTTGGACTCAATACAATCTCCGAAGCAACAAGTTTAAAAAACTGAAGATTGTTTCCAATAATTAACCATTTTAAAGACATTACACGTTTATTCTGTATCTGCCTTTTTCTGATCTCGGTTTGTGTCATACTGCAGTGAGTCATTGTCAGAGCCTTTAATATTTTCTCTATAAAATGTCAGAATCTAAAAAGGTAGATTATTAACGTAGACAGAGAACCGATGTAAAAACATGGCTGCTGATTTCATAGCAAAGTTTAACTAAAGACGCAGTTGTAACTTTAGAAAATGAATATCTACATTAACGTACATGTATAAGCTCTATGTACGTGTAACCACTACAAAACAAGGTAAAAATGTGTAACGAGTAAAGGGATCTAATTGACCTGGACGAAATCGATGAGGAATATTACACCAGTTGTTGAATTAAGTTCTAGGTAGAAGTCATTTTGACCTGAACATCGCATCAATGACAAAGTGTTTCCTTGACTCAAAACATTTGGGACGTCTGTCAGCGCGACTCTGTAACTGACCAGTTTCCTGACTCTCAAGACTCAACAAAAACCAAGGAAGTTTTAAAAAGAGGCCTTATTTACAAGTGCAGATGTTATCTTAAAATACACTATATATTATTAAATACTAGGTGGACACTTTGCAGGAGCACAGTGCACAGATGTGTACTTAGGACAAGTTCATGGTTGTTACTATGGAAACCAGCTGAGGGATCAGACCTGTGAGGAGTTGACAGTTCCATCTATATCTGACGGATGAAATGCAGCTCACAGGCTGGTCGGCTGGGTCTGTGGCTGCAGAGGCTGCAGCTGGACGGACTGTGGCTCCGGGTCCTGAATACGACACTCCTCTCCTCCGCGCATGTATATTAAAAATAGAGTCACGGTGGCAAACGTGGTGGCATTCACCGGAAACGCCCGGAGCAAGGTGGATGTGAGCCCGCGTGTGAACACCCTCCACCCCTCCTTCTTCAAGCTCTGCCTCACACAGTCCATGATGCCGCTGTACTGGTAGACTCCGCCGACCCCGTCCGCCTGGAGGCGTGACTTAATCACGTCCACGGGATAGGTGGAGATCCAGGAAGCGATGCCCGACATTCCTCCGGCGAACAGCAGCTTGGGGATCATGTACGGTTGTTCTGGCTCGCAGTCCAGGGCGCGTGTCAACACGTCGTACGTGAGGAAGTACACGCCGAAACCCGGTGTCTCGCGCATCAGGGTGGTCACCATGCCGCGGTTGATGCCTCGGATTCCCTCCCTCCTGTAGATTCTCACCAGACAGTCCAGGGAGTTCTTGTACAGCTTCGACTTGGACTTCTTCTCTCCGGTCCCCTGCAGTTGCATGCGTGTCTTGGCCAGCTCCATCGGGCAGCAGATGACACACTGGATGGTTCCTGCTGAGGCTCCCGCCAGGAACTGGTTGAGCGGCGTGTCGCGGCCCAGCTTGCGCATGGCGTTGCCCTGGACACCAAAGACTATGGCGTTGATGAAGGCCAAGCCCATCATCGGTGAGCCGATGCCTTTGTACAGGCCGAGCGTCTGCAGACACAAAGACACGTTAGTGGGACCCCCAACATTATAGAGACACCTCTGCAGAACCATGCAAGTAAAAATCAAAAGTTCTGTTTGTGATCAAATAAGTACACAATTATTAACATATACTTTTGAGCACCTACTTATGATTAAGATATACAGTTCATTGAATTACTGGTGGAAAGAGTAGGTAAAGCCCCTTTTCCACTGGTCAACAAAACCCACTACCAACTATCATCTGGCTAATGGGAATGGAAACAATCGGCATCAGAGTTAAGAAGTTGACAGAGTGCCTCAGTTTTCAGTGCATTTGTGATCTTGAACTTAGCTGATTGTGTTGGCGTCTGATACATGTATCCACAGTTAATGCTTTTGTTGCAGTCACAGGAACAGATGCTAGAAATTATGAATGAATCATTTTTCAAAGCCCTGATCCCTCTATCATCAAACCTTCAAGTTAACAGAAGAAACCATTTAAGAATTTAAGAATGTTTATATTGTCTTGGGGGAGGAAGACAACATGACACCTACATGACAAATCCACCTAGACCAAGTGTACACCACTTAGCTCACATGGCAGGAAGACCTAATCTTAATTTAGCCCACACAGGAATATGTTTATTGCTGACCCTGGCTGACAGACACACCGCCTCCTCCTTTCACCCCTAACTTCCCATGTTAGGAACGCTGGCTGGTGCCGGGCTGATGGGACAGTAACTGGACACTTGTACAAGTGCAGCCACCCCGATGGCATAGTACAGTGTCCAGGGGGAAACTGCACACAGGTCTAAACGCAATCCAGGAATCATGTAGGAGAGCACGAGAGCTTACCGACTCCTGGCGTATGATGGACTGGAAGCAGTGGATTGTTCCACGGTACAGAGGTTTGTCCACATTTTGAACTTGAAGCCGCACCTGTGGATGACAGCGCTGGAATTAGAGTCGTGCAAGGGAGTAAAGAAGCCTCAGAGAACGACAACACACCACATACTGTCATACACGTTACTAACAAAGGAAACAAATGGGCAACAGTGTTTTCAAATGGTTTCAGTTCAGGGTTTAACAAATAGGATGCTTAAGGAAGTGCAACATGAAGAAGAATAAATGAAGTTTAAATATAAAATAGATTTCGGTTCTTTACATTTCTATAGCTCAAGACAGGACATAGGGGGAGAAGAAGAAAGACCTGGACCATACTTACTAGGTCACATTTCCGTGGAGAGGGGGTTTATTTCTCTCTCTCATCTACAACACAGTGACACTGTTGCTGTTAAAGACAGCCGCCCCCGGCCCCCCCCCAAACCACACACACACACACACACCAGCTCAGGCAGAAATGACATTTAAAGCAAGGCATAAAAGAGCTACGACCATTCACCGTCTTTGTGCTTCTAGAAAGTGAAAGCTGCAGATTGACACAATCCTATGCTGTATTTAAACAGTTTAAACGTCCCGGCCTCTTTAAAACTAATCACTAAAATCTCTCCATAATATTTATTTTTGACTTAAACAAAAGGATTTTATACCTATGACGCTTTCTTTGAGCTGCATTTAGTTGAAAGTGATGTCAGCATCGCATTATGCACTAACATCTATAAGGATATCAGGTGCATGTTTAATAATAAATAACAGCTAAGTAACAAGTAACTATAAGGAGGTTTTACTTTCTCTCTAAACAATATAAATAGAAGATTGGATCTGTTTAGTCCTAAAGAAACAGAAAATATAAACACAACTTAAAAATACATGTACAGTATTTAACAGTTCTACACATTTGTCCTGATGTTGCTATGGCGATCAAACAGCTCATTCCTCTTGCTAAACTATGCCGCTCCTGTTTGACTGTGTAACTTTAGGGAGCTAACCCAGGCTTACAACAGAGTGGGCCGACTTACAACATTTTAACAGCACGGCACCGGATCATGTCGTTGCCCAACAGAAGTAAATAATTGGTACCCACCTTCACAGTGTCAAATGGATGCCCGACCAAAACACCAGCAGCACCTGAAGAACAGGAGACTCGATTTAAAAACATATTCAGACTGGAATGGTCCTCAGTAGAGCACGTTCCTCCGCCGAGGCCCCACCGTCCCATTCAGATCAATCAAGCTGCACTAAATACACTCATAGAAGTCAGGTCCCTAAATTAAGCTCCATTGATTGATCTCTGGGGAAATAGAGAAAATGTTGAATAATGCCCAAATTGTTGAGAAACACCTGAATCTGGTAAAGTTAAAGAATCTAGAGAAGAAGAAAAAAAAACTATCTGGATCCCATATCAAACCTTTCTACAAGTTTTATGGAAATCAGTTCGGGGGTTTTGGGGTAATTTTCCTTACAAAGATGAAAAAGATCATATCATATCTAATCTGTCACTATCTTCTTGACCTGATTATAGCACTACAACAATGCCGTGCATATCTAACACCACATAGTGCGAATGCAATGTAGCCTGATTAGCAAGCCATCACGCCGAACCATTGCAGAACACAGTGTGGTTTGGTTTTAGGGAAGCAACACATCTTATGATCAAGTGAAGGAAATCATCTCGCAACGGCCGACAGCCCGCCCATCATGAGACTAATCAGCTGGTCACTGTGCATGGTGATGAAAGCTCAGCTGTGGACTGTCCTTGACTTTTTTTCAGGGGGATTCAAAACTCCACTACACTGCAGCACAGTGTCCTGATAAATCCTAGAAAGATAGGGTCTTATTGGGTCACATTAGCCAAGAATCGTCAGAGGCCTCTCTCAACATGTAAAGCTGGTATTCTTCACTGTATGTTAGTATCATTATGGCAGATTTCAGCCTTGTAATCCATCTCGTCCACACGTTTACTATCTCGTCCGTGACCTGACATGTTGAGCACACATACCTCTGCAGGCCTCTGTGGTTAATCATACTGAATACAATAACCAGTGCACCTGCAGGTTTGGAATGGTATATTCTAGTTTTAGATTGTGGCAGTGGTTTGGTGAATCCAGAGAACTTGTAGGGGTAAATATATTGGTGACGATGATGAGCACATTTCAGAGCCTGATATTAAGTTATAAGCACCATGGAGCTCCAGAGTTGAAATCTGGATGAGATCGTGCAAACTTAAAAAAAGAATGAAAATACAATGACTCGTCTCTCTGGACTTTAATCACACACCAGGAGTAGGTGGCTCTTATCTGTAGCTCCATGGCATGTTCGGGTTTGGGAAGATGTGGCCTTGAGCAAAGACAAAACAGGTGACAAGTTTCCCAAAGGGTCTGTGATTAGTTTTTTTTTACTGGAAACCACTGTTGGCTCCATTCAAACAGGAAGACGTGAAGTAATCCTACTTTTAAGTCCTTTCCTGAGTTATTTAGCAACACAGGTAATAACTATGAGGAAAAGATGATGCAATGGTCTGGTCTAGTTTTAAGTTTTAACACCAAAACATCAAGTTTGAACCTGGTTAACACACATGGTCCTGCAGGTTTCATTCATGCAGATCCAACCACTCCCTGTGTGTGAGGAGAGGAATGTAACTCCACTAACTTCACCTTACATCCGGGATTCTACACATTAATACCTGCTGCTGAATCTCAGAGTTTGACCTTCTGACCCTTCGTCTCTGATGCTTCACCATGGGGCGATCGACCGCTTTGAAATATCTCAGCTCGTGGACTTCGGTGGAAAAGTACAGGGGGGCAGCTAATGCTAATGCTACCTCCAGCTCGTTAACCCGTGGGCTGCTGCTGCTAACGTGGCTAACGACTTACCTCCCACGCAGCCCGCGGCGAAGTCCAATGCCATTCCCCCCCAAGAGACACCCTCACGGCCGGTACGGGTCGAGCTAGCTCGGCGGTGGACAACCTGTGGCTCGGTTCACCCGCAGAGGGGAAGTGAGGAGTTCAGACTAGCGGGGGTTTTGACAGACTGAGCCCCGGCTTGGTGCTTGAGCCGAGCTGGTACCCTCCCTCTCTTTTTCTCTTGGGGCTACGGAGGCTGCTGGTGCCGGGCAGGCGGAAGATAGAGGGGTCACCGGCGGCTGCGGATTGTCACCGGGGCTCGGAGCTCGGGAGCAGGCTGACAGGTTTATAACTCTCTGCTGGTGTGTCGCGCTCTTTCTCCCGCAGCCGGAGCTCTTTTCTATTTCTGTACCCGCGGCGGTGGAGGCGGGGGCTCCGGTGAAAAAGAAGGAGCGTGCTCGGCCTTTTTAAAGAAGCCCAATCGGGACACTGGGTGGAAGACAACTCCCAGCGGCGGCTGTCCGCCCCCCGCGCCCATTGGCTGCCGCCGCCGGGCCGGGCCGTGGAGGACGCGGCCGCTGGCGATCGTCAAAATCAACAGTGTTATCACGGTGGTCGTCATCGGCATGTGTCACCGTCCCACTGTCCAACTGGGAGTCTGGCTTCCCTTTCCACGGCCCAGTGCGGGGCCAAGTTCAGGACACAACACCAGTGACCCCTGAGCAGAGTGGAGCGACTCACTGAACACCTTGTATTATCAAGTTGGATTAGAGATGACTTGTTGAAGTGGTTTGTCAAAGCTAGGGGCCCCTGAAGCTTCATTTAGGTATATGTGGTTTATTTATTTAATTTCTTCATTTCACACAACTTCAATGTAAAATGCACAAATGAAACGTAGAAGGTATCTGTGGTCAAACAGTAACAACTGGACCAATAGTTGATAAAGAAGCAGGGCTGGAGAAGGTACTCCAACATTTTGTATCACATTAACTTTTCTACTACTTGTAAAAGTGACTACTTGCTTTTAAAATGTACTTTAAGTATTAAAAGTAGAAGTACTTGCAGATGGTATCCTATTCCCTAATGCATAAGATTACTTCATCCTTAACTGGGCCTATAGTCTTTTTAATGCATGCATAATGCAGACTAATATTAAAAATGGACCCATTGTTATTGATTATTTATATTTAACACAATGCATTGGAGTAGAAAGTACATATATTTGCTGATAAAAGTAGTGGAGTAAAAAGTACCTGAAAATAAATCTACTCAAGTGAAGCACAGATAAGTGTCAACGACCACAGGTTCCTCCTCCTCCACATTGAGGTCATGTGTAGGAAATCTGTGTTAAAATATAATTAAAAGCCGTATTTGTTTTAGTTCAGGTTCAGTTTTTATTAAGAGTGTAACGTTCATCTATGTTTTGAATCTGGTTTAGAGTGAATCAGAGGCAGTTAAAAGAAGAACAGATTTTTATATGCACTTCCACAGATGATATTTGCTCATGTAATTGCACATTAGATTACAGCTTGTGTCTTATTCAAGCAAACACAATAGATTCTTAAAAGGCTGGAAGAGGCTTTACTATGTGTCTGCTTAAAACGACTGGAGGATCATTTCCAACAATCGAGTGCGCACTAAAAGCCTGTTCAGTGTCATTTGTGATATTCCTGTTTTTTTTTATCTTAGATTTTTTTTTATTGCAAATTTATCCTGACTTATCTTGTAATCTAATCAAATTTAATATTTTTTTCTGTTTTATATGAAAAAGAGACCTGTATTGCAGTTATTGTGTCACTAGATGCTTGTTTAACATACTTGATGTTTGGGATAATGTGGGGAAAATTTGTATTTTTGATGTTTGACCATAGAAATATAAAGAAAACTAGATTCACCACATTGTGTATGTCCTCCTCACAATATCCCATTCTGCTCCTGAGTTATGATGTTAAATATTGGCCATGAAATGTGATTTTGTAGAACATTGATAATGTCACAGCGACTATTTAACCACTAGCCTTCTGGACCTTTGAACACAAAAATCAGCTTCTGTCCAAGTGGACATTGGTGCCAGATGTAATGAAATTCAATCTGAGCATTACTGAAACATTCCTCTCATGTGATGATTAAGTCGAAAACCCTGAATGTCAACTAGCTTTCAAAAGACAGAGGAGTTTTGGGTGTTGAAGTGCAGTTTAATGTTTAGCCTTAGACAAAGTTTAATAAAAAGATTTGACTCAGTGTCACTTTTGCTTTACTTCTCTCTGTGAGGAGAGATGAACACTTAATGGTGTGTGCTCAAAAGTGGGTGTGTAGCTGTGTTATTGTTGATCCCAATGCAGATTTTGCAACAACGAACATTTGTAATCCACTTTAATCTTTTTCCATTCCTGAACTGGTTTCCACACGAGGAGCAGGACTCGCGTGATGTTACAGCAGCACCGAAAATACAAACACTTCATGATACATTTAACAGGTGGCATGACGATTAGCATGAAGCTGCAGACAACGCCATGCTTAGTTTTAACACAGAGGAGCACATCATCTCCAGTCATTTACATTTACACTTTTCTCCAGCTCTGATGCAAACCATGAGCAAATGTCCACCTTCCATTTCGAAGTGATGTGGATTTTAAATGGGAAACAGATGGATGCATTATTTGTTCTTGTCTTGAGATTCACGAGATGAAAACCCCCGACATTTCGGAAGCTCAAACAGGCTAGATGTTAAAATTTAAAGGTCTCGGTGTCATGAACTGCTTGACAGTCTCGTCTGTGACTTGTTTGCGCCTCTCTTGGTGCTGGGTGATCATGGGCTGTAGAGTCTCGATCAAAAGCTTCTTCAGTTCTCCTGTGAGAAGGTTTCCACTTGTGTAGTCCTGCAGCGAGAGGGGACGGGGTGAGTGTCGGAAAAGAAGTAGAAGGGGGGGGGATGGGTGAGGGGAGGGTAATGATTAACAAGACAAAGAGGTAAATGAAAGCCACAGAGAGCTTGTTGTACAAAGAACCGGGAAAGCAAAACACAGAAAAGAGTGTGATAAGCAAAAGAAGCGAAGCCCTCACCTGTCTGATCTTCTCCAGCTGCTCATCATCCTCCAGGAAGAAGGTCAAGTACATGAAGGAGACGTCTACATCTGCGTTTCCACCGTGCTTCCTGTGCTCTTCCACTGTGTCTTTCCCTCCAGAAAACGCATGTTTGTTGATCTGTGAGTAAAACGTACACGGGTCAGCTCAGCCATTCATCAACTATTGGCCATAATCATCTGACCGGTAACGATTGACTTGTTACAACGACTAACAGCAGCACCTTGTTTTTTATCTGCTTGGGTGTGTCTGTGAGGAAGATGGAGGTGTTGGCATCACTGGCGCTCATCTTGGTCTGCGCCCCCTGCAGGGCGGGGAAGAAGGTGGAGTGCAGCAGAGCTGGTTTGGGATAGCCGATCCTTGGCGCTACGTCACGGGTCATCCTGAAGTAAGGGTCCTGCGTGAGAGGGAAGATGGGTCCAAACACATCATGACATTGTAAACCATGAATATCAGTAAAGCTGCTTTCAGACATGCCCCTAACTCTGGATAATCTACAGGCATTCTCCGGATTGGCTGTATGTAGGATCACTAGTGTGATAAATGTGATATACTCTGGACTTTCTCAGGCCTGTTCTCAAATAAAAACTCTGGATAATGTCAGAATGAGTTTTGAGAGAATGAGAATTGTCACAACCACATCTGAGCACAGAATCTCTTACTGTGTTCTTCATGTGGAAAGGATAAACTCAAGAAAATGTCCAGATCCAATTGTTTGGGACATTCTCCATAGTTCATGTCTGAAAATGGCTTATGTAGTACTTTCATGTATTAGTGCAACGCGGTCCTGACCTGGTCGATGGCACACGGGATGAGACACTGAACGTCCTTTCTGCCTCCAAAGATCTGTGGGAATGAGTTACTGAAGGACGGGGCTGCCTGGATGGCCGGGAAGCTGATCTTACCTGGATGGATACAAAATAATAAACATAATCAAAAATGTAAGAATAATTCATAAAACCACACTTCAGAATCAGGACGTAATGAACCTCAAATGCAACATTATACTGAAAAATTGTAGCCAAGTATAGGTAATAATCCTTTACTGGGACTTTGTTACATATATGCTGAGATTGCTTTATTTTTCTTGCTCATATAAAAAAATCAGCACTTTATAATTTGTCCGACACTAACCTGACAAAGAGAATAACCTGAAAACACCTCTATAACCTCTAGCAACTAGTTATGTTTAAATCATTATTTAAATATAATTAATCTATCTGTAACAGAATTTGTTTCTCGTTTGCGCTACATTTTACTCTAATATGGGAACATGATGTTTTAAGACGCAATGGAAACTGTTTTCCCTGCATCAAACTGTTTATCACATGTGACTGCCTCTTTCCAAAGTGATTCATATTTGAATGACTGTTCAAAGTCATATGGTTTGTATATTTTAAGTTACTTTTCACTTGTCTTACCGATGCAGTCACTGTCTGTAAAGCCAAAGATGCCTTTGACCTGGTTAAATGTCACATGCTTCTGGATCTTAACCACGTTCCTGTAGAAATCGGGCGAGGCACTGTGGAAAATAAATGGAAATTAACAGATTAAAAAACAATCCAATAAGATATTGTATGCTCACTCAGGTTACATGAACAAATATGGGGGATCTTTCATGGCTTAACGCTCATCCTAAGAAGCCTCAGCAGCAAAGTCTTCCAGAGAGCAATGTGAGATTGTATTCTGTCACATTTTACCCCATGTACTCAAGGTCAGAGAAGATGAATGTCTTGTTCACATCGAAGCCACAGGCGATGATGTCCTTTGCGTTCTCCACAGCGAAGCGGTGGCAGTCCTCCAGTGAGAGATCCTTCCACAGATACTTTTCATCATCAGTCAGCTGGATCACCAGCGGGATGTCAAATACATCCTGAAGCCACCTGGAACAAGGAAGAAAGAATCAGTAAAAAACCTACAAGTGATATCAGGTGAAAAATAGTGAAGGACTAAAATGAGGATTTGGGAGAACTCACTTGGTGAAGATGAAGGGGATTAGATGACCGACGTGCATGGCTTCAGAGGACGGACCTCTGCCCGTGTAAAGGTAAAAGGACTTTTGTTTCTCATAAGCATCCAGCACCTGATTCATGTCTCTGCCAAAAAACAACAATAAGAGGAAGAGATTTATTGATGAGTCATTCTCCCACACACTCTCTCCTTTCAGACACCATCTGGTTTACTACACAAACGACAAAGTGAAGGTTTAAGGTACGGAATTATTACATCCAAGCCTGGATGGTAACAAGATGAAATATTTCCAGTTCCTAAAATACTGACCTGTGTGAGAAGAAGATTCCTCTTCTTAGAAAGCGGTGAGGTTTCTGTCCAGATACTTTTTCTACCCTGTCCACCAGCTCCTTTTCAATTTTACTGCTGCCAAACCTCACTGAAGAAGGACATGGGAAAGATAATTAGTCCAAAATTATTCATATCAACTTCAGCTTTTTAAGTGATAGCCAATTTTTTTAAAAATCTTTATTTCACCTATGAGTTTGTCGTAGTCGACCCCCTTGGCGTTGGTGGTGGAGACGTTCCAAGGGTCAACTGTGTCATCGCAGCCACCATCCCCATCTGCTGCTGGCCCGTTGTCAGTGATGGCAGCGTTTTCTGAGGGCGGACATCCTGCTTTGTAATCCTGACCCGTCGTCTGTTTGTAGTCCACTTTCAACTTTAGCAGCATCTGGACAGCAGCATCGACTTCAGCCTGGGGAGCACAGACACATTGCAGTCAGAAGAACTCAAAGAATATAAAGCAGCAAAGCCCTACAAGGATCAAATATCACTTCAAACGGATCAGTTCACTCGCCCCTACTTCCAACCCTATTGCAGTGGGTATTTACTGAGCTATAGTGGAGAAGTGAAAGAAAATCCAAACAGATGTTTATCTCATAACCCAAACTGGTTAATTACTGCAATTGCAAGTAATAGATGTGTTTTTCTGCTTTGTTTCATTACATGTCAAATCTTCACATATCTTTATGAAATGTAGCATGCTGATTTTGGTCCTTTGAGGAACCTATGGTCCCTATGGACTGGTCACATCTTCCTTAATACACGTTAGAAATAAATGATCGTCATATCATTTAAAGTTATTTTCCAGCTCCATATTTATAAACTAAAGTTGAAAAATAATATCATTATAACCGACTTTAACAGTTGCACAAAAGCCTTTATTTTAAAATACCTGTTGCTGAGATAACATCACTTGAAGAAGCATCATATCACTAATTACTTAAAATATTGTTGAACAGCAGTAAGTGATCAGTGATGTTCAGACACATGCAAAACACCATCACACTAGAAATACAACATGGGTGGTATGACCATATATTTAAGGTTAATGTTATAATCAGTTTATTTCACTTACTTTCTCAGCTTTGGCTGTTTTCAAGCCTCGGACTTCTTCTCCTTGAGCTGTCAGTTTCTCGTACAGCTCCATCGGACTGGTCGCTGCTTCTCCCTGACTGTCTGTCATCTTCTTCACACTGTGCGAGGAGACGAAATAGAAATGATCAGCAAAGTAAAGAGGGACACAGTTGAAATAGCAAACAGATCCAGGTGTCACGTTATCAGTGAGACCGGGCTGGGACTCCTTCCCCTGCAGTGTGAGAAGAATCACACATGTGAACACACAGCTGCTAACTTTAGCTACTGAGCAGCTAAGCGCCTGATTTCTACATTTATCTTTGTCGCGATAGTTACCAGACATGACACGGACAGAGAAACTATTATAACGTATTGATCGGCTGATATAACAGCAAATAAAATACCGTAAAATCCTCTCCAAACAGACAGTCTGACAGCTTGCATCAGCCTGAATGAGTTAGTGCTCGGATCAAATTGTTCCCCCGAGAAACCCGGTTCCCTCAATAGTTCCGCTATGGATTTGATGTGCATACAAAAACAAAAGCACCACTTTAAAAGCTTCTTTAATCACAAATAAAACTTCTTCTACTTTATAATATTCACTTCAAATGGAGCCAAACGGTAGAATCCCACGTAAATAAAGCTAACGCCGCATGTCGGATGTGAGGGACAGCTATTGTGTTCCTACCGGCTGCTTTCAAAATAAAGGTATTTACGCGTCAAATAACTGGCACGAGTGGACAAAACAGAAACATTGCTTTATTTTGAAACGTTGACTGTACTCAGGTGGCTCTGAGGGATGTTGTTAGCAGCGTGTTAATGACTCAGAAGTTGGACAAATGGTCGGTGTTATTCCGGACTGCAGGTGTAACAGGTACAAACACTCTCACCGGGTAACTTTACTCTGGTTTTAAATAAAACGTGGAGTCAGAGAAGCTAAAGACCAACGTTAGCTTAATCTGCTACACTGGTATCACTTGCAAGACTTATAGTATACGTATGGTTAAAGTTTAAGTCAAGGTTTGAAGTGACAGTGTCCAGTCTTTGCGTTTAAATGTGAAGTAAGTTAAAAAGTGACTGTATTAACTAAACAACGATAGCTGCAGCTGTTTGTTTGGTTTGTATGAAGCTAATACATGGACCTAGCTGGCTTATCTGCTCTCTTTCCGCTGTTGGCAGGACAACTACGCATGTAGCGTTATAACATTTATTGCGTGACTCTAAATTCTGCTCTCTCACAACAATGATGTTGTCCTTATTGTTATTGTTTTTATCACAATCAGCACATAGTGGGGTTTCCTCCTTATATTTCAATGATCTGATGTTTTACACTTCCCCTCACAAGTGACACTAAATCCCCAAAGAAAACATTGTCACATTAGTGGTTAAACCTCCAGATCAGATCATGTGTATGTGAGCAAATCTAATCTAAAGTTACCAGTGTGTCTGCTGCTTGTAGGTGCATGAATCCAAGCCACCACTAGATGTCACCTTCGGGTATCTAATGGAATGAGTGCCTCTCACCTGTTGTCTCTGTGTGTTTGACAGAGTCACGAGAAGATGTCTGCATTAGTGGCCTACGAGGACTCAGGGTCGGAGGATGAATCCTCAGCTTCTGTTCAAACTGGATCTAGTGAACAAAGCCAGGACGTTGTGTTGTATAGTAGCTCAAAGTCGACACCCAGCGTTCAGGGGTTTCACCCAGCACCCGACTGGACATTGTTGGAACCTCATGGAAATATCTCAGAAAGAAGCAGCTCCTCATTACACCCCCATCCACCCCCCCATTTTGATCAGAGGATGACACATTGCAGCAGCAGGGCAGCACAATATAAGCATTTTGGAGATACTGCAGCTCCTCTGAGTTTACCTGCAACTCAGGAGAAGATCCCTCTGCTCCAGTCTCCTCCTCACATGCCACAAAGCTTTGGTGATGATTTGAACCAGGCAAAAAGACACCACAGTGTCCCGTCTGGTATCAGACCGTACGTCCCCAAGAGACAGAGACTCGCCACTTCAGCAGAGACTCGTGACCCAAAGTTATCAGCAGAGCAAGGCCCAGGGAATCGGGCCGGGGAAAGCCAAGTTCTCTTAGATGTGTCGGCAAGAGTGAAGCCGTATCTCACCCAGAAGCCTGACGCGGCGGGGATCCCGAGGAGGCTTCTGATGAGACTGGGAGGCCACCAGGGCCCAGTCAACACTGTGCAGTGGTGTCCTGTGCCTCATCTCAGTCATCTGCTGCTGTCTGCTTCCATGGACAGGACTTTCAAGGTAATGACAGCTCCAGCAAGGGTATCACTGTCTTTCATAAAAGTTGTGCATTGCTACTTAAGATTGCCTAGACTGATGCAAGCCCAGAAAGAGTGTTTTCTGTAGTGCTGTTATGTCTGCGCACTCGATTCTAATTTCATTCAAACTGGCTTATCCAATTCAAGTTTAAGTTATCCCTGTGATGTATTTTTTCTTTGTGATAAAATCTTTGCTCATGCTGTCTGCGGCATCATACGTGTGCGTGGTGGTCTGGAACACGAATATTCATCTATCAGCACAGTTCCAGGCAGGTGCCAAGTGCATCAGGGGAGGTCTAAGGGGATAATCACTTTACCTGGCATTCATTGTAATTGACATGCTGTTACAAGCAGGAGGATAATATCTGCCCGGCTGTCTCCATTTATAAGTGCACCATAAACCACTTTTTTTAAAGAATCATATCTGTCACTGTCAGTTGAATGTATGTCAAGACCCCTGGGACTTCCTGTTTCCCGCTCTCTCATTCATTCAGATTCCCTCTCCCCCACTTCCCCTTCCTTGTCTTTTTTTGTATTTCACACCAGGAAGCAAAGGTCAAGCAGTGCAGGTGTCTGCCTGTGACTACATTTTTATACCCAAGTAGGAAATCTCTCAACCCTCCCATATCCTGAAAGGAATCTGAATAATTTAGAATTTAAATATTCACCAGATTATTTGCATAATCATACAAGTGCAGCAGCAGCATGGCAGCCACCTCTTCCCCACCTGGAAAGGGCTGTTTGGAGCAGATGGCAGAGACCCGTAGAGAGGGGAGGGAGAGAAAGGACTTGTTTGTATGCAGGGATTTGTCTTCTTCTCTGTCTCAAGCTGCGGAACACCGGTGCTCTGGGAAACCAGGGCATATGGGTGCATGTGATATGCTCTTATTTATGTGTGATCATGTCTCATGAGGTGTTTGCTCATTTTAGGTAATGGGGTTTTCAACAGGTAATTTTATTTCTCCTCTAAAAGTTAAAATTGCACTCAGACTTTGAAGTTTCAGTTGTGAAAGCCCCTTCAAAACACACATTTAGCACAGAAAATACAGTACAAGAAAGTGCCGGTTTCCATAGCAACAATGTTGTAGCTTCTCACTGAGTTAACCATAGACTGTATCTAAAGATGGAAAACAAGTCTCCACTTCTTTCCTCTATCCAGAAAAAAAAACATCCTGAATACGAATGTTGAAATTTTTGATGGAGCCGCGGTAGCGAGGTCCGACTCCTGCCGATACATGCGTTCGACCAATCAAGATGTTTCACCCAGCTTTAATAACTAACTAAAGCCAAATTTACCAGAACATGTTCTATTAGAAGACAGTGAATAATTTCCATAACATTTTCTCACAATCAAAAGTTTCTCAGCTAATGATTATTTAAATAAATACATTTTTCTGATAATCTATAAATGATATTCTTAATCACATCAAAGCCCTTTGTCCTGATGGGCCACATCTTAAAGATATAATGGTCTAAAAACACTATAGAAGAGTGGGGTTAGTGACTGCTTTTCATTTCGACTTGAACAATGACATAAAATGATTCATTGAGTATGGTGTATTGATGCTCTATTCAAGTAGTTTTTGCAGTTGTAGTCGTATTGTTTCTATTTTTCAACATATTGTCCACAAGTTCAATATATTGAGTTTAAAAATCCTGACAAATGAAGAGGTGGAATGTAGGAAAACGTTTTTGTATTTTACCTGAATAAGTTTGACAGTTAATAGATATTCAAAATGGTTACAGATGAGCTAACTGTCTTAGATGGAAAATAAATCCAAATGTATATTTACCAGTAATTCAACAACAATTGAATGTGTTAGTTTTGGAAGCAGTCCATTGATGCACTGCTGTGTCCTGAAATTCTGGTCACTTGGAAAATGTTACTTTGTTTTCTTCCATCAGACATTTGTCATACAGTTTTATTTTACTATCACTTCATAGTGATATTAATTATGTCTTTCAGCTCTCTGACACAAGCATTTCTATTTCTTCTGTCGTGCTCGGCTGAAGACGGAAGGTACACACACACAATGAAATCCTAACACACTCGCCCATGTGCTTCTTCACCGACATCCTTCAGGCTTCAGAGTCCTCTTCTTCCATCCTGTCAGTCAGTCCCTCAGAGGCAGAGGCACACCATTATTATTCCAGCTTGTGTGCAGCCTCATGTCGCCATGGTTACGGCAGGTGTAAGGCAGCAGGGTTTAGGTTGATAACACGAATACCAATTTAGTTTTAATTACCGACAGTCATTTAGGAAACAGATTACCCCAATGAGTCGGCGTGGAGGATCCGCTCTGCGTGTCTGTTTAGTGGCCGGTGAAATGAAGGGGGGTGCAAATAAACAAGCGCTCGTTCACACCCATACACAGGTCTCACGTTGTACGGAATTAATGCGATTGTGTGTTTGCATTGAGTGGTGTTGTTCATGGTGTGTATCGTTTATGTCGTCATTCCCAGCTGCCTGGAGACTGTGCAGGCAAAACAACAAAGTCTGTGTGAAGTTTAATGTTTGTTTTTTGGTGAGGATAGATCTGAGCATCAGGTGCTGATGAACAGATTTCTATGTTACCTTGAGGTGGCAGCGTTTCCCCAAGATCATACAATGGAGAGTCCAATTTTGTTTCATGATGAATGGAAATAGATGATAGATGAATCTCCCTGATATTTATCTTTTTAGAAATCAAAAGTTTTTACTCTCGGTCTCTGTAACTTCTCTTTTCACCACGGAGGCATCTCTAGCATTCTGTTTGTTAAACCGCTGCCTGCTGGATTGATATGTAACTGTCCCCTCCGTCTAGCTCTCTCCCCTGTCGGTCTCCACTGGGAGCCTCAGCACTTCTCTGTGTATTTCATATGCTGTATGGAGGAGTCGTCATTAATAATGAAACACAGAAAAAGGCAGAGAGGGATCGGCTGCAAAAATCTTCAAAGTTCCTCTGTGGCCGTGGAAGCGAAAAAGAAAAAGAAACGTCTTCATTAGTGTAATATCTCACATCTCACCACAGTGGGTACCGGACCAGACCACCCACTGAATTTCAGGGAGAATCTTTTGTGTTTTAACATGTCTTGACAGAAAATCATTTATCTATATCAGCACAAAGTCAAATGATAACAAGTCACAATATTGACCAGCTTGTTTGCCAAATGATTGTTTTTTTTAAACATTGTGGGGGAAAAAAACAGCCACTGGAATGAATACATCTGAATCAAGCAGAATGACCCTCAGTAGAGCACATATCTCTGCAAGGCCAAATAAATGGGCTTTGGAGAAAATTGCACACATCAGTTACCTAAGTTTGCCTGATTTGTTTTCCTCCGGATCCAAGAATGAATCCCATCTCATTATTGACATTTTTTTTTGAATCTTCCCTCTGATCTAGAGTCTTCCTTGGGTAATGCCCCACACCTCCACAAACTGTCATGGAAATCAGTGTAGCAGATTCTCTTAAATGACTATGGTTCTAATGATAGAACAATGTGGCTGATTAACATTTATGTGATGTAAATCAAATGTGATAAATCACATATCACATTTTCAACCAGCATGACGGTGCAGTTATCAATGTCACAGCGACAGAAGGCAGCTGGCGGCTTTTCTCCTCTGCTCTTTATGTAAAACCGTTAAAGCCATAACACTCCACACGAAGGGGATTTAAAGTGACATTCAAATGAAATTAGTTAAATACTTAATTACAAGCGTTTCTTTTGTTTTCAAATCCTTTTAAATATGTCTGATATGTATAATAACATAACATTTTATTAGATACCTAACAATACATCATATAAGATAATCCAGAGGCTTCAGAATCTACATGATAGAACTTGGATAATGCTAAGAGTGTGAAAAACTGTGGCTGTGAGGAACAAGATCCCAATGTCTGTCAGCCACAGCTTTATTTTTTTTAGAGGAAGAGAGTCGGTCCAAGGCAACGCCCATGAACCAGAAAACCTCGGTAATCGCAGTTATTATCAATTATTTCGTTTTTATCCAGCAGCACTTTTTCCTCAGTATTTTCATGTTCCTTCATTACAGTGGAATTCAGGAGAGGAAGGCTCATATTGAAACTTCCTCAGCTTTCAAAACCAGACATCCTCTATTCACTAGTTCTTGTTCTCACAGGAAAGATTTATACAGAGCTGGAGGACACCTTGTATGCATCATTTGTGACGGCTCGGTGGAAAGTATTTATTTATTTATTCCTTTTGTCTCTGTTCCCGAGCGGAGAGCAATGCCGGCCAAGTCTGACCTCCGCGTGTAAACTGCCTTGAAACCTCGACCAGAGCACAACAGTCCTTTCCTGTTGTATATGAGAAGAATTGTGCAGCATGTCAGTGCTTTTGTGTCAGACTGCACGTTGTTACATCAGGTGTCAGGTTGTCCTCATTATTTCAGAAATATTAAAGCACATTTTCTCTCACATGAGCTTTGAAAAAGGTATCTTACAAAGGCAAAAGAACAAATTACTTTAATAATCCTTTGAATTATCTGATTGCTGATTTAGCAGTGCCAGTTCCTTTCAGTTGAAGCACACAATGTGACTCCATGCAGTGGAAGCAGAACAACAAAATCTTTCTTCCAGAACTACTCCAGCTTGTGCACCGTCAGTAAAAAAAAAGGACTTTGTTGCCGCTGTCGATGTTTGTTTGTAACTCTGGCTCGATGTGTCTGTGCCTGGCAGGTGTGGGATGGAGCGGAGAGCGGACGGTGCCTCAGGGTTTACACCTGCCATTCGGGAGCCGTGCGAGACGCCTGCTGGACCCCCTGCGGGCGACACCTCCTCACTGGGTCATTCGACAACAAGACAGTGATCACAGACGTGGAGACGGGTGAGCGGCATCACTCCTCTTCCTGCAGGTCTCGAGAAAACAACCTGGCGAAGCACTAGGTTTACTTTCGGAAGTGTGTCACTGCAACTTAGTCTTAAACTGAACTTGACTTGGACCCAACAATGCATGTGCCCACAGTCCACGGCTTCCCACTTGTGCGTATTGGTACAGGAAGCCAGAGCAGCTGTGATGGGCCTTTATTCTTCAAATAATGAAAGTTCAAGTTTTACATATATTTAATTTAAACTGAGCAAGAACAAACATTCTCCGAGCAGATTGTCTTTGTTGTGGGAAAGCAGAGCTCCTTAGCGACTTTACTTCTTGCAAGTTTTAAGTTAGTTTAGTAATTTATGTGTGGAGTGTCTTTAAATTGCCTTGGGTCACAAAACTTGTTTAAACCTATTGTATAAATTGCAAAGCTCTCTCTCTCTGTAGCCATGACCCATTTCAGGCACCACCACTTTCTAAATCCACATTTCTTAAGTGAATACATCACAAAGACTCAGCCAAGAAATGACAAATGCTTTTCTCTAAATTCAACATTTCTGAGATTGCAGCTATAGTTATGTTATCATAATACATGTTAACGGTTTAAGTGTATACATGAAGACGTTAATGTATTTTATTTTCAAATACATTGTCATTTAGAATTGTTATTTGCTCCATTTAAGATAAGATAAGATGAGCTATATTTCCCACGACGGGGAAGTTCACTTGACAAGAGAATCCGTGCAAGTACAAAATGGAAATGAAAGCAAATCTAAAAAAGACAGAGATATGTAGATAATGTACACGTTTTAGTACAGACAGAATATTAAGGGAAGAAAAAGTACAAGATCAAAGTATTTGTGCATATGTATAAGTAAATATACAGACTGACATAAATATACAGGTATAGTATACAATAAGATATGAATATAAAGATGGTAGTATAAATATAAATTGGTGTTTACACCTTGCAATTGTATTTAAATTTCTTCATTTCATTGTGTGCTGGAACGACCTGAAAACAATCCAGTGAGACTACAGGGAGTTGTCTGTCTCATGAAGGGAGGAGCCTCTAAATGAGGTTGGATGGAAGCAACATGTCTGCCTCAGTGGAGATGGACCCTAAATGGGCCACATCTCTCTCTCTTTCTCCGTCTTCTTCAGTTTCCCACACTTTGCTTTCTGAAAACATTAAATTTGTGACATTTTTGTAAACACACATTCCCCTCGGAGTCAAATCCACAGGCTCATTATGTTTGCTCGTGCTTCTCTGTGACCGTAACAAGCTTTTTCAAGGTGACATATAGAAGAGATCAATACTTTGTTTTGTTTTTTTTCTGTGGTAAAGCAAACAATATTCAAAGATGGGAGCATTTCATACGGACAATCTACAATTTGAATACCTGAAATTCAAAATATTTGTAAGAATTGATTGCAAAATTTGATCAGATTGAAGATTCACTGAGAATAATTTGCAGCCTCGTACTTTTGCAGCATGTAACGGTGACATTTGATAGAAAAACCACCACAGAGAAGCTCGACAGAATGAGCCCGACAGCACAGAACAGACCTTGTTTTGAAGCCCTGTGGCATCTACATCTCCAGGGTCAACACGCTGCTGTGATGACTTGCTGCCGTTTGCACTTCCCCTCTCAGCACGTCTGTCAATACTGCCAATAAAGCCTACGGATAATAGCTTGGCCAGCCCATTAAACACACAGGCAGCTCCAGGAAGGAGATCAATAATGGCCAGTGCTTTGCTCAGGACAGCAGGACGTCCAACTAGGTTCAGATGTACAGCTTTGAAGTAAAGACACATATCTAGAAAGCCCCTCACAAATAAATCACGCAACAATCCTTTTATTATAATAACATTTTATTATTCATGCTCATATTCCCTCACACTGCCAAGGAGGTAATGTTCTGATACTTTAAAACCCAATCATACTCGATGAGTTAAAAGAACCCTGGGGCCAGGCTAGATGCATAATTAGTCCCATCATAATTCGAATACAGACTAACTGTGCTCCTCATCACAACATGGTGAAGCTACGAATCCCTTCTTTCTAGAGCTATAACATTCATTACAAAATACAACCAGGCTACTCTAAGGTGTTTGCGTAATCATGGATATTTGAACATAATGGAATATATAAAATGAAGCGCCTGACATTTATGAAGCACATTTGTTGTCACTCTCTCTACCAAGCTTGATGGGACACTGATCCGGTGGAGTGTTGGCCATGTCGGAGTGTAATCAGAGTTAATGGGATCTTTACACTCTTCACAGTAATGCAGAGTCTCTCAGGTCTAACAAGGAACACAGCTTGGCTCCTGTTCTGTTCACGAGAGGCAGCAGGCCCTTGAATGATCAGCAGGAGTCTTGGTAGGACCCCTGACGCCTTATTTCACCACAGAATACCCAACTAAATGCTGCCTCACTCAGTGTGTTGAGACTCAATGCCTTCAGAATAGTGTGTGCATCTCTGCAGTTGTCCCCGTGTCCACTTTAGTTTGTAGAGTCTTATTTCCACTGCCCGCGGGCCACAGGTAAACTGTCAAAGCTGAATAGCAATTGTCGAGGGAGAGGACGATATAGAGAGGGAGTGCAGGTTAAATGGAATAATGCAGAGAGAGAGAGAGAGAGAGAAAGGAAGGGGAGAGCGAGAAGGCAGGAGGAAGAAATCAAAAGAGGCAGAATAAATCCAGAGAACGGGAGACGCGGAGAGTAGGAGGTGGGGAGTGGAATAAATGAATTTCATCTGTAGGGCATTAGTGTGAAGTGGCAGCTGTTGTCCGATGCTTTCCCTGCTGTCCTTGGAAAAGCTGATTGGTGGAGGTTGGCGAAGGAAAATATGCCCATATACCCCCCCCCACAGGCTCCCCCAGTTTGGCGTGTCAGATCATGCATGTGTATGCAGGACCCGAGTCATCTATCCAGATCCCTCCAGGCACTGGCAGAAACAAAACTGTCCTTGCTCTTCCAAAAAAAAACAAAAAAAACAATAATACACAAAGATGGTGGCAGTGCTGGAGTGTGCATTAGACCTTCCACCTCACTTTGCCCCGGCTGAATCATATTTGATGAATGTTGCAAAAGGTTTTAACAATAGTTTGGTTTCCAGGTAGAGCTTGCAGTGCATTGCTTTGAAAGATGAGCCACGAGCTGCACATGGCAGCTGTACAAGGGCAAAACAACAAATCACAGTGTGGTGTGAGTCTGGGGTCATTTCACAGAACAGGGTTTGTTTAAAACATATGTCGGAGCCAGGCTGTGCAATGCATGAGTTGCTCCTTGCTTTTCCCAATGAAACTCACATGTTAGAGTTTGCACTGTATTTTTTATTATGGACACCTCAGGCCTCTCGTGCAATAACTGGGTCAGGGTTTTGCTGTACTTACATCAGATGCAACACCATAAAAAAGTATTTGATACTTCATAGTTTTTTGTGTTTTTTTATAGTAACTACTGCCGTGCTCGTTCTAAACTTGTCTGTTTGGGATGGACTGTTTGCTCTGCCTGTGCTAATTCCTTAGGTCCTCAACAATACACATTCCAAGTGTGGTAACGATACGATGAACAGTTGTCAAGACATGTGTTCCACATATCGACTGAGAGCGATTAGATTGATAGATTGCTCAAATATAGTCATTTTAACTTGCACAAACTGAAGTAAGATATTAGTGTGATATAATTATCTTAAGAGGGACAGGAGTTTAGTCATTTACTGTACGATATCTTATCACGTTAACAGGAAAATGTCAATCTTGGGATTTTGTTGTCTCCCAAACTTGGCACCTGTATTTACAGGAATGATTCAACAGTTAAAGTTTTTTCATCCACTCTTTTCTAAATCCATTAAGGTTTAAACAATACTTTTCATAAACACTGCAACAATAGAGTGTGCACAATGAATGCATTTTCAATCCCATTTTTCATTTAGCCTTATCCCCACCTTCTGGCTGTTAACACACAGGAGAATTAAGCATAGCTCACCAGGAGCCGATGCAGCAGCAGCTCACACACAGAAGCTTTTACTCCAAATGCCACCGGCAAAGCAGATCTGCATTGTGACCTAGTTCGAAGGCTTCGTTTTGAAATGGTTACCTGCTCGGTTGAAACAGCTCTTACCCTGTCATGTGACAGAAAATAGAAGCAGACCCTTGTTTCAAAATAATGATAGGTTCATTTACAAGTAACATTAGGGACAATCATCGACAACAGAGAAACGTGATGTAAGAAGCAGCCAACATGATATAGAAGAGGTTATCAGAGGTTTATGTATGCAATGTTTTGTAGCGTTATACAGTTTGTTTTAATGTAATTTTTACCTTTCAACTGCCCTGTCTCCCCACTGCCTCCAGGAGATTTCATTTATTCAACACAGAAGTCTGTCAGTGGTCCCGTGTGTCACCCACAACTCTGGGAAAAAAGTTGTGACGATTTCTCTTGCTTAAACTTTGTTTGCTTGTTTTGAAGTTGGACACAAATTAAGCTCATGATATTTGAAAACCATTCAAGCTCAAATAATCTAGGAAAAGATGCATCCATCTTTTGGGGTGATTAAGATGCTTTGACCTGATTTTTGGTGAGAGACCACGTCTTCCATTTTTTCATGCAGTCTATGGTTAGGATCAATATCCATAAGACTGTTGCTACGGGTCGTGAAGTTTCCTTGGTTTATAAAACCTTCTGTAACCTTCTCTAACAAAAACACATAATTATAAATATTTCGTACCCTCTCGTTTACCAGGCACATACTTATTGTGGAAGAAATTTAACAAATTACTTACAAACATGCCTTATTAACCCAATTTCCAAAAATGTTTTGATGTGGCTTTTCAAAAAATACCAAGTTTTATGCTCCTATGCTTTCCTCTTGCACTGTGACAGCACAGTGCTTTGGTGGATCTGGTAATGAGGCCGAATATCTTTTCATCTGCTTCCCTCTGCTCTGAGACGCTCATCCCTGCTGTCCCAATCACCCTTAATGTCCTCGTCTCTGTCCTCCTCCACTGTGTGTCAGCACTGCAGTGTGATCACAGCTCTTTCACCACTACAAAGTCAACTACAGCAAGGGAGGGACAGATCACTGCAGTCTTCCCTTATCACCCCTCTCAAGCAAGCCAATTAATCTCACTTAATTAAAACATGACAAGGCCCCAGTTATTATGGGGGCCTTGTCGTGACGACGACTGTTGGCTTCTCGTCATCTTGCCAAACATGAGCTTAAAAACTTGATGACAGATCTTCCCCGCCATCGCTAGGGGTAAGCCAATTAAGCAGGAGCCTGATGAAATTACACATTATAACTTTGGATCAATGCAGTTGAATCTGGGAGCGAGCTGCTGCGCCATTAAGCAACAGAATGTCCATTTCCGCCGTATCCTATTAACAGTGATTCGTTTTGTCCTCTTAACCAGACTTCGATGGTAAATCCTGGAACAAGTGTGTAATAAAATGCATTTTAGTCGCGGCCTCAGACTGTTTTGGAGGTTGTTTCGAGGAAGAATTAATGAGTCGCCTCAGAGCCCTGAGGGTTGCTGCTTTGCATAGCCTTCCACAGAGCTGCCGGCTCGGCGTCTGGTTGCTTGTGTAGCCGTCTTCGTGACTTCCCACAAAACAACATTTTTTGGTCGCACCCTGTCAGGCCTAATTATATTTAATCCCCTTACTCTTTTTGTTTTGTTTTTAAGTGTGGCATCCTTTAATTGATTTAGATAAAGCCGCCTGTAGCCAAAACAGTGGTTTCTTCTTTTCGTCGTCACCGTGTCAGTTTACATTATCATTTTGTACCTGAGTGGAGTTTAAGTCAAGTTGCTTTTCAGACGCTGCTGTCACCCACAACTCCTCACAGGAAAGAAAGAGTGAGGATTCTTGTCGCTTACACCTTTGGGTTTTAATAATAATGGATAAATGTAGGTTGATTTGACTTTGTTTGAGAGGTAAGCGTGTGTGCAAACCTACATCCCAACTGATTTATTGGGGCAGATGCATGTACTGAAAAGAGTAATTTTCAAATACTACAGATTGATTTAAATAAAGCAGCCTGTAGCCAAAACATTGGTTTCTCTCATTGACGTCAGTGTGTCAGTTTAGATTATCTTTTGTCCTGGTGTTAGAGTGTTGGAGTGTTGGAGTGGTGTTAAAGTCAAGTAGCCTTTCAGAAACTGATGTCTATGAAGTGCTGCTGTCTGGAAAACACAGACAGGCTCTGGCACATATCATGCAACCTTCACACTAAGTACCAACAGCCATGCAGTCCTCTCGGTCAGTCCTATTACCTCCCATCATTACAGAGAGTTAGACTCACAGTTCAGCCGCTGAACCGACCTCGGACATGGAATGATAAAGAATAAAAGCGGTGTTTTATTACAAGAAGCTCTCCACGGGCTTGTGTGAAAGTCTCTTCTTCACGTTTGATCAAACGAGCCGATCCTTCCTCTGACCTGACATGATCACAGAAAGCTTCTCCTCTTTCATTTCATTGTCATACATTCATGTCTTTCATGCATCGCTCTGCGTTGAGAACACTATCTTCAGCGGCACATTTTCTGTTTCTTATTTTATTGGTTTGTTTTTGAATTGCTCTCTTTATCAGCAAAGGCAGCGGCACAATTTAATTACACACACTGTTTACTGCTCAGGAATGTAATGGGTGCTCTCACAGGCAGGAGTGTACCCTCACACCGAGCTCAATTAATTACACAAAGAGAAGATTCAGAAGAGTCTGTGTCACAGAGGGACTGTAGTTGAAACATATTTTGTGTAGAGTTCAGTCTGGAGACCTGAGAAACGCATTAAATCAAACTTTTCTTGATGCAAACTGTTCCAGTTTTTCCTAATTTGTTAATTTAAGAGTCTGAAGATTTTGTATTCTTTTTGAGTTTGATGAAAGAAGCCTAACTTCATGTGGAGTGTAATGGTTTGTGCAGACAGCTGTGTAAACCAGCAGCAGTAAGGGGATTGCTTGGCGTCTCAGAGGACCAGAAACCAGCCAGGGGTCAGAGTGGAGCTAAAAATGTGTTCCGCACAGCTGAGTAGGCAACACACTCAGGTGAAATCACTGCTAAGACTTCACACCACGAACAAGGTGTCCCATGTGTTTTATATATATATAACGCCAAAGCTGGTTGGATAAACATTACATCCTTTCAATTTGACATTGATGTACAAACAATGGAAACAAAATGGAAACGTGACAACAAATCGGGTTACAGGTATAACCCACCATTGCTAATGCTATATTCTTGCCATGTTAAAGAAACAAATGGGAAAATAAGTCCTGGATCTTACCGTTTATTTGGATCTGCTCTAAAATGAGTTTAATGGATTTGACCCCTCCATAACATGTCATTGGAATTAATTCATTAGTTTTTGATTAATCCTGCAGAAAGACAAACAAACACACAAATGGAAACAACCTCCTTGGTGGAAGTAATGAGAGATTTGTGGTAAATGGCACTATAAGTTAAATATTTTCACCCTATCATCATGGGTTTAGTTAGAGTTGGTGGAAACAGACAGTTTATCCATTTAAAAATTAAATCACCCTAAAATGTGGAAAATTTAAAGGGTCTGACTATTTTCTGAACCCTCTGTATTGTTTATGAGGGGTGAATGTAGTAAGTGCAGTATGGTGTTAACCTCCCCTAACCCACGACTGTTCGCTGTTGTCACAAGATATATGAGATAAACATATTTCTTCTTTCAACCCTACTTCAGTTCATAGTACATCATCCAAAAGTTCAATGCTGATGAAAGATGTGTTGTTTCACAGAAGCATCGATCTTATTCTCCCGTCTTGTTTCTTCATGTGTCCAGGGCAGCAGAAAGTGAAAATTGACAACCAGTTCAAGGTGATGTGTGCGGTCCTGCATCCCAGCAGCCCAGACGTGTTCCTGTGCGGAGGTCACAGTTCAGTGGTCAACGCCTGGGACTCTCGCAGCGGCAAGGTCAAACTTATTAAACCTGCTCTCAATTTATCATTTTTATTGACTCTGGTTTGACCTTTTTAAATCTCCTGGTTCACGACTCCCTCCTGCACACACTCCCAGTTACACACCAGTACGAACAAGGTAGTCCACATTTGGCCTTGTGCATTGACCTGTGCTATATTTCACTTTGTGGATCAAACCGCTGCATATAGAGGAGGAACACTGCAGGTTATCGCACCAATTATTGAAAGCAAATTTCTAATTTCCTTCTGGACTTAAATTGCTCCTATAAAGCTGCGACATAATATTGCTATTAAGTCTAATGGACTGTTTGATATGCTAATCCTATTCACATCCTCAGAATCTGAACACTCACGTGTAATTTTTTACTCTATGGCAAACTGTACCGTCTCCCAGCAGTAGATTTAATACAGCAGGGAATGCCTCTGCCTGTATGTGTCAGTGTGAATTGCAGAGTGTGCACAGACCAGTGCTCAGCAAGTAGGTTATTAATGTTGGAGCGTCTGGGCGACCTGTCAGTCTTAGCTCTTGTGTGTGTGTATGTGTGTGTGTGTGTGTGTGTGTGTGTGTGTGTGTTTGTGTTTTTTTGCACAAGGATGAAATTACCCCCACTAAATAAACCAGAATGGTACTCAGTAAAGCACATATCTCCTCCAAGGGCCTTAGATTCAATCCAGCAGCCCCAAATACACACTTTTTTATTTCTCCATCAAGTTCCATGATTTATTCCCTGCAGGGTTTCCAAGGGGTCTTGCAAAGTTTAAATCCAATCATCTGAATTTTAGGTATTCAATCTTGTATATGCTAAAATATTATTACTAGTAGGTCTTAATTATGTTAATTTATTCAACACTACCTCCGTTGTGCTATAAAAATATTTAACACAACGTTGAACAGTCAGTCTTAAAAGACAGGGTACATCTAGAGGCATGATATTTCTCCTCCATGTTAATGTTGAGAGTCTTTGTAAAGAGCAAAGATTTAAAAATTTCAGGTTACACAGCAGAACAAGACAGTTTGGGCTAAAGAGTCAAACGTCTAATTTACCCTGCAACTTCTTGTCGCTCGCTGTGTAATTAGACCTAATCCGATCAAGCACCCTGAGTTAATCTGTTCTGATAAGACGGGGAGAGCAATGACGGGTGTAAATAAACCATTCTCTCCATCACCAGTGACTCCCACTCGACGTCCTCTCCCATTTACTACCGTTGAACACGACAGGTTTTAAGATTCAAGTCGTTTGATGAAGTCCATGTAGGTCAACAACACATTGTTTTTCCTGCTGCTATTTTGGTTTTAAAGTCTTTTTAAGCTTTTGTGGTTCATTCTAAACATTTAATTTCAAGATGCTCAAGACATCAAGTCATATGAGTTAACTGCTGATTCACAGGTCTGTGAACAAAGTTTGTTATCTGTAATCAGCAAAAGGCTTTAATGATATTTGTAACTTACTACCTGTACAATAGCAACTCACATCAAGATGACCATTAGCTCTATTTATATATCAGACACTTTATGACGCACTGTGATTAAAAATACTGCTGACAGATTTTTTTTAAGTGATATCAGGTCAAGTGATTGTGAGTCTTTGAAAGCAAGAAGTACCAATAGTTGGTTCCAGTTTGGTCCATGTGATTCTCTTCTTTCTGTTACCTGCTTTTCTGAGCTGATACTCATGAAATCCTCCTGGATGACATCAGCACATATTTTGATTAAATTAAATTGGACTAACTATACTGAGAGTGGTTCAGCAGGTTTTTAACACTTCCTACTGCAGAGAATTCTAATTTCTCCTGTGTGTGTGTTTCCAGATGGTTAAGACGTACAAAGCGGGGATCCAGCAGACATTGGACATCCTGTTTCTCAGAGGTGGTTTGGACTTCATAACAACTTCTGACTGTGTGAGCAGAGACTCTGCGGACCGGACCCTCATCGCCTGGGACTACCAGACAGCCGCCAAGCTCTCCAATCAGATCTACCATGTAAGGAAACGAGAAAATAAAACATTCAGCGCTGATTGGCACAAGACCTTAAAATGATCTGCTTAAAGCTGTTTGAATTTTAACAAGCGATTCACAGTTTCCTTCTCAGGTAGATACCTGAAAATGTGTGAACCAAGTTGTTAATGAGGCGTGAGGAGCTGGCAGACTTTGACAGTTACAGCAGTGGTGAAGGACGAGGCTGCCTCCTGTTTTAAATTTATGTTTTTAATAACCTCTCTTGCTTTTTTGTGTTGAATAAATTATCATTTCTAAATCAGTGTTACTGCAGCTGAACAAAGATTTTATTGAATTCTGAGGACAGCTGCAAATTTTTCAAACTGGTCTGGATCTTTAGTCTCTACTTCTTCCTGTGGTACAACAATCAAGCTAAAACATTCTGCATATGTGTGCTGCTGCCATCTTGTTTATATAGTAACAACAATGACAAAAACAACAGCAATGATAATTACGCTAATGATAATGATTATACATTTTATGGGTATGGCACTTTTTAAATTCCTCGAAGGCACTTAGCATAGGTTAAAAAACAGAAAGCACAGAAAAGCAAATTACCAGAAACGTAACATACAAATCATGAATACGTTATTTCTCCCTCTGGAGTCTGCGCAGTAGCGGCGTGTAGCTGTGGTATCGAGGTCCCACCAATCAAGATGTCTCACCCTGGTTTCATAGCATCAAATTAAAAACAACTTATCAGAAAAATGTATTCTCATCAGTTTGGTATCATCTAATAAACTGACTTAACAATCTTCAATGCGTGGGGGATGTGCTGTATATGATCAGCCACCAGGGGGCAAACAAGATGCTTTGGCTTCACTTTAGAAGAGCCTTGATATGTCGTCAATCTTTATTTTCAGAAGTAACAGAAACCTAATATAAAACCATCTATTACATTCTCCTCACTGAATCACATGATAGTGTTTCATCCACTGATCCTCTGAACATTAGGCTTCTGCAGATAAATAGACTAGTTAACATGTGACTGACTCGCTGGTTAGTATTAGCGAGAAAAGGTCAAACAGTGAATAAAATCACCCATTGGATTTTCCCTTTCCAATCATTTGGCCACCAGGAGCGGTACACGTGCCCCAGCCTGGCTCTCCATCCGCTGGAGGACTCCTTTGTGGCCCAGACCAATGGGAACTACATGGCGGCGTTCTCCTCCCAGCAGCCGTACAGAATGAACAAGAGGCGACGATACGAAGGACACAAGGTCAGTAACGACTGTCGCCTCTGGGATGAGGATTCACGCAGGGGCCTGATCAATACAACACCATCGGATGTAAACACACAACTTGGGCACAAAACTGCAGAGGCAGAACAAACACACAGAATCACTCATCATCATCTGTACAGCTCATGTAGATCCACAGTCTGCAGTGTTTCCTCTTTAGTTCCCTCGCCGCAAAAGAAACACAATACTAACATCGAAGGGCAAACAGAATTTATCTTTAGATTATAAACATCACTGAAAAGATGTGGAGTCTAGATTGTTGATCAGGGTTTTTTTTATGATCCATTTTCATGTTTTTAGTTTAGTTCAGTTTAGTTTACACAACATAAATATAGAAATACATAAATTAAATGTTTAAATACGAGTGGGGTTTGGTAGAAACCAGTAATCGCTTCTATGAAACCACACGTAATTATAGCAAGTATATAGAAAATCTACAAAATCTTCAATACATATATTGAAGATACTTGTGCATATATATATATACTACATGGAATCAATAACCTCTAGCAGTATAAATGTGACAACCCATCTCCATTTCCTCCCACTATCCACAAGGGAAGCCAAAGTATCCAGGATGAGAAGCTGCCATGTTGAGCTGATCGCGTGGTTTGGATCCAGAGTCTGAGCTGTAGTAATCCAAGGATTTAGCCAATCAGCTGTCAATCATGATGTTTTACCCTGTTTTAGCACCGGATAACAAATTCAAATCAAACTTCTCAGAAAAATTATCGCTTGTGTGATTTAAAAAGTACGTAAAATGACAGAAACCGTCTTTAAGAAAAATGTATCAAACGTCTACTTTTTAGTTTGGTCCAGGTGGGATTTATGACCAATACTGCAGCCAGCCACCAGGTGGCGATCGAAACGCTTTGGCTCCACCTTTAGTGAGCAGTCATGTCGTCCATTTTTATGTACAATTAATAGCTTGTAACCAGGCAGAGTATCACACAGCCTTCACTGGGACTGCAGCTGATCACACAACTATCTTTTCAAGGAGACTAATATTTCAAGTTTAAGGAATATTCAGGTTTTTCTCTTTCATGAGCTCACAGGATCACGAAAGAGTCTTTGATCCATGTAACAACTTCTCCCCTCCACACGGCAGAGATCGGTTCTTTCTGCGAATACAGTGGAACATATCAGGAGAGGTAACTCCGGCCTCAGCTGTTTGAGTACAACAAATCAAGTTTATATCTTCACAAAAGTAGTCGTCACGTATTCACATTTCCTCTTCAGCCTGTTTTTACTTCGCTGCTGCTTCACTGAAGAGGAAGCGACACCATCCTGCTCCTCAGCTCCATTAAGCTGCTGCGTAGATCCACTTTGGATTCTCTCACTAAGTACATGTGCTTCTTGCCAGGAACACCGTGCTCCCGGTACATTCACACCTAGAATCTGAACTTCACAGTCCTGACACAACCCACTGAAGTAGTTGGGGTTTAAGAACTTTGCTCAAGGGCACGCCAGAGGTGATAATTAGGGATGTGGAAGTAAATCTCTTTTTATTCTCGAGATTCAAGCATTGACCTGACAATCATCTGCTCACATTTTTAGCTGTAATCCACTGGATCAAGATTCACTTCGTTTACTGAGATTTTATTCCACTGCTGAAGGTTGATAAATTATAACTAATACTAAAGAGTGTGTATTTGTGTTTCCCAGGTGGAGGGGTATGCGGTGCAGTGTGGGTTTTCTCAGGATGGAACTATCCTCGCCTCGGGGAGCGCCACCGGCTGCGCTCACTTCTACGACTACCACACCGCCCGGGCGCTGCACACCCTGCGCGCCCACAGCCAGCCCTGTCTGTGCGTGGCTCAGCATCCCGTCCTGCCCGCGACTGCCGCCACCTGCGACTGGGCCGGGGAGATCAAGGTCTGGCACTGACGACGGTGAACGGACACGAGGATATGAAGCCCGGGGATACAAATTAAGACGGGGTTTGCCAAGATGAAGATTGTATTAAACTCGTGTGCACATCCATCCTCGAGACTTGAGCCCCCTTAATCCCCTGGCATAAGATGATAAGAACTTTATCCACTGCATTTGGAAAACAGTTTTTTAACACTGTGTATTTTTAAAACCTCCCACACTCTCATTCCCATTGATATGAACTGATCCTATTGTGTTTACATGTTTTTTTTTCTATATTTGGTCCAACTTGTATTGTTTTAGAAATCCTGAAATCAGGAGGCGTCGCACAGGGAGAGATCAAATGAAGTTTCTTTACAGTTCAAAGAGGAAATTGCTGTTATGCTAAAGTGGTGGGCGGTGGCAAAGCGGTCTCGCCACACACACACACACACAGACAAACACACACACAAACATAAACACAAACCCAGTGCTTTTATTCTCAGCTTTCCACTCCAAACAAAGCCAGGGGACGTCATCATCATCCTCGTTGTTATGTTATTCTAGTTTTTGTCAAAACAGAAAGAAAAACATGTCTTTGGGCATTTTTCTAATCACAAGTGTTTCTCACTGTGCACTGTGCGTACAAATCACTTCTCCTCTGATTGTTCTCCCCGGCTCTGGGACCATATTTGCCTGTGGCTCTGACAGCTCAGAGAATCACTGAGAACGACCACAGATCCTCAAACTTTAGCAATAAAAACAAGCTGATGTCTGTCAGAGCTCCGCCAGGTGCTTCCACCATCCTGCCAGTCGACAACAGAGCGGTGCTGTGCAGACAGAAGCTCATGATTCACCATCAAGTGGAACAGGCTTTAAAATGCACATTGCTGTTTAGCGGAAGGCAACTTCTAATGGCTCGATAGTTTTTTCCCCTTTCCCAGCCCCTGCAGTTGTAAATAGTCAATACGAGTTAAATTAACACTGTAAAGGACGACTTGGCAAATTTCACACTGTGAAAACTGCTGCTTTTATGTAGATTTATTTGGTTTGCAAATGTAGAAGAAGATCCTTGTTTAATGTTTTCATCAGACATATCAGGAGAGAATTAAGAAAAGGCCTTGAAACCTCCTCCAAGGCCGAGTAGTTCCTTTTAAAATCTTGTAATGTTAAAGGAAGCAAATGATGCGATGAAGGAAAAAAATAGATCGGCCACTTTGTCAGGATTCACACCAACGCTTTATGGATTCTGTGTCTCGGCCAGTGTCTCGTTCTACAACCGGATTTGTGGAAATCTGTTTTGTGTTTTTGTTATTATGCTGACAAACAAACGGACAGGGGTGAAAACATAACCTCTTGAAGTGGAGATAATAAACTTAACGCCATCAGCAGCAGAAAGAGAGTGGAACTTTGGAGAACCTCTTCAGGTAAGAAATGGAGGATGGACTTTTTACGTGGTGAATATCCAGATATTTCATTTTTTTTATTAACCATGGGTCATTCCATTAATTGATAAGAGGATAAGTGGCAGTTAAAGACAAAAACACTTATGTTTAAGAGAGTGAGGAAGAAGTATTAGAGAAAATCCCTTCAGTCGACTGATGCCTTTGGCAGTTTAGGAGAAATCGTCTCTGTCAATGTATTAAATATTTCTATCTCTATATCTTCCCTTTAAACTCAGTATAAATAAGTTCTAATAGGAACAGAATGAGTTCCTTTGGAAAAAGAGACAAACAAACTCAACACAAGAAACAAACAGACAGGGCATCAGCTTCAAATCGTTGTCACGGCTCAGTGGGGAAGGCTGGGGGGAGAAAAACAAACTGAATAATGTATTGAGTTAAGACAAATCCAAACTTTCAAGAATAAAAAGAAGGGTTAGATTATGGGTTAAATATCATGCCGTATTCTGAAAGTAAAACAATGATTTTAAAGGTTGAAGTTTTGATTGATTGATATTATGTTTTGAAGCTTTACATGTTTGACGGTGGAGCAGTCTGTCAATCCTAAATGACCCAGTATGCAACCTTTGATTGGAGAGAGCAGATAATAGGTTAGGAGCAAATCAGTTCGGCTCCAGGAGTTATTTTTTCCGAGTATCAGATCAGATAGATACGGGACAGCACTGCTAGAAATCACATGATTCACAAGCTCGTAAATGTGTCGGACAATCTCTGAAAACTCAAGGTCCGAAATAACAGATAGGAGAGCAGTTGAACGTCCACACAAAGTTTAAATAAAGATTCGTCATTTTAGAACTCCCTAATGTACGTGTACCAGTTTCAGATCAAGAGTTTACAAGGTTTCAAACCTGGTAAACAAACGGATGCACTGGGAGAAGAGTGACAAATGTGAATCTCAGTAAAATGTGTAAAACGGAGAAAACTCATTTAAGAGTTTAGATTATTTTTCAGCATATTCAACATCATGCACAGCTTCACAACCTCGTTTCAATCATGCAAAACCCTTTTGATTAGATCTCAGACTTACAAAGTTTTATTTTGTTACTTTAGGAATTTACTAAATAAATGAATAAAGCCAAAGTGACATCAGTCCAGACATTTTTTTATATTTTGTAAAAACTACTCAGAACAATCTGAATTTCAAGAGTTGCTGTTGACAGAACTTTCAATAAATTGAATTTATTTTAAAAGTCTTGGATCATTTACGTTTAAGGTCCTAAAAAAAAGTCAAATAACATCTGGAGGTGTGCACTGTTTTTCCCAACATCCGTCTTTATTAAGTAAATAAACATACAGCAAAAATATATAACCATGCATCAGACAGACACACATGTTGACATTCGGACAGCTGGCCTGTTGTCATGGAACAGAGCTGGAGGTAGGACGGGACAGAGAAACACATCAGCCTCTTCATTCAGGGTCAAAACATTCGATAAATAGAACATCAACTGAAAACTGCATTAAAAAATAGTCATATTGTAATAACTGTGTATGCAGAATCTACATATCTTTTTATACATTATGTCCACGACAAAAATACCATATATCCTCTCACCTCTTTACAGCAAACCAGGTATCATCTGAGACTGTTAGTGGCCTGTGTGGAGCCGTTTCAACCTCATACACGTCACAAGGTCAATGAGAAGAGTTGCAGTTTTGAAATCTGAATAAACGACCTCGAGCCAGTTTCCAGTTCTGCAGGAACGGGAGAGGAAGGAGCGCGGCGGCGCCGTTCAGAGAGAAAACCCTTGAGGGCAAAGCCGAGTTCCTTCCTGTCACCGTTCCTCTCAGATCTCTAGAGCTGCACATCCGTCACACTGAAGGAGGCAGCACAAAAATATTGTATTTAATATTGTACTTTTGTCTCCATCTGTACTAGTGACGTCAGGTAGTGGGGTTGCAGGGCAACCTGTCTTTACATTAAGTTCAGGCGACAAAGACAAGTGAGCCTTTGTCACTTTCCATGTGGATATACACACGCTTTGTCTATTGTCACAGTGTTTTCTCTAAAGTAGCCTAACTGAGCATGCTGGTGTAACATCAACACACTGACTGTACAGTTTTGTCTTTAATGAGCTTTGTTTCGTGTTTTTTTTTGTAACTACCTGTTCAGTTTCCTCTGCTCCTTTTTGTGCAGATCAGCTAGTTTTCCTGGTGAGTTTTCCCTATTATTAATAATTCTGCTGAAAACAAGAAGAAGCACTTTAGTTTGAGTTTGTGTAACTGGTGCCAACGGTGATGAGGAGTCGGCAGAAATTCGTCCGAATGATTTGTATACAGGAATTAATGCTCGTCATCTTCAAGCTAAAACAGATTCCAGTGAAGATCTGACAAATACCCTCAGTCTACGAACAAGACTTAATCCTCCTCCAAGAAACTGGACTGTGTGTGTGTGTGTTATCTGACAGAAAGTACGCTGTATGTAGTAACAGTAGTAACAGTAGTAACAGTAGCAGTAATTGTACACGTACATTAACAAAACAGCAGATATAGACCATATGTGCACAGTTGTTAGATGCTGTAAAGGAGACCAGTCAGTCCACTGAACAGGATTAAGGCAATTTCACAAGTGTCCTGGTTTATTTGTATGTTAGTAACTACTGTGCAATTTCATTCCCACATTTCATCTTGCTCTGATATAATAAATAAGAAGAAAAAATTACAGCTGAGATATGATTTTAAAAACGTGGCAGCTCGTATCTGGATCTATTACTCTTTAATTTATGTGTTATCATTTCTACTGAATGTACATTGTTTTGTTTGTGCATTTTCTGGCAACGCTATAACTAATCTATGCTTTTAAAAATACATATTCAGAACTTTGAACCTGTGAAATCCAACACTAGGAGAACTTGTGTTTTATTATGTGTCATTAGTTATATCTTTTAAGCAGCCAACTTAAAAAAATATATCATAAAACTACCCTTTTTTAATAGATAATGACCCTATAATAAACAATTCAGCAACTGTGTTTTCATCTCACCTATGTGCTCTGTTTAGCATCTTTAAGAGAAATTAGGATAAATCTGTGTAACGGCTTATTTGCCGGGTACATTTAGATAAACTCTCCCCAACATGAGTAATTAATGTTTGGCTATTCTCTGTTCCGTGTATATTAGAGCAAGACTTAATGTTTTTTTGCTGATTTTACTAACAGTACTTAACACCAAAATAAGAGTAAATTGTCGACGGACCTGTGTTGAATGTGTCAGTGAACTTTATCCGAGTGGCTTTAATCATCGTCCTCGGATAAAAACATAGTGAATAGCTGGTCTCAGGGAGCGACACTGTGTGACACACAATAGAAAACGTGTTGCAGGCTGTATGAAACGTGCCTTGGCTAAGAGATACATAAAACAGCAACATCTCAATATCCCGTCACATCCAGTATGTTTGCTGCAGGGAGACGTACAGTACAGGACAGTAAGTTATGAGTCATCGTCATGCATAAAATGGAAAGCTCTCCTCCCGGGTTCAGTTCAGCAGTGTGCCGTACAGCTGGGCCTTGGTCAAACTGTCCTTCCTCGTCAGTCCCGTGCTGCCAAATTTTTGGTATCTGAGAGAGGTCTTCTTTGGGAGTGCGGGGCCGACGCTGAGGGCGGAGCTGGAGCTCGGGCGGGGCCGGACGCTGGGCCGGGGGCTCGGGTAGTGTTGAAGACTGGAGGCCTCGAGGGAGCTGTGATGTAAGGACTCGGCCGAGCTGTCCGCGCTCAGATTCTGGTAGTCCTTCTTGGCGCTGCTGGCCCCCATGCTGCTCTCCTTGTCTTTGGAGCTCCCTGAGAGGAACAGGCTGCACTCCGAGTCCTGACTGTCGTCCTTGGCTCTGTACAGCATAGACGTTTTCTCCGGCTTGTGGTGCTCCATCGGTTTGGGACTGCGGCTGGGCGAAGGGGAGCCCACTGCAAAACACTGGTCAAGCATGCGACTATGGAAGACGTCATCTCCATCTTGGAAGCTGCTGTAGAGAGATCCCTTGACCTTACTGGAGGGGCCCACGGCAAATTGGCGTTCAGAGAAGCTGTACGGGGAGACCCGCCCCGTGAGGTTACGATAGGAAGATGAGAAGCTGTTGATGTCTTCCACACTGAGCTGTCTCCAGCGGCTGCTCAGGTCGTCCTCCGGGACAAGGATGTCACCCCGACTGTCCATAGCTCGGTCACGAACTGGGCCCAGTCCGGTTGTAGAGCCCATACTCTGGGAAGAGGCCAGTCGAAGGGAGCTGGATTGGTATGGTTCACTGAAGCAAGAGGCCGTCCTCGTGTACGATGGGGACGTGCCCTTCGCTGGGCTCCTGGGGGCCGCCATGTGCTGGATGCTGTGGGACTTTGGGAAACTTGAGCTGTCTTTATCATAGGAAGACATGCTTTTGCGCTCATAGTCACCACTGCCACCATCTCGCCAGTCCATGTAGAGCCCCTGGTGAGAGGAGGACAAAGTGCTGCTGGCGGTGCGCCCGCACCCAACGCTCACTCCACCCTTCTCGTCCGATGCCAGGCTGAAGCTGGAGTAAGAACTGGAAGCAGGGAGGCTACCAGTCCCAAACTCGTTGTGGTGTTGGAAGGAGGCTGGAGGTTCATGGTGGGAGAAACCTTCAGAGTTGTACGCCTCTTCCTCCGGGTTGCTGTCAGTGGAGTTCTGGGCGTGGAGTTGAAGCAGCGCTGGTGCCATGTAGGTCGACGCTCTGCCTGCGCTCCGTCTCCTGCCATCGTTCAGGGCAGTAGAGGGCGGTGTCGCTGCAGTACAAGTCTGAGGATTTATATGCAACGCGACGGTTCAGGTGCTCAGTGCTTCCCGATCCTGTGAGAAAGACTCCATCGGGTGGCAGCGGACTTGGCGAGCGCGTCACAGGGCAACTGCTTCCTGGCTCTGGCTTCTCCAGGACCTTGGCAATGACAGACGCGGGCACGGCGTCGTTGTAATTGGAGTGGCACATTGCCATGGTGGAGCTGCTGCCCCGATTATGTTTCTCCATGTGGGAACTGATGCGTTCCTGAAAATCAACTGGCAGCTGGAAGACAGAAGACAGAAGGAGCTTGATGAAGAAGGGAAATTTAAGAATGTCTACACAGATTTAGACAATTTTGTTGCGGATCTGGATTAGGGGCTGGTCCAGGAGTTTTCACTTTCTTTAACATCGTGAGATTCAACATTTGCAATAAAGTCATGGATCTTGATGAAATAAATCAGGCGTGTTTAGGCGACTGATATTAATGAGTGTTTGCTATTTGCTGCAGAACCTCATAAAAGGTTTAATGTGGTTCCTTGAGAGGAATGTTGGGTCTTGGCCGAGGTTTATGCCCTGAGCCCCATTCTAGTTATTTATGCAATCATCTCTTACTCAAACTTATTCCATGACCTGTTCCTCAAGGATTTCAATCTATAGTCCTGGTTTAGAATATAATTTAAAAAAATTATTCCGCCCACGGAGTCCAGACAGGTCATGTATCTCAGGGGAAAAGCTCAACTCAGCCCCTGTAACAAACTTTCCAGCAAATTGCCCGTTCATTTATTTATTTGTTTTATTCCCAACACTATCGCATTTTACATTTTTTTCTCTTGTTTACTTCACTGAGATTTGTCATTTCATGAAACAGAACAAAAGGAAGTTGATTAATTATACAATAAAATGCTCAGATCTCTACTTGACTTAAACATTTTTTTCTTTTCAACGGTACCCTTTGTTGTTTCTCTTTCACGGTCTCTCGCGCTCTCGTTCTCACACACAGACACATAATCTGGTTTGATTGGCTCATGTTTGAGAAAACTGTTGCCGTCAATTACAGGCCGCTTCTTTTCTGCCTATTAAAGCTGGTCGGGGTCAGTAGGAGCTTTTCTCTCCTCCCCTTCTCTATCTTTCATCTCTCTCTTCTTGCCTTCTCAACCAAAGAGCCCTCTTTTCCTCTCTCTTCCTGTCTTTTTCCCAGCGCCTCCGTCTTCTTTTACCATCAAACACGTATCAGTTCCACAGGGAACGGCTTAGATTTAAATTAAACCAGTGCTCTGGGTCTCCAGCGGGGAATAGGAAAAAAATACATAAAATACTGACTTGGCTTTGTTAAGAAATAGAAGCTCCCTTCAACATAAAATAACCTGTATCTTTTAAGTCCGGGCTATTTTTAGCAGCCGCTGCCTCCTCCAGGGAAAAGAGATGGAAAGTAGGTGAGGCTGTGGGGGGAGACAAGTCAAGTCAGCTAGCTCAGTGTTTGCAGCTATATGAAGCAAATCTTAATTAACAGTCACATAGTTCTAATAATCCATGTGTCCACAGGTCTTATTGAAGGAAGTGGGTTAATGGTGTCTAATGGAAGTGGCGTTTGCTATTTTAGGCGTTCCAGCAGTTCAATGTAAAAGGTTTAAATATACTCCACATTAGAAGCAGTTTTATCTTCATTTTAAACACAGTGAAACTATGTAACTTCAGAAAAACAGGGTTCCTCTTACAAATTAGTTCATTTCACACTCTCATTTCTAAGCTTATCCCCATTATAGTGATATATATATATAGTGACATGACGTATAAATTCTGCTACGGAAACCCTGTCAACATCTCACTTCTATGAGTATGGTTCCTCTTTTTCACTCTAAAGTGAGTGAACTTTTTGTGTCTGTCTTGTGTCAGAAGCGTCCACAACACAGACCCTCACTCACTGGAACTTTCATGCTGTTTTCTCACAAGGTCTCACTAGGACTCAGACATTTTGTGGACATTTTACTTGGGGCTGCGGGAAAGGCTTCAGAGATTTCCACATTCTCACATAGAGCCCCTCCACAAACCTCCAGGAACATATCCAGTGCATGGAAGCAGCAGTAACAGCAGTATTTCATGATAACGTGGTAGATTTAGCACAGTGGCAGTTATAATTCCACATAATAAAGCTTTATGTAATACATTTTTTCATATATAAAAAAAGACATAATATAATTTCTATAGACTGGTTTAATCAGTTGAAAAGACAAATGTTGCTTCCAGTTTCTATATAAGGCTGTAAGTGCAAGATAAATCTATAGCTAGTTGATAGAAACTCTATCTCCAGTGTTGGACTAGTCTGCTCTAGTTCAGTTTACTCCAGTTTCTTTTCTCATATTCATCATCGTGTTTGTTTCAATAGATCGGAATTATTAGAAAAGCATAAAACATGATGTCTTCATACGTCCAACGAGTTGAACTCATTCATCTCTTCCCTGGTGATAACACGTTTATATTTGACGATGCAGATTAATAAATGTGTCTGTGTTCAAGACTTCAATTATCAGCCCTGTTTCATAACATAACTTTTCTTCTTTTGTGCATCAGGTGTCACTTCAGTTCAGCCTCCATTCATCCGCTCTCTCATTAAATGCGCAGCCAGGATGCAGACAGATGGGACTTCAGACAGCAGACCTTCATCAGTCTGACTGAGGAGGCAGGAGCACTGTGTCTTATTGTGAAAACCACTCGCCCAGGCTTTAAATGGTACAGCGACACGACGCAGGGAACATCTCTCCATTACAGGGATAATACATTATTATAAGCAGCATAAGGTCGGTGATGGATGATGTGGTTTTATCGATTCTGGTCTTCGGCCAGCGTTTTAGAAATAATTAGGTCTTGAGTCCAACTTCGGCAGGGAACCCCCCCCCACCCTATTAAACTTTATACTATTTGGATAGGTTTCATAAAACAGGGATTTTTAATACATAACAGTTTTAAAAGCCAAGCAGTCAGAAATAAATGTATCTAGAGATTGCGGAGACTTTGATATTGAAACCTGGTCATTGAATCTATTGTATCAATTATTTATTATTTAAGACTGATGCATTTAGGACTCTGATATATTTTGCTAAATTAAAAATGTTTGTATTCCCCAAGGAAAGGTTTGTTATATACACCAATTTGAAATGTGAGTAGATTGAGTCTAATCATACCGGAATAAGTCTGTTTAACAAGAAAAATTAAGTTGTAATGGAGAATTTTGGTTTTAAATCCCAATTCAGAGCTTTGCTGCTGCAGCACAGATCTGAGCTGACACATGAATGCAGCAGCAGTGCAGGGGGAGCTCACCTCAGACATCTTGTGAGCTCTGTAGTGAGACTTGGAGCAGTGCAGCAGCTGGGCGGCCAGGTTACAGTCTTTCCTGTACAGGTCCTGTAAAAAAAAAGATAAATCACTAAAATCGAGCTTTGCCAACTTGTTTACTTTGGCAGCCTGATTGTTGAAGTAAGCTTTTGACCGAGGGGATTATGTCTGAGCAGCCCCTGGGAAAAATCTGTAACACTTTATAGCACAGCCCTTCTAATTATGGTGTAATTATAGCGTAATAATCCGGAACTTGTGGGGGAAACTATTTCAGGACCGAGCACTGTAGTCGTACAACTGAGCAGTAGCAACAATAGGTCTAAAAATAAATCACAGCAATTCACTATTTATGAGGTTCTTATAAATGAATTATGGGTCATGGAGAGACAAAAAAAAAGGAACCTGCCATGACTGGGGTAGCAATTATTTGAGATTTATAAATGTATGAGGTTTGTTAACCAACTAGAAAATGAAAATCATTGATTTAGTGGCCCGTCAAATCAACGGAGCACAATCATTCATTTGAAGCAGGTCGAGATTAATTAGTCAACGTGTATATTTCACTTGACATCAAGCGTTTGCATCTTAATAACCAAACTTTCTCATTTGTGATATATCTTCTGTCTACACAGTCTGTGCTAATTTTAACAGAGGCGTCTGAAACAGTGCGCTCACTTATCTCCACCCCCCAGTCCACGAAGCAGCTGCAGCGTCATTTATCTCTTTTTTGTTAAATTTCATCCGGCCGAGCAGATACTTGGTTTAGTAGTTTTCCGTGGTCCTGTGCGTGCACGTGTTTGTGTGGGTGGTTAGTCTGTTTAACTGGTTTCTTTTCCTTCTCTCCCCTTTGTTCAATCCGTGCACATATAAAGGTCAGTGCCAGCCGCCTCCCGACAATACCTCCAATCACATCAAAGCCTTCTCTTTGACAGTTTCAGCTCCCCCACCAGTGCTTTTTGAATCACTTCATTTCTTTTCCCTCTGTAGCCAGGGGACATTCGTGCTCCCTGTAGTTTCTGTGGATGGTTCAGAAAGACTTGTGAGACCTCAGCGATGTCTGAGTTAACTGTGTTGGTGCGTTTTCTCCAGGGAGACACATCAGCTTTGTGGTGAGCCGTTTGTTTTGACGTCTGTGTGTAAAACTATATGTAGTTTTCTGTTATGCAGTCTATTAAATAGTAATAAGCATGGATGGATATCGAGACAATGGGCACAGGACACAGGAGGAGATTTTCCAGGTCAGATGCGTTCACACAACAGCAACACAACTTTCAAATGAGGGGGGGGGTGTCTTTTTGTAAATCGAGGAGGACGCAGGACACAACGTGATCACATGGTTTTGTTAATAGCACACAGACACCATCATTAGCCCCTTATCACAAAAAGCTCTCGAATCTTATGGTGTTTTCAAGTTGACATGTTCTTCTATGTATGTGGCATATTGTTTTCCCAGTTTGTTTTGGGCTCAGTCGGACATTTCACTGGGGGGGGCTGGCAGGAAATGATTTTGGAAAACATCTGCAGCAACAGACCCGGATGATTGTGTTCCTGCGTACAACCCCTCCGGTAACTTTCAGGAAGATGTTTGCATGTCTGCACTCATCAAATTAATATAAATAAAATATATTTCTTTTTGGTCATTTTTAATCTCTTTGATTTCTATGATCGTTACACAAATGTCCGACATTAAATGTGATACGATGTATTGACTTCTCATGGATCTCAGGCATGACACATTAGAAAAGTTACTGGATTTCTTCGTGTTATAAGCTTTCCTGTCAAAGCTTGCTCTCTTGAAAACGTGCTTGTTTCCCTGCTGCTCCCTCTGATGGAACAAATTCTCCACCCACTCAAAATGAACCTTGACTCCAATCAGCCTGGACGGATCTGGAGGGATTGTCAAAATACTCAATAGCTCAGATGGGCTAAAAACCACCGTAGCCTTAGAGACAAGAATCTAACCTAACCCGGAGCCCTCACTAGAAATATCAGTAAAATCGCTCTGAAGAAATTGAGGCACCAGATTGCCACATGGCCCCTGAGCTGAGAGCCACACGGCCCCGGCTCTAACGCGTGGCAGCCCTGAGGATGCCCATAGATTTCGGGATAATCACGATAAAACACCCAGTGGCTTAGAGCTAATTCCTCTATCTGCTGTGGTTCCTTGATGCACAAATATCCAGGATGTTGCAGAAACACGGTCGATATCAGACTTTTGGCAAGATTTGGTTCACACAGGCTGCTGCCAATATGGCAGGAGAACGTGTTTCTATCAGGACAAACAGCTTTTTGAAGAGCTGTCACTTCAGACTTGCGAGCCAAGTGTTTGTTTGTGCTGATGGAGCCGGGTTACTGACAAGGAAAGCAACTTCCCATGGCCCCAGATTTCTGTGGCCCTCAAAGGAAGGTTTGGTTGTTTCTTATTTCCTCCAATAAACTCAGCCTCTAGGAGTTGTCAGTCAGTGCAAGTTCATGTGTTTTGGGGGGGTGTAGCTTTGAAGAAACGGCTGATGGATGGAGATGGGATGTAGCGGTTGCATATTTTCAAGGTGTGGGCATCTCTTGCTAGCTTTTTCAGTATTGACAACCCTAGCTTTACTGCCCCAGGCTGCTGCTTAAACTTACAATATGTAACTTCAGCCGCTAGAGGTCTCTAACAAAAGACCTTTTCGATGATGGCGTGAAGCAGTGTGGGATCATGGGAGTTGTTGTCTTCATGACCTTTACCGCTTGTGCTTAACTGGGAGAGCTTCAGCAATGCACAGCAAATGGCAATGAATAATCATGACCCATTACCACTGACCAATTCAAACGGGAAGGGAAAAGGAAGCTAACGGGCAAAAGACGGAAAATATGACACATCCTGCTCCCATGAATGAAATAGATTTCTCTGAGTTTGGATATTATCGGAAAAAGTTCTGCTAATGCAAATACACAAGTCAAAAAGACTTATAACATGGGAATAGTTGTTTTTAGACACTTAAATGAAGAATTGTATCATATAATATCTGTTGGCAGTATGAGTAATGCTTCACGTAAAAGTGAGTTACTACAAACTTATTGAGCACTCGTCAGTTGGAGCAATTATTACATGACGCAGCGCTGATAACTCACATTGTCCTCTCTGAGTTTATTAATGGTGAGCTTCGCCTCCATGAGGTGGTTGTTGAGGACGATGATCTCCCGGCTGAGGGCCCTCTTCTCCTCCTCGTGGTGCTGGGACTGCAGCGAAAAGAAAAAGAGAGAAAGAATCAGCAAGGGAGAGGAGACATCAGAGAAATAAAAACAAAGGATGACAGAGGTAGACAGAATAGACGATAAGAAGAGGGGAACGGTGTTCGAGGAAAGAGTTGAGTGTTGAGATAACAAGCGGAGGAAGAGGGAGCCAGAGCTGGAGGAGCGACAGAAGAAAAATAAGATAATATAGAGGGTGTAGAAAAATGAGAGGAAGAGAGCTGTAAGTTAGTATCAGTCTGAAGCCAGTGCCAGCAGCAGGTCTTAATTAAAAGAAGATTACACTTGCCAGAGTTCATATCATATCAATTACTCTGGGAGTAAGAGGAAGAAATGGAGGGGGAGAGAGGAAAGAGGGAGAAAAATGAGGAGGAGAGAAAAGACAAATGAAGAAGAACTCGCTCCATTTTCAGTGATTACTGTTAGAGGAATGTAAAATGACTGTGCTGCAGTGACATTTCAGATCCGCGCCTGGTGATGTTGACGTCTGGCGGTCGGTCTTTTTCTGTGCGTCCACATTTATCTCATTTATCTCAGCAGCTTCTGCTCAGACGTCCCTGTAATGATTTGGATGGCCCTGACCTTTCATCCACTACAATCAGCCCAAATGTGGAGGAGAACCTACACCATAAATTACACTTGAACACGGACAACGAGACAGTTCCTCCAAAGTGAGGCCAAAGCATCTGCATTGCCTCCTGCTGGCTGGCGGCAGTGTAGCTCATAAATCCTGCCTCCTCGATGTTAGGGAATTGGACATGGACCAAACATAAAAGTCAAAGTATACGCCAAGTAACACTTTCTTAAATCTGGTGAAGCTTTAAAGCTGCAATAGATTTTCTTGTCATTATCTTGTTTATTTTGTTTCCCATCAGTTTCATATTGCACTCTGCAGTTAACATTGCAGCCTGTAATGGGTTCTGTTGGCTAAGAAATTATTATTTTTGAGTCTCTCTCTCTCTCTCTCTCTCTCGCTCTCTCTCTCTCTCTCTCTCACACACACGCACACACACGGCAGTAATTGTGAAACCTGCCGCACAGCAGCAGCTGACAAATGATACAGCTCTGAGCACACGGCTGGGCCTCCCACTCCTCTCTCTGCTCGATGGCGGGGATTGTTTTGAAATACAGGGGTACATAGCCGGTATGATAGGTGGCAATTAATGTCACTTTAAGCCATAGGCCCGCTTTGATATTTAAATCTAATTCTGTTATAGTCTCATTAATCAGCCGTCGAGACACGCGGCTCTGTGGCGCTCCTTCTCCAGCTCATTACACCGGATTTCTATTTGTATTTTCGTGATGCTGACTGTGCAGACGTCCACATCAGGATGTTGTTATTCTAAATATGTAATTGCTCCCATTATCTATTACGCTCATCCTCTGAGGGTCACTGAGGGAGGTGGAGCCAATCCGACCTGGCATTGGGCAGGAGGCGGGCTCATCCTGAACTGGTCACCAGATTATCACACAAGCGACACACACAAGACAAAAAACCATCACCGGTCACACTCATACCTGGTGGCAAAGCTTCTAACCACAATGCCACCATTCTACTGGTGTCTTATTTTACGTATATTAGTAGATTAACGAAGTGGGGGACGAGGAATTAATCTCCTTTACTGGAGTAAAAGTAGGAACACCACAATGTGTAAATACTCAAATTTGAAATTTTACATAAACCTGCGTTAAACTCATTTCTTTTGGCCACTTGGGGGCAGTATAGCAAACTGTAAATACACGTTGCTATGTCGATCTCTAACAGTTATTTTAACTAGAGTAGCTATTATATGAGAAACCAATACCACAGTGTCTATTTCCTTCTTTTTCTCAGACCCAAAATATCTGATTATTCTATCATCTAACATTTCTCTTGTGATAAAAGTCTTTCAATGTGAAGTGATTTGTGGGAACTGACGGTGACCACACATGTAAAAGCGTGAAACCAGTATAGTACATCTTTTAAATTAATCCCCCACTTTGAAGTCAAGAGTAAGAATCTATCAAGTAATTGCTCGGATTCTCTAACGCGCTGATTCTCTTTTTGCAAATGATTAGAGGCAAAACTGTCGACCTATAGATTTAAAATGAACAGAGGGAAATCTAAATGGGCTTGATGAGATACGACCGTGCTCTGGATTGTGGAGCGAGGGAGGAAGTGTAGTTTAATTACAGCGCTATATGGACAGAGGAGGAATCACAATGCACACAGGGTTTTTTTTCTCCTTCAGTCACATTGTGTTGGATACACAAGCTGTCACCAAGACGTTCTTATCAGCTGGTGAACAGAACAACATCAAGGAAAATTAATATGCAAATTACAACTATCATATCTTAAGGAGATCGACCCAGGGGAGGAGGATGTTGTTCATCAGAGACTCGCTGCTGCCTCTACATGTCCATGTGTCTTATTAAAGGTAAACATGAAGAGTGAACACACCTTTCAATTGGACTCATAAAACACAGTTTACTTCTCAGTAACACAAAAATGTGATGGACTAAAACCCTAACAACAAAAAACAATAACCCCGAAGAGCTTGTTTCAATTAAATATTTATTGTACGGTTGCACAAAAACTGAAAAATGTGTCTGTTTCTCCGAGACGCCCTGGTTTTCATTAAGGTATCTTCTGCAGGAGATTCTGTGTCTTCATTGAACAAATGAAGCCTGAATCCCGTGAGATGCAATTACTGCAAACCTGGGTTTAGAGCAGAGAGCAGAAAAAACGCTTCACTCCAGCTAAATACTGTCTTCTTTTTTGGGGGCAAGAAAAAGAATAAAGAAAAATAACAAATCAGATTTTCTCAACCTAATTAAAAAATAATTTCAAATCAAACACTGAAGATAATGATTCCCCCCTGAACAAAGCTGATTTTGAAACTTCATGTGATGCTAACAATGTCAGTTTGTGAGTAATCAGCCAGGACTGTTCTGCTGGTTTAAAAATCACATGCACTGTGACTCATTAAAAGTGGTGATAATTTTCCAAACAGAGTAAGTTGATTTTTACCTTTCAGAGCCAAAAAGATCAGTGTGATTATCAACTGGACAAACCTCAATGCACAATATGTAATCGATCACGATCAATATGTGCTTCACCTAATGAGGCTTTTTCTTGAGGCTTATTTCCAAAAAGCTTTGGATGCACACATGGACATCGACTGGCTTCATGTGTCCAGAATTCACTGACCCCTACTTCACTACATGACTTGAAAGTAGATTGTAGAGGACTATGTGGTGTGATCATCGGCAAAACAAAAAGAAAAGCTTAGAAAAAAAACTTAGTGCATTTTCTCTGCATCAGTAATTAGGTCGCTGTTGCAGGATTGTGCAGGAGAACTTGTTGCTGCTCTGCTCTGCTCTTATTACATAATTTAACTCAACAACTCAGGTTTGTTTTGTGCTGCTTATAAAATAACTAACTACCCCATAGGAAATATTAAATGTGATTAAAATCGGTCTTCATGATAATTCAGATGCATTTGATGAGAATAAGGAGGAGTAGAATCGCCAGAGAACCCCTTGAGAACAATGCATGATGGTATATGTTGCTCGGTTATTGACAATTGGTTGAATGCTACTTTTACGATGCATTGTGGGAAACAATGAGCGCGCTACATAGGGTATATATGAAATCGATAGCGCTGCAGAACGTTATAGTGAATTGATTAGGAAGGGTTTCAGAAACAAGCCTATATTTCTTTATTTTTCAAAAATATCATAGAAATACCCAAAACATTTTCTGAATTCTCTACCCTGCTTGGAACACTTGGCCCATTGGGTCATACCAGGGATGTAAAAGTAAAAAAAATAGACCTGATAGTTATTGAAAATATCGGGTCATTGCTAATATTACTCAAACTTTTGTTGGGGACTATTTATTGCTGTGGATTAACACGTATGTGTCGCACTGTTGAGTAGGATCATGAAGGAACCTTGTGCAACAGTGTGGAGCATTAATGTGTTTATAATAGTTTTTTGAGTATATGACACAGAGCAGTAAACTTTATTAGGATATTCTCACAATGACAATAAGTGTTTGTAGATAATTTTTTTATCTTTGTTTGTCGGTATAGTAGCAGGATTCCACAAAAACTACTATAAAAGTACCGATAAACTTGAAGGAATGATGTTGTACGAGACGTTTAGTTGCAGATCAAGATCAGGGAGGCATGCTCTCTACTTACTGCCACACCAGCTAAAGCATATACTAAAATGAAAGGATAAATGTCTGGTAAGATATGGAATTTGTGAGCAAAATACCATATTATACAACATTAACACGGGGAGTTAAAAATTAGGAGTATTTGCATCTGTCTGGTTTCTCTTTGCTGCTTCTGTCCATTGTGTAGTTTTCACACATGGTTATGATTTACGACTGTAGTGTGAATGGAAGTAATTAGTGAGCTGAGGGCCGTCCTCACAGCTGCCCACTGAAGAGCAGTGGACCACACGTACAGGTACGATCACAGAGCGACACATTAACACAGACACACAATCGGCCCTCTGACACTGTTTCTTTTCCTCACGAGGTCATCTCACACATCTCACACTGGTAAACAAAGATCAGCACAGACGGAGAAGCGATCATTTGCTATCTGGTCTGTCCCTCTTTGGGGAATCTGTGACTTCAAAACAACAACAAATGCCTCCCTACCTCAGGTTTCCATGACTACTCTGTTCCCCCGACCACATATTTCTAACAGAACGACACATACAGTATTTATGAGCGTAAACCTCCATATTCTGTTTATTTTCTCCTCTGTTTTTCTCACCAGTGTATTCACGTCTCTGTGTTTCAGATTAAGATGTCGGCCTTACAAACGCTTACTGGACTGATATTACCCTCCATGAAACTGTGCAACTCAAACACATTGATCCTGGATCAAACAACATTGATCATTTAATGCTTTTCTTTATAAATAGAACAGATCTGACACTGAGCCACTGTGCTTTATAAATCTATTGTTCAGTATTGGTTATGACAGGCAATAGATTCATATAACAGGATCATATAATGGACTCCAGGATGCTTGGAGGAGGGCTGCCACTAGAAGTCATATATCATTATTGATTATCCTATTGATCATTCTTTCAAAGGAGAAATAACTTAGTCTGTACAATATAGAAAAATAACAACAGATGCCCATTATCACAAGTTAGAATCGAGAGTGGCGTCTTAAAATAGCTTCTTTATTCAGACTAATAGTCAGTTTGGTAACAGTTTCCACTGTCCAGCCCCCGAGGGACAGGAACAAGTCATTAATCTCAATGTTTGAAAATAGGCTGGTTTACCAGACTGATGACTATTTTGTTATTTATACTGATCATCATGTTGTTTTTGATTATCTTTCCTTCTATTATCTCGTAGTGAATCGTTTTGTTATAATTAGGAAATGATGTAGTCATATCAATCTGAATAGGATTCACCAGATAAAAAAAAGAGATAAAAACTCAACAAACGTGGTATAAAATAAAAAGTATGAAACTGAACTCAATTACTCAACGTCCTCAAGAAACACCAACCAAGTCCAGTTGCGTAGGTTCATGAGAACAACTCCAGAAACGTAACGACAGGCCTGTGGTTAGTGGTGGACGGCTGCTGGTGAATGGGACCTTATCCCTGTTAAGAGGGCAGTCACTGGGTAAGACTTTGATTCCCTGCCTGTTCCGGGCCGGCAGTTGGTTCACTGACCCTGAACAAGACGGATTGTAACGAGGCTTCAGAAAAACAAAGGCTTTCAGCACCACGGACAGCTCCTTCAACGCTAGAAGAACCACAGTTTGACGTCTTGTTAAAAGACAGATGAAGATAATATCAAACACAACTGAGTCATTAAATAAATACAATCAAATTTGTAGTTGACATTTTCAGTAGATAATTATGCTCTCTTTGCAGTCAGTGTTCGGTTTGAATCACTGATGTTTCCTCTATTCTGATTCCGTCTGTTTGGAACAAAAAGGCTACAAGCTAAAGTCAGATAACGTTTTATTCTTTCTGTGCCTACTGCTTCATCTGCTGCACAGTTTATCTGCAGATCAGATCCATGCTGACTGCGAGAACTTCAATGTCATCACAACACGCATCTTGTCAGCTCTTCCCGTTGTTATCCCTGGCTCTGCTCTTTTTGAAACAGGTTTTATTCTTCCCTGTTTTCCCGTTGACCTTGGCGGTCCAGGACCCTCAGAACCTTTAATTAGACGTCGGACTTGATTGAAGCTGCCTTTGTCACTTCCTGACTGCCTGTACTGTCTTCTACAAAGGAGCATACCCCCCACTCCCCCCCGCCCTCAGCTTGAAATGCCATTGCATGACATGACATCAAAAGAAATGGCAATCCCAATGAGGCCTGCCTCCAAAAAGTAAAAAAAAAGCATACTTTCTGAAGCCATGAAGACCGATTTGCTTCACAGAGACTCTGCTAGACAGACAATCCCTTTTGAAAAGCTACCAGTTTTCACATTGATGTATGCGTGTAGCATATAAGAGGAATGAGCCGTGGGGGGAGATATTCCAGGCTCTCTGTCTGCTCAGGACATGACAAAGCAAGAAGCATTACATTGGAACATCACAAATAATAGGGCTGCAAATACCGTAAGACAGATGGTGTTGTGAGTGGCTGTCGTCTGGATGTACAATCCTGTATTCCATGTCCGGGTTGATTTATTACAATTCTCACACCTGACTGGTTCACATGCACAAGTTCACTCACTGGGTATTCACAACAGCTACTGCATACAAACTACTCACAGTGATGTTTTAGGGATAACTTTTGGAATTCTAAAAATATCTGGATTTCTAAAAATAACGTCCTGACCTGAAAATAAGAGCTTTTCTGCATAAAGAGCCAAACAGGAGCAGAAGCAGACAATGTTGGGGTATAGATTTTTGTTTTATAGTCATTGTAGATTGTAGACTTGTAACTTAGTGAGTATCACTGTTAACAGCACTAAGAGTATTTAGGAAACCCAGTTTAACCTACAGATGTTTCCTCTGATGTGTATTGCTGTCATTTAGGGAATAAACTCTTGATGAGTCACAACGAGTTCAAAAAGCTGCCCACCCTTCCTTCACATTTTTTTCCACCTCTCTAGATAAAAAGCAAACTATTTCCAGCTTTGTGAAATTATATTTTATAGAAAAATATAGGAGTAGACTAAATGGAGGTTTCATGTGGAGTTAGTTGTTTTTCTTGGTGAGGAATCTGGTGTTGATTGCTTAGACATGTGATCTATTCTTAAGTGACGTCATTGTTCACGACAACGGCAACAACAGCTTATTCTCCGCTCAGGGTTCTGTGTACTGAGTCAAGCTTCACAGCACTTTGAATAAACAGGTGGACGGCCCTTTGTGCAGCAGCAGTGGTGCAGCTTCATGGTTCAGTGGACTGAGTCCTGAAGTCGCTCTTTACTTGCTGGGACTCAATAACTGCAGGTTACTTAGACAGTATCAGAGAGAGAGAGACGTAACCAGCATCACCACAGCCAAGCAAACCAGACATACTAGACATACTGGTTTCAAACAGGCACTGTACTGGTCACTGTAATGTCACAATGCAACCAGCACACATCCATGCTTAACATTTACATATGCAAGTATCTTAAAATGTAAAACAACCCCTGCCGCTTTAAATAGAAACAGACAAGAAATTTATAAGCACCATGAAAATCAGCTGAATACAGAGATACATTCATCGCACAACGAGTCAATACCCCAGCAAGTGACAGCTTGTTCTCTGTTATCTTCACACACTCTTCCTCCATCAGTGTGTGTGCTGAGAGGACAAGCTCCGTGGATCAGACTTCTGATGAGATTAAGATCCACTTTAATCAAGATAGTGTAAGTCAGAAGGTTGGCCGTCGCTGTTCAGCCGGCACATCTTCACAGATTCTGGCTGATGAGTCCTTAACCTGAGGCTGTGAGGGGGGAGGGGGGATGGGGGGGAACTCTCAGGGAACCTCTCAACCTGATGTGATTGGACAGCCGCTGCTGAGGTGATCAGAACAGCAGTTAGTTGTAATAGTTTTCTAACAGGGCCGCATGGCAGAAAAGACCAATTACTTTGGACATTGATTGTGCTCCCTGACTGTGATCATGTAATTGCTCTGAAAGAGATGAGAGTGGTTCTGCTGCTAAACAGGTGTGTTCAGATCGATCATAGTGCGTTTCTCATCTCTCAGACAAGAGATGGAGAGAGAGAGAGAGAGAGAGAGAGAGAGAGAGAGAGACCTCATCATATTTCCTGGTATGTGTGAGACCATAGCTCATCCTCATATTGTTCATTATGAACACTGTATTCCAGGATCTGAAGCTTGTGTGTTTATCGATATTTAGTTTTTCTGTCTGTCTCCAGCTTTAAACTCCAGTTTGGCCCCAGCATCTTCCCTCTCAGCACGGCTCCCATTATTTAATACAATACATTTTATTAGACTACACTCTCCTGGCTGAATCATCAGTGCAAAAGATGAGCATCTTTGTCAGAAGTCGGGTATCCTAGATATATATTCATGTATGAGGTCATAATCTCTCCTTTGCTCTCAAGTGACAGTGAAGTTGATCTTAGACTCTGGATATAAAATGTCATCTCTTTTATCCTGCTAGATATTTGTTTCAAATCTTGAGTCTCTCCAATATTTTCTTTGTATTGCCAGAAAAAAAACATATCACTTAACATATTCAAATTAGTTTTAAGGGGTTCCCTTCACCATCACTTTACAAATCAAGACATACGTTCGGTTGAGTTTGTGCCAGGCAACATGTTGGCACTGATTTGTCATGATATGTATTTATAACACTTCAGCGAGACTCTCTTACCGTCCTGTGCATCTTGTCCTCCAAATCCTGGTTGATCCTCTGCAGAGCTGCATAACTACTCTGAATCCTAGAAGAACAGAAAAAAGAACGAAAGTCTTAAAAATGCCCTAACCCTAACAGATGTTTTAATTCAAGTGCAAACAAGCACCAGTGAAGCAGCACTTCAGTCGAACAACACGCATCATTCAGAGGGTTACAATTAGGCAGAGAGCATGGGTTAGGCTCTGCCAATCAAAACAAAGAGGGGTTCGAGAACAGCTTGAGGATCAGTCTCAGGGTGAGAAAGTCTCGTGGGCACATCTAAAAATGCTCCAAACTTCTGCTCTCTAAGTTTCAAAGTTTTTGTCCAAAGATTCAAAGAAGAGTTTCAAGTTTATTTAACCATTAGAATTATCACATTTATTTATAACATGACCACAGGGAGAACACGGGTTTGTCTCACCAGAGGGTTGGAAGCATTTGCTTTTAGTTTTTCATCACACTAAATTAAAAATGGTACCTGGAGGCCACTCAACTATCTATTTCTATAATAAGAATATCAAAGTTATGAAAGATGATGAAATGTTAGAATGAGTTTTTCACCCATTGCCCATTGATTTTTGTATATGTTGGCCAATCGTAGTGCCGGGGCTGCCCTTTAGGGGGCGCTATTCAGTTATTTTGCTACGCCCATTCCATATGAATGTCTGCAGGGGGGCTGTTGCTACACAAATGTAGTTTAAGAGACATGGAACCTCGAAACACCTCAGTACTCTGATGGCATGCTGTCTCCAATAAACACTTTAGCGTTTATATGTGGTTGAAAAACAAACTATTTAGCTTCAAGTAAACAAAAGCATTAATGTTGCCGTTGAGCTGTCGCAGCTTTTAAATGTCAAAGCATTTGAAACCACTATTTATGTTTCACTTAATCCAAACCTCCTCAGCATCACAGCACAACTTTGTTGTGGTCCCTCTTATTAATGGGAGATTTAAAGATCTGATTGTCTTCACAACACATGGAAACAAAACCAGCCCACTGAGTCATGTGCAAACACACACACACACACACACACACACACACCTGCGTAATTTCTCTGTGAACTTCTCCAGCTCCTCCTGGGCCCGGCGCAGCTCCGTCTCCAGGTACTGCCGAGTTGAGTCAAACTCCGATTCCACCATTTCTAGCTTGTGGGTTGTGAACGACAGGCGTTTACGGAGGTCGTCCTTGTGGTCGTGTAATGAGCTGAACAGAGAGTAGACACGGAGTTTAGAACACAGGATTTGATACGACACAAGCACATCGATGATGTTACCAAAGTTTGTCAGACTCAAAGAGCCGAGCAGAGAGAGGGAGGGAGAAAACAAATAGGCAATAGAGTGAAAAATGAAGTGTGCATGTGTTTGTGAGGGAGGGAGGGAAAGGGAGGAAGTAGCTGGAGTGTAATTCAGTTTGGAGCGAGAGAGGTCCCAGGCAGGGGGAAGGCTGTGGGGCCGATGGGGAGGAGGAGATGGATGGAGGAGGAATACAAATCATGTCCCATTCACAGGGAGGGAGCACTGCTGGGAGAGGAGCTCCCATCGGTGTAATGGTGAATTGGTTTATACAACCCTCCCCACCAAAACCTCTGAAAGAAAAGGAAAGGGTTCTTTTGCCCCCAGATGCAGACCGTGGGTGATTCATTGACAAAGAGGTGGAAATATGAGAATGAGAGAACGACAATGGACCACATCATTGTGTATGAGCGAGCTTTAGAAGAGGGAGAAGAACAAAGAGGATGAAAGAGTGAGAGGTCGGACTAGCACAGATTCAACACCACCACCATCACCAACAACTTACCACACAGGCAGCAATATTTTGGTAGTGCAGTTGAAGCATGTTTGAGCGTGGGGGATGAACACACACTGACAGGCGTCAATGAAGGAATGGATGAGGTAATGAAAGGCGAGAGACGGCGAGCGGGCGTATTGTGCGCTCTGGGATATTTAGCATGATGGATGCGTGGATGTCTCAGTGCTGCTGTCTAACAGGCACAGCGAGAGCACCTCCATGTTCACCTCAGCCCAGAGCCTCAATTAGGAAGCCGGCACCAAAGAAAAAGGAAATGCTTTCCCCAGTCATTGTCAATACATGGGGGCCACATCAGGCAGCTTAAGCCCAGTAAGCTTTACAGGTGTTGGTAGGCAGAGTTTGGCCGTTGTGTTGAGAGTGAGGGGGAACCCACTGGTTTGTGGTCTGCCGTTTTGAGGCCACAAGTTTGGCTTTGTGTCCAGAACCATCTTGGTTTTTGAAAACTAAAAGTAACAAACATTTGGAGGAGCGGCGGGCGGGCCCTGACTGGGAGCTCCATGACACTGCATCTACACCTGCAATCTGTAGCCATTGGGCTGCACTAGCTGTCAATCACATGGTATCGGTGCCCCAATGTAAATATTCTATTTGACTCAAAAACTACATTTTTGAGAAGTAGAAACACATTCAAAGACTTCTGTAGAAACGGTATTCTTTTTGTAACCAGTGGAGTCGTCCTTTGTCACTAGAGAGATTTTTCACACTCTCCCGCATTGGCTTCACTTCTCAGACCAGGAGTCTAACGATCAGTAGCCTTTGTGATAAGCTAAACTAATAGCTTCCAGAATCAAGAAATCAATCATCTAACTGTCAGGAAGAAACTGAATCTGTGTTTTTTCACGTATGAGGAGTTGGAGTTAAGATAAATTATCAATTATATGTGTTGCTTGTTCAGACAAGACATAAAATGATCTTACTTGTGGCTTGTGCAACACTCTTGTACTCAAAGCCTACAACTGCCATTTATTCCATAATTAAGTAGATGCAGATGCATTTTATTTATCCCACACACATGCACAGACATGCAAACGCACACTCATGCAGGTAGGGAAATGTAATCTCTGCTTTTGACCCATCTGTGTGCGGGACACACAGAGCAGTGAGCGACTATGTACAGATCTGCTAACCCTGCCCACTCATACAATAACAATTTCTCGATTTCTTGATAGGTTTCCTAATTTCCAGACAGATTTCCAGATAGATTTCTGGATAGATAAGCTACAGCACACTCCGCTCGCCTGACGTTACAACTCAACAAAATCTTTACAACCTCTCTGTTGTCTAACAGCTGCAAATGATGTTGTAAAGCCACATGGCTGAGGTCCAGAGAGCTGTTGGAGCGATTGTACGTGCATGTGAAAATTGCTCTGGGCTCTTATCGCTAAGTAAAGCCAGTTTAATTAGGTCTGAGAACACAGCGATTGATTTTTTTAGGGTATCCAAAATTCAGTGCAGAGTTAACTTTGATGTAGATGTCAGCTGATACATGACGAGAGAGATACGGAGATGAATGATGGTAATGAATACATGCCACATTATGTTTTAAATAGCTTTTTAATGGCCATGATCTCCCAATGAGAAGCCATTGTCATTAGTCAAACTGAATGTGATGAATTCCCCAATAATGAGGCTGATGTTTGAAATGAAATCCCCAGATTGACTCACCTTCTTTTCTGATGTTTGCAACCATTTCTCTGGGCTTTAAGGGCAGTTTTGCCAATATATATCTTTTTCATATTTTTCTCTGTGCTCCAGCTCTCATGTGTGTATCGTTGCTGCCTCTGCTGCTGATGCTGCTGCTGCTGCTGCTGATGCTGACACTGACGCTGGCCGGCTGAATGTTGCAGCCAAGTTTGAACACTAACCACAAACCAACAGTCAAAGCTCTAAGTCTTGCCTGGGGAGGCAGATAGGAGTTGGCTATCTGTGTTGACCCTGGCAAGAGAGCAGAGAAAAACAGCTTTGAAGTCCCACAGATTTAGCAGCACATTTAGTTCTGTTGACTCCCAGCAAAAAGAAAAAGGAAAAAAAAACAGCGATTATGTATGCATTCAGAAAATAAGCCGGTTTGGTGCAGAGCTGGGGGATCAATTACGGTAGATCAGTTCGGTAAACAAACTTTGATAGTAGTTTGAATTATTGAACCTCCAGTTGAACTTTGCCCTTTCCATTCAATCAATCATCCCAAAATAGAAGCTCATCTGAATTCTAAAAACGTCGGTAAGAAACACGGACTGTAAAGAAAAACGTAAATTTTCCTACCGCTTGATCCTCCTTTTCGTTGGGAACAATCAAATGTGGTCACCACAAACTGCAGCACCTAATGGGATCGTGAGTTATTTACCAGCTGACCACAGAGGTGACTGCTCAATAAATCAGTCCTATGATGAATAGGCGTGCGTTTCCATTTTCAATCCTTCATCATTGCTTGGTGGAGCTGTGGCTTGAACTCGGGTCTCGCCTGCATCGTAACAACTTAATAACCTGCCACAGGCAATCATAAAATGCCAAAATAAAACTGTCTAGGTGCATGTCTCTTTTTACGCGGCTGCATTCGACAAGCCTTGTTGATATAATTGCGACTCTTATTCTCTAAGCCCCTCCTCAAGCAATGATTGTGCAATACAGGCGCCATTAAAAGAATCCCTGTGGTATCTAACGATGCTATCAGAGTTTCGGGCTCGTGTCTCTGTCCTGCGCTTTAGTGGATTTGGGGAAGTTTTCACTCCTGTAACAGCAGCGTATCTCTTCTTTTCTTGATAATAAAACATCATTCAGACCTCACATTTTCTCTTGTACTATTGACAAATGCGTTCGGAAATATGAACAATCTTCTAATTTCTGCCTTTCTAGTTCAAGCTAGATCTTACATCTTTCCCTTTTTCCATGTCTGCTATTTGAGCCATCAACTTTTACATTAGCTACCTTTTGCTACCTTTAGCTAGCTTCCCTTTTGGGAGCTAATCATATCGTCCATCTTTATCTACAGTATGTGGTTCGGGGATTAGCTTATGTTAGCTAGCGACAGGTGATAAGATCTGGTACTAGCAGATGTGTTGTATGTGTAAAATATTTAAGCTTTTGCTAGATACATGGGTTGTATCTAAGTTGGTACACAGAATATTACCATTCGCACCATCTATCTTCCCCAAATATCACCAACTATAACTGGCCACAAACATTTCAGTGAGTCGACATCTTTGGCTTAACAAACCCACCATATCCCGTGCTTAAGAGCTAAGTAAGCACAAATGCATGAGTACAGACGGGTTGCCTGCGGCGTCACTTTTATCAGTCCCTGCAGAGTGGCAGGGTAACAGTTCAACAACAAACTGGAATGAATGTTTTGTCGCCGGCTGCAATTTCTAATGGCACCGGTGCTTATTATTTTTAATCTCCCTTCAACACTAGCTCAGGAAACAATGGTGGTTTCTGAAAACACGGTTACGGTTGCTACAGCCATTTTCTTATCTGCAAGTCACAGAGAGAGAGAGGGCGAAAACGAGGGACAGAAATAGTTGTTGAATTGGTGAGGAAGTGCGGCTGTATTGAATCCATCCCCACATGCACACACGCACAAACACACACCCTGCAGTGGATATGAAGTACTGTACCCTCACTGTATCACAACACCTTTCCAGGGGGATAAACAGCAGATCTCAGTGCCTCTGGTGTTGTTGGGCAAGGTAAACACAATCCACATGAAGGAAAAAAAATCTGAAATCCTCAGAGAACCCCATGATACGCTGTAGCTGCAGTTTCTCCATCGCACAGGGAAACTCCAAACAGTAAAAGAATATGCAAATCACACACATGTTCCTCTCTTCAGAGTTCCCTCATAAGAATTAAGTGGAGTCTAAAGATGAAAACACATAAACTTTCTTTACCTGAAACACTTTCCCCAAGAGTTACAAGTTAACCTGTCATAATAACAGATAATGCTCACCACAGGGAGTACAACAAACAGGCTACATACTTCAAGCAAAGCTTCACCATACTCCTTACTTTTCATGAGACTGGCAAGTGAATCAGTTTTTATTAAGAAAATGACATAAATGTAAAACCTACTAACAGTCAGCATCCATCTTGGATTTACAACAAGGAGCCTGTTGCAGGTTTATTTACGAGTAATGAGCCATGGGAGGTGAGCAGGGAAGAGCTACAGCCTGCCACCTACACTATTCACAGAAAAGTATAGCCTGCCAAATTTACTATTCACAGAAAAGTATAGTGTGCCAAATATACTATTCACAGTGATCAAACAAGGGCATTATACTCTAACGGCCACGGTGCCATCCCTCACAGAGTTTTCCACTAAGTGAATGGCACACGGAGACCCAGGCAACCTATCTACTGTAAACAACAAGCACTTAGTGTTACAGTTTGGAGTACTGCTGAGCTCAAGGAAAATAGTGACATCGCTGCAGAGAAATGTGCTGGGACGAAAAGACCAGAGACAAGACAACAGTCTCGCCAGATTGTCAACAAGTCCTCCAAGTCGCTTCTACACTTCTTCTCTTTACTGTTCAGGACGAAAAGGTTTATTCTCATGTCTACTGTAAACTAACTGTAAGGTAACACCCAACAGCCAAGTAGCATCACTTAGCAAAGAGCCCGGAAACTAAATCTGCCTTTGTATATGCTAAAAGATTCATGATTAACATGCTATAAGTCATTTTTCATATTGATGCCGAAGAACGTGTAGCAATGAAAATACTGTTGTGTGATTATACGGGAAACCCAAGTTGAACCAGGACGTCATAAGCTGTGACAGCTTTGGTTAGATTTTATATTTATTTTTTCTTTTAAATAACTGACTCATCAGGTTTCTTGCCCTGCTTCACTTATTTTTAGCAATGTGAATTTGCAGATCCTGGCAATTAAAACACTGAATATAATATTAGTATTACTGGTGGCCAAAAATTATGACCCGAGGTTTTAATGAAGCAGAATTGTCCCTCAGCTGCATCTGGACTGTTGCATGACTCAGAATGAAGTAACACAAGCCAAAAGTGACAGAACATAAGCAAATATAGTTGGTAACATTGTTTTTTAAGTTTTTAATGTTTTCCCTTTGGGCCGTACCACAGTGGATGAGGCTTTGCTTAGGAGCCATGTGTACGAGTATCTCCTCTGATGCAACACTCCAGAAATACAACGGTCTCTTGAGCATGCTTCACTACCAGCGGCCAGAAGCACAGCTCTGTGGATTAAGTCACCAGAGCAATGATGATGACTCGTCAACACATTCTACTGCCTGAAGACAAGAACTCATGATCGCAGCACTGTTTATCCAGCCTATAATTTCTATCTGCATATCAAAAGAGACTCCAACTTAAGTGGTTAAGTACTGATCTGCCTTGAAACTAATAAAACTTATACAGTAGCTATGACAACTGTTTAATTCACTCACTATTGCTGCCCCTGACCCACATGATGCAGGCTTCCTCTCTGTGAGTGACCCCTGTCTGTGACGCTGCTCTCAGATGCTCTGTTCTGTTCACAGCCCTGCTCTGCAGCTCCGGTTGCCTTTGTGTAACGCTCATGCACATGCCAGGGTTTTGAGAAACGCAGTACTCAACTGTGGGCTGTGTTGTGTTACGCACTTAGACGTCTCACCTCTTTCACTGTGTTACGTTGTATTCTCACGTGCTTTTCAAATGCAAAAATTAGTCATTTGGAGCAGATGAATTTGAAGGTGGCGATCACAAAGCTGAGGGCACGGACGGGGAATCCAAGAGCCCGGCTTTCAAACACACAGATTTCAGCTTAGGCTCAATGCCAGGAGTTAGAGAGAGTCGTGCATTAACCAGAAGGTCTGCGGTTCGATCCCTGGCACCTGCAGTTTGCAATCCTGAAGTGTCCTTGGGAAAGAAACTGACACCCAAATTGCCCCTGACGGCTGTGCCAACAGTGTATGAATGAAGCGCGATAGAAAAAACGATCAGAAAACGTTGTATGAATGTGTGGGTGAATTTTACTTGTATTGTAAAGTGCTCCGAGTGGTTGATGAGACTGGAACAGCACTATATAGATATGTCATTCCATTTACCTTTTACATTTTTTGTTCCCCCGCCAGCCCCAGGGCGGTTCTCCATACCCCCATGCATTCTGTTATGGGAAATATTCCATATACCAACACATTGTGAGTGGGCACTGTGATCGTATAATAAACAACTGAAGTGTCAGTTTTACAACTAAATCCCAAGAAGTTGGATTGAAATACTTTAACTAACACAGGTTTCATTTACATTGATTGACAGTCTGTGCTCAGGGGCTCGATGTACAGTATTAGACAGAGGTATCCAACCTGAGCATGTTGTTGTATGTCACGTCAAACCCAGGCTTTTGAACAAAGATGCCATGTTCCAGCAAAAAAAAGCTCATGGGGATAAATTAACTGATAATGAATAGTTTCCCCTGCTGCACCATGACTCATCGAACTCCCTCCAGCTCCTCGATGTATCCTTGGCCCTTTAAAGGCTAGTAGAAGCTTGTGTGTGTAACAACCTTCAGAGGAAACAGAGTCTGTCAATCAATTATGACAATTTGTAGGCAGCTTTCACACTATTTCTGATCAGATCAGATGACAGCAGGGGGCCACAGCAGGAGTCACTACGGGGGATTTCCCTCACATCACGCTGTGGTGAGTGTGCGCATTGAATCGAAACAAATCGATCCCCATCTGTCACAGAACAAATGTCTGATCAACAATTGGGATTTGTAGACTTCATATTTTTTAAGGAGTAAAATTCAAGGGCAGAATGTTTGGGAGATATGGAATGAATGGTCTTGCAAGTCCCCCAACCTTTCCACCATGAAATACTAAATTGTTGGAGCAGCTTTCTTCAGTAAACTTGTTTTCCCCAAAAAAAAACTGGTTTACTCAAAAGTTGACTGTTCGCCAATGACCTCGAGTGGAAGTTCGTGGAGAGTTGATTTCCACATTGATCAGATCTTGTTTGTAACCTCAGGGTTTGGGTTAGACTATTTTCCTTTATTTAAAAAATGTGTCTTTGTCTTTTTGAGTCTGCCAATATAAAAAGGAAATGCATGTGTGGGAAGATAAAAAGAGACACTGCAGTGGATGAAACAAATAAAAGGCTGTCTCGGGATTGCAGGGTGACTTTCGGTCACAGCCTTGGCAGCACCAGTTTTGTGTAGTCAGGTTTTTGCCAGGTTCTCGACGCCCCATTTTAAGTTCTGTTGATTCTATTCAAAGTCAGTAGGAAATTGGCCTTTAAACACCAACTCTCTTGGAGAGACTGTATGCCCTAGTTAAAAAATAACTTCCCCTTTGGTTCAGTGTACTTTAAATAATTCCTCTGAGTTTTATATATTTCTCGATTTATTCTGAAGAATACAAAAAGACTGTGAAAAAGAATGAATGCACAACAAACAACAAAGCTGGACAATGACGGTTTAGCTGAACCACCAGCTTGTCCTGATTTAACCTTTTGTCAGTAGCATAAAGGAATAACACTGTGAATAACATTGGGTTGTGAAAAGAAGCCTTTTGGCATGGAGTTTGTTTCTTTAAGGATGAAAAGCTTCTCAGAGTATGCTGAGGATGACAAAACAAAAATAAATAAATGCATATTTCCAGGAATACCTTCTGTGCAGTAACATGGCAAAGTGTAGCCTTCAGGTTTATCAGCTCAAATGAAGTTAGAGTCAGTTGATTTTACTTTTTCATCAAGGATTCAGCCTTCCTCAATTCAATTTGTTTTTAAAGCCAAGGACACGATTGTGAGATCTCTTTCAATTATGACCCTGATTTTTTACTAAACCTTCCCAGTAGTAAAAACAAAGGATTAATTTTAAAAAGCTGATAGAGTTTGTGTTTTATATAGCTGTATGTATATTTATCTGCGTATATTTAATCTCCGTCTGCTCACTGATTCCAGACATGAATCAAGACTATTATGTCGTCATATCTACACAGTGCCAAAGTTCATTGTGCCCTTCACCCGTTCATGACCTGTCTAACAAGTGACAATAATCAGACCTAGAGAGAAAGACGGAGTGACGCAGTGCACTCGGAGCATGATTCACACAACTTATACGTTTGTGTGTCAAGAGCACTGCCTGAGTTATGATTTCTCTATTTCTCCATTGTTGAAATTCTGTGAAAGAGAATGGGTTAAGTCCTCTGTGAGGTTGCCACGACAACACAGTCGTGACATACCTGTGTAACCCAGACTGGCAGAGGAACAGAGGGGCTTGCCTCGCAGACTGTTAAGATACAACACTGCCGAGAGAGAGAGAGAGAAGGAGAGCACTGTAAAGAAATGGCTCTCTCTGACAGAGTGGTAACTCTTATTCAGTCAAATGAATTAGATTCAGAATATGGTTAATGGAATAGTAAATATTTAACACAGTGACAAGGTTGAGTTTATAGTACAGGGTTAATACTTGGTCTTTGTCTTGCTTACACGTGGCTATCTCTAAGGATGGCAAACACAACATTCCCACAGATTTCATTCAATCTATGGGATTGCACCAGCACAAATGTCGCTCTCAAAAGAAACAGATTCAAAGTGACAGGTACACACTTGCGGGTCCCGGTATGTGCACAACTGCAGGTCTGACTGTCTGTGTGGACGGTAACAACTTTAGGGACAATAGCTTGAAGGCACAGCAAATACGATTTCATCTAGCACTTCAGCTAAATACAATGCAGCAATGAAGCAAACACAGAGTTGGTGATCTTTTATGGAGGTTAGACACAAATTCAGTTTCTCTGCGAGGGATCAATACAATTAATCCTTTTTTTTATGTTTGCAGTGGGGTTGACTTTAGTACCTTGCACCTGCCCTAACTGACCTCTCGGCCGCATGGGGGCAGTTGAGACGAGCTGTGAACCCTGATGTATGATCACCTTTAAGGTTTTATGGCCATGGCGCATCAGCCACCAGTAGCCTGTGTACACGTTCAGCCGATACTAAACCCCATTAGCCTTCATTTGGAGTTGCTGCTGTTTCTGGTGGCATAATGAATGTTAGATTCAATATTCTCCTCCTCTAACCCTCTCCATTTAGCTTGGCAAAACCGCCTGAGGAAAATATCTGGCTGTTTAACAACCACATGCTTCACTATGTTCACCAGCTAAATGCCAAACAGGTAGAGAACAGCTGTTTGGCTGCAAACAGCTGCAGGCAAATATGAGGCTCCACCAAAACTACAGTTCCAGGAGGATTCAGCCTGTGATTGATTTCAGACACAGAGTAATCTTTGCTGACATTGATAGTGTCCACAAAAATGCTATACAATTTGTTTACATTGTTAGTGACTGGGTTAAATACAAAATTCCCAACCAGCAACTCAACCCCCATCTTCATCTGCAAATGAAACCCATAAAAAACTAATCTATCTATCGCAACATTATATTTATGACAAAATCACTAATTGCTTTTTGAATAGATCAAAATTAATCCACCCCTGAATCTGAAATTACAGTTTATATGATACCTTGCCTCCTGTAAAGCACAGTACATGTTTGAGAAAAGTGCTGAGCAAAAGAGCTACAAAAGGCCATGAACACCAGATTTAGAATAAAGAATCCTCTACTTTTTTCTCCTCCATGTATGCTCAGCGATGGGGGACCAGGGGTTAGTGAGACTGTGCATGTAGGCTGAACATACGGCGGCATGCACGGCCCTCCAGGGTGCAATAAAGTATTTATTGAGGTGTAATGGGTGCAATAGCTGAACAGTTTGTTCAACATGTAGCTCGTAACAGCGCTGTTTGCTTGTTTGTATGTGTTTCACGAAAAAGGCTGTTGTCTGTTGAAACAGCATGTTTTTTTTCTGCCCAACACAACGGAGGCTGTAACAACAAATTATTTTAGCTATAATAGGAACAGTCTCTGAACCATGACACTGAACAACAGAGATCAGGACCGAAGCTAATGAGCTGAATTAACAAAGCAACAAAAACAAAACTATTCAGAACTAAAATGGTCTTCGTGGATACAACGAAATCATGTTGAAGCTCTTATTTTGAAGACCTTTGCTTTCTCTATTTGATATGAGACATTAGAAGGCCACACACATTCTTCTCTTCTGACATACAGCACATGAACCTTTTCTTTCTATGACTCTTGAGGTCTACAGTATGTGGGCTCCAGAGGCTTAAGCTGCTCAGCTGACCCTGTCCTGTTGGCTTTGACAGAGCCGTAGAAATGCTCTGTGGCAGAGCGATGTATCTCCAACGGTCCGGGAAGCCGTGAGGGTGGTGAGGTGAGAAGTCAAAGAGACACAGAGTTTTAGGACTTAGACATGTGAATCACAGGGGTCTAAATTAGAGCGTACAGACACATGTACACACACTCAAAGACAGAGCCAGCCCCTGGAGTAAGCTCCGAGGCAGATCCCTCAACAGCAACATCCAGATGCTACAGTAGTCCACCCTCACAAATGGCTCCTGCATAAATCTCTGATTTCACTGTCTTGGAAATAATTAGACGAGCGGGGAGGTGGTAAAGGGCTCCGGGCTAACCTGAAGGGAGCCTTCGTATAGCATCTGCTTCTGGATGCTACATGCCTAGCTTAGGGAAAGACGAGAGATGAACAAACAAAGCCTCTTTAGGCACATTCCTCAAAGTCTGACTGATGTCTCCCAGCGGCTAGAGCCTGAGGAAAGGGGGATCATTGGAAGATGCAGCTGATGAAGGTGGGATGAAACGTTTTTATAGACCTAATTAAAAGTCGCAGGAAGTCAAGTAAAGCCTGAGAAACTTTCTTTTTTAAATTCATATTCACTGTTTGAACCGTTTTAATCACTTTCCTGTCCTTGGTTTTTCCACGACTCACCTCAGCAGCTACGACTGTTCCTTTGTTCGCTCAGATGTACCCACACACACTTTCACTCGACTTGGACCACATGACTGACTGTAATTGGATGGACTACTCGTCTGCACTTCCTCCGTTTATCCAGAAATGAAACCAAAAACTTTGTGGATAAGAATCCTGGAATCTTGCACATTAGGAGCCAGAGTCTGTGCTGAAGCAATCAGGGGATGAAGCCCCTGTAGCATGGGCTCCACCAACCTCGAGTCAGTCTCAGTCTTTTCACCAATTTTTTTAACCATAAATTACTAATTAAACTCAAACTTTTTTGGTCCATGTCCCATCTGCTAACATGGAGGAGGCCTATACTGCAGCCAGGTTTAAGTAATGAGCAGTACCGTTGTCCGTCTTTACAATCTGTCAATGAGGACCCACAAAAAAGTCCAGATTTATTTTTAAGACAGGGTTCATGTTTACAGAAACTGTTGAAATTTTAGAGATAGAGTAACTTCTTCATCTGTCATTACAGACTTGTTATTGCTATTATTTGCTTAGTTTTTTTCCTTGGAGGATACAATGTCCCTGTACATACTGTGCTTCACTGGGTGTGTCACAGATTACATTTTTAGTTTGACAGTGATGGTTGCAATGCAGTCTTTGCAAAGTTTATCATTTCTTTTGTCTGACTGGCATCGGTGAACACTCCCAGCAAATCACCTAATAATGAGGATTATTAGTCATTAAGAAATAAATGAAGAAAAGCAATTAGAGAAATCTGCCGTACATGGAACTTTGAAGCAGAAAATTAGCACGAGGTAGAAAATAGGATACTTAGTGAGAAGTTTCAATTATCTACGTCTCTCAAAAACTCATGAATCTGACTTTTATGTGGACGATATTACCTAACTCGCTCACGTGTGTGCACTGCATGTGAAGACAGTGAGTGTGAAATGTTTTGTCAGCGTGCGCTAATTTCCATTTTGTTGAATCGATCAACTAAACAGCCCTCAGTGATAAGCTCTGGCTTATTGTCTATGACAAGAAGCATATCAGAGAAGTGAGGCGGAGCAGTGCTGCTGGGGGTTGAAGGAGCTAATGATTTATTTGGACAGCCTTCAGCACTTATTATATCACATCTTTGGATCCATTTTAAGTATTTTGCCATTGAAGTCGTCACATATGTCAGTGGAGCATTCGCTAAACTAAACCCCATAATGAATTATTCATAGAACTACTTTTATAGTGGGTTTTGATTGACACCTGATATTTAGAAAACAGTAAATTATCATAGCTTGTTATTTTAAGCACAGCGTAACACAATGGAGATAATATTTGTGCCATTTTCAACTCAAAGTACCTGAAGTTATCTTTACGTCAAATACTTTGATCTGAATAGGAGATCATCTTAAATGTATTATTTCATCTTCTGAAGATTCAAAATCAACACTTCTCTTAAATCAGAAGGAAAAGGAGTAGGTGGAAATACCAAACCACGACAGGATGTAAAATTAAAAGCCAACGTAACTCAAAGTGCTAAAAGGGTTAGCAACCATTTCTTTGTTTTTATCCAACCATATTACCCAAAGCTCGTTCAGCCCTGCAGTAAGTTTGAAATTCAAAGTTTCCCTCTGGACAGCTCCTTATCCGAAGTGCTGTTTGCTTTAATTATCTAACACAACGCTAAAAATCAATGTTTCCTCACTTGCTGGGGGTGAAGACCGGAGGTGGAAGCAATTAACTTCAGATGTTCTGATCATGTTATGCTGACATGCAGCTTAAAAAGCTACCTCAAGGCATCACATGCAAGAATACTTCATTGTAAAGCAATCACTTTTCTCAACTCATCAAGTAATAGACAACACATTGAACCTTTGGTTACCCATTACTCCTACGCCACGAACATCCAAACGACAGTTAGATTAACTGAGTAAAATGAAAACCACAGATTTACTTTCAATCCGTTAGTCCTGAGCACATCCTTGCTGCAGAGATAACGCTGACAAAAAGCTTCAGTTTACTCGCACACGCAGCACAACATGCACTCATATTTTCTTAACACACTCTACTGTTGAATGCACAACTGTCTGCCCACCCCTTTGTGTCAAGCCTCTCAGACTACGCAACATATGGACACAACGGCACAACAGCCACAAAAGAGAAAAAACATTTTTTTTTCACAAGTGCGGCAAAGCCACTACACACACTTATCACAGAGCCGCTAACAGGACCAGGCATGCACTTCTCCTCTCTCTCGCCTTACCGTTTGTATGCTTTTCGCCTCATTTTCAGCAGATAAGATCACAATATGCATGTGCCTGTGCATCCCCTCAGAGCGGCATGCGTTTAGAAAAAGCCTCTTCTAATTCTGACTGGAGACAAGCTGGTAGGCAGAGAGAGAGAGAGAGAGACAGAGAGAGAGAGAGAGAGAGCGCGGAGGGGAGAGAGTGAGAGAGAGAGAGAGAAAGAGAGAGAGAGCGCGGAGGGGAAAGAGAGTGAGTGAGACAGAGAGAGAAAGGAAGTGAGAGAGGGAGCTGAGGATTGAATGAAGCAGGAGGAGGTGTATGGGAAGAGGAGGGGTTCTGGGAGTGATGGAGTGAAAGAGAAGAGGAAGATGAGGTAAAAGTGAAAGTGGCAAACCTCGTGTCATGCTGCATCTCTCCATCGGAGTCCTGGTGGGAAGAGAAGAAGGAGAAGAAGAGAAGGCGAAATGATTAGATTTATTCATCAAGCAGATTTATCGGGCGCCGCCGCTGCCACTGCACGCTGCGGAGTGCCTCTTATCTGCTGTTTAACGAGCTCTCAGAGTGACTATGTCTCGGCAAACAAATATATCCATTATTTCTCACCCTCGACACACATACTATATCAGTATTGAGAGCATTAAGGGAGAGAGGGAGGAGGGAGACGGAGGAAGAAATGACAGATTAGAGGCGGTAAAGAAAAATGCTGCGTACTGCAGAAATGGGAGAAACCGCCCGAGGGTGATAGAGGCAGACTCGCATAGTTGTTCAAATGTTGGGGAGAGGAACGGAAAAAGTCAAATGGTAGAACTTGAACAATGTAAGAAAGTACACAAAGTAAAATGTGGGAAAGTCATTTTGAAAGAATTATTTCACTTAATGGCAAATATGAAGCTAGCAAAAAGGATAGGGACTACGTTTTTGTTTGATAACGCATCAACCCTTCGATGATACGCCTACCGCCACACTACTGCAGAATTTAACCCGCTCAAATTTAGAAGTTTGAAAACGCTGCTTGCCCCGTTTTAGTTTGAAAACTCTGGGGCTTCCTTTTACAACGTAGCAAGTTTTCAAACACAAACATAGCAGATGTAGTCTAGTTGTAGCATGAAGAGTGGAAACAATGGGAAACAGCTAGCTTGGCCCTGTCCAAAGATAACGTACATCTGCCTAGCAGCGTCCGCAAGAGTTCACAAATGATCATGTGTCAACTCCTCCATTATCACACTTCAATCAAACGATTGAAGTGTGAAAATTACAAGCCGAGTGTTACAGGGGGGGTTCTGTGTAGACGCTAATCATATCCCCAGGTTTACCACTCTTTATGCTAATCTTAGCTATGTAGCTTCAGGTGTTAGATTCATATTTATCGTACAGACACGAGAGTGGTGTTAAACTTCTCTTCTAAGTTGTGCCAGAAATCTGTTTCCCACAATGTCGACATACAACATGATTTAAAAACATCGGGTAAATGGAGGCGACCTCCCACTTCATCATATCTAGTGTAAAATGTATAATCCGAGTTTAACGGGGAATCTGAGTAGCAGCTATCTGTGTCCAGTCTTTAAGATAATCTATGATAAGTGGCTCCTTGTGTTAGCTTCATGTTTATGGTACGGACATGAGAGTTGTGTTGAATCTGAAACATGTTTCCCACAATGTCGACAAAGAACACGATTTAAAAATCAGGTAGAATGGAGGTGACCCACAAACACACACATCACATCTTTCTCATGTGCAAACTGAATGCAAGAACCGGTCCCTGTTGCATTTGTTAGCTACATATGCATTATGCATGACTCAGATTTCTCAGGAGAACTTACCATTTACATTTACATTTTCACTTAAGCTTAATTCTTTGGTGCAGAACCAATCGCTCAGTGCAGTCTCTGGAGTTCAGACTATACCTGGAAGACCGGGCGAATATGTGCGGTCAAAGTCCGCCACACAAACTAACAAACAAAAATAAAAGAAAAAAAAGAAGTTTTGAGTTCACTGACACTGCAGTGGTCAAATCTGAACATGAACTACAGAGATGTCAGATGTTGTTTCGGTGTGTAGTTTCTCTCTAGCCTTAGGATTTATAGTTGCGGGTTCGATTTCAGCATGCTGTTTGTGGGAGAGCATTTTGTGTTTGTTGTGAGCACGTGCGTGCTGCGCTTTGTGCTGTTCTGTGGATGTGTGGGTGTTACAAACAGTGCAAGTGATACAGCAGGATGACTCATACAGCTACTGAATGAGACAACGCTCAGTAATCCCCTCTGTCCATCCCTCCATCCCAGCATCCCTCTGTGCGTGGAGGGCAAGCCTAGAGAGAGGGAGGAGGCAAATTGGCATTCCTGGAAGGAATCTCTGAATGACAATCTGCAGCCACAGCTACTACACATGTACATTCATTCACTGAGAGGTGTCGGCCTTTATATTGCTGAATTAAACAGAAAGGTAACGCACCACTCTCAAACAACTGCCAGTTCCTGTTGGTTAGTCTTGTTATTGCTGACCTCCAGTGTTTGAACTGCTCATCTCACCACACCCATCAGTGACGTGGGACATGTTCCGAGCCTCAAGGTTGTGAAACCTGTGGTTCTCAACCCGGGGGACAGGTTAGGATGAGACACATAACTCTCCCCTCTCCCCTCCTCCCCCCTGACTCTGTCTCTTTTCCATCCACCTCTCCTCTTGTCCCAATTTTTCTCCGCTCACCCCAACCGGTCAAGGCAGATGAGTCTGGATCTGCTTGAGGTTTCCTCAAGTGAATGAGGGAGTTTTTTCTCTCTGATCATTGTGGGAACTGTTGGGTTCCTCTAAAACTTTAAAGCTCTTGACCTTCTATGTATAGTGCTTTTAGATATATAAAATATATATATATTATTGGCGCTATACAAATCAAATTGAAATGAAATTTAGATACTGCAGGGGCATGGTTGACGTGGTGAAAATGTATCTAACTAGTGAATGGATATGATTTATGGACAGTAAATAAACACGTGTTTCATTCTTGTCTTCCACTTTGCCTCCACACACCTTTAATGCACAGGACTATGTTCTTTCTCTCCCTCCTTCCTTCCCCGAAGGAATCACACTCCTTGGCTTTTGAATGACCCGCTCTCAAGTTACTAAATGTGTGAATAGCTGCCATATGCAAGTTTCTTTCTCATTATCAAATATAGTCCTCTCACTGCACACATTCAGGTGAACAGTTGCTAGGGAGGTGACAGCCGGGGAATATAGTCTGATCAGGAAGCTTCCTCGCAAACACCTCTCTGTTTCCTTACTGTTGGACACTGGTCAAGGTCTATCCATTTATCACAGTATTTGTAAAACAGTGCAGCATGGTGAGAGAGGGTGGATTACGACGGAGCCTGGAGCTCTTAAATACAGTAGAAATATAAAATTATCTGGAGAAAATAGTTTAAATTATTCATATATTAGCCACCTTTACACAGGCAGCCACACAGTATATGAGATTTGCTTGAAACCGAAGCCATCTTCTGCTTTTCCTCTCAGCTCTGTCTAAATTAAAAGTAAATAAGGGTGGATGTTTTCTAAATATATCACATGCCAAAGGGATCAATACTTTCTCTTTGGTATCTCGATCTTGGCTGGTTGGAGGGCAGAAAGATGCTAATGCATTTAAATGAGAGGTAAATAGACCTTTACAGGGGCACATCAGGTTGGAGTGAGGATATGTTCTGCCCTGAAACTCCACAATCAACTGTTCATTTAGATGTTTGTGTCACTGCTCATTTCAAACAAAGAGAACTTGGATCCATCTTCATCCTCAAAATTACAGCCCCACCTCCAAACTACAAATCGTGGAAAAAAGTGTTTGCTAAGCTGCGCAGAGGTGCTATAAATGTTTTTATGAATCGTTGTTGACAAGTTTCCCCCTCGCTCTTGCAGTTTGCACTCATCAGAAACAGCAGTTCTGGAATGATATTTTTATGCTGGTGACGCAGGAGAAAGTTTGTTGTCGGAGCTGTTGTTGATTCTGTGGAGCGTCATGGTTGATAAGCCTCAGGATTGTGTGGGTCTCACCTCCGTCCTCTCTGATTGCTGTTTTTGCAGTTTCGCGACCTCATCTGAAACTCGGTATTGTAGTATCCTCGGTGCTATTCTGTTTGGTTTGTATATTCTTCCCCTTGAACAGTTAATAGGATAATTATCTATTTTCACTGTTATGTAGATGATACCCAATTATGCTGTATATCTAGTGAAACAAGTGTTTTAAATTACTGCCTAAAACCTTTAAAGCTGGATGGCCACTTACAGCACGGCTAAATGCTTTAAATACAGAAAGCTTAACTTCTGCAACCCTAAGTGATGAAATGTCTTTTTTCTCTCAGCTTGTAGGGTAAATCATTCATAAGAAATCTGGGTCCATTGTGTCTCCAGCAGAGATGGACATGTGAATCCATGCTTTTATATCATCCAGTCTTGAGTAGCAGCTCCCTGTTATCCAGCTGGGCAACACAAGTTGTCCAAAATGCTACTGATAGAATCTAGAGCAGGTTCTATAAAAGGTCTCCTGTGACCCTGATTCTATTTGCTTTTCACTGGCTTCAAATAAAATTCTGAACTACATTCAAAGTCCTTGTGGTCACCTTATGATCTCTATACGGTCAAGGTCCAGCCAAACTTGCGCGTTATACAATTGGTTATGAATGTTGCAGCGGACACAGCGGACACCCTCATAAACAGAGCTACATGTTGAGGCTTTCATTTGCATTTTTATAAAAAATTGTGATTACGCTCTATAGCTGTATGTATTTATTTTCTCCTTTCTCTCTGTTGTACCATCTCTTCTTCTGAAAGGTGGTATGTAAATAAAGTACTTTTCCTTCCATTTCTGTGCGTGTAAAGCACACAATAACTTCTCATTCCCCATTCACAGCACGTTAATGAATAATCATGTTTGCAGATTTGATTTTGAATGGCAAGTGGGTGATGTGACAGATGCAATTAAGCAAAACACCAAACAAAAATGATTCACGTCTAATAAATCTGAGAAGAGCAATACTCAGCTAACAAGGAGAAATGTTCGGCAATAGACGATCTCAAAGCCTTGAATAAAGATTGAGTGAAATCATCAGAGGCTTGTGTAATCTTATTCATTTAGATCCTAATTTCCAGCAATTTACATCTGCTCTTCCTGAATTACCGGGAAACATGAAAAACAGCTGCACAGTGTATGTTTCTCTCAGAAATGATTTCTTAGAATTGCACTTACAATCAGACATAATGAGGCAACCGTGCATGATGTAATAACTGCATGTGATCTCGTAAAATCTCAGCTATGTGTCGTGCCAACATGCTGTCGTAAGCTTGAATATGTTTTCAAGCAAAATTTAAAGTCGAGCCGCAGTAACCAGCCTGCAGTTTTTTAAAATGTGGTTAAAAATGCAAATGTAGATTTTTTTTGAACAACTTGTTAATGTTAATGTTATTAATGTTAATTAATATTACTATGTTAATTAAAAACGTAATCAAACTGTGCAGCGTTGTGCGTAACTGGTGAGGGTCTCTTCTGGAGACAAGCGATATAAATAAATGAGGGACAATAATGAATCTGCTATTGAAATAACATTTTAAATCCCTTAAAAATCAGCTTTCCTTGATTGAACTATTAACAGCAAAGTGCAATCTGAAAGGGTTTTTAATATTTATGTGACAAATTCACATTTTAGCAAACTATCTTTTTGTTTTGTGTCATTTGTGAATTTGTGTAAGTGATGTTGCAGGTTTGGATTTTATAACTCATTGCTACCAGTAAAACAAATCTGATCAATTTCCCACAGTCTATCAGTGAGAAAAGAAATGTTCATGTCAAACTTTTACATTAACTTTTCTATTGCTCTGAGAGAATTAAATCTAAATCGTACTGGGGAGTCACCAAAATACAACCACTCACCACATTAAGTTATGGAGAAAAATGTATATGATACATTTAGGTTAACCAGCACTTCAGGGTACTCACAGGGATATTGACGGGTCTGGGAAGTGAGGTAGACCTGTAAGACATTCTGGGAAATCCTTCCGGCCAGCTGAAGACAGGGCAGGGGTCACTCCATCGACTGGAAGGTGATTGAGGAACCGTCTGGTCATAAGTCGTAGGTATCGCTTTCTTCTCCTTCTCCCTCCCTCTTTCAGCTCTGCTGTTATCCTCCCACCAAGGCTTTTCTCTCGCTTTATCCTTTTCTTTTGGTTTCTCACCTCCTCTGTCTCTCTCCCAGGGGCTCTCTTTTCTCTTCTCACTTTCCTTCCCTATCTCGATACCCAAGCCTCCATTTCTCTCCCATGCATTCCTGCTTTCCGTCTCCATGCCCGTCTCTAGTTCTTTGTCATTCCTTTCTTTCCCCAGAGTGCCATTAGCTACCATTTCATCAAGTTGCCTCACTCTGTCAATGTCTGTCTCTAAATAAAGTCTCCCAGTGGAGGGCAGTGCCTGGACCTTTGTACATAGCTCCAGATCGGGCTCTTGGTATGAGTGACTATCCCCTTTCCCTTTCCTCAATGCATCCCCAGGTTCCAAGATTTTACAGCTCGGTAATGTCTTGCTCCACTGGTGGATGGAAGTCGTAACGTCCTTTGAATCATATTCCTTGATGGTGTGGAGGTTTGAGCTTGTCGGGCTGTACCACAGGTTTGTTGCTGATGCAGATGGATGTAGTTGTGGGTTTATCGGGGTTGATGGTGGTGGTGGTGGAGGAGATGGGTAGCGATGTCGGAGGGTAGATTTCTGTTGCTGAGGACCACCGTTCGATTTTAGCACCCTGCAAGTAACCTCATTCAGAAACTGTGTGAACTTGCGTTTGTCGACAGTCTTCTCTTCTCGCTGATGACCTGTGGCAATATTCCTACTCAGGCAAGATGAGGAAGGACTCTGAGTTCCCGCGTCTTTTCGTTGTACCGTGGAAGGCCTCTCTAGAGCAGCTTCTTCTTTGCTTTGAGCTTTAGGAACCGGACGTGAGAAGATAAGATTTTGGTAAATTATTTCAGGCTCAGGAGTCACAGTATTGGACTCCTGGTTAGTGGTGCAAGACTTTTCATCGAATTCCCCTGATGACTCGGTGCTGTCCTGCTGAACAGGAGTCCTTAGCAGGCAGGTAGCTCCTGAGCTCCAGCTGTTTGTGTCCCAACTTCCATCATCATCACTGGAGCTGCCATTGCCGCTCTGTAGGCTTGGGCTGGGACCCCACTCAGAGGGGCTGGGGGTTGAGCTTTCAAAGCTGCCAAGAGATCGCCTCTTCATTCGAGACACGGATCCCCTCAGGTTGGGTGTGCCCTGGAAACTGGGCAGAGATCCTTCGAGACTTGGTAAGGATCCTTGCAGTTGATCCTGTAGGCTTGACAGGGAACCTGTGGAGCTTGGACTGGCAGACTTGTGGAGACCGGAAAAAGAACCCTTAAGTAGAGGAGAGGATTGGCGACGCAGTGGTGGGTCTTCTTCATGGTCACTGTATGGTCCAGAGAAAACAGGGCAAGACGCAGTGGACGAACAGGAGCCACGATCCTGCCGAGTTGAGGATGTTCTAGATCTTGGTTGGCGCCGCAAAGTTGCCATGTCAATTGCCTTCCTCCCTCTACTTCTCTCTGTCCTCGGCGATCCTCTATGTACAGACTCGAGCCTAAGACCACCGTTTGAAATGGACACACACAAGTGGACCATGTCAGGCTCAGGAAAACTGATTTATCTTTGTCCTCTGGCTTCGCCCAATTTCAATTGTCTGCCCCAGTTGTCTGGGCCAGCGACAGTGCGCCCTAGCTGTCGGAGTGTGGCATACTTTCACTGTGCAGGCAAAGCACACAATGCGATCCTAAAGGGGTTAGGGTCTGATAGTCATTTGGATGTCAGCTAACCTACATTCATTACCATTCATATGCTGACATTGTCAATTCAATTTTTTTTTAAGATAGCAATATAGATTAACAGCTGCATCACCAGTGCTTTGTCTGTGGGCATCATCTGTAATGAATTAGTGTATTGACACGAATAGTGTTGGAAAGCAGCTGCATCCAGGTCAGAGATATTGACCGAAGCTAACCACGTGAAATCTGCTTTGTTGGTAGCAGGCAAGCAAAGTGGTTACATATCGACCGGTCACACATGGTACTCTCTGTAGTTAGCTTGTATTTGTAATGCTGGGGTGCATAGATAAGCATACTAAATACTATGCTCATTAACTTTATAACTTAACTTTTTTAACTTGTCCCTGAAAGGGCTTCTATTATTTGACACTTCTATGCGTGCTCTCATCTTAAGGTAGAACATCTCTACGTTGGTGGTGCAGGAGCAGCATCTGTTGCCTCTTACTGGATGAAAAGGAGCCTCCCAAGCAGATGTTTCCTCATCGGGACACCTGGCCTGTAAAGATACAACTCCTATCAAAGGTGTCAGCTCTCCAGCTGAAAGGGTCATTGAGGTCAGCTGTACTTTGAAGTATGAACACATCCTGCCCTGAGGTCTCGTTCAACAACACTCAAGTCTCTTATGATGAATTATTCCAAAACAATTATTATTGAAATCTTAATAAAATTTGCACAAATAGCATAAATAAATAATTTGAATGAGAAGAATAAATACAAAAGGATAGGAGAAAGGACTCTGTACGTCTGGTTTTGAAACATCAGTAAGAACATAACATCTTTGTCCTGATTTCCATGTGGTTGTTTTAAGTGTACGATTTCTCACAAACTGTGTGGGACTGATTACACTACAAGAGGAGGGTACTCAACCAAGTGGCTCGCTGGGAGGGAACAGTGTGAAGCTACTCAACATGGCAGAGGAGGAACCATTAAAGAAATCACCACTCTCAACAGCTGTACCCTATTTAATAAAATGTAGAAAAGTGAAAGAGGAGACATGCTGAGTGATGATGCAGAGACAGAGCCTGGGGTGGATTAAATTAAACCTCGGTCCGTGTTAACATGTAGGAATAACGTGTTCTCTATTTCCACTGGACAGATTAATTATATGAAGTGAAGCTCCTGGGTTCTGCTTGTCTCTTTAAGTAATCAAATGTAAAATCCCTCTGGTTTGATTTTTGATTGCAATTTGCTAATAAACCGAGAGGTTATAACCTGTCCAATACACAGAGCACTGAACATTTACGCTTTATTCCAAGATGAGATATATTGAGGATGTTGTTTTTATGAAGATTCAATTTATAAGATAACAAATGCTAGGAATGGCAATAATCTGTTGATGTCCCTCTTTGGTCAAGGCTGAATTATCTCAGTAACTTCTGAATATTGTTAATGTCATTTGGTAAAGATATTACTGTTCTTAAGAGGATAAATCTAACTTAATTTGCTTTGGCCAATGCTTTTATTTTTAAACAATAGCCATGCTGACAGATCTGTTAACATGGCTATGAATTAATTTATTTTTAGTGCATCCCACAATTTTTAAGAATTTAATGAATATAATATTTGCTATGATGACCGTTACAAATTCTATATTTCTTTTCCTCAAGAATAATAACTGGATGGAATTGAAAAGGTAAAACTCGTTTCCAATAAGTGTTTGATTGTGTCCTAAGTTTCAAATCGGAGTTGTTTCTGCAGGTGTTTTTTCCCCATTGTGAAACTACAAAGGAGCATTACTCTGCTTCTGCAGGCACAAGGAAGTGTGAGACAGCTTTTCCCTCCATGAAGGATGGTTCTGTGTGTGAAAATAAAGCAGGTAAGAAAGGAACAATTGGAACAATTAGCATGTAGAGAAATCAACCAGCTCTTATGGCTGACATTTAAATACTGCTTGGTCGTTTGCACTCAGTCAAAAACCTTTTTCTTAATTTTTTCTTCCACCATTTTAACAAGTACACAATTATTTTCAGCCTATTGGAATCTTATGACCAGATGAAACACCTGCATCCCTTTTGAGCGCAGGTGAGGTATTTCTGTTCCTCCGCTGCGTCTTGACATTTAACACCTGCCATAAGCTGTCAAAACTCAAATTAACTTCAACAGGATGGTAATACTTAAATCAGATGCAGCAACGCAAGCACCCCCCAGCTCTTTGAATGATAGACACTGTTGGCTAATAAGATCTCTGCCGACTTCCCATATCCCTTGAGTACGCTCTGATTCCCCAAAGCCTTTAATATTGAAACAAAAAGATAAGATTCTTCATTTCATCCCTTCAAGCGGCTGCCTGATATGCTTCTCCATCTTACTAACTCTTTTAGATTCCCTCTTCACTGGGAATGCGTATGTGGTGTTTCCTGTGAAATTTGTTTATTCAAAAGTCAAACCTGCCTTTAGGGTGATTAATAGTTAATTCTGTTGCTGAGCATGAAAACGGTTTTGTGTTATCTCCCTGTATTTTGTGTCAGGGAGTATTTAATCCTCTGGAACTGTTGGCTGTTATACCTCAAACACGGCAGTTTGAGTTTCAGCTAAAATCAAGAGGTGGCTATTTGCTTTGGGTTTATGTTGCTTTACAGAGGCCTGCAGGAATCTCTATAGGACCCACTGCGATTCCACTCCTGGCAAACCCTCTCAGGCCTGTGTGCATTTATACTTCCAAGACCGTCTGCTCAACTCAGCAGGAGGTGATTCTCCCCAAAATGCTCGACGAGGACAAACAGCAGATTGTGAGCGTGGAGACAATCAACCGTTAAAAACGAAAACGTCATTTGAGCCACTTCCAGTCGATACCCACACGTTGTTTTTCTTCTCCTCTTGTTAATGGGCACTCCGAAGAATGGCGGACCCCCTCGTTTCCCTCTGGTGTCAACATCGATGTTGTCATGGAAACAGTGATTGTGATCCAGATGCATCTTTCCCCTGTCTCGCTATGAGCCAAGGAGAGATCTGTACAGCTCTCCCTCTCAAATGCCAAAGCAATAAAACAGACACCTATAGGAAATGTCAGCAGGGCTGTCTGACGGAGGATACGGAGCCTGACAGGCCTGCCGAGCTGTACTCTTCATTTCCATGTCAAGTCGAACCCTGCGGTGATGCATCTTTTCCATTTAAGAGAGACACACGACTATTGAAATGAATGACACTGCGCTGAAAGCATTGGATATGAGATTAATTTTAATAACTATGCCCCATAGTTGTGTATGAACATGCTCACTCAACACACTTATTATCTGTGTGCATGTGCAGAGCACCTCCTTTCTCTATTTAGACATGGCCATTGTTTATGTATGCAACAGCGCTCTCTAGTGACCAGAGAGGGGAAAGCAGAATCATTTTTGTTTAGCTTCTGTACATCGGCTTCTCTGCCCATTCACCTTCTACTACTACTACTACTACTACTACTACTACTTCTACTACTACTACTACTACTACTACTACTACAGTACTACTACTCATTGACAGAGACACAGTCAGATGGGGGCATAACTGCTACATGATGACTAATGCCAAAACTTTAACATCAGTCATAGGGAAGTCAAATTGATTAAAATATCTAATCATGCTTTTTTTGTTTGTTTAAATATTTTCTATTAGAGTTTTGTGGCCATTGCCCTATTCCATGCTGTCAAATTAAACATGAAATTATATTTAAAAGGTCTATGAATAGTATATTGCCACAAGGCTTGTGCTTGTATTATAGGCTGACGTTTAATTTGTTTAGCATCAGAGGTTTTGTAAGAACAAAATAGGAATTTCAAGCAGTACTTAACTCTGAGGGGAACCAACTTCTTGATGGATTGCACAATAAAAAGTGTGCGAATGAAAGTTATGAACTCCCAGATGCTCTACGGAGCAATTTACATTTTAAATTTGCCAAACTTTGAGCGAATAAATTATATTAATTGTTTTCTGAAACGTCAGTTGTATATTAATCTTATCTAATTTATCTTTTTACTCATTTTACACCTCTGATTCATATTAATATACCTCCTTTATAATTTGGCAGTGATCTCTAATAATAATATATAAATATAATAAAATAGTCTGTGTTTGTTTGCATATTTCTGTTACTACTATTGTCTTTCATGTGTGGTCGGATCTGACAAAAGACTGCAGGTATGTGCATACAGGTAGGATTTACCTCTGCTGTTATATAGTAAAAGGCTGACAATAAATATGTGCATGTATAAACAATTTAAATTACTGTAGGAGGATAAACGTGAGGCACAACAGCATGGGGAGCTCTAACCCAGTGCATTCTCACTAGTCATTCGTACTCCTCCTTTTCCATTATGTTGCTTTAATTAGTAGTTTGCAGGATGCATATTCTACAAGATCTGTTATTTTTTTTACATAAGCATATTTGTCTATTAAAAAATACCTTTCTGATAACTATCAACGGAAAATAGAAAGCTTCCAAACCTGCAGAAGATGGAGACACAGATGCTGAAAAGTAATAGTATTCAGTTGTGTCTTGCACAGGTGTTAATGGTCAATTTATATGTCCGAGCAGGATTCATGAATATCATCAAGGGACCCACACACGCCACATCCACACCACACAGGAGAAATCAGAGCAGCTGAGATGGAAAAGGATAACGCTGGGACGAGGACAGATTGTGTCTTTATGCACGGAAACAGCGTTAAGCCTGAATGCTCGTGGGGACGCTGAGATTCAGGATGATTTCATTAGTCTGTCTGGCACTGGGCCCTCATTTATAAAAGAATCAGGTTCACTGTTTAATTCTGTGCATAAGGAAAGAATTCAACAACGAGCTGGAAACGAAAGGCGGTGCTAATGCTCTGTTTCCTACTTTATACGGTGTTTCATGTTTTCTCCAGGGAAACAGACAATCAGACAATACTAATTAGAAAATTCATTTCGAGAGAGTGACGCTGAGCAATTTGAATATAGATATATTTCAGTGTTAAGATTCAAAACATGTCTCCGGCTAAGATTTCAAGATGTTAAAAGGCCACAAGGTTATCTCAGTTATTATAAACTCCATGATTAGATTTGAGACATGTTATCCTCTAATTTCACGGTTCGATATGACAGATCATTGGATTCGAAACATTATGGCAAATTCTATTTTGTAAATGGGTCCTGGGGGCATCCGGTATCATCTGGCACAACTACAACGAGTGAATCGCACACTGGGGGCTGGAGATGCGAGAGTGTGTTTATCCCTAATTAACTAATAACCTCCTCTGAGGGGCTCAGCTTCACAATCATTATCTGCATTAAAGAGACAAAGCGACGGAATGGAATTAAAGCAGCTCCTGATGTGAAACCGCACGACGACTCTCCACGTGTGTTGATGTCATGGAATTCCACCATAACTGAGGAAGAGCTCACCGACCACCTTCAGCTTGTTACAGGTTAATATTGATCAGTTTTGTATTGATCTCAAGTCATTAACTATTCATTGGTTTTTATAAAAGCTGCAGGAACATCCTCTTAAAAATAACGATATAAAAATAATAATATTCGCCTTGAATTCTTAGAGTATAAGTTAATTAGATTTGCAGTTTTTTCATCAGAGGTTTTTAGAAGTTTACAGTTTAAATGAACAACCTTTATGTCTACATTCTGATAAATGTTTTGACCGTGACTGACTTTAACAGAATATTAGATTTTTATGTTTAATTAAATATATTCTGACAGCAAGAGTCCATCCATCCATTCAATATCTACACAGCTGTTTCCTTTACTGGTCCCCGGGGGAGACTGGAACCAATCCCAGCCTACCTCAAGGTCACCAGCTGACATCTAAAGACAAACTGAGATTCACTATAAACTATGGTCAATATCCATCCATCTATCCATCCATCATCTATACCTTTATCCTTTCGAAGTTTGGTTTTGTCCAACTCCCAGCTGACATTGTGTGAGAGGGACGGTGTTCACACTATAGACAAATGGCCTGTCCAGCACAGGCCTGACAAACAGAGGCAAACAACAACCTTTCTCAGAGGCAAATGACAAAGTTAGATTGACACCTGTTGAAATATTGAGCCTGCACATGTTTGGGACATCACACCCTTCACTTACTGTTTTACAATGATATGCAGTATATTCCACAAGCAGTCAGTAATTTATTCTGGACGTGTTCCTCATTAAACACGATGATGGTGTGTCTGCTCAGGTTTTCACTTCCCTCGTAACGGGATTTTTTATTATATTGTCATTACTCAGAGCGCCCACAAATGAATACACAGACGAGCTGACAGTGTTTGGTTGTGCAGGGTGGTTATGAATACTGGTTGTGTATTATAATGTCGAAGGATCTGACTGAAACGTGAATCAAAATGTTCCCTAAGCGTTAGATTTCTAGAGTGAAGAGTATACAACATGTTTTTATTGCCACAGCAAAGCACATTGAGGTTTTTACTTTATAAAAAAATGTTTGTAAAGGAAAATAAGTGTGGTCCATTTAATGACCTGGTTCAACTGAAGTGTACCAGGCTGTAACGGAGCTCGCTCTCTCGCTCTCGCTATCTCGCTCTCGCTATCTCTCTCTCTTTATAGGATTTTTCTCAGTAGTGATCTTCCGCTCCACAGTTGGTGCAACCTGCATCTTCAAGTCATTTATATCCAGATTTAACCTCAAATCTCCATAGTGTGTGTGTGGGTGTTTTATTTATATTTTGTCAGACAGACATTTTATAAACAGCAGTCTCCACAAGAGACAAAAACCAGAAGGACGGACACAGTGAGTGGGCGAGCTGTAAGGAAAGATACGCAGACACACACAGATGGATCCAGCAGCTTCACGATCTTATTGATGTATGTTTGCTCAAATAAAATTGGAGCATCAATGCATCTCCCGGTTGCCATGGCTACAGCCGATCCTCTCTGTGCATATGTAGTGTGACGACTAGTGTGCGGCCACAGAGGGACCAATTAGCTCTTTCTGAATAAATGTGGTATATGCCATATTCCTCTGCACGTACACAGATACATTTAAAGTGAAGGTCATAAGTAGTAATTGTGCAGATTGTAAGGACTTTAGTGGAATGAGAATGATGCAGAGAACACATGGAGGATGACAGTTTAGAAGGAAAAGGTTTCAGGACTGAAAGAACAGGGTTTTAAATGTGATGTTGTCAAATCGGTTCAGTTCTTTAAATTAAATCTTTAAACATGTGCTATTACTGGAGCTAGTGTTACACACAATGAAGAACGCATTTATGTTCCATGTGTTTTGCATTATTATTCTCAACCAGTTCAGCCGCAAGTGAGAGATGTAGCAGGTCTGTAATTTTCACGGGTCGGTGCATATTATGAACATTCAGATAATCATTCCCCATTCTTTCCTTCATTTCCTCTACCAGAGTTATGCACATTACCTGACGGAAGCAATGGTGCGATTGAATCACTTCCTTTGTCGCCGAGACAATTGAAGTGGGTTGTGATTGAAACAAGTGGTTCATTAGGTTTCTGTATATGACCTGTTTGAAATAAGCATTATTCAAAATGTTCCCTGTTCTTAAACAGGATTTATTCTTGGTTTCTTAACTGCTCAAATAAAGTAAAAACGAATTTGTAAGCTGAAGTTTTTCCTTCACATAACTACCCTCCACAAAAGGGAACATTTCATGAAGCAAAGAGACACTTCTCAACCCTCGTTGCACACTGGGCGGTGCAACATGATCTAATGGAAACACTCAGGATGAGGCGTCTGTGTAATTATCTCGATGGACATTTTGAGGAGAATTACTTGTCACATTTTGACAGCCGCTCAATAAAAACCTGCCTGAGACATGAGACTAATTTAAAAGAGAAGTAAATGTTGTCCTGGCAGGTCCTTGTCCCGACAAAGTGAATAGGCGACCACTTAAAGTTCCCAACGCACTCCTCCAATGTCTGCTGGACTGCAAATGCATCAAATACAGCTCAGGGTTCTGCCGAGTCAGCCCTTTCAAACCGGGGAGTCTCTTTCCCCTCAGACTGTGCGGTGAATAGAAATATGTGGAATAATCCAAACTTGCACTCTCACTGCTATTTTCATGTAATTGTGAACACATGGTTTAACATATATTCATTACACTGAATTGATCAAATAGGGCATTTTACCGTCAGCCAATCTCACTCTCCATACTGCACATAGGGCCCCTGATAATTCACATGTACGTCCTCAGCAAATCAGCATGAACCCATTTAATGAGAGATGTTGTGATACTGATAATGGTTTATGAGATCACTTGTGTAATTGGCCACACTGGTCCTTGCCTTGTAACTGAAGATTTGCATACGGTACACGTCACAAGACTTTCTAGCATTAAATATTGCCAAATTGCTGACATTTTAGTATCTTTAGCTTATGCTACGCTACCAGAAAACACATCCTTTTCTGCCCTGCCAGTGACAGAACCGCCCGACTGTACCAAAGTAGAAGTTGTTTCCGGAATTTCTGAGTCAAACTAACATAAATTAAAGGCGAGGTATCGGATGGGCAGTTTGAATACTCGCTGATGACTCAGCATTTTTGCCAGTGTCGGAGGCATTTCCAAAGCTGGTATTTGTATTATTATATCTCTACATTGAATCCACTGGGATCAGATTCACATTATAATGGCCAAATTAAAATGTGAAGTCATGGGGACTCACCGAATTTAATGTAATTGAACCGAAGAGGGATATGAATGTTTGAAGCAAATTCCACGGCAACTCATCCAATTGTTGGATTGATTGATTGATCAATTGCCTCAAAAGCCATTGGCTAACCGGGCTGCAGCTGAGATCTGAGGGAATTAGAGGAATGGGCTGCCATCCTTCCGTTCTCTATCTACCTCTTTACATTTACTACCAAAGCAAGGCCCCAGTGTGAGAAATAAAGGTCAGCTTCTTTCTCAGCTTTGAATAAGCTGGAGATTAACACACACTCTCACCAGAGTTAATGGAACACCTAGAGACAACCTCCTAGCTGTTATCCTAGAGGGCATCTGGAGGGCTCCTTGTGGCACACAAAAGACTGGAGCCAGAGTGATGACATAACTGAATGCCGTGGTGAAAATCCTCTGCTGCTGCTGAGGGACGCTTTTTCCTCAGAGTCAAGAGGGAGACAACGTTATGTGAGTTGTTGACAGCAGTCAGTGATGGGCCTGCTCAAGTTTCCTCTTCAGGTGCTCCAGACATTTTTCGGAACTTTTCCTGCCATCACACCAAGTAAAACGTTAGAAAGGTTCAGAGTGTGCCCACAAAAAAAACAGCAATTTCCTGCTGGGTTCTTCATATGTGAAAGAACTTCAAAAATATCCAGACCCAATTTTCTGCTGTGCATGTCTCAAAGCGGTTTTCCTCTCGACCTGCAGGGTGTCCTCGACTTCCTGACTATTTTGTAGATGCAGGAATGAACTGCATGAGAATCGTGTTTTCTGTTCCTCGGATTAAATCAAAGCCGCCACAAAGAATTCTCTTTCCATGAGAGGCCTGTGGACACACAACCACTGCACACACATCTTGACTTTGATGGATCAGAGAATGAACAACTTTGACTCCTCTGAGCTATACGGTCCTTTGTAGAGGAAGCTGACCCGGCACACAGCGCCAGGAGGAGGCAGAAGTTCATTGCTGCTGGTAAGTCGTGGCTGTCTGACTGATCGGGAGGCTCATGCTGCCCTGGTGAAGAAATCTCTGAAAGGGCGAGCAGGGGCATCAGTCTATTAGAGGGACAGACAGGCAGGACTCAGGAGAGCTGCCCCCAAACTGGACCTCAATTCTCTGGAGAACCACAGAGGAAAATCTCTGTATGCTGTCCCAGTATCACTGGTATTACACTCCACCCACTGAATGTCAACTGCAATGACCAAGACGTGACAATCTTCTGAAATCCTCATCCCTCCGTGTCCTCTGCTGGTACCGATGAAACTAGAAAAAGCAAAGATCAATTTATGTTATTTATGAGGAGTGATGTGGCCTTTTTAAACAGAAAACCCTCCCCTCATGGGACTGAATACCCTGATATCTGTGTGCATGCAAATTCAGATACAAGTGGATAACCCTGCTCCTCTCTATTGGAGGCAGACGCCTGAGTGATATAGCTTTAAAAAATAACCATATTGTGCCATTAAGGTCCCTCAGCACTGAAACAGGAGGAATTTTCATGAAGAGTCCAGACATTTATTCCACATCACTCCCCTTGGATTAGAAATCTCAAGAGGTGCAGAGCAACAGCTGCAAAGCAGTGATGCTGTGACACTCAATCACACAAACACAAGAGCAGCAGTGAAGCCGAGAGCAGACGGGCAGCTGCATTAAGGTACAATCTGATACACGTGTTTCTAAGCAACCTTTTCTTCGCACCACTCACTTTTATGTCGGGACACTTGGATCTATTTGCAATGTGTTGTTGCAAACTGCTTTGAATCTTTGAAGCTTTAGCAGGTTTTGCACACATTTATCCTTGTGGAAAATTGACAACTTTTAAAAAGGCTGTAACTTCCTGTGACAATCTTCTGTCTATTTCAAAAGATTTCTCACCTTTTCTTGTGAAACGGAACGCTCCGAGGAAAATCACCAGGGACCACCCACATGAATAGTGACGGATTTATTTTGTGCGCCATGACTGAGGAGACGGAAAGGGGCTCACTAATCAGATGCATGAACACATCAGTGTGTACAGGGCGAATAAAGACACAGAAACAATACATATGCTAAAACATTCTCTGGCTGAGTTGATGGCTGAATCTATTTGTATTACATCAGCATACTTCATGCCCAGTTCAAAGTAAGATTAAAGTGGGAGAGGATGACAAGAAATAGGCTGCATAACATGGCTCAGAAGGAATAGAATAATAATAATAATAATAATACATTTTATTTATAGGGACCTTTCCCATCATTCAAGGTTACCTTACAAGTCATAGATAAAAACAGAACAAGGAACAATGTATCAAAAAGATCAATAATATGAACAGAGAATATAACCTGTAGGTTGGCCAAATAGGAAAACAATAGAACTGAGCATGCCAGTTTAAGAAGATGGGATTTAACACGGGATTTGAAAAGGGAGAGACTGTCAATGTTACAGATGTGATGGGGGAGGGAGTTCCAGAGGCGGGGAGCAAAGCAGCTGAAGTCTCTGGATCCCAGGGTTGTCAAGTGGGCAGGTGGTACAGTGAGGTGGATGGAAGAAGAAGAAGAAGACCTGAGGGGGTGCGAAATTATGGATGGCCCTAAAAGTGAGGAGCAGAATCTTAAAAACAATGCGGCATTTGATCAGGAGCCAATGATGCTGCTGCTGAAGGAGAGTTGTGATTAATGGGGAGGGGGGGGTTTTGGAAATAATGCGATCAGCAGAGTTCTGGACTAGAATAGAAGAAGTGTATTGCAAGGTAACGCAAACTTTTGCAAGGTACAGCAATATATGTTGTGAGGTAACGTGAAGGTATTGCAAGGTAATGTCAAAGTATTTCGAGGTAACGTCAAAGTATTGTGAAGTAACATAATATGTATTGTGAAATAGGCTAATTCAACATTATCGTGGGATAATGCAGTAGTATTGTAAAGTAACATAAAACTATCGCGAGGTGACACAAAAGTTTTGCGAGACAATACAACAGTAATCCAAAAAGTTATCAAAGTGACCATTAGGGGGCTCCGTACTTTTGGAGAATTTTGTTCGTTGGGGATCGGGCGTCATTGCGAAATAAAAAGGAAATCCTCTTTCCCACAGGAACACACAGGTAATGTCATCACGAACTAAGGATAGATTGTACTTCTTAAGCATTTTATCTGCTTATTTAATAAAAGTATTTCCCATTTTATTGAGCGTGTTTTAGATATCACTTTTTTCTATAATGCAAAGTCAAACTCCCACCTTCACAGTATATTCATGAGATGGAGAACAGCTGCCAATATGTGAGCTTCTATTTCCACACAGGTGTAATTTAAAGCCTTCACTATTATCTCTGCCACTGTTTACAGTTTTTAGAGCTGAGACGGAATTCTTGGCTTCCAGAGCTGCCTGTATCCAAGCAACAAAGTGAAACGGCTTCAACTTTACAGGAATTATAATTAGGTCATATGTCAATCATACCAGCATTTTATCCCGGTCGCGGCACATGGACTTGACAAAAGGAAATGACACGCTGACTCAAGATCCGCTACCATTTCTTACTTTGGCCTTGAGGTCTATGTTTCATCTTCAATTGTGATTAATGGAAAGACAATCATCGCATTAAGCCAATGTCGTGTCGTGTATGATTATAAGCCGACTGCAGAATTTCCAATGAAGGAAGCGTTGGGGGTGCAGTGGTTAACGAGAAGGATCCCGACTGAGTTACTGCTGCAATGGACCTGGTTTTCCTAATTTCATGCTGAGATGAAAAGCAGCTTTCATCCAGAACAGGGTTCACAAATAGTTTAATATCAACAGCAACTGCTGCTGCAAAGCAGGTGTTTTCTCTACTGATTATCAATTAAATCTACAGGGAAGATTTAAACAAGGCAACGTGTTTTCCACGCACTGAATGATGACACAAATTCATTAAAAAGTACAGCAGTGTCTGTGATCCTCCAGCATTTCTTTGCCGGCACTGAGGAAACACTGAAAGGTCACCCAGCGGGGCGCTCTGCCAGAGCTTTGAGCCGCTCGCTGTGAGGAAAACACGACTGCAGAGACAGAACCGCAAACCAACAAGCTCAGCGAGCACCTAGAGTTTCTGCGATAATGAGATAGATAGATAGATTACTTTATTCATCCCCGAAGGGAAATTAAGTCGTCATAGCAGCCGGTACATTTGAATACAATAAAATACAATACAATAGAATAAAATAAAATAAAAAGTACTGAGGTAGAAAGAATAAAAACAGAATCACAGGATAAATAGGTAGATAAGGTGCAGTGGCAAGATGACGGTAATAGTACTGATGATATGATGGTAATGTTATTGTTATTGTTAGACAGTATATCAAAATAGTACAGTATATATAGTATATAATATAACATAATATATATTTATATGTGATAGTAATTATACCAATATAATAGCAGTATATATTAATAATGGCAGCAACAGTATATATAATAATAGTAAGTATAATAATAATAATAATATGTACACATGTATAAATATGTGTTTTTTGGACTTATACATACAGTGAATGTACCAATAGTATGATATGATATATAGTAGAGGGGGTATAAATATAAGTATTTAACTATACAATAGATAATATAATATACTATGATACTATGAGTGTAACAGAGTGTGCAAAAGACAGTATTATTGTATAAAATGATACCTGGTATCAATATCGTTATATTAAAACATTTCACATATGATGTGAGGTAATTACACAGTGCAAGGAGACAGGTATTCAGTGCAGTTCTGTGATGGTGGCTCTGACAGAGGTAGATGCGTTGTAAAGTCTTATTGCGGTTGGGAGGAACGATTTCCTGTAGCGTTCCTTAGAGCAGCGGGGTTGAATGAGTCTGTGGCTGAAGCTGCTCCTCAGCTTGTCCACTGTTGTGTGGAGGGGGTGAGAGGGATTGTCCATGATTGCCAGCAGTTTTGCCAGCATCCTCTCCTCCACCACCTCCTCCAGGGTGACAAGCTTAGAGCCAACCACAGACTCTGCCTTCCTGATGAGTTTTTTAAGTCGGTTGGCGTCCTTTGCCTTGATGCCCGCACCCCAGGACACCACAGCAAAGAAGATGGTGCTCGCCACAACAGAATCGTAGAATATCTGCAGCATCTTGTTGCAGACATTGAAGGACCTGAGCCTCCTCAGGAAATAAAGCCGGCTCAGGCCCTTCTTGTAGACGGCCTCTGTGTTGGTGGACCAGTCCAGTTTATTGTCCAGTGTCACACTGGACAATAAACTGGACTGGTAAACTACCCAGGTACTTGTAAGCAGGCACCACCTCCACATCCGTCCCACCGATGCAGACAGGAGAGAGCAGGGGCTTCTTCCTCCTGAAGTCCACCACCATCTCCCTCGTCTTCGCCACGTTGAGCTGCATGTGGTTTTCCCCACACCACTTCACAAAGCGGTCAACCAGGTCCCTGTACTCAGCCTCCCTTCCGCCCTCAACACACCCCACAATGGCCGTGTCATCAGAGAACTTCTGCAGATGACACGTCTCAGTGCAGTACTTAAAGTCAGCAGTGTATGTGGTGAAGAGGAAGGGGGACAGCACAGTTCCCTGGGGGGCCCCGATGTTACTGATCAGACGATCCGACACACAGTTCTGTAATCTCACAAACTGCGGTCTGCCCGTCAGATAGTCATCGACCCAGTTGATGAGGGGAGCACTCACCTGCGTGCCCTCCAGCTTGGCCTTCAGCAGTCTGGGCTGGATGGTGTTGAAGGCGCTGGAGAAGTCGAAGAACATGATCCGGACTGAGGTGTTGGGTCTGTCCAGGGAGGAGTAAGCCTTCTGCAGCAGGTAGATGATCGCATCATCAACCCCAACATGGGGCTGATATGCAAACTGCAGGGGGTCTTGTGATGGGCACACCAGCGGTCTGAGGTGGGCCAGGACCAGTCTTTCCATGACCTTCATGATGTGAGAGGTCAGTGCCACCGGCCTGTAGTCCTCCAGTGCAGCAGGACAGGAGACAGGAGGTGGAAATTAGGAGGTTTGCAAAAGTCCAAATGCCATTTGGAAAAGATTCCTCTCCACTGGAAAGAGGACTGCTGGCATGAACATAAAAGCCAGCGTGAGTCATCTGTGAGTTGATTTTTCTCTCCCCTGTAGGTTCAAGTGACAAAAACTCAGCCAGAAAATACGATTTTCCAAACTCTCAAAGCCCAGAAGACTGTGAGCTATTATTAGTATAAAGAGCAGAATAAAATAAAGACGTCATCACCAATTTAAGTCATGTTTGTTTCTGCAGAGGTAGACATTTTTATTTATTTTTTCATTTCCCAAGGTTTCATGGTGTTTTTCTTATTGTGCGTCCATGATTTCATCAGATTCCTTATCATTTGGCAGTAATTATGGGTATTAGAGACACTGATTAACTAATCTCTGGTTATTGATCAATGTAGTAAAGTATAGAAATCAGCACACAGCAGGTCAGCCGGGGAAATGTTAAATATAGTCCACATGCAAACTGTCATGCAACTGGTAAAATGGTAAATAGAGCTTTTCTAATCTTATCTAACACTCAAAGTGCTGTACACTGCACACTTACAGCATTATTATAGGCTGCACTTGTTCTATTACACATCCACTCCAGCACAGGGAATTCAGTGTCTTTCACAAGGTCAATACATAATATATATTGGAGGAGTCGGAGATTGAGCCAACGGCCGTCTGGTTGGATGCTCTACATCTTTGGATAGATGCCAAACTGGAAAGTAAGCGTTCATACATTTTTGTCAAAGATTTCAAAGTGCCCGAAGTGCTTATTTTTACGGTAAAGTTTGTTGTAAATCTAACATATATGAGTTTTGAACTGTTACTTGCACAAAACTGTGTTTTTTTCGATTCTGCAGAATTTCTATTTTCAACTTTTCTGCTCAAATTTTAGAGACTTTGTTTCTTCTGTTAGTTTCAATTAATCTAACGTCAACTGAAGCTGCACAGTATTATTATCCTGCAAGAATAAAGCTATTGTGGAAGGTGCTACTGTTACATGAGGCTCCGCTTTGTTTTGCAGGTTACTGAGGTTTCAATTCAAAGTCGTTATCCCGGAACGAACAAAATCAGCTTAAACACTCACGAGATGGGAGAGTTCAGAGGTGTGTTTGTTTATTCTGTCTACATTTTGTTTACCTCTCTCACAGTATGGCCATACTGGAAGTGAACCCCCTCCCCCTCCCTCTGTGTTGTTGCTCCTGATAGTGTAGCGATAGTGAATTTTCTCACACCAGGGGATTTGTGGCTATACTTTGTTGGTTCACACCACTCTCCTCTAAACAAGCTTCATAGTAAAGGTCCATTTATCTTCTTCTTTTCATCGTCTTCATTTCCTCATTAACATCCCTCCCCTCAGTTGGTAGAGAACAACCAATTCCTCCTGTACCTTTCCATCCCATTTTTCCATGTTCAATCAATTCACCGGAGTCCATTTTCTGTCTTCCTTCGCTTCCTCTCTTTTCAGCAGAGGTGAAAGAAATTGTTAGTGAAAAGGAAAATGCGAGAGTGAGAGAGAGAGAAAATCTGAATTAATAGAGCAAGGTCAAACTGTACCTTCGCTATTAAGCACATCTGTCGGCCTCTCTTTGCGTGAACCTGTCAATTAAGTGCAGTTTTCTCCTTGGATTTGCAATTTATGTTTAAGGTCTCGTTTCACTTTGTGTCCCTGAGACATTGAATAAACCTGATCCAGTGTGTGGATGCTTCTTCTTCTCCAACACAATGGTAGTTCCACTGTAATCTTTATATTCCCTGTATTTTTTCTCATTTGTTTACGGCGATGTGTCCTCCATGCAGGGGTGATGTTGTAAAAAAATGAATTCAGGGGTTTGTATCATTTTCGCTGAAATGATAACCCTCGCTGAGCACCTGACAGCACAGCTGACCCCCCCCCGCAACATGGGAGATGGGATATGACAGAGGAAATTGGGTCCATCACGTCGGTCATAGTTGGAGGAGCGCGGACACTTTCATTATCAAGATCCGGTGTCTGTGAGGCAGAAAGTGATGGGAAAGTTTCAGGAAGGTCATGACTATGATCTCTAAATGTCAGTGAACTGGAGCGGATCACGTGTAAAACGGACGTGTCATTCATAAGTACAGTATGTTGCGTAGCTGGCGGAGAAGCCTCATAAAGCACAGAGCGCTACAGGCAGATGTGTGCCTTTCAGAAAGGTTTTATATATAGTGGCTTCATCTAAGAGGCTGAGTCTATCTTGCCTGGCGCTGGCCTCTTTTCAGCTGTGGATGTGCGTGTGAATAATTCATAACTGGGTTAGTGAGCGAGAGCGAGCAGAGAAGAGGCAATATCAACACTGTCTTAACCTTGCACCTGGCAGCCACAGGTTGCTGTTGAAAAGTGAAATTCAATTAGAAAAAGGAGAGGAACATCTTGTCCTCCGCATGATTCCTCCTCCGCCGCGGCTCAGCGGAGCAGGAGGCCAACGTGAGGGGTTTACAACGGCAGCAGATAATCAATGATAAATAATGAGCATGTTCTGAAGTGCAGCACATCGAGAAGCGCAGCAGCACCATGGGAATGTGGAATCTGGTCGATATTGTACGCCGTGATTGATTAAACAGCAGAGAAGCTTAAATACATTTCAAAACTCGATGTGATTTTCAGTCTGAAAATAACATCAGAGCGGTGCTGACAATTAAAAAGCAAAGATTTGTGTGCTCCCATTAAATATTTAACCTGCTACTCTAAAATATGTGATTTGTTTTATGTGGCAGCTTAATGACTCAACACTTCCATTTTCTCAATGACGTTTCTTATACAGGACGGATGCAAAACTGGAAGAGCACAAATATTTCAGGATGAAAAAGAGGTGTCATACACGAAGAAGAGGCCGATGAAGACGTCAACTGAGATGGAAGACGAGATTGTCTTTTGGTGATAAGGGCCGATGCAGGTGTCGATTCGCTGTAAACAGAAACATCTGATGTCTGCAGCAGAATTGATTTGTCATCCTGCCTGCTGCTTTAATCAGGCAGCCCCGCTTGTCTGTGAACAGGTCTGTGAAAGGCAAACTCACTTTTCATCCCTGGAAATGTCTTAAGTCAATATGTTCATCGGGGCTTTAAGCATTATTTTCCATTTTTCTGATATTCAGTGTATGATTTACTTTGGCTTACTTAGGCTTTGTTAATCCCAGCTGATTGATCAGTGAAGAAAGCCAATGTAATGCATTAGTGATCATTGATTACACTGAAATGGCCTAAAAGGCTTGAAGAGACATCCCAGACCTGCTGTGGAGAAGAAAGGGCTTTTCAGAGATTTCTAAGGTCATTTTGATAACAGCTCAACTATTCATATCTATATAACCTGACTATGGAGGTTGTGTTTTTGCCACCCTCTATTTCTTGGTTGGTTTGATTTCTTCAGGATTAAGGAGAAACATCTGAATGGATTTAACTCAACTTAGAGGGAGGATGCAACATGGACCGAGAAAGGACCAATTTTGGTGCAGATCTGGACAAAGGGCAGATCCAGGATTTTATTCACGTTTTTGGACATTAACATTTTTCCCAGGGAACAATTCATGGGTCGTGATGAAAACAATATTAAGGGGAACATTATGTCTGATTGTATGTCATTTTGTTGAGGCTTGATAAAGGGGACCACCTTGGCAGAGGTCAGTGCTATACTTATATACTCAATCTAGTTTTGGTTGTTATTTCGTCTGAGTTCCTCTCAAGTTATTAAAGACCTCAACATTTTTCTGCGAGGGAATATTTCAGATTGGCCCTTTGAGCTGTTGCTGATCAGCTTCACCGGCCGAACAACTGCTGCTCTTGAAGTCATCACTAACCCAGATTGCACAGTTTATCCCTGATTGCTCACATTTACTGTCTTCTTCACCACTTGCCGGGTGGCCTTAGGAGGGCTGTCAAGCACCCGCAAAGAGGACGCTCATTATGATGAGTGACGGCTGCTGGTCCCCCACAATAAGGTGCAGAGAGGAGGGCAGCCCGCTCGTGACATGTTGCTTTTGCTGAAGATGAACCGACTTGAATCTGGCTTCTGATGCCCGAGGATGCGTTGAACTGAATAATGGATTTTGCCGGGTTGAACAACAACTCCAATGAATTGTGTGTGTGGAAAGATGTCGGATTATTTGAGATGATTCATGAAGTAAACAGGTGAAAAGGTTGGATAAATGCAGGATAAATGCGGGCTGCCTGCTGTATTGTCCTGTGCCCCCCTCCCCCTCAGTCTGGCTGCTGTCCTCCCACTCTGCTGGGTCTTTTAATACTCGGTGTACGTGCGGCACAGTAGGATGCCGGCTTGTAATGAGGTTGATGACAAAGAGTGGGGGGGGAAACAAAGAGGAGACTACAACAACACCATTAATCTCGATTATATTCCGAGGCGAACATACAGACACAGCAGCGGCAGCGGAGCAGCTCGGAGACACATAAACACGGTTCCCTTTAATAAGAATAAAAATAGGGGTGCCAGCTTTATAGACAGAGCAAGAGCTGTGTTATTGCACTAAGAGTCATAAAAAGTTTTAATGCATTCACCAACAAATTAACTGACCTCAACAAATCAACTACATAAATCACAGAGTGTACCGGCGGTGGTTGTGTTTAAGGACTGTGTCTAATCTGTGTGTGGGGAAAACCAGTTTCCAGCAGGCGCCCTCCGTCAGCAAGTGCCGTGGACTACTTAGCCATTCTACCTGTCTGTCCTGGTATTTGTTTACTTCAGGGCCCGGCTATCAGCTCTCTACAGCGCCTGGGCAATTTTCGCTGTCAGCTTTGGGTTTTTAGATAGGTCGGCAAGAAAGGGCTTCGAGGACCAGTTGAAGAGGAACACGCTTTAACGTACATCCACCTTTGCAAGGATGCTCACATGCGGACTGCTCACAGAAATGCAGGCATACAGAGATGTAGACGAGCACAATCGATGAACCTGTCTGAAAGTAAGGCTTTCAAAAGAGAGCTCAAAGCTTTTGAGAAAACGTAACCATAGTTAGGTTCTGACGATCGTTTGAAACTTTGAATTAACAGGCGACCAGCGTACTGTAGCAGTGGGGGCGGGGCAGTGAGCCTTCAGGCTGTGGACAGGGTCGAGCGTGTCTTCTTCAAAGTCCTCTGATAAAATACACGTCATATTGAGTGTTTGATTATTTTCATTTCACCATATCTCCATCTTCCAGATCTCTGTCATGGCAACAACAGTCAAAGAATCATTTCAACATTTAGCAATTTGTCTCCAAAGTAAAAGCACAACTTTCGATTTGTCGCTGCAATGCTCTATATCAAGCTGAATTAAAGAGCAATATATGAAAAAATAACAGCAGTTAGGTAAAGAAAACAATAGTAATACAACTTATTCATTATAATTTTATGAAAAACATTGACTAAAAAAATCTCTATTACAAATAAACCAGGTAGGATGAACGCAAACTTGTTCTAAATTCACTCTGCACCACGTTCTTTTTTTAAAAAGCTCTGCACACAACTTACACAAAACAAACGATGTAAAGTAACAGTATAATGTGGGACTGTTGGAGGAGGACTCACTAATGTCAAGCAATAATTCTGAAGTAGAACACGGAGCATTAACACAGGCCAAGAGAACAGCCCGTTCCAAACAGGCAGGTTTAGAACAGCACTAGTTTGATGGAATACATACTTTCCTATAAGTCAGTGAGGGTTAAAAGCAGATGGAGCCGTTAAGTGAGATAGAGAAGCTGAAACCAAGTCTCTGTGCTCCAGCTCGCCCCAGGAATCAGTTTCTTAACTTGGAGCCGGTGACGCATTAAATCACTGCTAACAGGCCATCAATTTGCACCGTGACTAAAACCCACACAGAGCGGCTCAGCGGTGGTGTCTGTGTTATTTGATTCAGTATTAATTCACACATCGATGGCCTTCTGTGTCTGGATCACTTGTTGATATCACACTTTCAGGGTGAAAATGTGATCTGCCCGTTATATCTTGATGATGCAAGACCAGAGCGAGGCGCAACATAGACGCACAAAGACAGCGTCATCCTCCCGTTTCCCATGGTAACGGGACAGGAATAACTGTCATAAGGTGAAGTCATTCCTGTACTCTGGCCATTTCCCTCCTCCTCCTCCTCCTCCTCCTCCTCCTCCTCCTCCTCCTCCTCCTCCTCCTCCTCCTCCTCCTCCTCTTTCTACCTCTCCCTCCCGCCTCAATCTCTCCCTCATCCCCCGCCTCGCTTTTGTAAACTATCAGTCTCATCCATCTGCCTCCTCCTCGACCTTAGAGCTCTCCTGACAACGAGAGGTTACAGTTGCCATGGAGATAACAAGCACACTAGATCCATTAATGAATTAAGTCAACATCTCTATACCCTGGCTCACAAAACGAGCAGATGACAAATTCCACAAATATGATTCAGGTTTCTGCCTCCACACGTCTGCAGTGTCTGTTCTCAGCAGCTATTTAACTTATGAAAAAGGCCGGGCATCGAAAAGCTGCATGTATCATGTGATTGGATGACTGAAACATTGGTAATGTTGTATGTTTACATATTTGTTTTTATGAAATCAATAAATTGGGTAGTGCCTCGCAAAACTCCTTCTGAATAAAATACTAATATACTAATATAAGAGATCAGCATTCTGACTGAGGTTAAATAGTATTTTCCAAATACAGCATTGTTGTCCGCTACATCATGTTGATGTGTTCAATGTCAACAGAATAGATTAAGGGACTCACCACAAATCAATGGAACACTCTCATTCACTTCTTTACCATTTTGAAAGGGCGTTTTGAAGCCATAAGATCGTCAGCTCTCTGCCTTTTAAACGGTTGCAGATTTACAGGAGAGCTGAAGGAAAAAATCGTAGACACTCTATTTTCCAGAGTTTCTTAAGTTTGGATCTGTGTGAACAGTTTCCTAGGAGGGAGGCTGAAAAAGGACATTGGGGGGAAAAGAACTTAAATTAAAATTAAGTAGATGCAGATGCATTTTATTTATCCCACACACATGCACAGGCATGCAAACGCACACTCATGCAGGTAGGGAAATGTAACCTCTGCTTTTGACCCATCTGGTGCAGGACACACAGAGCAGTGAGCGACTATGTACGGCGCTCGGGGAGCAGATGTTGGAGGAGTAAGGTGCCTTGCTCAGGGGCACTAGACAAGGTCTAGAGAGACTCTTGGATTTTTGGGCAGATCAATGCAGGTTCGTCTTTTTGTTGTCTTTCCGTGGAATCGAACCAGAGACGAACCAGAGACCTTCTCTGCCCATAGTCCAAGTTTCTGCCACTAGACCACCGCCTCTCCAACTTGCAATTATAAAAAAATCTAATCACACCTCTTCTGCGCAGAGTTGATGTAACACCGGTGTAAAACATATACCCTGTAGGAATAGTAAAGAGAGGAAGTATTATCTGGAGTCAGGGACAAAGAGGTGACTCTAACCATTAACAAGACAGTGGGTCTGACCTGCAAGTCACGAGGCAAAGGACGTGACGGCTGATATGAATCATCCTGTATGTAACAATTAAACGGCTCATTGGCTGCTGATGAGATACCAATACCATCAACTGCACCGGTCGTCATTCAGGAGCTAATGTGTTTCCCTCCTCACGTGTCTCTGTTCTCATTTGAGGATTTTCTGGAGCAGACATTGCACGATGTCCTGCAGCTGAAGGTTCTTGAAGTTCTGCCAACACGTAGGTCGAGGCAGAGCTGTTCTACCTTAGCACAAGGCTTGGTGTGCCGCCATTCAGCAGGGGACAGATCGTCTCCACTCCACCTTTAATGGATTGGTACACAAGAGATATGTGCCCTTAGTTTCCAGCCACGTCCCAGATTCATGCAGGAATGCTCTGCAGCATGCTGAAAATGAAGATTCTAATGTCTTTTCCGGATGCTCCTGGACTGCAGCAGGATTTGGTGCTGGAAGCATCTTCATGCAGAGATGAGGGCGTTTTGTGCTCGTGAGAACCGCAGAGTTTCCTGAGTGTCTCATTGACGGAGACATTGGGTCCTCTGTGCTAACCACAGATATCCCAGCTGTTGAAATCTATGTAATAAGACACAGAGAGAGGTGAAGGAGAGAGGTGAGGAGCCAAATCACTGAGGAGATGACAACGCCATTTTATCTTTCACCTTTCACCGATTAAATAAGCCACTCATGCCCGAGTCAGACGCCGGTCTCTCCTTTGGGACTAATTGTGGCTTGCGTTTGGAAGTTGAAAAGCCATTAGAATTAGCCCCAGATTTGACAGATAGCAGTCAGCTCTCCACCTCTTCCTGTCACCCACAGAGGCAGAATGAGTGAAGCTAATGACACTGTGCCACAGAGAGGGTTTTTATGAGATCCTCATGACAACGACAATGTCTGTCAAGAGACTAAAATGACAGCGAAAATATCCTCTATGGAAGACGTATGATTCATTTCTTTTTAAGTGATGAGGTGTCACAGCACTGTTAATTACCAGTAGAGCTGCGACCAACATTTATTCATTATTATTCTTTGTACAATTTCTTCTTGACTAATCTCTTCACCTACAGATTATCATGAAATGTCCCAGTTTCTCAGAGACTTGATGAAGTTTTCCAGTGTCGTATTTTTTCAAACAGTTCAATATTCTGTTTAGTTTCACATAAAATAGACAAGATAAGGACGATTTCATATTTGAAAGACTTAAACTGTGTTTTTGCCACTTGAGCTTTGACCTAAAAAATGTATTGATCATCAGAGCAGCTGCTGATCGACTCATCGGCTGATTGGTAAAGATGTACAGTGTACGGTTACATCGTTGTTGGGCTTTAAGAACTGGAAATAAGGTCCTAGTACTATTATTAACATGGAATACACTATTGTAATGGAAAAAAAGACGGACCACCATAGCAAATGTAATAAATAGGTTGGGTGAATGATTCAAAATGATAAAATACTGCAGTGATATAGTTTTTAAGTATCTCATAGTAAAAACTGATGGAAAGGAAGAAATTCTTTACGTCCTGTCACACCATCAGCTCATAAAGAAGATGTACTGCGTTCAGTTAAAAGTAGTGAGGCTTTCTGGGACATAGTGACACTCTTTCAATTATATTTTCTTGGACGAGAAAAAGATTTGATAAATTTTTATGACCTGAAATTTGCAAGAAGACACACTGATGTATAACAGTATTAATCATGAAATCTTAATATACATTGGGTATTTAAAACTGTTAAAGTCAGACCTAAAAGTAAATGTGATTACAAACTTCTTCCATTTACACTAGTAGGTGCCCCGAGAATATTCCATTGGTACACGCTGTTATCCAAAGTATAACCCACATATTGTGACCATTGACTGTATATAAGATTGTAACCAGTGTAGAAATAAAGCCATTAAACCATTTGTATGCACGTGTGTGTCTGTATTGGTTGTGTAATGGCAGAAGTACTGTTGTGTACCATGTCAGTAAGTGAACCGCATCACGCTCCACCTGGCATGATCCCCTGTCTAATGATCCACCATCGAGCCGCCCGGGCGGCCGCACCACGCGTTATTATCCAGCTAATTGTGTTTAGAATTCAGTACTCGAGATTCATTTCCTGCGAGCCACAGTTCGCCAGCTGAGAGTTAAAATGAAATGATCTGTATCAAAACCCTCAGCATGGCGGCTGCATATCGACAGAATGGGGGATTTCTTTAATCAGATTCCAGAGTGCGCTGATAGACTTCGCTGAGGATTCAGATGAAATTATTTTCAAAGCTCTGGTGGACGTGAAATGAAATAATCGGCCGGGGGGGGGCAGATCTAACGCTCTGCAACACGTGACGTCTCCTCACCTGTGTGTCTCCTCTGCTCAACGTTGGACGAACCGTCACGGAGATTAGAGGGAAGACTTGTGGGTTATTGAGATCAATCCCTGCAGATGCATAATTACTGGTAATTAGGTACTGGTAACTGCACTGTTCACACAGGTACACACATGTAGACACACAATCACATGCACCCAGACTGAAGCTTAAACTCATTACTGACTTAAGGGGATTATACCTTTCTGATTCTGATACATCGGCTGATATGTAGTTATAAAATATCGGCCGTGATTCCTAAACTCTCTTCGTCGAACTCTAATGACACAGATTTCTAAGCCACAGTGACTTAAAGGCTTGATATTTTACAGCTAACTATAAACTGTTTTATGAACGACAATAAATAAATGATAAACAAATTCAGAGAAATATATTGAGCTAAAAATGTAAATTCAAGTCAAATTTAAATATGAACGCTCACATCTTCTGCTTTGTTTATTCTGTAAAATAAAAGTTTTCATAATATTGCCAAACATGAACGCAGATACTGATTTGTCTGTGTGTGTGTGTGTGTGTGTGTGTGTGTGGGGTATCTCATATCGGCCAATTGTTATTTGAGTATTCAGTCTATAGTGAAAAATTCTAAGCAATATTTCCCAACTTCAAACATCGAGAGTGCTCGCTGTCACCAAAGAACTCTCTTTGCACTGAGCTTACAGCGACATTTGTAATTTTTAAATGAAACGTCTCGACAACAGAAATTCATTATTTTTAAATTGTATTGGCTACATTATCAGGTCAAAGTATGTGATCCAGTACACAAAATGAACTGAAAACCCATTTAGTCATAATGGTCTTTCTCTCATCGTGTGTATTGTGATGTTTGAAACATTGTCTTTGAGTACTTTTTAAATTTTATTTGATTCATTCGAATGTGATTTTGCTGTGGGAAAGGTGCTATACATAAACTGAAGTATTACTACTTCAGTTTATACTGATACTACATTCATCTCTTCAGCTTCAACAGCTCAAAGCAAAACACAGCGTCCGTACAAAATACGATATAAACAGGAAGCAACCTGGAACAGAGCAGGTAAAAAAACCATCAAATCAAAGACCATGAGATGAGATCAATGCGGCGGGAGGAAAAAGAAATGAAATCGATGAATGACTCCTTGACTTTAATCCTTCGGCTCACTCAAACCTGAGACACTTCATTAAAGAGGACGGAGTGATGTGGATCTTCGATGAGAGATGTGACGCTCGGACTCCGAGCTCGGTCTCTGGAGGCTCCAAAACAAACACGTGGGGAAAAAAGCCGAGCCAGGGGATATGAGACTGGAGGCCTCTCAAAAGATGATATCACATCAGAGGAGGCAGCTCTACTCTGAGCCCATCTGCTCGGGCCTGTCTGTTTATAGTGCGCGTGTCCTTGTTCTGGAACGACAGTGGAGGAACAAAAGGGAGCTTCTCTGGCCTCGTTCGACTGGGACATGAGAAAAATTGAATTGCGGCTCATTTGCACATGTATCCCTTGTGCTCGTGCTCTCCTGAGTGGGAACCCACACACCTCTTCTATCCATAAACATCCCCCCAAGACAATATGACTGTGTATATCTGCGTTCATCTGTCGTTTATCATGGAGGCAACATATTCACCCCGTTTTTCTTTCTGGATTAGACACGTTCTGAATCTTGCAATTGTGCACGAGAAGAGATAAATGATGAAGGAGATAAATAGGACGGAGGAGTACATTTCCCCCGATGACTGCTTCGTCACCATTTTCAACATCTTTATTTTCTGATGTAATGTTGCCTGAGGGGAGTGCAACTCGTAATTAGGCTACTATACTATAGGTTGTACAGTTAGTGGAAAGAAAAATACCATTGGCTGCACCTAGAGGGGAATAAGAGGAGATCGGAGATGGCAATAAGTGCACTAAGAGTAGAGAAGGGCATCATGATGGATGACATTGAGGCAGTGTGTGTCATTTTTCACTTTCTGTAACATTTAACATTTTTTTAAATGGATGGTGAATAATGCAGAATAACCACGATAAGTTGTTGCAGATCCAGATAATAGATGTATTGTAATATCAATTCAGCAATATGAATCTAACAATGGTTAGATTCATATTGCGATGTATTACTTATTTATTGTGTAAGCACAGTGAGGACGAGGTTTAAGACATTGATCGACCTCAAATCTGTAAAATGTTTAAAGAAATGACAATATAACATCAATATCTAAATTATTATTTTTGATATAATTTTTGGCCATTTCGACAAGGCCTACCTTTTACTAGTTTTCTTAAGTCCATTACCCTGAGTACTGTGGTTATATGCAATATTGAAGCAGGGTGCACTTACATGTAATTGTGCTTTTCAGCTACTATATATTTCTGCTTCAGGACATTTCTAAGATAAATACTCATACTCTACTTATACAAACACATGATCTCACTGGGTGAGAGGAATGAGAGGAATGTGAAATCAAAATACCCCACACTATATATCAAGTAATTACCTCTACTCAAAACAGCATTTAATTATGACTCATTATACCATAATGATGTAATGGTGAATGGGACAATTCTGACAGATTATAAATACTTAATACCTTGAGTACCTTAAGATGACTTGGTCTTTACTTAATTAGATTAGGAATGCAGGATTTATACTTGTATCGGAGTCTCTTCCCATTCCACATTTACCCATGCACAGGATACTTATTCCACTCTGCGGCAGAGGCTCAGACAAGAGCAAGTTAATTGGATTATGCATGAATACAGAATTAAAAGCGAAAGAAGGAGAGGAGGAGACGCAGACATGAGGACGAGGGTGAATAAACAAGCTGTTTGGGGGCGGGGGGAGTATTAACGACCTGCTGGGATCTGCTGTAGCTTGTTAATGTACAGTACCACTCCAGCAACACACACCCCACCCCCCCTCTCCCTCCCGGGGGGGTCATTCAGTTTGGTGCTCACTCTCTCCCTCTGTCTCTCAGGTGGGAGGAGCCTGTTGCACTGGGACGATGCACGGTGCTGCAGTCCCGTCCAGAGCTCCAGGTCCACCTGCAGCAGCAGCAGTAGCAGCCGGACCGCGGGTGCACCTGGTTCAGTCTCTTTCCTATGGCACGTCGCTCGGATTAAACACAATCATCCAAATGCATCGAGTATGAGCGCAGAGGCTCGGACACACAGCACAGGTGCCACATAAGGTAAAGTGTGTGTTGTTTTTTTCCAGAAGAAGCCTCGGGATCATTTAAGTTAATGATGTCTCTGATAAGAATTTCTGTTTATTTTGAGAAAAAGGATTTAGTCTTTTACTCTTTGTCCGTGCGTAATGGGAGCACACGCATATGGCTCATACGCGCCAATTCTATTCTATTCCCAAAGACACTAATATTACAGTGTGGATTTCTCTTGCAGTGTGATTCTCATTCTGATAACGTTATCATGTCACAGCTAGGGTTTAATCTCCTGGTGACTTTGTCCTCATCCCCACGCGCCTAAGAGAACGTGCCATTTCTCATTTTAACGTTGTTTTCGTCAAATTAACTTTAGAGCTTCTGTGACAGATACTCGCTGCCACTTAACGCTCCTTTCTGCGACTTTACTCGCTTTGTTTGTTGCAGGATACAAAACAAAGGTATTTGCTGGGAATTACGATGCATCTCGCAGCGGTGGTCTGGATTCTGGTCGTGGCAGGCATCGCCAAAGGTATTCAGGGATACATTTTTTTATCAATGTACGGATAAAAAGATCTGAAAAACTAACTCTCCCTTTGAAGCGATTTACTCTGTGCCACATGAATGTTTTACTGCTCTGAGTGTTTAGTGTTGATTTTTGGTCTCTGATGCCTCTCCGTCTCTCTCCGTCTCTCTCTCTCTCTCTCTCTCAGGTTGGGATTGCAGAGGGTGCAACACAGAAAATGGGTTTTGTGAGAAGCCAGGGAAGTGCAGGTAACCTCCTCCTCAGATTCCTGTGTGGACGATGGGTCGCATCATGTGGGCTTCAGCAGCCTCATTTCCATACACCGCTGGAGCTGTGAATGTCCCTCTCTGAGAAATGCAGTGGCAATCCAGCCAGCTGGATCCTCCTGCTTGTTCTAGACCGGTTTGGCCCGTGTATTGTGCAAAGTACCAAATCAGACATTTGTTTGAACAGTAAAAAGCATTGTTATCCTAACAGACAGCTCAACTGCTTCTGGTTACACATCAGTGGGTTTCTGGCAGTGACTCCTGCTATGCACTCCTCAGCCAAAATGATTGGAAACGAATTCAACCAATTACTGTTTAAACGAGAGATAATCTTCAATTCCACCTTGACTGTGAGGATGCAGCCGGGGCAAAGGGACAGTCACAAGCCCGAGAGGAGCTGGGCGTGGTGTATTAATAGGTTGGGATTATTCCCTTTTCCTCTCCTTCAGGTGCAAACCGGGCTGGCAAGGAGACAATTGTGACCGTTGCCTGCTGTTCCCCGGCTGTCTGCACGGAACATGTGAGAGGGCGTGGCAGTGCCTGTGCTCGGAGGGCTGGGTGGGCAGCCTGTGTGACCAAGGTGAGTGTCATTAAGCTCCCCAGACACACTCCTGTCTGTGTCCGCCTCTAAACGCTCACCGACAAAACCGGTGGCGAGGGTGAGTCACAGAGAAACACACACAACGCACCCAAATGAGGTCTGGGTAATACTGTTTTATTCTATTTTTAGATGGTAGAAAGTTAAGGAGTGGAGGGGGAAAAGAAAGGATGGAGGAATCTGGGACACTGAAAGCTGAAGCCGCAAAAATAATCCTCATTATAAAATGCCATCCCCTGCTTTCCAATTAAGGAAGGCACATTTAATGAAGTTCGCAGGACCTCTTGAGTTTTGTGTTGTGGCAGTGAGAATGTAAATGTTAAAGCCTTCCAAAAGTTCCATTTCCATTTCTGTAGATGCCTCAATTTAAATGTAGAACTTGAGTAATGAGTCCTTTAATGTCGAGAGTTAATCTTATTGCATGGAAATGATTTGCTGGCGCTCAATCAAAGGAGGAGAGAGGAAACTTTTAAGGCGCTTCTGGCTCTGATTCACCTACTTATCTTCTCTGTCGGTGAATCTCTTATTCTGTTGTAGCATGTGAGCTGCTCGCGATGTGCAAACGTGGACCGTTATGTTCTCGCTTGTGCTGCTGGTGACAACATGCTGCGGTGGGGGGGGGGAGGGGGGCGCGAGTGAGAAAGTGCAAACAAAGGAGGGGGAGGAAAAAACAGGCAGAGAGACACAGAAGCCCCACATCAAGAGAGAGACACGAAAGATCTAAAAACAGCACGCTTCTTTTTTTTTCACAGATACCCGCCTGTGCTCATCCAGGCCTTGTGTCGGCAACGCCACCTGCATAGAGACGGGAGAGGGGGGGTACCTGTGCATCTGTCCCCACGGCTACGCTGGAGAAAGCTGCCACCTGAAGACAGGAGCCTGCCTCACCAACGGGTACCAGCGGCTTTAATATGCATTTTTATTGAAAGCTTAGAAAAATAAATCAATGGCTTTACGGCCTTAATTCCTTTTGTTCATCATTAGGAGCAATAATCAATACACTGTAAGATTTATGTCACCTCTCGCTGCATCATTGGGGCAGCCAATCGAAACCGCCCGTGTGTGCTGGTTAGGGTCGGCCGTTAGAGGGGTAAAATAATGGTTGTTCTTTTTCATTTCTGCACAAATGAGACCGTCTCTGTGTTGTGACTTGTTAAAGGCAGTGTGGGGTTTGTGTATTTGTTAGACAAAGAGAAACACTGGCATTGATACAGGTCCCCAACAAACATGTGCATGATAACAATGAAGAACTGGCAAGTTTCCAGGTCTGTGAACGAAAGCTTGAATGGAGCTCCGGCTCATTAGTCCTGGTCAGGAAGTCAACTTTCATTTTACGACTGATGTCTCTATGAAATATGTTGTTCACTTGTGTACGTACTCCATCCGGAATGTTTCCAGCAACGTTCAAACTCTATCCCAAATCTTGTTCAAGGCAACGGGACGTTTCCTTTTGGTTTATAGATTCCAGGGTAAAGGATGTTTCACTCCGGAAAAACACACTTCTAACCATTTAGCCAGTTGGCTGCTTATTTCTTCCACTGTTTTTACTGGCCAGTCTGAGTCACGTCAGGTAGATCGTCATCGGCAATGGTGTTGAAGCCCACAACTCCCATGATCCCTGTTGTTTTAAGACGAAATCAAACTAGGTCTTTTGTTACTGCCTTGATTGAGAGATCACAGCAGAGCCAAATTGTGAAGTAATCATTGACACATAATATTATCATCATTTAAGTTAATATGGCAAACAGCTGCATATTAATCTTATTCTGGAGAATCTGTATGTGAGAGATTTTGGGGCTACAACATTCTGCTTTCTGTTTCTACCTCGACCAATAAAATTTGAGCAAAAAGAACACAGCCAATTAAATGAATCAGCTACTTTTTAACCAAATTATCTGCATTCATGTGCAGATAGCTATTAATAGAGATTATGGTAAATGTTGTGTGGACCTAAAACACTTTCAAAATGTGTTGTTGCTTGTGTTTCTTGTGGAGAAATATTCCACTTGTTGGACTGTAGACAGTGAGACTGTAGACATTTTACTTTTTGGCCCAGATGTCCACTGTCTACACTGGAAGCACCTAAATATTTGCCGTTACCCATCATCGTCTGATGATAATAAATGGACTATGATAGTGATTGCATATTAAAACAGCAGTTCAGAAAACAACATTGGCACTTATAAGGAGTCGTGATTCTGTCCACCTGGAAAATGAAAATATAATATTCACTCTCATACGAACTCCTGAGGGAAATATCTTCCTCTTCAGCTGCTCACTGCTTCAGTGACGCTCACCAGTGAGTTATTAACCGTGCGTCCGCTGAGCTGCTAGTGTGCACTGAGCTCTAGCGATTTTGTTGCTGACAAAAGAGCATTTAGAGGGAATCCCAGCAGTGGGGTAATAGTTATAAGTTGATAGTGAACTGCATGTTGGTGCCTCCATTTAAAGTGGCTAGAACAGATATTTGTAATGAGGGAACGTACAATACAATGTAGAATACCTTCCTACATGTTAAGGCCAATATTTTCTATATAGCAGTACAACATATACCGTAGCAAACTCTGCTTATATCCCAAAAGCAAACACAAACGTACTTTTTTTTTGCCTTCACATCAAGCGCAAGGATCCTCTGATGTGGAAAGAATGAATTTCAGAAAATTCATTCCCCAGCTTCCTCTTGTCACACATACAGCAGGAGCTGTGTTGCTTGTGTTGACGAGCCGACACCTTCACACGGTTGCCGGCTCCGTGTACCTGGGCAGCATCGTAAGCTGCGTGTCGGTTCAGAGGCTGCATCCTCCTCACGTTTCAAAACCCAATACCTCAGAATCACTCAACAGGGCTGACACATTTTTATATTCTCCTCTATAAAGTATATGACAAGAAAATCAAACGTCCTTTGCCGTCGTTTGTAGGACACGTCTGATGTGTGCTTCAAATATCCCACAATCCAAGGCAGTAGTTTAATCATACATCCAGACAGTACTTGGGAATTTGCCTCCAGGTGCTCATCACCCGCTGACAAATATATCACATGAACAGAACCAATTATTGCAAAATGTCAGTGGAAAATGGAAACAATTGTAGGTATAGATATCACTGTTGATGTGTGTTAAGCGACTGGATCTGTAACCAGCGTCAGAGCTCAACAGAAGTCACGATTACCCGATAATCATCATGTGCCGTTTCTCCACCGTGGGGTTGTATTAAAGGGTTGAAGCACTTGATGTAAAACCTGTAATCAGGAGATGGCACTTTTATTTTTCCCAAGGGGAACCATGTTTGTCTGTTGGCCTTTACCGCCCTGTTCGACTTCATGAGATGATGATGGAAAGCTGAACGCACCAGTTGCTCTGTCCTCATTTGTATAGGACGAGGCTCAGTGAGGAATTCAGGTCGTCTGAAAGGACACGCCTTCAAGATTCAAGATTCAAGATTTTTTATTGTCAAATACACAACAATAGCATTAAGCAGTTGCTGGCAATGAAAAGCTTGAGTCACAGGCTCTCTTTTAACAATGCTCAAGTAATACAACCTAACAAATAAAATAGAAATAGTATAAAATAGAATAAAATAGAATATCAAAATATAAAAAAGAGAATAAGGAATATATATCTAAATATATTTAAAAAACAACTGAAGAGAAATAAAGCAACAAAAGTGCAGTTTGTGTAATGGTGCAAATTTGCAATGATGTCACAGTGCGGGTTAAGTGTAGTTATTGCAGTTAAGAGGAGTTTAAAAGTCTTATGGCCTGGGGGAAGAAACTGTCTCTGAGCCTGGTGGTGCGGGCCCGGATGCTGCGGTACCGTCGGCCAGACGGCAGCAGGCAAAAATGTTTTTTGCTGGGGTGAAAGGGGTCTTTGATAATCCGGCTGCTCTTCTTCCTGCACCGCTGGGTGTAGAGGTCCTCTAGGGATGGTAGCGCCGTCCTGGTGATGTGTTGGGCAGACTTCACCACCCTCTGTAGAGCTTTACGGCTCAGGGCGGTGCAGCTGCCATACCAGGAGGTGATGCAGCCAGTCAGGATGCTCTCTATGGTGCACCTGTAGAAGTTGCATGTGGTTTCATGGGGCCGCCTCCTTCAAAGTGTCTCGCTAGAATAAGCATACGATGAAAAGAGATGTTTTCCGATAGCATTTTGTCCCTTCCCAAAAACTGACACCTGGAATTTGAACATATTAAACAGGGCATTTGGAATAATATCTTCTAACCCTGTATTGAAGTGCTGATTGCTGTTATTGTTGTATAACCTATTGTTAGTGTTGTAACTGGAAACACTAGCGACAGCCCTTGAAACCGAAGTCTTGCATACGGCACACTTCGCTACTTTACTTGTTGGACTCTCAGGCGGGAAATATTGCAGAATAGCAGACATTTTAACGAGCTCTGGCAAACGCTACACTACTGGAAATCACTTCTTGTTTGCCACTCTAAAAACAGCACTCGACAGTGGCTGCTGGTTTGGAGCTGTGAGGAACAAGTGATTTCCGGGAAAAGAAAATTGCAATTTCATCTGGATGAAACTAATATACTCTAAAGTCCTGGAATCGGATTGGTACTTTGACCCGGCATTTTCCAATGCTGGTGTCGGCATTTGAACCTCTCTAAAGCTGAAATTTAAAACAGGAACAATCAATCATCTGGATTTTATTCTTTTTGCTTTAAGATAAGATTCACTATTGACTTAATGTCCACAACAAATTCAGAGGCTCATTCCAGTAGGCTCCCCTCCTGTTTCCCTTCCCACCACTGGGTTACAGACAGGGCAGATCCATGAAGCCGTCCTCCTTCTAACCATCAGTTGAATATGAACGACTCTCTGGAGACGCAGCGAGTTGACACAGCCCCTCCAGACGCCGCACCCCCACCATGTTCCTTCTGTCAGGCAGCCTTGTTATTGGCTTGAACGACACACCTAAAATTCAATAGCCTTCAGCTCAGTGTCAGTGAACTGACAGATCTCCTCCCGAACAGAAAAAAAACATCATCTTTTGAGTCTTATTATTTTAACAATGAGACGACTGGAGCTTCACTCGTACGCCAGCAGAATTCATCTCCCTTGAAAAAAGAAAAAGGGCCTGCTCGAGGTTTCATTATCCAGCTCCTCAATCAGCCAACAGAGACGTCTACAAAATATACCAGAGCGATAATTCTTGAGACTTCTGCTCAGACATGGGAAGTTACAGAGTTGAATAATTACATCAGCTACTATTAGAGTTATGGATTGGTTTTTATCAGTGCACTCACTCCGTGTAGCTTTACCGTGTCGATCAGCAGCTGCACATGCAAGTGCAGGAGGATTATAACAGAAGCAAAGCTCAGAATAATTTATGTCTTATTACTGGGAGAGTTTTTTAGTTTGCAGAAAATGAGCGATAGTGTTTTTTTATTAGACCTGGGTGATGTGAAAATAATCAATAGAAGAATAAGGAGTGTTCATAAAGCGCAAAAAGAGGATTCATTGATTGTTTGTAAGTATTTTGATAATTAATTAAATAAGTAATTTGAAAGGCTTTACCATGGGTGCTTTTAAAGTTTAAAGCAGGCATTCGTCACTGTACTTTTTATTTCTGCATTTTTATCATGCACATCTTCATTGTCTCCTACTGTACTGAGGCTTTAGTGATGTCCTTTAGTTTGAAATACGTTTGGATAAAAGCATCTGCCAAATGGAGAAATGTTAAAGAAATAAGAATATAATCACCAGATTAATAGATAATTAAAATAAATATTAGATGCATTCCTAAATTATTCAAACATTAATATACTTTTTATCAAGATATGGCAAATCTAGTCAACATTTATTAAATCTTATGAATTTTAACTGTGACCCACTGTTATTTATTATAATAGATGTATTATCTATAAAATATGTCATGATATAAGATATAAGACCATAGTATATAATGATGAATGGTGTTCTTGAGCATACATCGGTGTGATAAGAACATTATCATCATGTTGTAAATTACCATCTTTGATAAACATTTATTTGACGTGTGTTTTGGCTTTTTAGTTTGGCCCATGTCCCATCCACTAACATGGAGAAGACACGGTCTATGACCTATACTGCAGCCGGCCACTAGGTGTTGATCAAGATGCTTGGGCTTGACGTTTGGGGATCAGTGTTTAATGCAAATATGAAGGATTATTTCGATCAGTCTTTATTAGAGAAATAATAAACAGACATGTTTAGAATGTGTTATTGGCACCTACTTCTTTACCATAATATAAAACCTGTCTCAGTCTAATGTTGCTGTTATGATCCTGTTTCCTAAAACAGCTACCGGCCTTTACCCATGACGCTCAGCAAACGATACTAAGAAAGTACCCAGGACCTGCAATAATTACAGAGCAGATTTATTTTGTGGGAGGTCATTTTAGTGCAAGACTTATAAACTAATTTTAAATATACTGACTTCTGATGTTGATAAGTTTTGGACTGTGTAAGCAGATTGTGGCACCGCACTCACTGGGATTGAACTTGGTCCCAGACAAAAATTAATGTTGCACTATCTACTGTAGCAGGGCTGCCTTCCTCGGCATGAATCTAGTCCTGACAAATTAAGTGCTGTGTGTGCCATGGCCAACAGTGACCGCTGAGATCTCAAAGTTAATCTGAATAATTAACAGGAGCTTTTTGTGCAATAAAAGTCTGACCGGCCTTATTTAAAAACTGAATACTTTCTGAGCTTGATTAGTAATCCATAGATTTTGGCCTGTTTTTCCTAAATAAGGGAAAAAGTTTATTATCAGAGTCATGTTGAAATATTTTTTCAGCTCAGTCCTTTAGTCTGTCCTTTGAAAAACAATCTAATGGATTCTTAACTGTTTTCTAAAGTTATTAATGAGCACATCACCCCTAAAGATCCAAACCACCATAGTTAGAGATTCATGATTCTCACTGGAGGGCGACATTATTGATTGTTATTATCGATTGGGCACATTTAAAAAAAAGATTATTTTAAATAATAACGGCCCCAGGAAACTCCCCTGAGGACCCCCATAAATCACAAATTGAAAACCTCCGTCCCTAACATCTGCTTTTTGAAATTCTCAGTATTAAAGCTGTATTTAAAACTGCTAGAACTGTATTTTCCCTGTTAAATAATCATAATATGCTGCTCTGTCCTTCAGCTCTCCTTGTCAGAACGGAGGCACATGTACAGACACCAGAGGTTCAGCATCCTCCTCTTCCTGCTCATGTCCCCCTGGATTTTCCGGAGACTTCTGCGAGATCAGCGTTGACAGCTGCCAGCCTAACCCCTGCGTCAATGGTGGCAACTGTACAAATCACGGCCTGGCCTTCACCTGTCTCTGTCCACACAGCTTCACTGGTTTTACTTGTAACGACACCAGCAGCCTGTCGCCCTGCGCCGGCCGGCCCTGTGCCAACGGCAGCACATGTGTTGGTCAGCCTGATGGAACCTTCAGGTGTGTTTGCCAGAAATGGTTTACAGGTCCCACATGCTCCCTGCAGCACAGACCGAAGGCCAAGCCTAAACCTGCCAGTTCCAGGCTTGCGGAACACAAGGTGTTTGCACTGACCCCGCAGCATTACTCCCTTCCTGCTCACGCCTTCCATAGGCTCCTCAGACCGCCTGAGCGAGACCTGCTGAAGATCACCCTGAAGGAGACCGTCCACTCCCCCGGTGTTCTTGTCACCCAGGGTCAGCTCATCTGCTTCGGCATACTGGCCCTGCTCACCTGCCTGGTCATACTGGGCACCACAGGCATCGTGTTTTTCGGCCGCTGCGAGACGTGGCTGGCTAACGCCAAGTACAACCAGCTTGTTCGGCAGCAAAGGGAACACCTGCTGAGGGAGAACGGCTGTAGCCAGGAAGAGCCGGAGCACTCAGTGAACATCATCCTGCCGGAGAAGATTAGACTCACCAGCTTTGGGAGACACTACACATCCATTTGATTAGATCATCTCTTCCTCTTTCCAACTTCCTGACTGCTGCCCTGTCTTGTTTGTAAAGTTAGAGATTCTGGACGACATTGGAATATTACTGAACGTACAGTCGACCTGACTCGAGTGGACAAACATAACACTGGATTATAAATGTGCTTTTAATCTAAAAAGATATACATTTTACACAGGTATAAAATTATAAACCATGTTCTAACAAATATCACCTTGACGGTTGGTTTAAAACAAAAAATGTCACAGTGTTGTATTTCTTAGAAAAACAAAAATCTAACAAAAAAGTGATGGTTTTACTGCTCTTTTTACTGGTGGATCTGGAAACAATAATGGTATTGGAAGAATAATAGTGAGTATTCAGACAGTATTTAAACTGGATGACTCTTCTTTCAGTATTTGTAATCAAACTAAGTAATGATACCACTTATTTTTCATTTGTTACCAAATGAAATGTCAGATTTTATTACCATTACTGGAGCGGCACTGATTAATCAGAGTCGACCTCAAGAAAGTTAACTGGCAACTATTTTGATTATCTATTAATGATCTCTTTTTTTTTCGTGTAAAAATGTCAAACATTTGCTGCTATGATGATAAACTGAATGTCTTTTGGTTTTGGACTGGAAAGTACAGCACGATGGGCTGCAGGATATTTTACTGAGCTTATTATGTGTTTCTGAGATAAAATCCCAAATCAAGAAAACCATAATTAATTTCAATAATAGGTTCCTGCAGCCCTAACAAGTCTCCATACCACATACTGTGAATTTTCCATTTCATTAATACGCTACATTCCACTAAAAGCAACTGGACTTTTAAATGCTGCAAGTAATGTGACAGTTTAACTGTATTTATGTAACTGGAAAAATGACATTTCCCCATACACCATTGAATTTGCTATGAAGATGTAGGAATGAGCTATATGGCCAAAAATGATATAAAGATAGAAATTTGATAAAGATAATTTTCACGATTATATATTTTAAGTTTAAAGAAAGATTTTTTTCGCTGATTAAAGGTTTTGGCTTTAAACTTTTCTTTATGAGCAGAGAACGACAAACACTATAAAAGATGTTACAAATCTGAGGTAAATCAATTATGTGTTACACTTCCTCATTGTGCTGACGCAAAGCAATACATCCATACATATATTGGCCTTTTGTTATATTGCTACTGATGAAAATGATATTGCAAGAATTTTTGATATTGTTTTATTAGTTATTTCACAGCTCCAGGAGAAATGCCACCTCCCGTCTTTATTTGAATCTGTTAATCTTCGCACCTCCATCTCTTCATCAGCTCTAGTTTCACAGATAACCCACAATGCATCTGTGAAGAAAAACAAGTCTGTTACCCAGCAAATATATCGTTAAACAAGTGCCACACGTTTCAAACTGTAAAATATTCAGAGCTGTTATATGAGGATTTGTGATGCATACGTTCAGCCTGGAAGCAGATGCTGTTAATAATGTGGTGGTCTTTGTTTGTCTTGTGCTGTTGACATCACAGATACATTCCAGGTTGTGTTTTTTTTGTTATGCTCATCAACCTGTAGACCGTATATAAAAACGTCAAAAACTAATGATTACATGTACAGGTGGCATTTGTACACAAGACGGAGACTGTGCAGAACCTTTCAGTATTTTGTTCTCAGTCTACGATTCTTGTTGTGCCAGGTAACTCATTAACTTCACACAAAAGTCATGATCAGGTACTTGGCACTGCTAACACACCTGAGGTTTTCACAGCGGGACATCCACTACACGCTGATACCGACCTGCTCTGGAATCAGTGGAACATCTGCTCGTGTCATGCTTCAGACAAATTCCTACTAGAGCAAACTCACTGATTATGATCCGAATTAAATCATTTCACATCTACTGCCCTCAAGCGTAAGATACAGATTCAGACCACAGTCTCTGTCTCCACCTTGTGGTCGAGTTATCTACTGACAGAACTGCAGCACTCAAACATCTCTATGGACAAAGACAGCTGATTTTTATAGTGATGTCAGGTCAGGTCGTTGGAAGTTTGCCTTTCTGAGACAATGAAATTGGGAAGGATATAATAGAGCCCGACCGATATGGATTTGTCGGGATGATGCTGATGTTAGGGAGTAACTACAGATGCAAATGTTTGGAAAAACAATTCCTAGGATGTCGTTTTTAAACCCTTCTGACGAAAGACCTGTAATTGAGGCTTGATATTTTAAAGCTTAATTTTTAACTTAACTGAAATAAGTATTGATTAAAAGGGAAAACCAATACAGACAAATATGTAGAACTTAAATTAATAAAATAAGAATTTTGTGACATGAATGCAAATCTTTTCTGCATTGTTTATACTGTGGAATAAAGGCTTTCATAACTGTTCATATCAGCAAAAAATAAACTCAGTTACCTATATTTCCATGTAAAGCTCATATTGGCTGTTTTTATCAGCCAACTGATAAATCAGTCAGGCTCCAGAATATAAAACGCTAACCTAACGACCCAAGAGAAAATAAATCTACAGAAAAACTGATGTACAAGCATTAGATTCTTCTTCTGGACAAAATTATTTTTCACTATCTGTACACAAACATCACACACATACTGAAATACAAGCATTTACTGAGTGGGATACGATAAATGTGGAATGTAAACAAGCACTGAAGCTCAACCTGGTTTATACCTTGTTTTCTGACACATTTACTCTATTTTCTGAAAACATTTCTCTTCCCATTCATTTCTATGAGGAACAGGCGGAGACATACTTCCTTGGGGCCACAGATCAAAATGTCCTATTTTATTTAAACACAGACCAAAGATTGGGAGAGGAACTGAGGTCTCACTCAGGGGACACGTTAAAGAAAATGATCACACATTTAGACAGAAAACTCATATATGCTCTTTACAGTTTGAGTTCACTCTTATCCATCTACTGTATGTCTTGAACATGCATATATAAACCTGACATTACGCCCTCTTCAGGCCTAAGTGAGGGGAGCACTGTGATGTGATGGCACCTTTAACTTAACTTATCCTGACAAGTGCAACAAAACCAAGAGAATGCTGAGGAGGATGTCAATCAAGTTCGGTCCTTATACACCCACACTGTCCTGAGAAGAAACTCCATGAGGCAACGTCAGTGAGAGCATCTGTGTGTGTGGATAACGGGAACACACAGGCTTTTAAACATGGATACTTGTGGCTTCTGTTGTAGGATATACGTACCACACTATAGCACTGATGTAAGCACATGATGCATTTACTATTTTGTTTTTGTGCAAATAACCTTTTGAATGGATTAACATAACTTAATCTGAGACCTTTACATTTAAACACAGTTTGCCATTTACTGCATTTCCACCAATAAATTCAAAGAGGAAGAAAGTGAGTCAGCTGTTCTGCTTTCATGTCACTCTCCAAATGGGCCAATAGAGAGCAGTGCTGCAGTACGTTGCATTACGATATAATTCAGACTCAATTTAAAAAGCCTCTTTACAATGCATGTAGTAGCTTACTGTGGCCACACGGTGTCATCCATCTAGAAGAGGACGGAGGAAATGCTGTGGTGTGATTATGTCATTGCTGTGGAAACACTGGATTTTGGGGGTAATTGTGATTAAGTAAGTGTTATCACACACAATTCAAGCAACACTGTGGTTTCTAGATTCTGGATTCAAAATTCCAAATTATTATTTTCTACCAATATGATCTGTTAAACAATTATAACGCATAAGAGTAACAGTTGAATTGAATTGATGCGATCACAAATTTCCCCATTTTCAATCTTGCTTCTTTTCCGTCCAATGATAAAACTGTTACAGGAGATGAGGAGGATTCCCGCGTTTGATTGTCTGTTTTTTGCCACACTACATAAAACCGTTTCTCCTGCTGCGTTACTGACCTTCAAAAGCAGCCTTAAAAGTCTCCGGTGGTCGAGGAGCTCTGCACGGCGGGGATCAGTTACCTGGGTAAAGGAGTTAAAATGTTAGACTTCATATTATTCACTCAATCAGCATGGGTTGTGCATGTATCAGTCTACCGTAGAGGCTGTAACTGGGTATTAAAAGCTTCCGACCAGGGTGAAATCAGTACTTCAAGTAAAGGGTGGTTATGTCAGGTAAACACACACATACAGCTGTCTCTATTACAGGACAAAATGTCCATGGTTTTAAAAATGTCTCTGTATGTCTGTTAACACCAGTAAAAGATGATTGTTTACACAGTTTTTAAAAGTTAACATGCAAAACTCAATGTGCTTTCACTAAAAGACTGTATTTTAGTGCTGAGGCCCCCGGGTTCCCACCACCGGTTAGATGTTCATTCGTGGAGTTATGGGCCCGAGACGGGAAGGGGCCCTCAAAGCTGACTAGAGAAGCTACAAATAAAAACACCTCAGCAGAACAAGATAAATCTCCCCAGCCGGAGACCCTTTAACCCTTAGTTCCTTTGTGCCTTGCACTGACAGATGAGACCTTATATCCATGGAAAATCCCACATGGAAAGACTCCAGATCCAGACGGTTCCAGTAGGGGTTTGTTTTCACGGGTGCACACCCTGGTGCACACTGGACAAACTGGAGGTTACACAACACTTCACTGAGGCAGGTACCACTCTGTCAACCTGTCAGCTCCGCACACACCAAACACTAGATGTGTTCCAGATGAGCTGTAAAGTAAAGTCACTGTAAAACCCAGAACAGCTCTGAGGACACTGGTCTTCAACACTCTTCTACTGGTTCCCCCGTCTGTTTGGCTTGTGACCAATCGCATTCGGCAGATCTGTTGTTTATGATCAGGTCGATCGAAGTGAATCTTTTTCCTTTTTCCTGTTTATATGAATAAAGTTAGAACCTGGTCTGAGTTTTACAGAGATAAACTATTTATTTATTTGGAAGAAAATATCTCAAAATTGATATACATTTGTGTAGCATCATCACTTTCTGCTTTAATTTCTTAAATAGATTTACTTGGGGCTTCAACTAACTATCAAATGATGATAATGAAAATATTGACAAACAAGCTGAGGTGATCTTACCCGAACAACAGTAAATTATCAAAATACAGTGCGTCAAATGTATGAGTATACCACAAAGAGAATAATCACATTTGAGAAGATAATGTGGTTGTTTGGTGAAGGCTGAATGGTTAATTGATATTTAAAAGACCTTTTATAGACTGACAAAGTGATTAATGACTGTACAACAACATTATTCTACAGCATGTTTCCTGAAGGAGCACCGAGTGTGAATCATGAACCTGCTGCCGAAGATGACATTTCCTGACATCATGAACTGGAAGGATGTGGGACCTCCCCTCCCTGTGATTCATACCCAGCGTTTTCCTGGTAAAAACCTAAAATAATACACTTTAGCGACAGCTAAAATCCTCTTGTGTTTTTCTCTACATTTATAACCCATTTGTGGATGTGCCTTCCTTGCTGGGGTAAACTGCTCCAGTCTCCAGAGTCGACCATGAATAATGTCACATGTGGAGGCGGGGGTGCACAGGGAACCAAAACCTCTGAAGAGATGATGGTCCACACACAGGTTAGGTCAGTGTTTGTGTTAGGTATCTGGTTTCTGTTGGGTCTCCACTGTGCCTTGACTCCTATATCCACAGTGTGACTCATGGTATCGATTGTAGGAAACCTCAGATATAATGAAGCCTCATGGGACCGATCAGTCAGCGTTAAATCACTGCAGAGAGTTGAGCGTTATTTCAGTATGTGCATTAGTTTCCACGGGAGTTCTGAACAAAGTTAAATGCCTCCACTCGTAACACTTGGAGAGCTAAGCCGTGAAAACATTTGTGTGTTTAGACCCTTATAGGTGGATATATCACTCAGCATAATAGGATCAAGTGTGATTATCCTCGCTTAATTGTAGGAGGTCAAAAGCTTAGGAAGGGGCTGTGGAGAACAAAGCGCGGCTTCTTCGCTGCAGCATTAACCGAAGACCTATAATCACCATCTATACAGTTTAAAAAGAGGCTGACCACTAATTAGATACGACACACTTCAGCCTGATTGAAGAGACCAGGACGGATTTTTGCTTTCAGAAAAAACTGAGTGAATGAAAAAGACTCGGAAAGAAATTGAGCAGATTAAAGAGGGTCACACGAAGAGAAAATACTGTTTGAAAAAAGATTTCTCTTGCTCTTTCTTCACTTTGAAAAAATATTTTCATTTAGCCACAAATCAGCATTACAATATTGCTATAATTTTGATATGCTTTAAGGGTCAGTGGGGATTTTCTCATTTTAAAGTTATTTCATTTTTTCTGCTTAATGCACAAATTTCAGAGGCTGCATCTGAGAAGGGAGATTTTCTTTCTGGAGGAATCCAGAGGAGGTCGGTTAGTCCTTTACTGGTCAGGAAATTACACATTCATCCTGTTTGTCTGCTCCATGTATGAGACTGTGAAATCTATACACTGCTTTGCTGTTGTTACAGCAATAAAAATGACACAACAGCCCACTTGCACGCAAACAATAAAAAGAAATGTAACTTACACATTGGGAATATTTTATATAAAATAAAAAAAAGCTGGAGTAGTTCAAAGCATTTTATTGTATGAAAAATATATCCATAAAACGTTACAATATTTACAAAACAGTTGAGAGCAGCAGCCTCACTGTGATCTGCAGTATGACAAACATCAGTATCGGTTCTCTGGACTCAGCCCGTTTAAAAACCGAACTTCACAACAGTACTGAGGAGCACAGTGATGCACAAGACTCACCATCCTTCTGACGGATTCAATGAAGGCGCATTTAGCACGGAGAAGAAATAAAAACAGAACTTTTGACACACAAATACTTTTTTTGTTCATAGACAAACAATTTGTCTAAACAAACCTTTTTTTCTGAATGGATCCTAACAGGATGCATATGTCCAATAGAAAATGCAGAAGCCTACCTTAGCACATCCGACAATGTTGAACAAATTACTTTGATCCAATCATATAAAAAATAAATACACGTAATAAACCATTAATGAGGGACACAATCTATCTATCTGGAGTTATAATACTGACAAATCTGCAGCAGTGTTTCTTGCTGTTTTCGCCACAGCATCTGTGGAAAGATGGAAATGAGTCTACACATGGATAACTAGATTATTGGATTTCACCAGCCTCCCTCTGTATTGATCCAGCCAGTCTCGGAGCTCTGAGATCCGGTAGCCCTCGGGTCCTCTGCCGCCCTGGTAAACTATCTTTCCCTCCTGTAGAATATAAAGTCTATCGAAATAAGCTCCGTACGCGGCGTTGGAAGAGTTCTCCATACTGTCGACGACCAGCAGGCAGCCGGGCACCTCCAGGCGCATCAGCTGCGCCGCGTTCAGCCGGTCCTCCAGACACCGGTGCTTGGGGATCTGGTAGGGCGCGTCTGTGCTCATCCAGCCGTCGGAGGGGTGCGCTTCCTCAATGTACACAACCACAGAGTCTGCGATGTCTGCGTTCTGCTGCACAACTCCCTGGAAAGCCTTGAGCCGCGCCATGAACGGTGGTCAGGTGCAGCTGCCAAAGTTGAGGATGAGCGGTCTCTTGTCCTTCACGTAGTCGAGGATCCGGCTGCGCCGCTGGTCCTGCAGCTGAACTACTTCGGTGTTGGGCGCTCCGTGTCCGAGGTGCGCCGCCTTCAGAAAGTCCAGCTTGTGGCCGTGCCACACCGCTTTGAGGGACTCCAGGCTGAACAGGCGATTGGAGTCGGATATGCAGAGAGGAGGATCGATGGCATCGCCCTCCTGCTCCCTCATCCTGAATAAGACCCTCTTCCTAATGCAGATAAAGTCAAGCAGCCAGAACATGACCGCTGCCACCAGGAACCGGGGCAGCAGCACCAGGCACACTATGGCATTTTTAATAGCTTTGATAGTATTCATTATCAGCACAGTGACAACCCGAGTGGTCTTGCGCTGCGCACGATCTCGTGGGTTTAAGTTGGGATACTTGCAACTTCCCCTCTTTTTATAGCACCGGCAGATTTGAATGAATCACACCCCGCCTCCAAACTGGGGCCGAGGCCTCACATGGTGGGGATTACCTTCTGTCAACTCCACAGCTTTGAGTCCCAGCCAAAAGCCCAGGGTGCGCCACAGCAGTGCGTCGTTTGGACAGCGACGGGTAGGAGTTTTTTATAAACAAGCGCCCTGTTAAATTGTGTACTTTTAAAACAAGTTTTTCGTGCTGGAGTGTGATCAGGGAAAACAAAAGTTGTCTATCATTGTGCTTCATGTGTGTGAGAGGAGTATAAAGTTGGTGCTGGTGCAACAACAATGATCACAGCGCATCTGAGCAGATGCTGCCAGGCTACACTTGTAATCTACTCCAATTAAAGAACTGCCCTGTGTCATTGTCCTCAACTCATCCAGTCACCAACACACGTGGACTGTTTGTCCTGATGCCACTTCACATTAGTCAATAGCAAGGTGCCAGATAAAACACACATTTTATTACATCTACACAAGGCTAAACGTGTGTTCAAATCCCTGTGATGATTTACATTTAACACATTTATAATTAATACTACATCACAGTGTGGTCTGTTCAGGAACGCCACATTTAATTAAACTTAAAAAGGAATTATTTCAGGTTTTAGGAGGAAATCTGTGACAAGGATAAATTCTGATGACGTCAAAAATTTTCTTTCTTAGAATCGGGAGTTCAGATTACAAATTAATCTCAGCCTTTTCCCCATGTGACCGTAAATCCTCTTCCTCAGGTGCTCTGATGTAAGTAACCTTATAAAAAAATCCCCCAAAACACGCACACACAGACACACTAAGCTTCATGTTGGGGTAAGGGAATACCGGTCCTCTACAGCGGCTCATGTAGCACTGAAGCACCTCAGGATATGAATCTGTACGAAAAATGTTTTGGGAAAAAAAGAAATACAAAATCTCCTGGGTTCCGCCGTAATATCTATCAGACTGTGTGTTGATGTGGCTTCTGCTACAGCGCAACATAGTACATGTACATGTGTACTTCAGCAGTACAGCAGGTACGCAGGGAAGGTATAGTGTGCACTGGCTGAATCGTTAGACACCCCATAAAATCGTGTGACACCTCATACATTCAATGCTAACTTCCGGATCAGCTCACTCAAACTGTAAGGCGAAGTATGTTGATGTAGTACATGTGTGTAGATTACATGTACATGTGTGCGTTTGTTCCAGTAAAATCATGTGTAGCATACTTTACAACACGCTGGCAATTCATGGGAACGCCACATGTGTGAGAAACGAACCGCGGCCAGCGTGACATGTACGTCATGTGTGCAACATCTGTGTCTCCTTTGTGAGTCTATGATGGTAGCATGTGTCAGATCTTAGGTCAGATCTTGGAAACCCTACAAAAGTGCTGACTGTCACTGAGGTGTTGAACATTACTTGGTGGAAACGTACTTCACCCAAAACAGCAATTTTTGAAAATCAATTCAAGGTTATATTGTTGCCTAGTATCGTGATTGGAACAGAGTTTAAAATTCAGATATTGACAATGTTCCTTATACATTTGTTCTGCTATTATTGAAAGTGAATCCGGCACTAAATACATTACCGGGCGATGTTTTAAGTCTTGGTATAAATATTGAGTCTGTTTGTCTGAGAGTCTTCTTTTTATTGCTGATCGTAATTTTCTATTTGACTTCTCTTTTGATTATTGTTCCTCGTAACTGTGAAATCAACTCTTGTATCTTGAACCATCTCTCCTCAGTTAAACCTTCTGCCGACTTTTATGACAAAACAGAGATCTTGATTCTGAAGTACAATCTTTTAATGAGCGCTGCCTTTCAGTCCTGGATAAAGTGGCTCCTTCAAAGACAAGATTGGCCTCCGATAAATTTATCTCCTTGGATGAAAGATGGCATTTGATCTCATGAATGAACCCTCCATAAAATGTAGCCTTTGAGGAAATCCCCCCATCTACAAGATCATTATCAGTATTTAAATGAGAGCGACATATTTCTCTAATCTTAGAATTATCCCAAAATCCAGTTGGATACCATCAGCAACATCGTCTCTTCAGCTTTTTCAGGTCATGATAACAACAAAATTCTCTTCTTCATTGGTGAAATAAATTACACACAGGCAAACACCATTGCACCATTTTTCACCATGCAGACTGTTTAAATCTTCTTCTTGTGTCTTTGACATGTTTAAAACTGTTATTGATTCAGTTGGCCCCTGTTCTCTATAATCAATGGCTGGTCGACGTCTGATCATGTAACAGCTAAAAAAAAAGAGCCAAGTTCAATCCCAATAACAACAAATAATTTTTAAACAGCCTTCTTCTTGTGTGACTTAAGACATTGTATTGGGGCGAGTAGATAATTAATGGCAGGAAAGAAATGATGCATCAACATGGTATATCCAAGTCTGCTATACAGTAAACGCTATAACATTACTCAGCATTTAAGGCCGACAATGCCGACCACATTAGTAACTCATCCATTTGGATCACGTCCAACACCAATGCAACACCGCGTCAATCTAATGATATCAGTGAAGCTGCTTTCAGACATGCAATGAACTCAGGAGACCCTGAGCAGTTTCTCCGGAGGGGGTGTATGTGTGAACCCAAATGACTGAGCGAGAGACTCTGGAGTTTGTGCAGACTTTCTCCGCCTGGCCCCCTAGTATGAAGTCTGCAGATTCCGATGTGAGCACACAGCGGGGGAGCTCCCTGCAGAATCACCTTGAGCGAGGGGGCGGTTGGTGATTTTTCTAACACGCATCGGGACGAGAAAGTTGAGCGATAAATGTAGAAGACACGGACAAAGATGTCAGGGGAGTTTGTGGTGATGAGAGCTGGCGCCGATGTGGTGTTAAAAAAACAAAACAAAAACATGATCTCCACAGTGGAATTGATATGTTACCTGACTCTGCCTGCTGAATCAACCCTCACCTGAATCTTCTGGGGGATTGGTTGCTGTTGTGAACGCTTCTGAGCAGAGAATCTCCCGTTGTGTGTGTAGAGTAAGTCCAGACGCAAATCTCCTCTGTAGGACATGTCTGGAAACGGCTATTCAGTCAGTAAGGCAAGCAAGATCCACTATCACTGTGGATGTTGATAATAACATACCCCCTCTTTTTAAGTGTAACGTTAAACTGCCTTGTTGTAGCATAACCCTTTTATCAAGATCTCGTTGCTGCTGAATGAAGCCAAGCGAAACTGCAGTCAGGAAGACGTTCTTCTCCTCCCATGTTTTTAACATTCTCTCTCTTCTGAGCAGTCAGAGTTTAAAAAGTTCTCTTCCACCGACTGTCAGCTGTTAGTTCAGTGCTGCGATCAATGAGTTAGTCACCTCCTCCCTTACACCACCTCAGCTCTGGATACCGGGTTATCTCTCTTCAAACCGTCCAATCAGAAGCTCTTCACGAGACACCCCAAATTCGTGCTCCATTCCTCATCACCATCATAGGGGAGGTTCCTGAGGGGCTTAGTTCATAGGACTGCTTCTCTGGTGTTCTACTTCCTGCTGGGCTCCAAGAGTCAAAGTCTATTACTCTCAATACATTTTAGTCTGAGCGTTCTAAACAATTCTGCGGAGAGATCAGACATGTTTAGGGTTAAAAGGACTTTTGAGGATCTTCATTGTCACGGTTGCGATAATAGTAAACATTTGTCATCATGGTGAACAGAAACAGATGTTTATGTTTGTCAGAAGCAAAAAACAAATGCTCTCTGATTGTTGAAGCCAAAAGCCTTTCTATCATAACAACGCTTCTGTCATTTGTTGCTTGGGGGCGAGTCATAATTACTACAGGCCTGATGGAAGTGACTAACGCTCTCGTTTGTCTGGGGAGTAAAACCTCAATTCATCAGCTGTATTAAATGTACTGTCTAAACTAACTTTATAGTTTATAAACTATACTTTCCCCGACAGACCGGCAAGAATGAAATTACTACACAATTGGCCCGGTGAGGTATTTGCTTAAAGAGTATTTATAAATTGAGTAGAGGATAATTGAAAAAATGTAAACGTTGCCAAATATCTGCCCATACTGAGAAAACTACAAGGTGTAACTGATACTGACACACTGTACATTCAGTCATAATTACCACAGGGCTGATAGAAGTGACTAATGCTCTTTTTTTTTAAATAACTTACTGAGCTTCTGGCCTCCTGAGATTGGTGATCAAATCATTTTTTTATTGTTGTGTGAGCTGTCTGAAAAGACAGACTATAGTACCTAAATTACGGATTACTGTCATAATCATTTTGTCGCCCAAGGACTTAAAAGTCAAAAGATTAAGTCTTGCCACATCTCTCTCAAAGTGAACTCATATTGCATCGCCACAGTCATTAAGTTCCGACTTTTGTCAGATCCGTTACGCACGATGTATTAATTGTATTTATCATGGCTCTGTTCCATGTTAAATTCTTTACACGGTTTCCTGAGGCCGGTTGTGTGGACGTGCAAGAGCACAGGCAGATATTTTCATGCATCTCTGATTATAATTACAAAGTCAACACTTTTGACTGTCTCATTCTTCAGATTGAGTGTGAAGGTTTATAGTCTCAAGATAATTGGGAAAACAAAACATATTAAAGCTTTTTCAAGGGTAATTTAAGACCATCTAAGCTGAGTTTGATTTATAAAGCTCAAATCACAAACTTGCTTCAGGGGGATTTAGAATCTGAACTGGATACAGCATGGAATCAAATCAGAGCAGGACAAAATAAACATTAAAAAGTGGGGAGAAAATTTAAGAATCCTCAGGAAGAGAAAAGTGAGAACATCGATCTAAAGAGAAAGAATCAAACTGAATCACGTCCGCAAATTGAAATGATAATACGGTAATCAAAAAAATAGTACAATTCCAAAGCTGAAAATTATAGTCTTTACTTCAATTCCTCCTGATGCTACACATTAGATAATGATGTTGCTGCATGTAGCGCACACACAGTACATCGTCATCACACACATGTGCACACACAGACTGATGATGTTAATAAATCTGTGGTGGTGGTCTAGTGTATTGCACAGTGTCTGAACAGCGTCTGTGTCTGTGCTCTGCAGGGATACTACATCTGGCCACACATTACTGGCTAAATGCCATTCACTGGTCTGCCGAGCTTATTCAACAAAAGCATTCCAGGTTTAGTGTGCATACACTGTAGTTTATTGGTTAAGCCCTAATCTCCTGTTACAGTAAATCCTTGTCATGTTTGACTGCAGGGTGGCCGCAAGACATGTAGGGGAGATGTCACTCGTCTGCAGCCCACAATGCAATGAGTCAGAGAGCAGACGAAGGGGGGAGTCGCACAGTAAATTGATATCTCAGGCAAAGGTTTGTCTCGGTTGTCTTCGGCCTGCAGATGAGGTTACGAATAGATTACCCATAGCGCCACAGTATTACAATACTGTCAAACAAGCATGTACGTTTGAGTTAACAATAGTCAAACAATTTTACGAAGATTGAAGTTGTACGTTTAGACTCTATTTTAAGATTAATAAAAGTTATTTTTATAGTTCTCATAATGCTCTTTGTTTTTTGATTAGAACGTTACATTAATTATATGGAAGTGCATTTTCATCCACTGGTTATTAAACACATGAACATTAAACATTTTTATTAAAATGAGGCAAAAAATGTGTCTTCATTCTTGGCCAAGGTAGAAAAGTTTGTGTATTGACTGAATACATTGACATCCACTGAAGCTATTAACAAAAATTATGATAAATAAAAACTCATCACTTCTTTCAGCGTTTTCCTAGTGCTCTTTTAATCATGTACCTTTCGTCGGCCCTCCTCTTCCTCGGTGGTCTGATTTTAATCTGCTGGATAATTATCATCAGCAGATGTTTATCCTGATGAACCGACTCCTAATGTGCTCATAAAGGTACCGGACATTTGCATATTCTTTTACCAATTTCTCTGAAAAAATCAGATTAAAATTTAAAACTGCTATCAATAAATTGATTAAAATGAAACTTGTCAGGATTCCTTTTTGTAGCATTAGTCTCATCAGTAATTATAACTGAAAGTATTAGTCAGTTAATCAACTAGTCAACGGAGAGACAGAAACTCTGGAAACAGCAAATTGGCAAATCTATGAAGTCGTTCATCAAACTAAAATGTCAAACCTTCCCGTGATTTAGCGTCTAATCTAATCATCCAATTAAGCATCAAACGTGAGAAATTGCACACAACTGTTATTACTCATAGCAATTACGAGATGTCAGCTCAGGCGAAAACAAAGACACAAGTTATGGGAATTTTTCCTTATCTGCTTATGTTTATTAAACCATTTCGGTAATGTTAATATTATGTTTACCTAACAACCAAATACGGTTCCTCACTGGCTTTACACAACATTAAATGAGGCAAGAACGACCGCTAACGGTTACGACAAGCTGAACCAATCTAACTAGCTCTTAAACTGAACATTAAGAATGTGAAATTTACCTGGTGAGGTATTTGCTTAAAGAGTATTTATAAATTGAGTAAAGGATTTTGGAATCTGTAAACGTTGCCAAATATCTGCCTATACTGAGAGAACTACAAGGTGTAACTGATACTGACACACTATACATTCAGTCATAATTACTACAGGGCTGATGAAAGTGACTAACACTCTTGTTTGTCTGGGAAGGAAAACCTCAATCTGTCAGTTGCATTAAATTTACTGTATAAACTAACTTTATAGATAAACATATCTATATCTATAAAGATATGTTAAAGGTAACTCACTGAGCTGTTGGCCTCCTGAGATCGGTGATTAAATACATTTTTGTATTGTTGTGTGAGCTGTCTGAAAAGACAGACTATAGTACCTAAATTACGGATTACTGTCATAATCATTTTGTCGCCCAAGGACTTAAAAATCAAAAGATTCAGTCTCGCACATCTCTGTCAAAGTAAAATCAAATTTCTTGCGTCGCCACAGTCATTAAATCTCAGATTTTATCAGATCCGTCACGCACTATGTATTTATTGTATTTATCATGGCTACTGCTTGGTAATAGTGAGTCTGCTTCCTTATGACCATTAGTGCATGTGATGACAGGCTGTTTCTTTATGAGGGCAGCTCATTTCGATTTGGAGGCAGAGAGATGAACGTTGTGGCTATAATGAGTTCAACAGCTGACTCATCATTCCTTGCTCTGCCATTTTCCTTTTTCGGGAGACATTTTAACATGTGCGTTATCTTTCTTCTTTTTTGTGTGTATGTGTGTGTGTGTCCTGCAGTTCTTTCACTTTGAGGCAGTTTCTCCATCCTCCAATCTGTACCCCTCCTTTTTCCTTTTTCTTTTTGTCCCCGCCGCACAGAAACAGTATTAACACTCTATTATCTAAACCCTCTTTACTTTCTCACAGCAAGAAAACAGAAGTGCTTTGATGGGAAAAAGGCTCACCTGCTGTGCCTAAATTTGCTTCGAGGAATTACTCTTTTGTTGTTGCGGCTGAAACACCAGTGTTGCATTCTAACCTGCTTACTTCTTACCTCCTATAAACGTTGCTGGATTCTTGGCAGCAGCGCCAGGTTCATCTGAGGACAATGCAGAACTGGGAAAACAGCCCTTTTTCTGCTGCTTACTTATTGAGATGGCGGGGTTCCAGAGACCACAACTGATGGAATATCATAAACACTAACCCAGAAAACAGATTTATGATAAGTTTCAATGCTGGCTCCTTCTCTTTCAAGTCACTGATATCTCACTCCTTGCCGCCGAATAGAATAGAGGATAAAAATCTACCTCTTCCCCATCCTCCGCTTCACCTTCCACGACCCCATCTAAATCAAAGAGCACTAGTGTTCATGCTCAACTTGAATGAACTGCTGTTGCCTGCCCTGTGGGCTGTTTGTATCTCAGCAACTGGCGGGCCAATAAGGGGTGGACTAACATGTTATAACAATCCGTTTCATCTTGCCAGTCACATCACTCAAGGAACTATTCCAAGTTACGACTTTTCTTTTCCCCAACAGACCAGCAAGAACGGCCGCTAACGGTTACGACAGGCTGAACCAAACTAACTAGCTGTTCAACTGAACAAATTCCGAATACTACACAGTTGACCTGCGGAGGTATCTGCTTAAAAGAGAATTTTATAAATTGCGTAAAGGATTTTGGAATCTGTAAATGTTGCCAAATATCTGCCTATACTGAGAGAACTACAAGGTGTAACTGATACTGACACACTATACATTCAGTCAGTGTGTGGGCATTGGGATGTCTGTACTGTAGCTGTAGGGTTCATGATAGGGTTACAAAAATAAACATTGGAGGAGTTAAGATCTGTCTGTCAGCAACATAACACCAGTCTGAGCCAAAACTTAGCAAACACTGACACCTGATCCGTTGTAGGTAAATGCATCTCATCTCGTAAACAATTTGAACGCAACAACAACAACTTGTTTAGTAAATGGCCACAAAGGATGCTGCGAATACGTCGAAAGAATTCCTCTGACAAAAACTGTACTTCACAAAAACCCAAGATGTGGGGTGTTTACAGACACTGAGAGTCACAAGTGGGCACTAATAGAAGCAAATTAGCTCTAAGTGGTGTGAAGAGAGGCTAAAAGATCCTGTGATTTGAAACGGTTTCGTAACTTTGTTCTCCTCTCGGATCTTCATGAATTTATTCCATAAACATACAGAGGCAAAGGAAAGAAGGCAACTCTGGAGGGAAATAACAGACCGAAATTGAGTTAGTTCTGAGATCAGTCTGTCTGAGCTGAGCACAAACACACACACAGTTGGTGCACACATGGCTAGCTAGCTGCGGCTAATGTCTGCACAGCCGGCATGCTGGCTGATTGGTGAGGGGGGGAATAAACCCTGACTGCACAAAAGACTCTGTGCTCAAATAGCACAAGATAAAAATCAGCTTCCTGGTCCGTCTGTGCAGCACAAATGTCAAAACTGTAGGATTATTATCTTGCTTACTTTATGGTGACACAACATCTGTGTCCACATCTGAAGTAACCTTGTGTCATATCAGTGTAGAGAAGCCACAGGTGTAAATTCTACACGAGTGCTGGCTGGATTCTATTTGGCTGCTTCAGTTTCAGGGTCCTGTTATAGTTCCTGCTGAGTCACTGGGACACTTGAAGCGAATAGAGCCATATTTTTAGTGACAACTTTCCTGTCATGACGGGTCAAAATGTATGCTGTGAAGACGGCCTATAGGTGGCGCTGGTTGGCCTAGTTTCTGGTGTTTTGCGTCAGTGTAATTTATCTATTTGCGTTTAAGTTACTTCATAACATTACTGCATTTATGTTCTTTTCTTAGGATGACAGCTTTTTTTGTTCTTTAGATTTATGTCTGTGGAGAAATTGTATCAAAGACAGTGAGAATGAATGAATGATTTGTTGTTTAATTTCTTTCGAAAAATTCTCTCTGGATTGACAAGTCTCTTTTGAGCGGTAGTGCATTTTTAAATATTATGGATAGACTTTGCAAAATAATTCACAAAGAAAACCCCACAAGAACAACGTTTCATGTCCGTTTCGCGGACATCTACACCGTCTGTGGTTTGTGTGGTTCCTGGCAAGTCTTCACACAACTTAGCGTCTCCAATTGTCGCTGCCCTTATTTGCTCTCGCAGAGTAATGATGATGGCGAGCATGTCAGAGGATGTCCTCATGTGGCTTCTCCCACTGCTGCCTGTTTGAGCTTATTACTCAGTGCCCGTCTGTACAGTCATTGATGCCAGTCCCCAGGACAGATGGTGGCAAGACAGGGTGAGTGGGAAAACCTGTGGCGTGCATGCACTCACACACGTACCCAAATACACAAACTTGTTTCACTGTGCCTGAAAAGAAAAACACACACATACACCTTATTTCTGTTAAAAATTGGTCTTTACTGTGTCTATTGTGCTGTAATTTTGATAAAATAAATAAAACTGACTGTGGCCTTTATGAGTTTTGTTTGCATCCCAGGACATCATCAAAATTAATGGAGATAATGTTAACCCTTAAATATTAGAGGGATGCTCTGCTATATATCCGTTCCTTTAGGAGAACTGCAGCAACAGTGAAGTCTAGTTTGTATTCCGGCTAGAAGTGAGGGAGAGGGAGTTTAAGTTTTATTTATTAAATAATTCAGATTTTGTTGGGTTTCGTTGTGTCCACGTGCTTAAAAGAACACAAAAGGTTAATATGAGGTTTGTGTGCTGACCAAAAAACTAAATCCCTCGGCACTGCTGTCCTCATGAGGTCATTGTGCACTCAACAGTGTTTAATAGGATGTGTTTTCTGCCCTGAGTTGTCTCTGCGGGACACTGCTAAAGCAGTGGGACAAACATCAACTGGCAGCATTTGTGATGCTGGACAGGAAGGTGAAGCAGAACATTAAAGGCTGAGATCTATTCGGGCAAGTGGAGTAGGTTAACAAACTGAGAGACAACATTACTAAGATGTAAAACGTGGTGAGCATGGATAGTTGTTTTTTTAATGAGGGGTTTGGAGATCCTGGTGATGTCTGGATCAGCAGAGTGAATGATTCCTTTCTCACATTGTGCTTGATTTGACAAATTGAACACCGACCATCTGGATAATTTGAAGAATGGCACTCAGAGCATATATCTCCGCCAAGGCCCAACAATCCTGCACATGATTGTCTAAATTTAATGGTAGAAATATAATAGAAAAAAGTGATCTGCCAACCAGCATATTTTATGTGATAATTAAATAAAGTGAAAAGTTATTTTTGGATCTGTCCCTTGATTATTTATTTTTTTATGTAATTGGTTCCTCCCCAGCCCCCGATTCCTCAACCAAAATTGGTGAAGGCCAGCCGCACACTAGAGGATTTTCAACTCTTAACATATTTAAAAACCACATACATAATGACAGATTTACCCAATCTTTAATAATAGAATTGTCAGAACACACACATTAGATGTTTTGGCAGGAACACAAGACCACACACTTTGTGGGAAACAATTTCACAGTGACCATCGCAGACTCTTGGGATCTCACAGAAACTTGTCTGTTTTCTTATTGCGGATGGCAAACTAACTTTTAGGTGCATAACTGAAAACTTGTTTATTAAATGTGACTTCAGACAAACATGGAGGAGGGCCGACAACGTGTTCTGTGTTGCAGCGAAAAACCACAAAAAGAGAAGATCAAAAATATACAAGGCAGAATTTGGCTTAAACATTTTGAAACTGCTTCCTGGTCAGCTCGCTCTCTTTGGCAATTGCAGGTTTCTAACGGAAGCCGATTATCGCAAGTATAAATTAAGTTTGATATGTTCCCTGTTCGCAAGTCGAGAACAGGGAGGCTCCGACTCAATCAGTGGCATTAAGATTATTTTGTAAACCCCTCACAGTTATTGGACTGTGACTAGCCTCACAAATTGTCATCTTTCAAGGAAACTGTACGAATTACATTTTAAGACATTCTAATTATTTCCAGAAATTATTTATTTTTATCCCGATTTGGCTTCCGTAGAATTTTAGTAATGTTAATCAGATTTTCTACAGTACATGAGAAAAAAACAGAAAACCACAAATTCCACATAAGTGATCACTTAAGTTCACGTTCATTAGATTCTAAACTCTAGGCTTATTATTTCCAATGTAAGATGATGGATGTTTTTTTTGTGTGCTATAATTGCAATATATTTTTGGGGGCATTTATTAAAAAAATGTCATTTTGAAAAATATGCTGCCCAATTTCTATTAACTTTTGGGCCACATTTGAACATTGCTGAAATGTGCAATTATGTAACCAGACTTCTTTAGATGTCCTCTGTGACATATCTGAGATGGACTCATTTCTCCACTTTAGTCAGAGGCATGAAAACATGACTGGAGGGCGTGTTGTTCCACGTTCCTTAATTATGTTATGAGTTCAAGATTGTCAGCTTATTCTTAGAGTTTGGGATTTGTGTGATCTCACTTGTAGTGGAATCGTTATCAAGCAGGACATCATTTGTTTTAAAGAAATAAGATATGTAGGTGTGGGTGTGTTTGAGCGTGTGCGTGTGTGTGTGTGTCCAGAGTTAAATTTAAAAGGACATCAAAATAGTAATTAAAAAGGTAACATGGACTCAGATGATTAACTGTGACTCCACTTGCTTTTGAATTGTCTGAATCGTTTAACCAATATATTTAACCTGAAAGTAGATGGGGGAGGTTGTTTCCTCCAGAGTTACTTCAAACGATTTTAAACTTCTTTTAAAGGGTAAAAAAAAAGAAAGAAAAGAAGCCAGGACTTACAAGGACTTTCACATTACTGGCTGTTATTGCACTTCATTTCATTTACAGTCATCTGCGGCTTCGAGTGATGCCTGCTTCATTTTCTTCTCCATCTCCCTCCCCATTCGTTTCGTTTTCCTTATTTCCCCCCTCTCTCTCACCAATCTGCAACTACACACCTCCTCCCTCCCCATAACTCTCCTCTTCATTATTGCCTTGGCTTTGTAAGACCCCCTGGTGAATCCTGGCATCACACTATACTCCCATTTCAAAGGAATGAAAATGCAGCACTGGTCTGTGCCATCAGTTTGCTCTGTTCCCCCTTTCATCTGCCTGGACATATTAAGACAAGAAATGCGAAGCTCTGCAGCAGCTCCCACATGAATCAGTCCAAGCCCCCCAGTGGGAAAGTGTGCTGGTCATTTCAGGTCCCGATTCAGATGAGGGAGGGAGGGAGGGAGGGAGAGAGAGAGAGAGATTAAGTTAGAACAAGTATGAGTGACAGAGAAACAACTTAAAAAGAAACCGAAGGAGAGAGATAGACCATGTGGCACTTTTTTTGAGGACACTGCGTTTGTTGCTTTGGTGTCCTTGTTTTCTAAGGACACTGTTTTATAATCAGGTGTCTGTGTGTGATCCACTGACCACCCAACTGAAGTAGGGGCATCCGAGTGCAAGATAAAGCTACAGTGTAACAATATTAAGGTTAATACAGAACTACTTTTTTTTTGTGAGCAAAGTGCTACATTGGCAATCCCCTCCAGAACTATTGGAAAAGCAAGTCTAATTTCCCTGAAATTCGGGTTTAAGACTAAAAAGAAAAAAAAAGAGTTCAGAGTTTTCATCTTTTTAACAACCTTTTCTTTGAATCCACTCATATTTCAAGTGAGCAAAGATGGTATTGTTTAACAGGTTTTTTTTTAAACATTAATTTGTTCTGATTGTTTACTCTTGGCTGTAAACTTTGGATACACCTGTGAGGACTGTTGGAAAAACCAACAAGAAGAGCGGAGAGCTTTATTCGGGAGAAAAGCCATTCTGAAGCTGAGAAAAGAGGGAAACTTGATCACAGCCAGTACAAAAATATTGGACACAGCCAATAAAAAAATTGGTAATATCCTGAAAACGATGCTACAACAAGGGACAACGGCAGTAGACAACAGACACATTGTAATGGTGTGAAGAGAAACCCCAAAAACAACAGTCAGTGTCATCAGCACCTATCTCCACTGTGAAGCAGTGAAGGCCTCATAACCCACCTCTCAAAAAAAGTCAAGAATTTAGAGGCCTTACCACTGATTTTAACTTATAAAGTTACAGTCCAGAGATGAGCCACAAATAGGTGATCTGGATGAGACCAACATAAACCTTGAACTTGAAAAAATGATAGAAGTCTGAAAAAACAAGAAGGTGAAAACCCTCAGGCCCTGTTTCAGCATGGAGCCCTGAACAAGTTAATCAGCTAAGTTTAGACAGATCTCTTCATCCAAAATGAAAGTGACCAGAGTGGGATTCATTCAGAATTAAAACAGATAAAACAACAACACAGAACACTGTGGTTTAAGACACTGGGCTCCAGGAGAACATACTTAGTTTTTATAGTACTCTACCATTAAGGCAAAGGGCAAGGTGTTTTTGAGAAGGGTTTTGGAGCTGTAAAACGAAGGTTAAGAGGAGCCAAGTATAGCTGAGGCTTTTAAGTAGAGATAACTGGGGAAGAAAACAGGCAAGGAGTCTACAAAAAGATGTTTGTATGGGCAGGAGGGAAGGATGCCAACGGTGCTCACAACATCCAAAGAAAATTTGCAAGGGGCTCTTAAGAAGATAGTATCACTGGACACAGTTATGTAAGTAGGCCTATGGATAGTATTGAAGTATTGTACACATGAAGAAGGATTAAAGAAAAGATAATTAAGGATTGAGACTTCATGATGGATTATGATGAAAGATCAGGATTAAAGGGGAAGTTGTGAAACTATATGCTATGAACCATAGTACAAGCCACTCCCACCTTACACAAATAAAACGTAAAACAAAATTCTATAGTAGGAGTTTGTCTCTTTGATTTTAAAAATGTATGTCCCTTTCTCTCTCCACATTAGAGTTTGATTTAAATTCAACTACCTTTCTAACCTAAAGTAAAGGGTGAGGGTTAGGTAGTTTTTCCAAATTTCCCATGAGGCATTTGCTGATTTGTCATCCAAATATTTAGATTGATATAATATCTCAGAACCTTCCCAATTAATGATAACATGATGTATTGGAGCATCATGTTCAGTCCTCCTCCATTTAGGGTTAAGGCTTGATTAAGTTTAGGCATCTAAAAACAACTTAATTCAATTTCATTTCAGTGAAAGGCAACCACATGGTTGAAACTGTGACTGCTGAGAGCAGTCTGGTACTGGAACTGTGGCAACAGTGAGCATCAAAGTCAGATGCCTGAAATTTTGCAGCACAATAACACAACACTATTTGATCTTCTGAGAGAAACAATTATCTACACACATAGCTCATAATAAAAAAGGGTTTTTCAGAAGTGTTTTCAGTCAAAATATCATGGAAACGAATGATTTGGAGGCAGTGTCGGAGGTGCTCCACTGTATCAAGGTCTATGCTCTCAGCTGCCAATCCTGATGTTTTATCCCGTTATTATACCATGAAATTACTAGTTTAACCAAATTTACCAGAACAAATTAACTCTACAGTGAGTGTCTTGACTGTTTACTTTTGGGCCATGTCCCATCCACTAAAATGGAGGCGGCAGGGTTTATGACCTATACTGCAGCTTGACTTTTGGGAAGCTGTCATGTCGTCCATCATTATGTATGGTCTATGGGTTGGACTGCAAATGGTTAAAGATGCAACTGACTCAACAAACAACAGTATTTTAGAGGCGCAAATTATGAAGAATCTCTATGCCAAGACTTCCCTTCACAGTATGCCTCACAAAAGAGAGAGAGATTACAAACTTCTCCAAACATGAGTTTCAGTCTGGCAAAAGATGTTGTCGATGTCCTCTGCCTCCTACACAGTCTACACAGAAACTTTTTGTTCAAACCATCACATCCTGACAGTCTGGTTGCATAAGGAGTCAAGACGAGTCCACTTTCAATTTGTGATTCCATATTTAATGTGTTTGTGGGGGAGGTGAGAGGTTTTTTTAAGGAGTAAACACCCACCTACGAACCAGCCAATGTGTTGGAGTTGTCTGGGAGGAATAGAGCCGTAAGAAAACATGCAAACTAAGAAGTTTGAACTGCAGACGATTGATCAACTGAGGCTTGTGAATTCACAGTAAAGGGAGGACGATCAAACACGTTTTTACAGCACTCATCGAGGCAATTAAGTTTAAAGCAGCAACCCAAGTATCAAAACTTGATTACCTCCGCCAAGGAGGTAGTAGTTTTTCAGCAGAATTATGTAAAAAGTATACAACAGATTTCAATGAGAAAAAAAAAGAGTTAGAGTGCTGATATCTAATAACATGCACAATTTGGTGCAGCTTTATTGAATTTAAGGAGGCTGTTTTGCCTTGGCCCACTGTCACAGCTAAACATGGCAACAATTTGAATGTGCTTGCCGGTATACAAATCTATTGTGTCAGAAAGTTGTTAGGTCAGTGGTGGGAAGAGTATTAAGCTTCTTTGTGTGTGATAATACATTTCATACTCATGCATATTGTACATTTTCACAGAGGACTGTGTGTTGTTATTGTGTGTCAATGGACTGATAATCACATTTCAACATCTGATACATATATCCTCCGCTTTGCCCCAAGCACATTGACAATGTATTGTATGTTTCTTCTGAAACATAAAAAACAAAACAGATTTTATACTAAATCTGGTTTTCAAAAGACAAGACAAAACAAAGCAAAGAGTAAGCCACATATGGGCTCGTCACAAACTAACCCTGACATGGTAAATCAAACGACGGATGAGAAGAAGGAAAATAAAAATAAAAACCACAGTTACACCTGGTATTAAAGTGCTGTTTGAAGACAGATTCAAAGTGTGATCCGAGTGTGATCAGGCCTGCCAGACCTCCAGAGGTAGTCTGGCTCACACTGACTAGATCTCACCCAGAGTCTGCCAGGTGTAATTTAATGCAATCCATTCAACGTGTTTCTCAGATTTGTAACAAAGCAACGAGACAGGTCTTACAGTAACTCATTTTGAAGCTTTTTTAATCCCCTCAGACTTTGCATTTCTTGAAGGAGCTGCAGGTACACACACTGCTGTGTCACCAAATTATTTTTCATCACTTCTGTTGCCTCATGCGAGAGTCAACCTCCTTTCCTCTCATGGAAAGCAAATACATGCAAATACAAGCTATACAATAAAATGTCCAATCACCTCCTGCCGAGGCTGCCAGAGAACCTGCTTGATGGTGGCAGTGTCGAGTCGCTCCTCAGGAGATTGGCAGCCAAATGTGAGACGGCTCATTATGGCTCCAATATTTGGCAAATTCTGATGTTGCAGCACGTGTTTATATATAACACAACATTCTTAACAAGTTTAGATGCATAGGAAATTATGCATTTACGTACTTGGTTATTTTTTCAAGCATGTCTAAGTGTTGTTTCATTTGCAGGATTAAGCGAAAACTGAAAAAACTAATTTCATCAAACTTCGTTGATGGATTGGGCCTGGAATCGTGAAAAATCCATTACATTTAGGTGCGGATGAAGATCAAGGGAAGGACCAAGGTAATTTTTCCCCCTTTAGATATTTCTTAAGGACATATAAATCATTTACGTTTTCTTCTATAAGAAAAAGTAGGATTGTTCAGCCTTGGCAGAGATATGTGTTCTGCTGAGCCCCGTTCTAAGTCACTATAACTACAAGCAGCGATTCAGCACAAATCAATAATGTTTGCTGCCTAAATCAGATACAGTACAGGAATTACACAGATTCATATATAACCACAAGAGCTCCTTTAAAAGGTTTTTGAATGAGCGACCAAAAACGTATTTCTTGGACACGGCCCATGTTTATTGTTATTGGCAGCGTCTCCCATTCTTCTGCTTTGCATAGTGTCCACAAACAAATGGAGAACAAAATGGAAAAAAAGCCACTTCAACGTAATATTTCACTAACAGTATATTCCACCGTTTAGAGTTTGCCTTATTGTAGTGCTTCATCCTGTTTGCAACAATCAGATAAGAGGTACTGATGAGTGTCTGATGTTGTATGTAATAATATAAGTCGTCACAACTGTGTGCTCAACACTGCTGATATATAAACTCTTTTCATTGGGTCTATCGGTTTATCCAGACAACATACACTAAATGTCAATTTGTGGTTTCCATGATGTAATTATGTGAATAAGACATTTTAAACACCTGCCATTTAGTTTATTATATTCTAACCCTGGCCGTACCCCTGAGTGTCTTGATTAAGGAATATCTGGGGGGGGGAACAAATGTATCCCGGCCACAATCTCATGGTTACTTTCCATCTTGATCTAATTACATCACGTGACCCAGCTGATTGCATGTAGTCACATTACACTTCTGGTGCCTATGGCCTTTTTGCACTGAAAGGGTGTTGAACAGATTATTATGAATTTGCTGGAGCCTTATACAGCTGCAGTCAAAGTTACTTTAGGGGATCACTTCAGGAACATTGTGAAGACGGCTGTGGCCATGCTAACACAAGTCACTGGGATTTAACTCTATGACGCAATGCAGTATTTTTGGTTTTCCTGCTCCTTCTGTTGCACCGGTTGCCACGGAAATAAAGCCCCTTTTTTACATCCATGTCATCAGTGCACTTTTCATTAGGAGTGAGATGACCGGATAACTTGCGACTGCCTACTGTTTATACAACATGGGTGTGCGTCAGTGTTTGTGTGTGTATGCATCTGCATGCATGTGTGTGTCTTGATTAGCCGTGTCCCTGTGCATCTCTGTCCTCCTGTGAATTCCAAATGGCATTTCTCTCACATATTTAGACCTGATACGAGTCCAACTTGACTCAGCCGCATCTCAGATCTTACTTGTTGACATGCTGTGAGCAGGCGGGAGGCAACAGAGCAGAGCAAGCTAATGCTGAGCAGAGAGATACAGGGGGAGAGAAGGAGACGGAGAGAGAGGGAGGCTACGCAGCAGCAGGACTCAGCTGTGTATTTGCCATTTCATCCACCCAAAGTTCAGCCGAGGACAGACTCGTGCACTCGCTGCCTTGAGATTAGCCACAGATTTTTAGGAGGCAGCAGACAGGAGAGGAGGGTGAATTTTCACCGCACAAAATGTCTCCCCTTTTTAATATGAAATGAAATTTGCTTGATAGCTTAAGAACTTGCTCACAATTATGTCTTGTAATTGAGTTTGGACTCACAATTAATAGGTAAGCACCATAAGGGAGACCTTCAGGGCTCTCCAAGGATCACATATAGATCCATACAAATCAGAGCAGAAGAAAGGGCTACAGAGGGAGTATACGTTCATCGGAGACAGAGACGCTTCTCCGTGGTAATTCTGTTGACACATAAATGGCTAAAAGGCTATAGGACTGGGGGAAGGATGGCCTGGACATAGTGAAAAGCATGTAAGGGAGCATAATGAGAAGCAGAATGTATGTGGAGGGTACCTACGTGCTCTGCATGTGTGAGGCCCGGCATATTTGTTAAGTTGCTTATGTTGGACCCCGCTCTTCTCCTACTGATTGTGTTTGCTCATATTTTGCTCATTAGATGTGGCTCATCCTCCCAAATGTTGAAATTTAATACAGATTGTGGGAAAAGTTTTCCCCCTTTTTAGCCAGCCAATGTCCTCTGTCATGTCCTTTACATTTACCATGAGCTGTTCCCTGAGGTTTCCATAAAATATGCAGTGAGGCCCTCTTTCTATAGCCTACAGTATGGACCCCTCCAAGAATCCCGCAGGGGGTGCATGTGTGTGTGAGTGTGTGTGTGTGCGGGGGGATGTTAACCTAAAACAGCTTTCGTTTGCCAAAAGAGAACTTTTGAATGTCAGCCCAGCGGAGCCTGAGTGAATGAGAGTCCACGGTTGATTTCCACATTAGCCTTTCGCCCACAAAAATGTTCAGGTTTTCATTTGGGAGGTGAGTTTAGAAAACGACAACAGTGTTGAATGGTCGCCGCTGCAGAATCACTTGTGTGGATGTGTTTTGATGGCTCTCCAGAAGGAGTTAGATGCTGTCAAATGAGAGGAAGAACAAACAAAGAACGATACTAATCAATTTGCAACAGCCAGTGTGAGCCAAGAATACACTGACCTACTTGATAAAAAAAATTTTACAGAGACATTAACCATTTGTTAGTAAAAAAGCTGAATGGACATCTTTTTTTCATATCAACAGTTCACTTGTGTGTCATAGGTCTCTTTCATCTGACTTTGTGAAGCACTTACTGTAAAATTGTCATACAAGGCAAACTCATGACTAATCGTTTTAACTGTCTAGAGGAAATTGTCTGGATTTGCAAGACGACAAGTTTTTTTGTATTTTTTTTAAAATGGGCATGCTTTTGTGATTTGCTATTGCATCAGCCATGTCTCAGCTTACAATGTAGAAGAAGTGATGCATTTCCAGTAGAGGCTTGGGACCAGTCAAGATTCTTTTACTGGAAGAATCAAAGAATGGTTGACAACACAATGACTCACAAAAGTTCAGCTGAAGTAACACTGGGTCTGGTATAATACAATGTCTGTTTCACAGCCAAGTCTCTTCTGAAGAGGTATGTTACAGCTCAGTCTAACCTTTTTACTTCCTTTGCTTTGGGCTTTTTCAATTTACATTAATCCTTCTTAACTTCCATGGTGTGCGAATATCTGACAAGTGATTCAGCTCTAACCATTCAACGCTCTAAAAAATTATAACCTTATTGAAATAAAATATGAAAGCCCTTTTATTTTCATGCCAAAATGAAAATTGGCAACATTTTATTCATTAACTTGACATTTCTTTTCTAAAAAGCAATTCGTTATGTCACTGAAAACAGACGTCGGTTCTTGTAACATGCTCGTCAGTCATTCGCTTTCTGGGTGCAGGATTAACACGGACAAAAAAGGAGCGGAATTGTGGTATTTTTCTCTTCTAGTGATGGTATTTCAATTTCTATCAACCACACGTTTCTTTTTCTCCACTTGGATGCAGGAGGACAGGCAGAAAACATCGAGAACGCAGCTCTGTCAGTAACAATCTATTTTGAGTTCAAGTCCCTGCCTACTTGTCAATGACCACAGGCTCATGGGTAAAGTCAGAGTTGAGATTGAATAATCAGTAGAGATTCACCAATTAAATAAAATGCTGATTGTCATGTCTTGATACCCGTTTATAGTCCCATATGAGCGGTGGAATGACTTGCCTGAGGAAACAAGGCTGGAGATATGTATTTAATTATACTCTGGAATTTACTTTACTTATTCTTTATGGTCCCATTAATCTTAAGTGAGGTATTCATTTCTATTCCTAGCCACTAACAGATAAATTACACCAGTGTGTGAGTAAATTCTTCAATATACATTTACTAATTTTGCCGATTTGAAAAGTTAAATGCAAATATTCAAGACACAAGATCCCCTCTACTGAAAAGTCCACTCTGTGTTTGTGCAGTGGAGGCTTCAAGTTTAACTAGTTGTGATTTATCATACTTACATGTCTTCACTGATTCAAAGTAACTACAAAGAAAATTTTCCCCTGTAGCACAAGAACCAATTTACAATAAAATGTTGACCGGAAAAGCTTAATTAATATCGATACATTAAAAACACAATTGTAATGTCTGGTGCAGCGTCCCCAATTAATCCCAAACAAGCCCCAGCAGCACATATGGCATCAGGGTGTGATTTAGTGACTGGTAGCTCAACTACCAAGTTAGGGAGCTGAAAAATCTACCGTAAATGCTGCGCACCATGTGCTCACTGGGGCCTGAGTTCAAAGGGCTTACAGCTTAATGTAATACTCTAGCACAACAGGATCTGTATTAGTTCCAAAGGGGTCAGTGGGGTTAAGAGCCGCTAAGTAGTAGTGTTTAAACCCCTCCTAAGCTCTGCTATGACAATGTAGGGCCCCCCACACCCCCCTGGACTCATTTCACCTCAGGGTGTGATTTGATGAAGGGAAGGTTAGCAGCAAATGCAAGCGGTGGAAGCACATATTTCCTTTAGGATTTCCTGTACCCATTACAAGAAATATTACACACATCCACCATTGAGGGTGGTTGGTTTGGTATTTGTGCTTTTTTTGGACAATATTTGGCAACATTTCAGATTGAACCACACTGCCGAACTGGGAAAACAGTGAGCCAATCTGTGAATTTTGTGTGATAAAGGCGGAGGCATCCAAAAGTAACAAATACAAAGGAACCTTCGAGTTCACCACAAGAATAAAAGGTGCCCGCAGCTAAATCTAACGTTACCGATCAAAGTGAGTGCTCTACAGATATAGACCAGACACATCTTTTCTTCTTTTCTTGTAAAATGTGCATTGTAAATCGGTAACCGCTGCTGTCATCACCGGATGGGAAACCAAACCGTGCCATCCTGAGTGCTTTGGAGATGATAATGGCTCTAGAGATTAGCGAAGAGAGCTGTGGGTCGACAGAAACAACAATCGTGTGATACAAATAGTAGGGATGCTGGGTTCCAAGGTATATAGTAGGGTTGGGGAAGTATGATAGTGATTATTTTAGAGTTGTGGGGGTGATTTGTATTATTGTTTATGTTTAGTGGTGGTGTTTATTGGGGTTTGTGTTGGAGGGGTGTATGTATGTTATGGAGGTTTTTGAATGGTGGATTGTTTTTTATGATGATATGGGGGTTGATTAAGGGTGGGATGAATGGGGTTTTATTGTTTGAGTTAGTGTTGGTTAGATTGTAGTGATATTGGGGTTTTGGATGTAAGAGCGGTGGGGGCGGTTATGCGAGAGAATTTGTGAGGTAGGGTATGAGTAATAAATGGGAGGTGCTGTGTGGCGCTATATTTGATTGTAATAGTTGTTATGTAAGGATTAGGTAATTAGGAGGATTTATTAGAGATTGTTGTTAGTATTGGGTTTGCGAGATAATTGTAGTGGCGATATGGAGAGTGGGGTATGGGAGTATCTGATATTAATTTTTGTAATTTGGAGAAGTAGGGAGTGGAGATATGGTGGTTAGGGAATTAGGGGGGGATGATGTAGTTAGTGGGGTGAAGGGGGGAATTGAGTTTTTTGGAATGAATTTATATATTAGTTAGTTGAGGGGGGTGATTTTGGTTTAGGAATATGGTATATTATGGGGAGTTTGGGGGGATGTGGATAGTGAGTGTGGATTTGATGTTATTATGTTGGATAATAAATTTGCATTGTGTTCAGAGGTAGTGAGGACAGTGACCTTGTCATGGATCTGTGCCTTCAGGTCTGAGGACACGGCGTCACAGTGTATTAGTGAATCACTTGGGGACGTGACATAGTGCCCTGTTAATACTATCACAGCTGCAGTAGATGAGGCAGTAGTACAGCTCTGCAAATACAAACTATAATAAATGTAATCAATAGAATAATAGTCATACCAGCAGGGATTATTCTATGACACACAATGTTTTGTGCACATTTTTTGAAAGCTAGCAGCAGTCTAACTAAGGCCAGGCACTGGCTTGTTTGGTCCAAAAATCTGGTCCAGACTGAAATATTTGTATTGTCAGATGGATAGCTGTGAAATTTGGTGCAGACATAGAAATCTCTGAAGGATCAAGCCCTCAAGATTTATCCAGCATCTTCAACTGGTCAAAAATGTTAGGTAAGCAACAAAAGGGATCAGGAAACTAAAATTAATATTTAAATTCCAGTAGCTTGAACTTAGACACTAGAATAGTAAATTAAATTGACAGTGAGTTCTGAATATCACATAAATTGGGTGTTCAAACATTTCTCCTGAATAACATAAACAGAACCGCACTTTAAAGTACTTCCTGCTCAGGTTAAGTGAGTACAACTTGAAACCAACTCCAGAATGTTTGTTGTCAATATGTTTTGTAATACATGGACTGACAGGGAGTCGTTTTGATGAACATATACAGCTGTATTTTACCCTAAAGGTTACATTTATTAAATATTTGATAACATATCCATATTAGATAGGATAAAAATTGTTCAGTGCGAAATACGTTTTAGAATATTGGTCTAAAATATCTCCCCTATGATAATGATTGTTTATCCAGTGCAGATTTACCTTGGATGAACCAAAGCCTATTTGGCTGCGGGTAGATGTGGGCGAGTGAGCGAGCGAGCGAGACAGAGAGAGAGAGAAAGAGAGAGAGGGAGAGACCTGAGCAGGCTGAGCAGCAAGAGGTTGATTTATAATTAGAGTGAATGTCTGTTCAATACCCCTGCTGTTCTGGTGATGGCTCCATTGCATAGAGAGGCCGCTTTGCTGCTGTGAAATTAATTTGAATTCTGAAGCACCAGGCATCTTTCAGAATTTAAAGATACCTTTGCATGTCTCAGATGAAGACTTTAAAAAATAAATGTGACTGATCCAGTCAAAAAACAAAAGTCATTACAGTGTACTATGCGGTTATCATCTGTCTGGCGGTCTTTCGTGATTATGGTCAGACATGCTCTGCTTTAGAGAAATGTAAGACAGGTCCCGCCTGTTTAGAATGCTGATGTCATCTTTATATGTGTGTGTTTTTATGCCTGTATGGTCATGGAAGACATTTTCACTGTAGAGCTACAAAAATAAGGTTAAATGAGACTTAAATATCTGAGTTAATACCCTGTGCACCACTAGAAACATACTCATGTCACCAAAGACAATGTTTTAGTATGGTTGGAAAAAGTGTAATGACCAACATTTATTGTATGTTAGAATAAAACCAATAAATACAAACATTACAATTAAACAAACCAGATCTACAACATTTAAGATCTTGTGCTTGATGATGCTTTTTAAAACTGTATTCGGTTTCAATGACTGCACCAGATGATGGTGTGAACCTTAAACATACTCTTCTGTTAGTCTGCGAGTACTTGATTGAAGCATCATGTTCAACAGCTGTCCAAGAACGTGCTGGCCTTTTATAAGGAGATTACATTCGTTCTCGTTACCCTGAAATCGATATATGAAACACCAATAACTATGTGCTGCAGAGCGGAGTCATTAATACTTCCAGTACCAGCCATGATGTTTGTTTGTCTATTACCTGCAGTCATACATAAGTACTCCTTATGCCGTTCTGCATGTTCCTGTTGGAACATACTGGAGATAAACTGTACATTCTCTGTTATTATGGATATGAAAGTTCATTTCAAAAGTTGCAGCAGTTACAGTAAAGAATGTGTGTATGTTACCTTTGGAATTCTTTTAAGAGATTCATAAACATTTAATAACTACACGCAGCACTACAGACGGTTGGTGAAGTCGGATATTTCCCTCTTTCCCATCATTAGCTCCCTCGAATGTTATTCAAATCTCCAGGATATTTGGCTAATAAAAGGAAAATGGTACCCTATTACACCTAATAAAAAGGAACATTTCACCCACATTCTCATATTCCAGGAGAAAGTGAAGCTTTCACACTCAATCAAAAATTGTCAGGAAGCCAAACCATGCAGGAAGTGTATGGTTATATATAATTATATCAACATGGTTATAATTGAAGCCGCAGTAAGAGCATCATGCCTTGTCATTCAAATGAAAAGTAAAGATTACGCCATGAAGCTTCCATATTTAAACAATATTCAGTAACATTACACACCTTCAGATGTGTCACCTTGATGTCTTGTAAAATGTACAGGCCTCAGTGTGATTACAGATTTGAACATTGTTGATCAGAGGGGTCAGTAACTTTCTCTCCTTTAAGCTTCTGTTTTATCTCTTACTGGAAATTGATGGAGATGGAGTGTGAAATATTTGACGGGCTGAGTAACAGAACATGTGCAGGTACTCACATAAACCATATATGAACCATATGGAGAGGTCGGTGCGAGACATGCAGGCTATAAAAGAGGAAATGTCGGGAGAAAGAAAAGCAGCTTGCATGGGGTAGGTTAGCATACCAGACAATCATTAGTCAGTATGTTGGACATTTTTCCAACCCCTCCTTCTTCAGCTACAGAAAGTGCTCACAAATAGGTTTCTAATCTCTACCAGTGTCAAAACTACGATGAGCTTTTGTCGTGCAGTTGATCAAACTCATGCAAAAAGCTTCATATGCATCATAATAGATGAAACAGTGTTGACATGGCTGAATGGAATGTAGTCTGCAAACAATTTGCAACAAGCTCCTTATCTTTTCTGCCTTTTCCAGCTACATTTTAATGATACAAGTATTTGAACTGACTGCAAAGTTAAAGAAAGTGTAATTTCCTATTAGTTCTCCTGGCTTTGCCTCAATCACTTTAAATCAATCGCCTGAATGGTTGTTAGGGCCTCTCAACAAGAAGCAGTCTCTGAGTATTTATCCAGATCGTGTTGCATAATATGTTAAAGATGTAGGTGCATCGTCAGTAATCCATTTAAACTCATAATCAAAAGGAATGTCCATACAATGGCATATATGTTAAAGTACACCATCACAGCCCCCCACACCTAATGATTCAGCCGCATGGTCACACAGCATCCATTAAAGCAAAAACAGCATTGAAATAATCTAAAGACAGCTCATGTGCATTTCATGAGGTCCACCTCCTCCTTCGTCCAATCAGTTAACTCTTCCAGGTTGTAAATCAAGAATAATTGAAAGACTGCAAAAGGCACAAAGAGGTTAAGTTCCATTAAGGCAGGGCCAGAGCATTTTTGCCTGGAACCTGAGCTGAATGAACAGTTGGGGGGGGGATCTTTACCACTCTGGAGACAGGACAACGTATTTGCCCAAAGAACAATTCGATGAAGGTATTATTATATTTCACCTCATCAGTGAGCACTGTATTGTATTAGGCATATATTGTGTTTTTATAAATTTCATAATGATAATGGTCCAAAGAATTATTGTTTTAGCAAAAGACGAACAACTGTACAACGCACAGAGCTTCAGGTGCATTCAATATTAGATTCTGGGTGAATTAGGGATGAACTTTCGTTCTCAACTGCAACAGCAAAAACTTTTGAATTCACTTTGATTGGCACCTCTGACCTGCTTTTCCCCCCAAATAGCAGTGGACAAGACTCATGGGGGGTTATATTTTGAACAGTACACCAACTTCAAAACCGGTATTCACAACATTCCCCAGAGAATTTTGTGAACATCAAACATACTGTGTATCCGGTACGTTCGAATTATGTCATGAGAACACAGGGTTTTATAATCTTAACACCAACAACAACAGAATCCTACACTTTGTGGTCAATACTACCAGCTAAGGTACAGCAGCATAACGTTACTGTCAGTTATGCAAGTAAACAAGAGGTTAAAATAATAAAGGAAATACAAGGCTGAGGGGGAAATGAGGCCAGTGGGAATATCATGTGTTTTACTATTGCCAGATCCAAAATCGACATGACCACCTATTCAAATAACTTATCTTCAAATGAAGAATTACTTTTAAAGGACTCTGCCATTTGTAGAAATGTCAGAGAACATGTTACAGCTCGTGGACTCAACGCTTCCAAAATTCCAAGGCTGTGAATAGTACAAGACGGGAGAGTTCAGTCTCTTTTCAAAGATGGATCCAAAAAGAAAACACTGATATAGGTTCAGTTCAGACCTAATTCGGGAAGCAGCTGAGTGCAAGGTAAGGACTGATTCCAGCATCTAATCGAAAAATGTCTCAAAAGTAAAAGGTCCATTCTTTAACTCTCACTAACAAGATGTATTGAGAATTGTAGATGCTGAGGTCACCTCCTGACATTAGGTGAAACACTGTGGCTGAACTTGATTTACTTGATTACTCTTGACTGCTTCTGTTGAGGATTTTGTGGTGTGTGTCACATTGTAGAGAGTTAAAACAAATGTACACTCAAGATGCTTTCAAACACAATACGTAGACATTTACAAATATGCTTCGTATGTGTTCCCGCCTATAATTGAATGCTGGATATCCTGCTTTGCTGCTACAGTACATGAACCCATGAAGCAGACTGTAAAACAAATGTTCATTGAGGATTTAGTTTTGCTAAAACCTTTTCTTCACAGAGTTCATTTCATGCAGCTCTGTTGAGTTCATCAAGTCTGTGTAAACTGAAAAAAGATTGTTTAAAACACATCTCATTGTTTTTTCATTTTAAACCATGTTAATATTTTTCACTTATCTTAACCTAATATTCTCGGTGCCGCCTCTGGTTATGAGGGCTTTTCAGAGCACTTGCCTTAGATTGTGGTGGTACACATGCACTGCTGGGCATCCACAACAGAGTGAAACATCCTTGGAAACATCTTCGACTGATCAGGGCCTAGTTTGTCACAGATAGTGTAAGCATGTAGAAATAAGTGTGACTTTTAGATGAGAATAGCCTGAATATTATTATAAAATAGCCATGATCAATCGGCATCATAATTGAATTTTCATTGTGAAGAGAAAATCTAATTAAAATCACTAAGAACCCACTGTGGTTTGAGAGACCGAGAATAAAGACAAACTTAAACGACTACAAATTCAAAGATTAATTGAGCCATTTGACATTAAACAGGAATTTATCTTTCCAACACAAAAGACGTATTAAAGATTGACTGCAGACTTGACATGTCTGAAGATAGTTGACGCAATGAAAATATGCTTTTAGAAAGATTTATTGACCTTGTGGTGTAAGACATGTCCTAACATCCAAGTCTCATTGCACGATGAGGTTTCCCAATACACCTGCATGTTTTGCACCTGATATAAACCAATCACGGTTTTAACATTATGCTCAGCTAGCCAATAATTCAAAATAAGGGCATATGATTTTAATAACAAATTTCCAAAACAAAAAAATCTATGTCCTCAAGCTGCTTTCAGAGAATCACATTAGCTGAATGAGAATGTACAGTATAACATCAGCCTAGTAAAAGTAGTCAATTTCAAGGTCGCCAAGAGAGCTCAACAAAGTGATGAACCTCCCTGTAGTTCAATGCTTTGTGAAGTTCCATCACCACTGACTAGTAGTAGATTTCAATAACGTCACAAAGCATTGAACTACAGCGAGGTTCATCACTTTGTTTGGTCCCCTGGAAACATTTCCGGTGTCGTTTGCACAGGACACACATGATGAAGATGCTTTAATATTAGCCTCTCTCCAGGAGCAAGCATGGACTAGACGGGAACAGCAAAGTGCCAAGGCCATGTCAGGCCACTACAGTCCAACTGTCAAGATAAACATGTCAACAACAACCCAACTGGGAGGTACTGTCAGCCACAACAGGAAACCAGTTGACAGGTAAAGCAAACACACAAATCAGCAGCTAAATTAATGTGACTGTCACATTAAGAGCAAAAACATCAACTCCCAGCATGTGAGCAGTGGCGGCTAACACTTAGCTTGTTAGCAGCAGCAGTAGCTCCAGGCCGGCGGGGGGGGGCGCAGTGACGGGTTCGCGGGGTCTCACGCTGTCCACGGCCGGTAAGGACAGGTGCCACTCCCCGCTGGAAGTGGAGGTGAGTGGAGAACCGACGTGAGGAGCCACCGCCGAAAACACTTACAGTGCAACGACGTGAGGAAACTCCATTTACCCCAAAACCCAACCTGGAGCCAGGTGGTCGCGCAGGTGAGCTTCACGAACGGTGCGGCGGTAACCTAGCAACGCCCAAGAGTGAGCGGCGGTTTGAATAACCCGCCATTTTGGATCGACTCTCAGGTGTCAGTTTATTAGGAACAGCGAGCTGACACGTTTTAACGCCACCACCATGTCCAGCTGCTGTTGTGGGTTTTTGCAGATAGGAGTTCACTCTCCAATGTTAAGCCTCATAAATAATGTTTGGACAAAACAATACAAACTAAATTATAACCAAGCCCGACCACTATGGATTCTTGTGGGCTGATGTTAGGATGTTGTTAAAAGCCATTATGACACAAACACATATTTGAGGATTTTACAGTATAACCATAAACTTTATTATAAAAACGAGAACACACATAGGCTAAAACCAAATGTGTAGAACTTAAATTGAGGAAAAACTATTTTATTTTTGCGTTGAATTTATGGATAAATGCACATCTTAACCGCATTGTTTATTCTGTCAAATTTAAGTTTATATATTGTCGCATATCAGTAAACTGTGATACTGATATGTCTGTAAAAGGCTCATATTGGCCGATTGGCATTGTCAAACCAAGTCCTGGATGGTGACCTCTGACCCACTTCCGGTCCAGAGGTTTAAGGTCAGGTCCAGTTTCTTGCCATTTTATCGACTTCCCCCTTCCATTTAGTTATTGCTTCTGATTCCAGGTAACTTCAAGGTTTTGAGTCAATTAATAACTCATGCAATATTTCCTCTGACACGTTGACCAGTGTCCATTCTGCCTCAACGTTAGCTGAAGCAGGAAGTCGATCCTTTCTTGAAATATTTCACCCTTCACGTGTCAAATATAATCCTCCATGTGTAGATAATTTAACAGATTGTGTGTTGTTTGCCGAACACAAATCCAAATACTCTCCAGTGTGATGGAGTGATCAAGTGACTCGTTTGGATAGTTGCATGACCAGAGGACATAAGCCGTCTTTTTGTTGCCGTGCATATTAGTGTGTACAGATGCTTCAAAAAATAATTAAATGAGTTAAAACGAGAAATTTGTGGTAAATATTTGAGATTTTCCTGTTTAATTGCCTCATTGTTTGCAAGTCAAAGCTGCTTATAAAAAAAACCATCGTTTTATCCACTCTTAAGCTTGCTTCTCTGGCTGCATTATTGTTCATCTATAGTGGATTTCCGGTGGCTCTGCCACGTTTTTCCTCTGATTTACTCTCCTCTTATGATGAGAGGATGATATTATGTCAACCGTAAGTGCTGGCCAGTTGTGTAACTGACATTTCTGAAAGTACCGAGGATTTAACCGTGTGTGTGTTTCCATTTTTTATAAAATAGCCCCCGCCGTGCATCGTAACTGAGAGACAGGAGCCAAAGATATTGCCTGAAAATCAAGTAAGGTGCAAAAGAGAATGCATTCAAAGTAAATCTCGTCAGAAAGAAGTGCAACTTCAAAACAAAATGCACACGAACACTAAAGTCATGCACTTTGCACTAAAGTAGTTCATAAGCAAGATGAGTCGTTTTATTAGAAAACAGCTGTGTAATAAAAACATCTGAAGGAGCCAGAATGCCCACAAGGCAAACAAAGATTGAATTCAACCACAAACTAAATGCAACAAAACCACATCAACATGCAGGGAAAAAACCCACCTGTGTTCATTGTTGTTTTCCAACTTCTTCATACCTGATTGAAGATAATGAGATGAGGCACATCACTCCAAAATGAGGCATGCGCTTCCTCTCCATTCCCAGAAAGTGAGCCGGAGAGAGATGCAGGGCCCAGAAACAGCTGATTAGATTACCCTGCTGGGGCTGTGGTGAGGCTTTACTCTGTGGCTGCCACCCAGTCACTCACCTCAGCTGCCCTCTTCCCTCAGCTCTCATCCTCCCTCTGGCCCAGACTTGAGCCGCAGACTCGGCAGAGTAACACTTCCCCCTGTAGGAGCGAGGCAGGATTTCCGAAGCCTCAAATATCTGGAGTGAAGATGTCACCAGGAGAGAAATAATTGTGGTTTCTGCAGCGGGTTGAAGACAAATCACGAGAGAGATGATGCATGTTCTCCACCTCATGGTTTACTGGTGACGTCTCTGATGCCAACATTCCTATGTAGGAAAGTGGATTTTCTCTTTCCATTACTCAACGGATTTCCAGAAAACTTGGTTGAAAGATGTGGTATGCTTCAGGGAAGAACCCGTCAAATGTTGGTACATATCACACGCGACTTGTTAATGCTTTCTGATTATTTTTGTTTACATTTGCACAGTTTTAATTCAGAAATCCACCTTATTTAGCAGACAAATGTCTAATTTGGTGCAGCTCTATTGAAGATGAAGTCTGTTGTGCCTTGGTGGAAATATACATTCTACTGATTGCTATATATATTTGTCAATATAGTCCCATTTGAGAGTTTATCTAGTTCAACTTTGCATTCAGAAGAAGTTTGACAGTAGGTTCCAAAACTCTGCCTGTTAATTGCTGTCAGGAAAAGAAATTTGAAAAGATTGAATGACAGGGTGTGTGTGTGTGTGTGTGTGTGTGTGTGTGTGTGTGTGTGTGTGTGTGTGTGTGTGTGTGTGTGTGTGTGTGTGTGTGTGTGTGTGTGTGTGTGTGTGTGTGTGTGTGTGTGTGTGTGTGTGTGTGTGTGTGTGTGTGTGTGTGTGTGTGTGTGTGTGTCTTCCAGACAGACTCGCGGTCTAATTAAATATGTCAGAACACAGCCCAGATATGTCAGTAGAATCTAGAGATGGTTACTTGCTACTAAACTACACTATATGGAAGTTTATTAATAAATCATCATGACAACATCAGTCTCTCTATCAATCATAGACTGCAGGTATTTTCTAAGTAGAGAATCTAAAGGAATATGAGGCGCATACATCACTGGCTCTACTAAAAAGATATAGAGTTCAACACAACCTCAGACAGAGTGGACTGTGAAATGAAAAATCAAGATTTGTCAATCCCCAAACTGTTATGTTATCTAAGCTTAAAACCATCCTCCATTAAGGGCGCACTATAGCTCTCTTATGTCGGTGCATGTTGAGAACAGTAAACATACATTTTCAAAAACTGTATACGCAGCCACAGGTACCTTGAAATTGATGAGAGAAAATTATGCCCCACACACACACACACACACACACCACCAACCACCAATTACTTTTTCATTGGTAAAAATATTTACCCGGAACTTTTATGTAGACCCAGGTCCCTGAAGTGAAAACCAGGAGTTCCTATAAAGGTTTGTAGTTCATGGGGAGAGTTCCTGAGATTAAAACAGGCCAATAACACTTTAAATCTTTCCTGGCACTGTCATAGATTTAGCAGGTGGTCTCTTTAAATCAAAGAGAATGACAGAGACAATACAGCTCCTGTCTCAATTTACATTATAAACTTAGTATGAGACTTTAAGAGCAGTGGTAGAGCAATGATGTTGTGTGTATCCCTTAAACAACTTTTCCCCTGCTGCTGTCACCCATTGAAATAAAGTGTCTCACCCCCTCTCAGGAGAAAATAGTGTAAGATGAACGTATTCAATGAAAATGCTCCCTGACAAAATGCAGCAAAAAACCTAAAAAACTTTTATGTGCACAGGAGAGTTCTCCCATAGAACCAAGAATTCACATGGACCAAGTTTTTTCTTCACTACATTTCTCTTTTACATTATACACTAATGTTCTGCAAAGTCCCTGTAGCATATTTCTTGAACCTTATCCCTAGTTACTCATCAGAGTATTAACGAGCCACCAGCTTATCAACTTTAACTTTTTCTTGTCCTATCATTTGTGTAAATTCAGAATCTCTGGGTTTGGGTCTGGTTGGCAGGACGGAAAACGACATTTGCAGGTGTTGATAATGTTAAGAGTCATTAGCTGCAACTCTAAACCTTATTTTAAACCTTAAAATAAACCTCACAGTCAATACAACAGTAACTGGAACTGAATTAAATTCATACTACTACTTTTGCTCTTAGTTGGGAAGGTGGGAAATGTAATTGTTGCAGCAGACAGGATCTCAACACGGTCTCCAGACAGACGGCCGGGGCTGTAGCATTTTGTCAGTGAGTCGGCCCCGGCTGCTCCCAGCAGCCTGCGATGCTCCAGATGGTGACAGGTTTCCCCTCCAGTAGCCTGCCGGCCTTGGCTCACAGCCACCTGTGAGTCAGGTAGGGCAGGTGAGGACAGCTTGGCAACTACACACTGACTGCGGCACACAAGCCCAGGTGATGCTGTGTGATCTGAGCGAGCAGGCTGATCTCTGACCTGGATCAGCGAGAATTAACATCGGTATCGTCAGTTTGTGTAATGGAACAGTGTAGATGTATGGTTGTATAGCAGCATCTTTATTTGTGTCCCTCCATGATACTGCGTGTGTCCTTCCAGCATATAGTAAGTACACATATACGACACTTTCTCCTACTTTAAATCACTTCACTCTGCAGGAGGATTTAGGTGTCATAAAAAGTGCTGTCCTCCGTTTTTTTTTGCCTGCTTTAGTGCTTCAAATTATAGACCTCTCCTGGCTGGTGAACACCTGGGCCTGAACACTGGTGCTGGCAGATCTCCAAGAACATCAACAGTTCCGCCTGTCACGTCCTGATGAGCGCACATCGCTGCACCGTGGTTCACTCCGGGTCAGGGATAATGTGCATAAAGCGAGAGAGGCAGAAATCACTGTGATAATCTGTCAATATTACCGAGGTCACGGCACATTAAAGCATTCTACTGGGATCAGAGTGACAGCTGCTCTATACACACATTGTCACACTAGCTTGTCATGGCATTGTGTGGGTGTACATATGCATCTCACGGCACTTTAAACCACATTTAGGCTCTCAACTTGTATGTGATCTGGTTATAATCTCTTTGCATTTTTTTTGCATAATGGTTTCACTGCTGTGGGTGTTTTCATACATACATCTTTCTTGCTGTATAAAAATTCATATTGCATCTAGTCTTAGTTTATTTGTTTGACATATTCCAAATGTACACTAATCTGAATTTGTCTTACTTTTGGTTGTTGTTGCTTGTTTCGGTTCTCTCTTGGAACCTGAATGGGACTTTAAGATATAACATGTAGCAATTATTCATTAAAATGTCTAAGAACGACGAGATCTATGTTGTATATTTTGTTGACTTTTGAATTTATGTTATTCAAAATGTTTCCAACAATGTTCAAATCCAGAGAAATCGACTATATTACATAAGGAAAGGAGATGTTTTGTTAGGGTCGCCTATGAATTGCATCACTTCTGCTTTACCTCTGGTAAAATTATGTCGGACTAAGAAAACTCACACTGCTGGCCTGTTAGCCTGTTAGCCTGTTAGCCAGTAGTCATACTATATCAAGATTATTATCATTATTGTAACCTTTTAGATGTGCAATGTGAAAAAAATGTTAACACATGAGCTCATCCACGAACATGGTTCATGCCAGGTAGCCTTGCATCAACAATGGTGGTGAAGAGGACACCTCCCCTGATCCCCCGCTCCTTCACAACATCAATGAGGGTGAAGAATAAACTTGTTTGCATACCTCCACAGTCTTGTCCTCTTTGTACATAGCGTACTTGGATTGAAGTTTACTACACTGGGACTTCGAGCCAACTGTGGATTCCACGCTTGATTTCCCTCAGCAGTGTCAGCTCAGGACAGAGCAACAGATCTCGCTTAAATCTCCAAACAACCAATGGTTTCGCTGAAATCGTTCCCCCTTCCCAAAACAAACACTTGTTTTCAGCGGTCCTTGGTGACTCACGGCTTCGCCTTCACCTTGTGTAACCTCAAGATTTAATACTCTCTGTGCACTGGGAGATAAGCTACTACAGCCAACTGTTACTAGGAGTACGAGGCCAACCACATCAAAACATAAGCACTCATCACTCAAACAGGAAGTAATCCATAAAGCATGTGTATTTTTTAGGTTGCCCGTGGAAGGACAATTTAATTCTGCGTCTCTTCCCACAAAGGAGCTTTGCACTCTCATATCACTTTCTCAGATGTAATCGGCTCAATGCAGAATAAGGAGAGGCGGTGGTCTAGTGGCAGAAACTTGGGCAGAGAAGGTCTCTGGTTCGTCTCTGGTTCGACTCCACGGAGAGACAACAAAAAGACGAACCTGGATTGATCTGCCCAAAAATCCAATAGTCTCCCTACCCTGTCTAGTGCCCCTGAGCAAGGCACCTTACTCCCCCAACATCTGCTCACCGAGCGCCGTACATGGTCGCTCACTGCTCTGTGTGTCCTGCACCAGATGGGTATAAAGCAGAAGTTAAATTTCCCTACCTGCATGAGTGTGCCTTTGCATGTCTGTGCATGTGTTTGTGACAATAAATGGATCTTAATCATAATAATGAGAATAAAGTCACAATTAATGAAATGAGACTGCATGATTTTCTTGAGATATAGTAAACAGCCCTCTTCCTGTGTCTAAACATGTTCAGAGGAGATATCGAAACTAGGTCTTAATATAATTAGAATAAGTTGTAAATTTATGAGAATAAAGTTGTAATATTATGAGAAAGTAAGTCATACATTTACAAAAAATATAAAAAGAAAGAGTCATACTTTTATAAGAATAGTCATAACTTTACTCGTAATATTGGTATTTGTTGTATGAAGAAGTTTGTGATAATGATATGAAAAATAAAATGTGCAAAATTGTGCCTTACGAGTTTTTAAAGTGTAAATGTGTTTCTACTCTATTCTGCAGTACATGTATGAAACGTTGCTGTGGAACGTCACAAATACAGGAGGGATCATCTTGCAAACATCTCATAGCTCAAGCTACAAAAGTATGTTTATCAAACTTATTACAGTAAATATCGATAAAATGATTATTAAAAACCATAACCTTCACTCAGGAGTAAAAATCATTAATTATTGTTTCTTGATATAGTGTATAGACATATCGCCCTGTCCCAGTTTCTGGTGGGAAATCAATAGTCACTGATGACAAACATCAGTTTTGATCCAGAGAAGAATCTCACCATATTGGATCAGTTCAAATCATTTCACTGTAACTTCAAATCACAGATGAAACATTAGTTTGCTGCTGGAGAAACCTGAGGAATGGGCATTTCTTGTCGATCTGCATTAACAGTTAATGTTACAGACGTTTTTTTTCTGCCTGTCCTAACACACGACTGTTGATAAATGTCCACTTACAACTATCTGGCTCCCCCTTGTGCACTGCCATAGCTGCTGCTCGCCACTGAATCGAAAAATTAGTTTGTCACAGAACTCTGAGTTCCCCCGCGTGTTTGATTCAAATTGGTTTTACCTCATTTCAGGGCTTAATTTCACAAACACAATTTTTATAAATAATATTTAAAAATGTTTTCTTCTCCCTTCAAATATATTCTTGCCTTTATTCTTACTTACCACCAAATATGTAGTTTTAATAGGGAAGAGTTATAAGATAATATTGTGTAAAATATAAAAAAGTAATAAGTAGTTTTATTAGAACAAATAATGATTCTTATTTAATGTGGTATAAGGTCACTGATGCATTAACAATAATCTATTTGTATTTGAATGTCTACTACACTGACATATCATACAAATAAACAGTCTAACTTATATATACATGTATTCCCATTACATCTGACCAGTTATTGAACACATTTACTCAGTTCTTACCTTTACTTTTGTTAGTTAAAAATTGAGTAATTCTCATTCTGTCATTTGTTTTGGGATTGTGTTTTGATTCTTATTTTATTCCTGACTACATTTCCTGTAACGTTGTGCTGCTGTTCCTGAAACAAAGTATCCTATGAAGAATCAATAAAGCTACATCTCACCTTCCCTTTTCTGCCACCAAATTATTCACAAAGGATGAACCTTAAATAAACTATGTTTAAAGAAAAAAGATTTTCATAATAGATTTTAAGATGAGAATAATGAGGTTTGGTGAAAGTTGGGTTTGAGTTTCGTTGGATGTCCCTTTTGCCGGGGTCCCTCCTCACCACCCTGATAACAGATATCCTAGTGTACATGCTTGGTGTTTGTGAATGTCCTGCACAAGTCAATTCTACAGCACTCACCGACATACAGTCCATGATGTAACCACGACTGGATGCATTCTTTTGTACAAGGCCCCCGGAGGCCACACACAGAAGATCATTAGGTAGCAGAAGTAAAAAAGCCCAGAGGTTAGGGTGGATAAAACCATCTTCTTTTTCTTATCTTTTAACAAGAACATGGTTTCCAGGACATCATCATGAAGTGTCACCACCAGCATCTTTGGCCTTGCTCCTTTATTGTCCGTGTCATTTCAGATGTGTGCCCCTTTCAGTTAATTAAAGCCAAAATGGATGCATGGTTGAAAATATATATTCAAATAGTCTCTTTATTTGTTCTACATAGTTGTACACCACTAAAGACAGTGATAGGAGCACACAACGGGCTTGAAACATGTGTCAGTTACTTTGAGGATGGAGGAAACTTTGCAGATTTTTATTTTTAAGAAAAATAAGAACATTTTCTAAACTGAATCACTGAGAGTATCCGGCCGAAACAGGAGAAATCAGACGTGTGTGCCAGATTTACTTCTTTAACTTGCTATTGATGTTTTTTTATTCTGTACAGAGGGACAATTTGTACAAAATTAATCTAGATATATATATTTATATATAACACTACATGAAACAAGGTAAATCATATATACAATATTAAATGAATCATATAGTACAGGTCACATACAAAAGGACACTTTAAGTTATCATGTTTTGGAAATAATGTGTTAAAATTAAAAGATCTGCAAAGATCCTGCAGTGTGACAACAAGCCACCAAATCATCTTGAAATCATCTCGTTATTTGTGGACGACTTGTCATTTTTTAAAATAAACCTCTAACATCTTAAACTCATAAAATCCATAAAACATCTTCTCCCAGCAAGCAGGACTGTTTCATAAACGCAATGACAGAAATCCGTTTGGTGAATGGCATTCCTCCAGGGTAAAAGGTACATGTTTAACATGGTAGTTTTAATTTACATATGTTTGCATTCAAGCAAATACAGTATTAATACAGTTAACAAGCCAAGTCACAATGTCAGTTTATTTTCAGCATCTATCTGGCATTTTGTGGCCATTATTTGATACCAGTCTGTTTCAGCGTTGGGCATTCTGAATGGCCAGAGGAAGGAAAGGAAAACAAAAAGAAAAAGAATCCAACACCTGACATCCACGCTACTAACCTCCAGAGACAAGACAGGGAAATACACCACGTCAAATATGAAGAAATCTAGCAGACCTCCTCAGTTTAAACAATGGTACTGACTGGAAGATACTTTCCAACTTTCAAACAAGCTCCTCACTGAGAAGTGTCCGAAACACGGAGCCCACGAACCAGGCAACTGAATTTATGAATGGTAGCAACACAAACATGCCACACGTCTTTTATATTGGTTGCTCTCAGGAAGTAATTTCACTGATCATCTAACGTCAGTATGTTCACAGCTACTCTCTGCTCATATGTTTGTTAATAAATTAATTTATTTTTAATTAATAATGAGGATTTTAAAATCTTTATCCCATACAATACTAATACACCGTCATGCTCTTTAGAAGGAGACGGTGAGCAGAGGTTCTAACTCAGTAACGGCTGCTTAAAACCGTCGGTGAGTGAAAAAACACACAACGCTGTGTGACAGTACAGATCTGTGCCCCTCTCCCACCCAACAACAAGATTATATCTCCTTGACACAGACAATCATCTCTATTCGTTTTACAGGAAACATATTTTTTTTATAGAACCCAACACTCACCTTAAAGACGGCCATGCTCTCAGTCTTTCTGCTCATGTGCATGTTTTATAAAACCAGAACATTATCACTGCAACTTAGGTAGCAAATGCAGCTTTTCATCCAGGCTTACCCTCATCAGCTCAACTCAAACCCAGCGAGTACCATTGTTTGAACCGTCTCGGCATCACTATGATCTGGTTTTCTCAAACATCGCCAGTGAACGTAAGGAAGCAAGCATATAAAAAGAGCGGCGTATGGCACAAAATAATAAAGTGGAAAAGTGTCAGATGTCCACAGGACAACTTCCCCTTTTCCTCGCCATCTTTCCTGGACGTCGCAAGGCTAAGGACAGGCCTCAGTTTGGTCTTAAATGTGCTAAACTACTTTCAAACACCAGTGACCAGAAACAAAGGCAGGTGTCCCAGATAAAAACATGAAACAAAACCAACAAAAAACACAAAAGTCTTGGCACTGATAAGATGTCCATCAGATTGAGCAAAGAAAACAGAAAACGTACAACAGATGGCAGGAAAGTCTTGTCTTTCTTTTGACCAACAGGTTCTGTTTTTGTTCCCTTTGACAGAAAAGAAAACCAAGCAGAGACCAAGAGACGATCCTTAGACAGTGAGTCAGTCGCTTATTATTAAACCACGTCTCATCCTCAGTGAACACGTTTGCAAAAAGGAATGAAGGAACCAGGTGAGAGGAACCGAAAAGGGAAAACAAAAGTAGAACACACAGATTGTGGCGAGGGCTTAAAGACACACAAACACACACCCACTCCTCTTCCTAAACTGAAAAACAAAAACCTGAGAAAGCAGAACTCTGAAGGAGGTGAATATACAGCTTCTGCACTGGGGCAGCAGGGAATGAAGGAGAACTAAGGATTCTGGGTAAACAGATGGTGGGGACGGGGATGAGAGCCCAGCGCGGGGGTCATAGGTGTTGTTCTGGCGAACGGGCCGAGTGGATGTCCATGGCTGTCGAGGGTAGAAGGGGCAGTTGAACCAAGAGCCGGCAGGTGGCGGGACCTAGAGTCCATCGTGGGTGGTCAACATGTCTTCAGCTCTGCGGTGGGACTCCAAGGCTTTTGTGGTGTAAAGATCCTGAGGCAACTCAGATTTACGTCGCACCATGGGTCGCTCTTTCCGCTGTTCATGCTGCAACTGTCGGAGAAGGAAGAGGAGAGAAGGACCTTTCATTCATTTCATCTATTTCACATATTTGTGGTCAAGCACAACAACTAGTTAGTCACAATCCAACAAAATGTAATAAACAGAGAAACAGGAAGGACTGAGTCAGTAAATCAAAAGATAACGTTACATTAAAACAAGATTAAATCAAATTAAATTAACACATCATCAGACCTGTGCTACATGTATGGAGCCTCCATGTGTTCAATATTAAATAAACAAGAATTAATGAGATAAACAATCCAATTAATGACTGTGATTCATATGAACCATTTATCCTTAATAATCCAGGAAATTATTGAAACTCAACTGATTATCACATTTTTACTATTGTATTGATTAAGAAATTCACTCCAATAAAACTTTGAAGACAATGTAACATTGATTTCACACAGTTTTCCTGTCAGTCACAGGTAATAACTGAGATAATTTAAAGAAATGCAGACAAGGTAACAGCATCTGAAATGATGTGGCAGCCATTGCGAGAATGCAAATTGATTTACCGATCTGAGATCATGTCTAAAGTGAATTATTTCACATCTGTAAAACTGCCATTTTCTTTTCACCATTCCAAAACAGCAGTGTGCCGTACTGCCACGGTCAGGTACTGTTTCTAGAGCGGCGTAAAGGAAGTGATTTCCAGTAGTGCGTCAGCCAGAGTTTGTTAAAATGTCATTAATTTGGCAAAATTTCCCTCTGGAAAGTCCCAGAAGTAGGACGGCTTCATGTGCTCTATACTAGACTTCAACTTTGAGGGGCTTACAATGAGTGCACTAGTAATCTCATCAAGCATGTGACGAAGCATGAGGAGTTCACCAAGTCATGACCAAGGTGTTTGAATTTGTTTAACCTGAGCGTGGACATACAACAATGATATCGATCATCACCTCCATACAGGGTCAGTAACATACAGCTGTTAAAATATGCTGGCAATATATTTAAAATGCAATGGTAATGGTCTCTGGATGAGAAAAAAGTTTTTGAAATATCGAAATTGTTACATTTGTTATTGTTTATGTCATAATTTCTAATTTATGTAGAATACTGAACACGTTGGGGCTCTAACCACTGAGACATCAGGCTGGGGACATAAAACAGAAAGCTCTTGATTCCAGTGTACAGTCTAGATTATTTTATACTAGCTTTTAGAAAAAAGTCAATAACAAAGTCTATATGTTATACACACAGACTAGAGTGATAACTATGGTTGTACAAATAGACTTTGAGTTTTGGTCAATAACAGATCTATCAATGTAAATGGTTTCATTAGAAGAGGAAAGATAACAGAGACAGAGAAAGTCAGGTTTACCTGAGTCGCGCCCTCCTCAACTGTCTCTTTTAACCTCTGAACATCTTCTATCAAAGGGACATCCGTCTCCATTGCTACAGGACTATTGAGGTCAGAGGAATCAACATACATAGAGAACTATGTTGAAAAGAAAGGGAAAACAAACAAAAAAAACACAAAAAAACACAAAAAGGATGGAGAAAAGACTTTCAGTCGCATGCAAGAAGAATGAATCTAGAGGCTCTGGGTGAATTCAATCAAGCAGCTCTAATCTATGGCAGTTGTAAGCGTGATGTGCTTTAGTTGTGGTGTAGAAATAGAAACGATTAAGACATTGTATGATAAAATTATTTGGAATTTATTGATCCTGAAAAACACACCTTGTGTTAAATGATATTAATTGGTTGTCAATTACTGGGAAATTAGAGCTGATTTCAGATATTAACTTCTGAAAATGTAATTTCCTCAGTAGAATATTGTCCTCGACATTTCCAGAACATTCAGGCGAGGGGGGGGGAGGATGGAGCATGCAGGGGGCAGGAAATGTTGTTTAATTTCTACTGTGGAAATTACGCTTTCTTACGTTTGTTTTTTTAGAAGTGCAATTGAGATTTTATTTGGGTTGAAAATATATTTAAAAAATGTGTTATGACATTTTGCCACTTGGACAGAGTCAGTAAAGACAGTGACTTTACAGCTGGTCATCAATCAGTGAACAAGGAAGTGATTAAGGGTACTTCTTAAAATGTATTTAAAAAAAACTTTAAATAATGTCTGACCCAGAATTAGGATGTGAGGGGACAGAACCATCACAGCAGGATTTGAACCTGTGTGTTGCTTGTCCTGAGGGACGTCGTCACATCACTGATTCCTTTCACCACAACTAAGCACAGTTTTAAAGCACTTCATTCCACCTGAACTAGGGACAAACAGTGTGAGCAAAACCTACATGGGATACGATGGAAAGGGAGCCACAATTCAGCAACACAACTGGATTACAGGAAACACAAGACACCTCATGCATTTCATCTATAGTCCTACACACAAACGCACGCACACACAGCGAGACATGCACATTGCTAGGAAGGGGGAAAACAGATGTGTTCCATAGACCGCACACACTGCTCACCTGTGGATTTGACTTGGCGAGGTTCTCAATCTTGATCCAAGCCTCCTCGCGTTCTTTTGACTTTGCCTTCTCTCTGTTAAACGAAGCACCAGACCTCCACTAATTAGTCTGCTACACTGATGAATGTGAAAAGCAACACAACTATTCAGTCGCAGTCTTACAGACGATTGAAACAATGTGTCACTCAGACGTTGTGTGTAAAGAAAGGATTTATGTAGTGGGAGAAGAGTCTGTCTGTGCTGCTACCTACTTGTTTTTCTCAGCCCTGAACTGCTGTGTGCAGTCGTCAAAGAGCTTCTGATTCATCTCCATGAAGAGCTTCAGAGCGTTGTAGATGAGGCCGTGGATGGTCCTGTGAGCAGACACACACAGTCAGGATTATCATAAATCATCACAGACAATAAAGGAAAAAAAAAGGTGTTTCACAGTTCACAATAACTCACTGACAAAACTATGACTAAAGCTTTGAACTATTCATTGATACACCTAGTTACTTCCACTGAGGAGGTCATGTTTTCACCCCTGACCACCTTTTTTTCAGTTTACTTGGCAAAAATGACAACTATTGGCTAGATTTACGAAAAATTTTAACTAAAGACGACAGATCATATAATATTTTTGGACAGATGTGGAAAAAGAGGAGGAAAGTCCCCTTATTAAACCGCATGTTAATTAAATAGATCCAGATTTGGATAAATTAAACACTCTCCTTAACAGGCCAGATTTTAAATCTATATATAATAAACATACACAATATCAATAAATCTTTGTAATTTGGTACGGATGGAAATAAAAATCCATACCCAGCAGATGTAAAAGTAGTTTCAGAAGGGGCAGGTGTTTGTCAGTTGCTGTATGTTAATATATTTTGGCATTGATCCAGAAAAAGAGGCAGATCCAGAAATGTTATCACGCTCTTTAACACTATGAGAAAAGGCCCTTGGTGGAAGTATACACGTAGAGCCATGAAGTCAACTTTAAATCACATTAAAGGTTTGTCTGGAGCAGAAGTGCAATAATAAAAAGGAATCGCTGATGACTTAAGTGATATGCACGTGTACATTCTGTGACCAAACCCCATCTATATATAAATCTACACACGCTCACTTCAGAGATCGGTATGTGAGCTATTTAGTCAGCGGTTGTGTCAGACGGGTGTTACATGCACTGTGAGGTACATACAGGGCGTTTCAGGACACGAGTACATGTGGACTTGGACAACTCGAGGGTCTTACTTGTTCCAGTGGGTTTTCGAGTTGCGGTACAGAGCCGGGAACATGATGGGCAGAATCTTGGCTGCGTTGTCGCTGATCAGACTCATGATGTACTCGTTGTTCCAGTAGTACAGAGCTCTCTCTGCCACCTACAGGAAACAAACACCTCAGTCAGACATCTGAATAACTCTTTGGTAGGAACAGTGCTCTCAAATTAAAACAACCTCTGTCAACAGCGTTTTGGCACTGTATCAACTTTAATTCCCATACAGCATTAATCAAATTACATTACATTACATTACATGTCATCTAGCTGACGCTTTTATCCAAAGCGACTTACATTTTAAGAACACTCAGTATTTATGAGGGGCCATTTAGGGGTTCAGTATCTTGCCAAGGACACTTAGGCATGCAGATGGGATAGAGTGGGATTCGAACCGGCAACCTTCTTGTTGCAGAGCACCCGCTCTATCCCCTAGGCCACACTCTCCCACTCTATCCCAAATGACCACTCAAATACACTGGGCATGCGTCGGACAGTGTAAACAGGAAGCATTTGGTTATAAGTTGCAGATTGCTCTATAACTTAAGAGCATCTGCAACTCCTACACATGTAAGCACTTGTGTAAATTTAAAATGTGGAATTCACCACAGACACCAGCTGTTAGCAAAGACAACAGGGTCAGCAATAGTTGATCAGATTATACATGTTGCGTATCACTTCTGTAGTCGAGGCTTATGCCAGTTTTTCTCTTCTGGAAGGGGGTCATGTGATAGGAGCCTGACGGATCAGTGAAGGCTAATTCATGACCGAACAGAACTAATCAGCAAGCGGATGTGAGATATTACGTCATGTTTCTGACTCTCTAGACTAAAACGCTTCCCTGGAGTTTTCAAACTAAAACAGGATTAGCAGCGTTTCCAAACGTCTCCGTCTTCTAAAACTCCTGAGGAGTGTGGACGATAGGCGTATCCAAGGGTCTGAGTTATGAAGAAAATGTTGTCGAAACCCATCAGTTACCTGGAAGTGCGGACTGGACACACACTTGGCGAGCTGTCGGAACAGAGGCTCCTGCACCTTCACAAACTCAGACGGCTCGATGACGTCCAGGATCTCCTCCAGCTCGTTGAGGAACATCACTTCCTTGGGACTGTGAGTCTTTGGCCAGTACTTTAGTAGAGCCATTACCACCTGTTGTGATGGAAGAGAGAGATAACATTGTGCTGAATAACCATCCTGGTAGGAGAAATGGGGGAGAGCGGCTTTAGGGCTGAAAAGAAAAACTTAATATGCGACAAAGAATGAGCCAAATGATTAATTCATGAACTTGTGACCTTGTAAGGAAACCAATGAAGGATTAAACACGAGCTTCAAATTTTTACATCAATTTTAAGCCTCAAATTAGAAGTTTCAGCAAGAATTAGATTGGGACGTACCGGCTCAGTTAGAGTGCTGTCCTTTTCCAAAAACTGCACCACACAGTAAGCCAGCTACAAAACACAAGGAAGTACAAATCATTTGACTGTTAAAGCATCTGAATTTATCCACAAGCAAACTGAAGTTAACATGAGAGAGCAGCCGACAGGCCCGAGGCTCCGACTGGCTGAAACATGCAATCCCAGTTATTTTTTAACAAAAGCTGCAGAATGACCTGCTGCCCTAGTTAAGAAAAAGAGGTGTGTTCCTAAAGCAGGTTTGGGCACGAATAATCAAATACATTTTGAAAAGAATTTCACCTGTAAATAAAATATCAATGTCAAAACTGCTTTAAATAAGAATGTTAAATCAAGTCTCTAAGGGTTTAATTTCTTCTCAACTTACCTGTGGATGGTAGACACTAAGTGATTTGACTTTGTGCAGAGGCAATAAAACCTTCAACAGGAATATTTTGTGCTCTTCTTTTAGTGGTAAGGCAAATCCATTGATTATGCTGGAAAATAAAAAAGACAAGAGTTATTAGAAAACTTGAAAAACAAACAATCTTTCAGACCTATTGTGCTCATTTTTACATTGGATTTAATTAAAACTGATTATTTATCTCTATTGCAGCCTCTCAGTGGATCCTCTGACTGAGACAGTGCACCCAGCCCTTGTAAGCACCAACTCATCCTCTTAACGGTGTGAAGGCTGGATCAATGAGCTCGATTCATTCTTAATCTCATTGTCCTGCACTGCAACATCCTGACTAGCCAACCTGCTGACTACTACGTCCATCACTCTGCCATGTAGCTAAAACAGGAAACTGTTCTGAGCAGTTTGACACCAGAGCTCGTCTCACAGGGATTATTACTGTCACTTACGTCTACTTCGTTATTTGAAACCTTGTCTGTGTTGAACATGAACATCTAACATCGTAACATCTTTCTATTAATTCCAGAAATCTCTGTCTGTATGTGGCTGGTATATATCTAGTTAAATGGTCATCTCATCGGCTTCACACTTGACATGTGAAATGTAAACGGGTCAAGAAAGTGCAGTGTCGAAACTGGTGCGATTTTTAATACGTTCGACTTTTTTTAAGGCTCATACCTTCCAAGTATTTCCAGTAGTTCAGCTATACCATTGTGGTGCTCCGTCTCATAGATAAACCTGTGGGAACAAACAGGAACTGGATTCAGTGGCTATACGCAGATTCTATATTTGATGATTCATAGGTCGACCATTCATCTTGATAGACATGATTAAAACAAACAGCAGTGGGAGGGCTGCACTGACCTATAGAAAATGTTATTGATCTGTTTTCTGATGTACGCTCTCAGCCCCAGGAACTTTCCATAGATCCGGTGGAGGGTTGTTTTGAGGAAGTCTCGCTCTCTGGGATCCTCGCTGTCAAATAGATCTAGGAGCTGCGACGTCAAAGTTGTGAAATGTAACTTCAATGAAAAGTCACGGTGAAAATAAAATTTCTACTTAAATTTTGCCAAAATATTACTATCTTACCTGCATAACAAATTTCTGGTCGATGTATTTCTTTGCTATGTTGGGCTGAAAGTCGGGCGATTCTAAAAACCTAAGGAAAAATTCATAGACGAGCTGCAATAGAAACAAACAAGACAAAACAACAAATGAGTGCATGCTTTACGAATACTTTAAAATCAAAAAAAGATGTTCTGTTCTTTCAGTTCTAGGTGTGTATTAACGTGGTTATTACTGTCTGTTTAATTATCTTATTTTAATACGTACATAAAATGAATTCATACTTGGAGGCTTTTCTAAACTGAGAATCATTTATAAACCTCTCAGTTTGGCAGACGAATAAAATCAGAAAAAAAAATGTCAACCTGGAGGTGTGGCCACGCTGCTTCAAGTGTTGGCTCGTCCTCTTCTGGATCAAACTCCGCTCCGGTGGGGTTGGATGATGGAGGCAATGTTCTGAACATATTCACCGCAAACTGGAAGAGGAGAAAAGAAAAATGATTCACTGAATGTTTACGACCCAGGACAGAAAAACCATTCCAATCACCTTCCCTTTGTTTCAATAACCTAAAGCCACAAATCAGAGCAAATATCCATTTAAGTTTGAGAAACAACACAGCGGCTCTGCCCAGGTTGTGTTAGGATACGCTACAAAAGAGTCTTTGATCAAACAACCAGGCCAGAACTTTCCCCACTCGTGAATGAATGTTTACCGTCATGTGAGGTTAAACCACATCAAACTGGGGTTAGGGCTGCTTCTTTGACTTGGTGATTGTTCCTAAGAACAATGCAGTGTTTTAAAACCAAAATAAAAGTAAGAGCAGCATCTCTGTAACCAGTTCAGCACCCAGACCGAGTTCAGTGCCAGATGCCAACATTTTGCAGATGCACTTGCTTGTGGAGAGTTTGCCTGAAGAGGTTGTTAGAAATGCTGACATCAGATGAGGAGTACAGATCATTTATTCATATCCTGCACCTCCTGTTAAATGATTAGGAGCTGTGTTAGTGTCACATTACTCAATTTAGTTTTTCTGCCACTATTTTAATGGTCCGTGCTAAAAAATCAGCAAGGAAATTAAAAGAAAGACAACCCCCTTTAAAAAAGTTCCCTAGAATTCTAGAATAAATAAAAAAAGCTTCATCACAACTCAAAATGCATAAGAAATGTCCCATCTTGGTTATTCTAAAATCAGTTTTCTTTAGTGTTAAGTTTGCAAACTAGCCTCAGAGCGAATGGCCCACAATAATCTGTGTGTTGCGTTAATGGTCTCTCACAGTGTCAACTGACTCCCCTGTGGGCTGCTGCTCCATGCTAGGCAGATCATGGGACACTGCAGGTGGCCTACTAAAACAGCAAGGGCCTTGTTTGAAAAGACAAGCTACAAGGTAGACCGAGATAAGACCGTTAGGGCCGAGCCGCACTTCATCACAGAACAGGCTGCAAGAGGAAACGTCATAACAGTGATTAGGGCAATTCTGCTCTAGGCTTCGAGGATGAGAAGATAATGACAATGGAGGGAGAGAATCTTTCTAAAACTCCTGGGTTTTCATTATGTTTACGGTACAGTTCTGTATCCTGATCTTCTTAACCTATATAATCTCCTTGTTAAGTGTCTGTAATTAAAATTAAAGTAATTCTTTCATTAACTCTATACAAAAGCAATGTAGCCTGTGCTGAAAATTGTGCCATAGTCAAAGTTCTTCACTATGGGGGAGAGAAAGTACTAGCTTTCAAGTTACAGTGTTAAGAAGGAACGTTTAAAATTATGTTTTCACATAAAACCTGACAGATTCTTTTAATGAGCTTCTGAAATTAATAACCTTTTTCATGACGGTCTGATGAACCAAGATTACATTGTTTGGCCTAAATTCTAATCTCCATGTTTGGAGGAACCCAGACACAGCTTGCCACCTGCTCGTCACCATCTCAAAAGTGAAGCGTGGTGGTGAAAGCATCAAGCTGTGGTGATGTTTTCAGCAACAGGCGGAAGGAAGACAGGTTAAGGCTGAGCAAAAGCCTAACAGAGAATCCCTTGATGTCTCTCAGAGCAACCAGCATCTCAGACCAAATGTTCACCTTCAAATGACCCTGAGCGCACAGCCAATACAAAGCAGGAGGGATAGGGACAACTCTGAATGTTACAGAGAGTCACAGTCCTGACTAGAAGTAATAATAGCTGACCTCCCACAGTCTCCATCCAACTGACAGAGGAACTGCTGAGAAGAATGGCATAGCCATCATATCTGTTATACCCGTGGTGTTTTGCATCTCTGATAGAGTAACAGGTCAAACAACGTAATGATGAGAAAAAAAATCTTAGTCCAACACCAGTTGGCTGTTTTTCCTTCAACTCTTTGTATTGGTCTATCGTTATGGATACTTATTATTAATTTGCAGTGTGTTCTGTCACCTAAGCGCTTCCATTAAAGCCCAAACACACAAGGAAACCAAGCAACTCAGAGAGATTATGGGGCAAACAATGGTAGTGAAGACAACAACTCCCATGATGCCAAGCTGCTTTATGACATCATCAAAAAGGTGTTTTGCCATTGTTTTGATCTAGTGGAACTTTTTTTCCTTTGGGCTTATTTGTAATTCACTTACCAGACAGAGGCAAGACCAACACACATAATATTTTTCAAAAGGTAAGGGCCAGATCTTCACATATTTTTGTCCAACTATCAGATCAAAACTCAAAGAAAATGTTAGAAAAATGTGCTAATTTGTGAAGCTACATCCAGAATATACGTTTTCCCTGCACAAAAAAGGCTGAAACAGTCAAGTAATCGTTTCTTTAATTTTAAATCTAGTTTGATCCTTCGTATCAAGGAGTGATGTGACGGGTTTGACGAAACCTGATCACAATCCTCAGCTGGGACACGAACCAATAGTTGAATCATAAAATCAAATGTTTTCTCATTAACCCTCCAAACAGGTCTGCCCTGCAGCTACAGCTAGCCCCTGCTCTCAGCCAGAGTTTCACCCTCATCTCCAGCTTTCATCCTAAACTTAACTCCCTCTGGCTCCACTTACCACGTGCACCACCTCTGGGTAGATGGGCTCTGTGATGACATTCCTGTTGTGGGTGATGTACTCCACCATTTCGCTCAGCGCCGCCCGCTTCACTTCCTTCCATTTTAGGTCGCTCAGCGGGTCGGACAGGAAGTCGAATAGAACACAGCACTGCCGTAGCTTCTGGATGAAGAGCTTCTCCTGCTCAGCGGGGGCCACATCTTAAGACGGACAGAGAGAGGAAAAAATGTTAAGTGGGCAAGTGAGACAAAGTCCAGCGGCAAAATGAGAGTTGCAGGTGTAACACGGCTAAACAGTGGTAATGAAATGATACGCAAGAGAATATCCGATAAAGGAGCCATGGCCAAAGCCTGATGGGTCACAAAGAGAATGTCGATTCAGCTGTGAAGGATAACAGTTTAAACAGCAATGGAAACAGAAGGTAGCAGGAGAATGATGAGGGGAAGCACATGAGTCATGAAGACTGAAGTGTATTGAGAGAGAGGCCGAGATGGTGAGAGCCCAGGGGGAGGATAACGACAGAGCGGAGAGGAGGAGAGAGCGCAGAACAGGGGGGTATGAAGGTTGAAGGATGAAGGATTTGGGAACTAGGTGAACGGTCACAGATCTACTCATAAATAAAACCAAGCTATTTAAGCCTGTCATTGTATTTGACCATGGTGGTTTTAGGATTTCCTTATTCTCCTGATAAAGGCTGATAAACTAAATAGTACAGTGATTCCAAAGTATCGTCTTTATGTGACACAACTTTGATGTTGCTCGTTTCACTTAATGTCTGATTTTATCTCTGCTTAGAAATCTTCACTGTCCCTCAGCTACCCGAAATAATCGATGTTAGATCGGTGTTTGCAACCGTGTCCATTTCTTTTCTTTCTTTGTCAGACCGATTAAGGAGAAACCACTTAACAGATTTCTATGAAACTTGGTGGATGATGGAACATGGGCGGAGAAACAACTCATTAATCCAGGAATTCAATTTCACATATACCTTTAACATTATGAAATATGGCATTTTTTGTGATTTCCCGCAGATTTCTCTGAAATAACCCCTCAGCAAGTCACGTCTGTACAGTAAAGACCTCTGCCTCATAATTACTTGTCAGTGAAGGGTGTGGCTTTAACAATAGGCTGGCACTGAGGCTCGAAGCTGTCTGCACACGAGGAGGAGGCTGATGCCATGGGTGAGATAAATTCGATCAGATGTAGACAGTACATTGTGTAAACATCAGAAGGACAGAAGGAGAAGGATGAATCCCACTCATCCACCATGATTCTACTGTAACCTTTGGGCAGAATGCTTCCAATTACTGAGATTAGCAAATTAGGCTGGGAGACAAATTGTGATTTATTAATTTGGCACAGGGTTCTAATAGAGAAAATGTATAAATAATAACCAACCGATAAGGGCAAGGAAAACATTATGTGATTGCAGAAATATTATTCACATGATTCTAGGATAAATTAATTAAATATTATACAGGCATCGAATTCTGCCGATTGAATCGTGCAGGTGTGCGAAAGGAAGGAAAGCACTAGAGGAAAAGCTTTGGTATAGACACAAAGAAGAAAGTAACAGGCAGGTAAAACTATTTGGTCATGCCCTAATTTCAGTAAATGTACTGAGACAGTTACAGAGGCCATAGCACGGAGGAGAGGACGGTGCAAACACACACACAGCACACACTCTTCTGGAGTGTCAGTTTCAAGTCGGCCAATTTATCTTGATGACAGTGAGAGGTTGGGAATTCCAGAGGAGAGAGGGAAAGTGTGTAAGCTGCCATTATAGCACACATTTCCATAAATGATTTGGCAGCCAACTGAGATGTCACCGTCAGAACAGGAAAACGAGTGCCCTTTACCCCTGATTAAAAACACATATGGTTATTATCATTGTTATTACGTGGTCAAAATCAGCTTAGCATTACTTTTAATTTCCAGAAAGAGGCTCAGTGGGGCAACAACAGTCAGAAACAGCAGCAAGGATTAAACTAAAAGTAAATTATTAGGTTGTTTACTTTTATTTGCAATTGTTGCCCTGTCTGGGACATGAAGCTGGCCTGTAACGCGTTGCCTCGCCTTGCACCCCTGACCGTGCTCGCTGCTATTACATAAGTCTGTCTGCCTGTGTCATAAAGTTTCTGTGCGCTCCCAAAATACCCAGCAGGTTGTTGTGTAACAGAGAAAGGCCCAGTGTTGTGATCCCAAAACCGATGTTAAGCACAATGTGACTTCTATTAATGCTGCAAACAGACGCCGGAGGAGAGCAAGTATGCGCACGCACTCACACTCCCGGGTATCATGTCTTATAGAGAACAAAAAGTGATTTATCTTGATGCCCCCTGTTAAAAACAAAAATAATAAAGTGTGGTCACATTGGAAAAACCGTCAGCACTGCAGCAGCTGCAGGTCAGAGGTTTGAACTGGTCTGGCAATCTGCTTTATCACCAGCCTATTTCCTCAATGTAAACACTGACATACTGCGATATGTAGTGGAACAGTGCGTTACAGTTTGGTATGAGGAGGTATGACTCTGGCCACATTGATCATTAAAACTGATCTGGCTGCATTGTAAGCATCAGCAGAGAATACTTCCTGCATATATAAAGTTCTACATCATTGACACAAATGAGACACTCATAGTTGCACTTTGGAGCATGCCATGATACTGATAATGGCAAGACAATGCTTTGTAAGGCTTGAAATTTAACTGAAGTTGTGTTTCTTGATGAAAGATCATCTCCTGAAATAGCTGATGAATGTGAAACTCACTTCAATAAGGGAAGGAATTGAACCACTTGATCATGAGAAGATGTTGAGACTGATTCAGAGCAGTCAAGGATTTCTGAGAGCTCATGCAAGGACACCAAAATCCAGTTAATTTTGTGAAGATGTAAAAAATATCAACCGAAACTAAGCAAATTTGCATGAAATAAACATAGTCCTGCTAACATCCATGCACAAATGTAGAGTATTTTGAATAGTTCATGCAAATCACCTTCTGACAATATTTTGTTCAGATCTTTGGAGTCAGAAACTTTATTAAGGACCAAACAAGCAACCTGGAGGACTTTATTCTAGGTAGAACATGAAACAACATATCTCAACATGAAAAATAATCTATTGACAAAGACAGCGTTGACACAACGGTAGACAATATCCGGACAGGACAATATCACATACAGTAACATTAGAGCAGAGTAGACATCAAATGCACTACAATGAAGAGATGATAGTGTTCTAAGAAATGGATTTGAGTTAACTAAATATTACGAACACTTGAGCAAGGTGTCTCCCTCCAAATACAATCCTCAAAACACATTCAAAGTCTGTGATTGTTTGACAGTTAATCTACATGAACTAAACAACTATGGACTGTGATTGTTTTCAGGATTACATTTGGAGTGAACCACCACTGTCCTGTACACAGCCATGCACACAATGTCCATTAATCTGGGTAGCAGCAGATTAGTTTCCCAAAGCAAGGAAACACACAACACTGAATCAAGACTTGGGCATGGAGTGGAATCTGTCTCAACTTGATCTTGAGTCGATCCGGACGCAGGACATTCGATGTAAACAACAGAGAAGCCCAATGGGAGGAGGAGGGAAAGATACCGGAGTGTCCAGCTTGTTGTCCCCGAGCACCGAGTTGTCATTCACGGCAGTCGCCTCTGTGGTTTAACAGAGTGTGATCAATAATCGCCTGAGGCTTCATCTAACGCTGGGCTGCACCCGAGTACAGTGGGAACAGGCTGGGGCCTTTCAAACATGACTGAATGCATTGTGCACATATTAAATAGGCCGAGTCGCGCTTGTTGTAATCCTGAAACATTGCTGCTGCTGCTGCTGTGCCACGGCCGGCTGGGAGGTCATATTGACGGTGTGTTGACACAGATCCGCTGCACTTGAAGAGGAGAAGACGTTCATTCAAGACTTCACGAACATGAGGGGTGGAGGTGGTGTGGGGGGGGGAGATGGACGAGGGGAGGAGGGGAGGCTGCTGCAGAGCTGTGTCCGTCTGCTGTGACCAGTTTGCACCCAGAGGAACTGGAGTGTGGCACGCTGGGACCGAGCAGAGCAGCAGGGGGTGGGAGGAGGGTGAGCAGGACTGGCCATGTTGGAGACAGCTTCTAGCATTAGCCTTTAGCTCCGGGGGCTACGGCTGATTACTGCACATACATACGCGAGTGGCGAAACGCGCAATTCCCAGCGAAACGTTAAATGTAAAGCCGAGGACAGGACCCTTCCCTGGGCTATGACCTCACTTCCTTTGACATCACTAGCTCGGCGGGGGGATGGGCAGCGGGCAGCTAGCTAGTAAAACCTGATTTTTTTTTACCCAAGCGTCTCGCAGCGAAGCACAAGAACCGTCCCCCCCACACCCACCCTACCCGGTGGTTCCTCCAGCGAGCCGAGACGGCGAACTCGTCGCTCGGCGTCTGGGCGCGGTGTGAACCGAGCGGTCTGCCGGCGGAGGAGGAGGAGAACCGGGGCACAGCGACACACTCACACACACGGCTCCCTCTCCCCGTAATTCCCCGGGACAATGCAGGCGGAACAATTCGTCCTTACGTACCTCTGAAGTGCATAAGAGCCAGCGGCGGAAAGGGCCCGTTGGAATTAGGCGCGTCCACGACCATCCTGTCTCCGGGTTTATTGCATGTCAACATCTAAACCTCAACCAGGAAGGCGCATCGACTCAGGGCGAGAGGCCAGCCTCCATTTTAGCACAAAAGCGGATCAGAAAATGAAGCTCTCCGCCGCTGGAGGGAACTGGCTGCTCGGTGACGTAGGCAGCGGGGGAAGCGGCTGATTGGCTGAGCGCGGGCAGCTTCGGCGCAACCAGGGTGTGACGGGCGGTGGATGAGGGACGGGGATTTGCTGAGGGGGCGAAGAGGGGGCGGGACGTGTGTTGGAATTTTGCCCCCCCCCCGGCTCCTCCTCCTCTGGTGACGCTGTGCACATCTGATACAGACCTGAGATCAGATTCATCCAGATCAGCCGCACAGTGGAACCATCAGCAGGGCTCAGAAGAGAATCTGATTCAGGATGAGTGTCAGTTCCTGGATGAATCTTCAGAGGCCCCTCCTGTCGTCTCTGCCTGGGTCTTTATGAGAAGGAGGTGGAGGCCAGGGCAGTCTATGGGCCAGGGTCATGAGGGGCCTCGAATCCTCTGATCCAGCGAGGAAGGGAAGGAGATGAGAAGAAACCACGTGAGGAGCAAAGGATGAGATGACATCCAAAAGTAATAGCCCCCAAAAAGTTCCACTGGAAGCTGCAGTGGGCTTAGATCCTATCAGATAATCCTTTATTGATCGCTGTGGGGGAACTTTAGTTAATTCAGCAGCCCAGGTACACAGAATATATACAGATAAGAAGAATAGATTAAAACCAGAGTAGAACTACAACGGCACATACCCTAGGAAATCAGGTACAATTAAAAAAAAGAAAGATAATTCCTGGATCTGCCCTCTGATATGATCCATATCTAATGGGTTCTTCTCAGACCCATATTGTGTCCTTTCACCAGGTTTTTTGATAATCCATCCAATAGTTCTTCCGAAATACTGCTTACAGATAAACAAACCTAGACCCAGAAAAACCTCCTTTGCAGAGGTAATGAAAGGAAGAAGAGGGCCAGGCCGACGCCTCTCTTCTGTGTGGAGGTGGAGTGACTGTGAATGGTTGTTTGTCTCTGTATGTTGATCCCCTGCGATTAGCTGGTGACCTGTTTAAGGTGTACCCCTATGATGCCCAATGTGAGCAGGGATTGGATACGCATAATAGATGCCTGGCTGAATGGATGGATGCACTGAAGAACGATTAGAGGCAGAACACAAAAAGTAACCGCAGTAGCAGTACAACCACTGGCAATGTGCTGTAAAACCATCTCAAAGTGACACAGTGATGTGGAAAGTAGCAGTGGGTCAGCAAGTATGTTCAGTAGAACGTTACTGTAAGCAGTGGCCGTGCACAGCAGCATGACTATGGAATTAAACTCTATTCTATTGAGATATATAGAGCAAATGCAATAGACAATACATGGTGTACAGTGTATGATTATTCACTACACAATATGAAATATCTCTTCAATCCATTGTGTTGATTTACTCTCGTAAGACGAGACACTGTGTTTTCATCAATTAGAACCAAATCAAACGACAGTCCATCACCTCTTGACTTCTCCTCTTCTGTTTTGTGAGTCAAAAACGTTTTAGGGCGAAGGTAGAGTTTGCTGCGTTGTGTTTTTCTCAGTGACGTGCATGTGCTTAGCTAAAATAGCTGCAAACAGGAACTGAAAGCCAAAGGATGGAATATTAAACGCCTTGACACACGGCCTGTCCAAGGGCCTGTTTGAAGGTTTATGTGATGAATCCTACTCTGTGTTTTTAAGCGGATTAGGTGTTAAAGTTAGCTGACATGTAAATATGGTGCTGTAAATTGCACTTTTAATGATATAGGTTATTTTGGAAATACTGTCTCTAACCCTCCGAAACGACAAAATGAATCAGCATTTTAATCTTTACATAACCAAGTAGCTTCTCCATGTTTCACATGATTATCAGAGGACACGCTGAGTGAAACCACATTCAAGCCACAATGCCGAGTGGTGTTTTCCTAACAGTGGGACTCATCATTTCATCACAGTCCCTCCACAGTCTTTTAATAAACAGAGGGAGCAGGCTGTCCTCCAGCAACCGACACAGCCAGACAATTAAATACAATTTAATTAAGAGAGTTCACCAGGGAGGCTGTGATGTACAGTATTTCTTGTTACAGTCTGGAATTACCCAATAAACATCACATCTAAGGGAAATTGTTGAGGTCGGACTATTCTGATTAAATGAAACGATCATCCCGGTTCACAAAATAGTTACAGTTTTAAATTATATTATGCAAAAATGTACTTCATGTACAAGTAAAATGTTGGTAACTTCAGACTCGGTAGCCTATGTGTTAATAATTGATCTAGAGAGAAAAAGAGAGAAGAGGAGAAGAGGAGAAGAGGAAGGTCGGGCAGTTCTGTCTGTCAGTCTCAACCTTTACATTCCACAACCATGACAACGGGTGGCTATATTTGCAGAAAGTAGCCACTTGCTTCCTACAAGCGGAACAGACGAGCAGACAGAAAAAAACTTAAATCATGGGCAATATTCAACATTTATTAATTGTTAACGCTAGAGAAAATACCAAATCTGAGAATGATCCTATCCTGTATTATCTGTGCATCCTGACCTATCACAGCAGTACAGTGCTCAGAGGTAAAAGACCCCCAACGAATCCTATGTTCAATCCCACAGAGTCCATCCATCCATTAGAGAGAGTTATTCCTCTGTGACCGAGAGCTCACATTGTTGTCCAAGAACTATTTACAAAAAAACCACACAAGCTTACACCCTCGTTCATCATCATGAACAGTCTTTTATTTTAAGTGACACACACACAAACAGACACACTTGTTTCGCTATATAGTTGTGAGGACACTGTGGATATTGTGACATAATTCATTCCCTAGCCATAACCATAACCCAATTCTAACCAATAAGTCTTAACCTTCCAACAACCCTTTGACTTTGTGAGGATCAGCCAAAATGTCCTCACAATGATTGTATTGAAATCAAATTGCCCCTCGTAACTATAGAAACACACACACACACAAACACAAACACAAACACAAACACACACACACACAAACACACACACACACACACGCACACAAACACACACACACACTGTTCTGCTGCAGTAAAAACTCACTAGTTCAGAAATCATGTGTTTTCCTGTGGCTGAATTTAGTCCCAAACAATACTATTTTGTCCCAACTAAGAAAAGGTTTCTTGAAAACCACCGAACTCAGCTGTTAAATGGTTTTATTCAACCTTAAAAAAAAATAGAATTAAAATTTTGGCTGCAGATTTTTTAAGATCTTCAGTAGTGATGGATGAACTTGAGGCTGAGTGCTACAGATGTCAGTCAACCCTCTGCTGGTTTTCATCTTTTCATGGAAATTCCTATTTTTAAAATCCAATAAATCAAGTGTTCGACATATGAAAGCATTACATCATATATATTATAATTTAAGGCTGACTGAGATGACTGAGGATACTGCATTACTCCCATCTTGAACCAGAAGATGGCAGCGCAGTCAAGTGCCCTCAGCGACACTCTTCACTAAAAGTGTAGCTCTGCTGTCAACGTCAAGTAAACAATGATGTTCTGTGGCCATGTTTTCAACTGGACCTGTTAATTTGTTTGTTTATGTATTTTGTTTATTTAACAAGATTAGGGGATAAATACCAACACACACACACACAAACACACACACACACACACACAAAATAAATTAAAAGAAAGCTAACCCTGCAACTGAACAGCCATTTTGCAATGACTGCACAAAATAAAACTCTTATACTACAAATAATCACGGTTTTGAACTCTGATCCTGGTCTAGTCAATGAGATGCTCTATATTGGGTTTTGGTCGTTTTCCCTGTAGCTGTATTTTGATAAACTGCAGTTCTGAGGATAAGACAACGTAACATCTCGCATGTGACATAATATTGCAAACAGAAGTCTCTACTAATAAAATCTGCCTCAAAACATGCTCCATTTAACACAACTCCCCCTTTATAACCTCCAAACAACTTTCACTAAAAAGAACAGCGGAGTAAATAATATCATCTCTTCAGCGTCACATAAATCACAGAACAAACGGATTCTTTCTTTGAGATGATTTAAGTTTATGTAAACTAAAGGTCCTGCAACTGAATATAACTGTTTGTAACAGTGCAAATATCTGTTTTTGAAAAATAATGAATCACACAGACTAAAGTTCTCTCCAGTTCAGTGAATTTAATGACAATTTCTTTGTCCAGTAGACAATGAACTCTTTGGTGTATAAGACGTCAGAAAACATATTTATTAAAGAGCAATAACAGGATAAGCTGCTACTCGGTGACATTTGGCATTAATAAATTATTAAAATATTAGCTAAAAAAACATAACTATAATATTCTACACAACATGTGGGTGACTGAGGAGGTAGTTATCTTCACTGTATCTGAACTTTAGAGTCTGAAATATCTACAGGTCATTCCACAGACTGTCAGGGGAGTAATTTATGATCAGATACAAGGCTGCTTGTTCATTCACGTTTCTGCAGGTCAACTTCAAACCGAGGGGTCAGGGAGACCATGTTCTTATCTCTCTACACTCGGAGCTCTACAAACCTTCACCATACCCAGTATATAAAGATAGACGACGCATGTCCACTTCCTCCCGCTATCCAGAAATGACGTTAAAATATCCTAGATGCCATCTTGGGCATATGGAGCCAGAGTCAGCAGGATGAACATACACGAGTGTGATTAAAAAACTACCTAAAGTGACAGAAACCATCCTTGAGAAAAGATGTGCACATGCTTTGGCTTCCCTTTTGGGGAGCTGCCATGTCGTCATCTTTATATACAGTCTATGACCTCGAGGAAACACATGCAGATACACAAAAAAGCTGCACAGGCACACAATACAACCACGTGAACGTATCTGCTCTTAATCTAGCTTGGCCCTATGCCTGTCCCAGTCGGGTTCATCACTTAATTGTGTTCCCTTGAAATCCTATTGTTCTCCTTTTACGCTACTTGTTTCTGTATTGAATTCTGTTCTGATTATTTGCAGTGTGTTTGTGTGTATGTGTGTGGTCAAATTATTGTACTCGTGTTTTGACGCTTAGCAAATTGCAGTGCATTGATCTCTCTACAGTGCACCTCGGCTTCTTCTCAAAAATGACCCATATTAGAGCATAAATACACTAGTGAAAAATGAAAACTTGTGATACACGGTGGCCGCCATCAAACTTGCAAATCCTCGGACCATGCACCTCCATTGTTGCTCCGTCGTGTCTCCCGCCTCATGCAGGTACGTGAACAAAGCAAGGCTGGGTGTACTTTACAGGAAACCACTTAGGCCTGATCCCGTCTGTAACGCTGAGTGTAAACAAAGAAGCCATGAAAGATTGATGTGAACCGCAACCTCACTATCTCGCTGAAGAATTTGCCGTCAGTGTGACAGAATCAATCATTACGGTAAATAAAAATCTGACAGCGGGGGCTGGTGTGACCTGATTGTTATTTTAGTGGTGAGTGTAAATCTCTTGTTGCAGTTATTCGTTGCTCAGAGAGTATTATTTAACAATTATAACACAGTGTTAGTTGATTACAGAGAGAAGCACATGCTGAGCTGCTTTAGGAGTCATGGACGTCTCCTACTCCGAATTCCGGTTTACTGTTTAAGTTTGATGTGCACTAATGTTTTGAGATATTAAAGGATTGCCCCAGATTCTTCCATGTCCTGCTCCAGGCAGTCTGAGTTAGGGTCATATCTGTTTCCTCCGGTCACGGCTGGAGATGCAGGTGATTGCACAGCATTGGCATTCAAGATAAAGTCTGCTTAGCGATAAATTATGTAGTGAGCAAAGTCATACAGGTTAAAAAGGAAGTTATAAGGATCCACCGAGGCTTTGAATAGTTAATAAGATTCCCTTCATACATATAGGCCAAACATGCCATCGTGGATAAAGGTCGTCTGGCGTCTTCCAGGAGGAAGTGTACAAACATGTAAAAGAAAAGAGTGACAGCTCCTATCGAGGTACTGAAGAGGCATACCTGCCAGTGCAGGAAGCTTCTGTAGTTCTCTGTTAGTACTGAGGGGGAAAGAGGAAGTGCTGAACCTTTTCTCCTTCCTCACGGCCGAGTGTGACCCCGGCTGCTTCACCCTCATCAGCTGAGTTGCAGGAGGCACTTTCTTATTGGAGCCCTGCGGAAACAAAAGATGGGCAGAGGAAGGTCTCCTGTTACCGGAGCAGGGGTAGGGTTAGGTGGTTCCTGTCCCGAAGGAAATTACACAGGAATCGTTTTACTCAAGTGTCACTGATGGTTTGAGAGGAGAGGAGCCGAGAGGAGAGGAGAGGAGAGGAGAGGAGAGGAGAGGAGAGGAGAGGAGAGGAGAGGAGAGGAGAGGAGAGGAGAGGAGAGGAGAGGAGAGGAGAGGAGAGGAGAGGAGAGTTGTGGTTTTGGGCCAAGTCCCTTTCCGAATCAGATCAGGTGATTCTGGGTGAAGCAACCTGATCTAAGCCGCTGGTGTACCGTACTGCACCGGCTGACAGGGGGTGTGACAGGCCTCGGCGGCCAGAATAATTGAGCGGAGACAGAGCTGATAAAGCCGTCAGCGAGGACAAACCAGCACGTCCAGTAAGTCAATCAATCAGGTCTCCTCCAATGTAAGGCATCGTACGACAGAAATGATAAGGGGATAAAAATAGCTGCTACAAAGCCGGGTATTCTTCTCGGAGACCAAACGAGGCATGATGGGGGAGAGCTGAAGGATCATTTCCAGAGAAAACAAAGTCATAAGATCATGCCACGATATCACATGAGAAACTTCATGAGAAGAAAAGGTCAAACACAAATGGATGATTAGCCACATAAACATGTAATTGTTTAAATCAAGGTTTTACACCTAAGGAACATCCCTGCATCTGCAGATTGAGCTGTAATCAGTCATTCTTTTACATTACAGTCATGCTTTAGTGTATATAATATAAAGGGAAAGGCAAACAGATGATTTCAAACAAAATAAAAAGAACAACTTAAATCCACATAAGTAGTACAAATCTATAAAACCACTAAAACTACTCAACTAGCTAATAAAACAATAACATTTTAACTTGAAATTATCATTTTCTATCCATGCAATTTCAATGTAATGTAATATCAATATTGCAATACAGTTTTACTGTTTATATTTTGTTTATATTGTACATATTTATATTTTGTATAGTTACTTGTGTTCCTATCGTAGTTTTCACTTTTTCATGTATATATATTTATTTATATTGCCTTTTGGTTGCTATGAATATCTTATCCCTTTTTCATGGTATGTGTTGAATATTATCATGGTTCGACAATAATTGAAATAACAATATTACTAGTAGCATTCTGTGCGGCTTTCCTATTTTGGCATTATTATAAATTTTATAGATTTTACAAAGCAGAGCGAAAAACCGCTCAACATTTAATCTACTTCATCTGCAGGGCCCATTTTAACTTCCAGATTTTTACACAACAGAGATAAATGTATATATTATTATAATATTATGAAAAAAAATGAATTCAAAAATAAACAGATGTATTAAAAAGGTCACAGTACCTTGTCTTTTTTGCTCTTGTGAGGCATGCTGGGATGGAACTCCTCTCCTCGGTGTCAGCAGGTCAGTGTGAGCCTGTGGTCACACACACACTGTCAGCAGAGGGCTGCTCAGCATGTCTGACTGTCACACTGACACACACACACGGACACACACACACACACACGCACACACATACAAACACACACACACAGGGGCGGCTCCTGGTACAGGCGACATAGTCGGCTGCCTAGGGCGCAAAATGCCGAGAGGGCGGCACAAGAGACTGATTTATCATGACGTGACACATGCAATGTAAAACAATACAGTAACGTCACACCATCATGCTCTAACCCCGGGACGCACCGGAGGTAGAAGCGCAGCGAAAAGTGGTCCGCCTCCTTTCCTCTCCCATGTTAAATACTTGGGCTGTTCGCACCGGCAGCGTAGTGCCGGGAAGAACCGGGAAGCGCCGCGGCCACACACACACACACACACACACACACACACACAAGCACATAACCCCCTGTGGGGGGTTGGCGGCTACAGGCTTTGCGTAGGTCCGTCACCTGTGAAGACCAGCATCATTTACCCCTGAACCAGAGCGGAGAAATGCGCTCCCTGGGCCACAGGGATGAGCCCTGTGACCGCCGCAGGAGGTCAATAATGTGACTGGAAAGAAGAGAGGTGTAGAGGTGATGGGCTCACACGGGTCTTAACTTCACGTTAAGACCCGTGTGACACTTTTGGAAACTAACACCTTAGTAGCACTGAAATGGCACTTACTTATAGCACTTTGTAGTTTTGCTTTATTTTGAAGAAATTGTACTTTCTTGATTCTTGTTGTCCCGGGTCTGTACCCTTGGGGTTGAATGCACTTATTGTAAGTCGCTTTGGATAAAAGCGTCAGCTAAATGAAATGTAATGTAATGTGGTGATGATGACTGGTTGAGTGATGATAACAAGAAGAAGAAGAAGGCACATGCAATTATTGTTTTATCTATTTTAGGTAACCTATCTCCCCTTTTTCAGCACTTTGGTCAACGCCAATTGTATTAAAATTTGTTCAACAAATAAATTGACTTTGTATATCCGATAACCATGGATACAAGTTTTGCAGGGAGATGTCATGCCACATTTAAGCTCTACACCCAATCGCCTACAGGCAGACAAATGGTGGATGCAAGTCTGGGAGTGAGCAGTATGATAATCGACATATGTACAATATGTGCTCGGGTGGAGCTCGGACTGAATTGTCGCCCTTTCTGATGAGGGGTTGTTCACTGGTGCTGGTGTCAGAGGTGCAGTGGCTGACTCGCAGAGGTCACTGAACCATTCTCCACAGAGCATGGACACATGGCAGGGAACGCTCAACAAGAGGATTAATTGATTTTACAATGAATATCAATGACTGATGGGACTAAAAGCTCCACAGCAGCGACAGCGGCCCTGAGCTCAGAACACAGATACCAAACGCTCTGATTGCATGTGTGAAAAAAACATCTTTATCCTGGTATAAGTTTGAAGCTAGTCCTTGTGTTTGTTTCCAGCAGGTTTCACTGATTATAAGTGCTAATATGGTAACCCTCACCCAAACATACAGTAAAGTGCCTCTTCCATCATGTGTTTGATTCTGCTCACCAGCATATGCAGGTTATTTTCCAGCAGGGGTCTGTAACCATTAATCTAGTCAGGATATGCACAAGGCAGGGTTAACGTCATATATCAGACCCAGGACCTCAAATTTGCCAGTTTCTTGATTTCCCCAGACATGCAGGAACCATCGAGTCCCCCAGAGCTGAAGCAATGAATCACAAATCCATTTTCAATTTCTCCAAATGTGATTACATTTATTTTGCGCCTTCAGCTGATTGACCTTCAGCTTTTCCATGGAGAACACAGCAATTGGTTGTGATTGACTTTCACTGGGTATTATTTTCCACATCCATTTGTGTTGTAGTAGTATCTGAGTCAGACCATATGGTGGCAGTGTTGTACTCTTTTTTATTTTTAATTGACATTTCCTCCTCCTCTTTAGTTTTCATTTATCTCCAGGCCAGAAACACAAGCACATCGATACGTCTTCCATCAGTTTCTCCAAATGTGTGTTTGTTTGTTTTTAGGAGTTTGTAGGTAAATTATTACAAAATGTGATTATGTTTTTTTAATAAAACTGGGTGGAAACATAAACCACCAATATGATGCTTTATGAGATATGATTCTGGTTGAATTTCTTCATCGCCTCCTCCAGATCGAGAAACCTAAAAGGAATCAAAACTAGTGTGTGAAACACAGAACACTCAAAAAAAATGACAAGAACACTTCCATTGACAGCATACAAATGAATAGACATGATGACGATGAGCTGCACTCAGTATACGTGCAAACGACTCATCTTTTAAAGATCCATAAATAATTATTTGGAAAATCATTGAAATTGTCAAAAAAAATTCCTGTATTGAAAGAAAGTTGAAATAAATTCTGTATCTACAGCAAAACTGGATGGTTTGTCCCTGACCTAGACTTAGAGCACATCCTAAAAAGTAGTATTCGTCCGTCAAGTTTTTTTTTGCATAATCCTGCTGAATAACAGGCGAAAGCAAAACCTCCTTGGCTGACGTAGATAACTTCTATCAAATCAAAATTAGGAATAACATTGGCTTGAACAAACTCATTTCATTTTATTTGTTAGTTCCTGAAGTACTTTTTTAAGTCGGTTCCACAATGCTCTGTTTTCATTGCTCATGATTAGATTGACATGAGCGATGACTGCATGTGTGGGCTACAAACAGAGTGGGATTGCTTGCTATTCTGGCCGTCGATGCACTGGTGTGTATTGATTAGGTTGTGAGAGCGTTCTGTCTTCTGAATCATTGTGTTTCCATCTCTGCCTCTGTCCATGCCCAGAGTCTCTTCGTCAGAACGCCGTTATTACTGCCTGATACTGCTCCTTTCATTTCCTGTCCCCACAACAGCACTGAATGCAACAACACCGTGCGCGAGCGTGTGAGCGGCCGGGCGGACGAGCGCCTGCACGCATGTGTGACAGCACAATATGTCCTTTCTTCACAAAGAAACGCAATAAATGGAGTGCAGGCAGCTGTGAGGAAGAGTACCAGTGATGTGAGGGCGAGATTTGTTTTTTCCGTCGTCCTCCAACAGAAGAATCAAATATCTTTCTCACACAATCTGCCCGATAGCTTCGTGATTCTCAAATATTTCTCTCTTCCTCATGCATTCTTCACTACTCTGACTTTTCTTTCTCTCTTTTCGAGAACAATATGCCTTGTGCACCACAGTCCTTGAATTGTGAGTTGCCATAACACCGCTGCGATTTTATAAGAAAGCTGTTTAGCCAATCAGGCTAAGGAGTGGGGGCCGCTCAATGACAGCTTGTTTACTTTTCCAGTAAGGGGGGAATAGAATGGAGTGGAGGGAGAGAGAGAAATGGGCAGCTTGTTACAGCGGAAGGAAATAGCTGGAGAGAACAAAAGAGTGTGAGGGAGACGGCTCGGTTGACTGAAATCACTGTGTCGTATCGCAGGTGCACGATCCCCAGTGATAACACGTGGACGTGTACTGCTTGCTGCACTCGAGCTCACACTTAAATACATGACAGGCTGTTTATCTGCTCTTATTGGGAAATGAGACTGTCAGTGCACGGCCTTGTTTTGTGAGATATGTTCGTGACAGTGAAGTCACATGTTCATGTCACGTGTTCATGTCACACGTACTGTCACATGTTCATGTCACATTCACAAGTTTACGTGAGAGGTGATATCTGAGGTGTCTGCTCTGTTGCAAGTGAGCTTATGTTTCCAGATCAAATCTAAATCAAAGTTGTACATTAAATTAAAGTCTAAGTATTCCTATATCATTAAGGCTTAGTTCCAGACATCTGAATATCCTTCATTCTCTCAATCTCAATGGTTTGTTTTAGTAAAGCACCTCTCTAGTCTTGATGAGCATTAAAGTGCTTTACAGTACAATGCGGCACTTCTGCTGTTATACAACACTCATCCAAAGCCCTCAGGGGCCGGAGGCTGCAGGGACCAGAGGAAAAAAACATCTTAATAACAATACTGAAACCTGTTAACATGCACTTTAGCAACAGTGGGTTTTCACATGCTTGTGCTTGGCGATGATGGAGGGCTCTCACCCTGCACACAGATGCTGGAGCCCTCACCTTGCCTCAGCAGATGGCTTTATAATGGGTGTGGAAGCAGAACATTGTGTTCCACCAGCTTCTGGAGCATCTTCCTGAGGGATTCAACTTTCCAGTTTCTTCAAGGTGACCTTTTACATTTTTTCGCCCGTATCTACTTCTTGACGTCATCTTGTTGTTTTGTGCCAACTCTACTGGATCTCACTTCGTGTTCTGCTACTAGCTTCAACCTCTTTTGGTTTTCCCTGGGGAGTTGGAGTCGTTCCCATGACTCATCTTCCCTGGGCACCTCCTTTGTGCTGAAGTCTGATTTCTTACCTTTACAGGGATGTTACACTTTCAGACACCTTTTATATGTCTATCTGAAAAAAATGTACACTGACCACACATCTAAGTACATTTAGTCGTTTCTAAAGCTCAAATTTGAATTATATCTATTATCTATACTGTTTATTCTTTGAGGATTGCAGGGCAGCTGGAGCCAATCCCAGCTGATAAAAGGTGGGGCACAGCATGGACAGTAGATGCAATATCTTTGGTTTAGGTTGATCCCTAAAAGAGCTATAAGTTGAGAGGATGTCAAGGTAAGTCCCTCACAGGTGAAATAAATCGATCGTACCTCATTATGGTCAACTCTAATCCAAATGTTCATTCAGAACATTCGGCTCTGACACAGAGTTACAGGTACATTTCTGCAGACTCGCACCACTCTTCTCTCCTCAGTCTGCCTGGAGCTGCTGCAGGTCTTTTTCAGAATCTGATTGTAGATTCCCCTTGGTGCCCCACCTCATCATTTATTTGAACAGCAGCAAAAGTTTGAGAGACTCACTGACCATTCACAGGGAGTGTGGGCTACACGATGCTGTGGTTATGCTTGAACAATACATTGGACTTTATTTTGATGAATTTGCCAAGTCATTTTCCATAAAAATAAAAGTCCACATAGAAAGAACAATTGTGAAAACCATAAACATCCTGATCATCAGTTTTCAACTTAGCCTATCACATCAGAAACAACCTCTCTCACAGAGTCTAGTTCTGTTGTGGGTCAGAAGGGACTGTCAAAGAACAGCCCTCAGGTTTTCTTATCTGCTTCTCAGGAAACACACATAGATACACAACAAGCTGTGAATCACTGAAATACTGGCTCGAAAACTGAAATATGGAATTGTATACTTTTACATCGCTTTTGCCCAGTTAAGTCTCTGTGAGGGAACCAGAGACTTCTGCTTCTTCCTTCGAGCCCTGAGCTGAGCTGACAATATGATTTAACTGCAGGTATTTCTCGCCTTTTTGCCTCTACGGTCTCGAGACAAAGGCACGTCAGGGATTAACGTATTGAAATGAGCCTGTAGAGCTAAGAGCCACGTTATCAGTCAGCGGGTTGTGAAACATTAAAAGGAACTGTCACCGTGCACATGTCTACCCCATCTGTGACACATACATATGCATGCACAGAAACACAAACAGGCTTTAAATAAATACATGTGATACAAGGGAAATGCACTCTCTCTCTCTCTCTCACACACACACGCTTACATTTTAAATCTTTACCACACAATAGAAATGCTTACATGAACATCAATATTTCAATATTAACCCATATAAACTCAACAAAAGGAGATGTAGCTTCAGCGAAATTCGAAAGAGCACACCCCAAATGGTTCACGGCAGCATCGCACATGAAACTATTTCAGTTTATTTATTTTTACGTAATACCATAAGTCAGAATCAGGCTACCCTCTGTTCCATCTGAACCGGAATATGAATGGAATATTCTATGAGAAACTCAGGCAAACCTCATAGTCGTGGTAATGTCTTATTCAGAATAAGGTCAATAGTCAAGATTTTGGTGTCCGTGTCAACGCAGTCAATGACATTTTGTGGGAGTTTTGTGATCAGTTACATCAACCTGAGGTTATAGTGAAATTAAATATACTAGAGTAGAAAACTTTGCTCTGCTTCTCACATCAATAATCAGACAATTCAAGAAAACGTATTTGCTTTCCGCGAGATATCGGAAAATCAATGACATGTCATATCTGTCCAATTAATATGAAGATAGCAGTCAATTAGCATAGCTTAACATTGAGACTGGAAATGGAGCAAGTAGCAAAGCTGAACTTAAACATGCGGGATGCTCAACCCTAAGCGCCTGTGAATCTGAATCGCAGTTTAATGCTTGGGAGTGGCAACATCGCCGCCTTGCATGCTAATTTACCATGCTAGCTTTCAACCGAGTGCTAAAGAGAAGATGGACACAGACAAGCTTAGCCAGCTGCTTTTGCCTCCCTTTTTGGCATTTATGCGATTTGATTGGCCATTGCCACAATGACCACATTAAATGAAGTCTTGTTAAGGACGTGAGAGTGAGGAGACAAAGAAAACATTTGCTTCCTGTGCCGAGACAAATCGCAGTTTGGCTTCGCATGGAGTTCAACTTCGGTGAACTTTGACCCACGATATTTGTTTTGCAGACGCATATGTGCGACCGCACCCTAATGAGAAAAGGGAGGCAGAGGCAGCTGGCTAACCTGGTGTGTGTTTATCTGGAAGTGGATTTTATTTCTCGTGTACTTCACGTGTCGCTGGCACCCAGCGTTGAGCTCGTTAGCACAGTTTAGCTTTAACCTGACAGTGGGGCCACACATTATTATCATTAAACAAAAAATAACATAATCCTGTTAAAGTCACTTGTTGGTATTTTAAATTTAAAATATATTAACTCAGCTTTAGGATTGGTTGTACAAAAGATAGAGAAAATGACTTGTGCTTGTGTGTCCACACCCACACAAGCCTGCACGGACGCACACTGATCAACACATGCACCCACAAACATTCTCTCAAACACATCATCCCTTTGCAAGGCCCAGTGACTGCGGTGCATTGTAAACCAGTCAGGGTAAACCCTCTCATTATGTTAGCTATACCTCAAACAGGTCCTGCCGTCATGTGTCTGTGATCGGCTCCCTCAGGTGGAACGGACTGACAGTCCGGACAGTATCTACAGCCGCCACGTCACTCTGATGTTTGCTCTCACACTGGTCTGTCCATCTTTGTCTGTGATGAAAGAAACTGGTGATTTCTCTTCTGTTGCGGCAGCGAGAGGAGGAATCGCTCTTATAAGAAGCTATGAAGTCTGCAGGCTCTTCTTACACTGAGGGGGACATGTCAACAATGAGACATAACCCCTCTGTGTGGTGTTAAGACATTCTTCTTCTCTCTTTTGTTGGGCTTTACCTCCCTTTATCCGTCATGAAATGTAGGAAAGAGAAATGAAAAGGCTTATCACAGCTGCAGCTGTCAGTGCATGAGAGGGAGGAGTAAAGGGAGGGAGAGCTAGAGAAGGAGGGAAGAGAAGGACTGAGGACTCAGAGAGGCTCTAATCGGATTTAGCTGCAAACAAAGCAGAGTAGATTTCAATTTAGATTCACTTTTATACAGTACAATCCATCCATCCATCCCTCTAACCCTTTATCCCTCCATCCATCCAACCCTCCATCCCTCCATCCATCCAACGCTCCATCCATCCAACACTCCATCCAACCCTCCATCCATCCATCCAACCAACCCTCCCTCCATCCAACCAACTATTAGTTAAATCTTTTTGATACAATATATAAATGTAAATTACAAATTATAAAACAAGTGATGTTAGAAGCTTCATGGCTTTGTCTTTGTTAGTTGTATTAAACAACAATGGATATGATTGATTGGTTTACACCTCACAGACAATTCAAGGCTTAAGTGTCTCATACATTCCTGTTGTTGCTTATTTATGGACTGAAATTATATGTTTTACATGAGTGGGATGAAACGCTGGCTAATGTGAAACATCTGGACTTTAAATCAAACAGAGAAGATGGAGCCAAGTTCCCTAATTAAAACTGTCAGAAGCTCAAAGGACCCAAATTCGACCCAGACAGATACTGTTCCAAAATGTACATGAATACATGGCTCAAATTTTACAGCTTAATTGAGATTTATTGTGGGGGTTTCTTTTTTCCAACATTGTTTAACCATCTGACAAGACCTTTCTTTGAAGCGTACTGAAGCCTCAACAGTTTGTATATGTCAAAGTCTGTTTACAAGTGTTGGGGAGTACTACTGCATGTGAAAAAGTTGTATAAAGGCTTTTGACACTTGAGTCAGCGTTGAAACTGTAAGAAAGAAAATTAAAGTTTAGCAGGCAAATGTCTTATATTTTAGCTATAATATGATTAGTGAGAAGGAAAAGCTGTAAATCCTATGAATGGATTTGGACACAGGATTGTAGGAAAGTTATGCAGTGTCTCTACTTTCATCCCCACATTTTGGGATTAAGTTCAACTGTAAAATGTACATCTGATAAAATAAAAGAACACTGCCCTTCCGTCAGCCTTTGGTTGTTCTCTCTCCTCTCTTCTACGCCTCTGACTATCTCCGTCTTTTCTCTCGCTCCGTCCCATTCACATTTCTTCATCCTATCTCTTCTCCGCTCCATCCTCAGCATTCACTGTGCGGCTCGGCTCAGTTCCTCTCTGCTGGTGAGCCACCCAGGTCAGAAATTGAGCCGGCGGCCCGGGCTAATCTGGACCGTACAGGCGGCTGGAGACCGAGACAGGGGTTTGACAGAAAGGCCGGCTTCTCCACATTGATAAAAGGCTGTGCTCTTGACTCAAATCAGATACCATCCAACTTGACCTATAAATGTACTCGAGTGCCACCGAGACAGAAACATGAGGCTGCGTCACAAGACATGAAGTTCAAAATGCCCCTGAAGAAAAACACATTTAAATTTCCACATCAGAACCTCAGAGTGAAGGAAAGGATTGGGCTGCTCAAATTAATCATTTTCCCAACGCATTTATATCTATAATTAAGTGTTTTTTGAGTGGTTCATACAAATCGTAGGGATTTGTTGGTTTTGTAAATACATGTTTTAAACATTTTCACTCAAATAAATTGTTTTGAACTCATGTGTCTGAGCTCAGCTAAAATATGATTCTCTCCGCTATAGCTTCGTTACTATAATGACTTCTTTTTTTTTAAACGCACAAAAAGATAGATTTTTTATTTTACCATTACACACTAATGAATTCCTCTTACTTTAGAGTCTAAATACTAGCAGGTACGAAAATTAATTTGATTTTTAATCTCACCCTTTGGTTATATAAGGCAGAATATTACAAAGGAGTCTGATGACATTTTTCTGTTGTTTGGCAAATTTCTGTTCCTCTCCAGGTCAGAGCAATGTTGTGATGGTGTCTTTTATGTGTGTTTTCTGTTTTCTGTGTGTGTGTGCATGCCTGCGTGTGCGGTTGTGTGAGTGCACGTTACTTGGCTGGAAGGGATGAGCAGATTTTAAGGATTGTTCAGAACATTGCTGCCCTTGTTGTTTGTGGAAGCTGTGTATTCCAGTGAATAAGTACATTTTAGCCGCGGCAGCATTCATCCTCTAGGGAGGGTAAATGTAGTGTATTTATATAATGCTTTTCCCAGCTCTAAGTTCACATCAAGCATACATTCGTACAGCGCTTTACATTTTTCTTACATTTTCATGCATCAGGGGTAATTAGAGCTTCAATATGTTGGTGAGTGGAGGGGCTGGGGATCAAACCACTAACCTTCTGGGTGGTGGACGACCTGCTCTACCTCCATTACTAAAACTACTTGATCCAGACTGACACATCTGGAGAAGTATTTGATGTTTGTGATGATATGCTGTACAGGCGTGTTCATGTAAATGTCCTGGTAGATGAGGGCTTAATTATAACACGCCATCATTAATCCAGAGTTTATCCCGTGATATATCTATTTGATGGATTGACTCATTACTGTCTTGAGAGCAAATTGGTTCAAAGCTGAAATGCAGTGTGTGTAGTAAAAGAGCAAAATACTCTCTGATGCAGTGAAGGTCTGAGAAATGAGAAGTTTGCTTTTTATCCGTGTAAAACGCTCGCTGAAGGAGCAGGAGCTATGAAGTATTTATCGGAGCTGTCACTGGACGGTGTGGGAGGATCGGCCGTGGTTGAGTTGTCCACTCAGCAGTGCAGCTGCAGACTCTGTACAACACTGATGGCTCACGTCCCATTGTACTTGAATAAAAGCCGAAAACGAAGGAGCCGTAAAAAAAAGAAAACCTATTATAAATGTGGAGCGTGTTAAACAGAATTAATATTTTTATGATGTACTATTATTAATATATCATTCATTTTAAAGGGCCATTCATCAGAATTGTGTCTTTCCCAGGTTCTGAATTTTTGTATATAAAAATCCTTTCATAGCAAGATTATGTTCAAAAATGTATATCTTCACCATCCAGCAGTGCTTTAATGTGACACTATAATAATAATAAGGTTATAATAATAATAATAACAACCTTATTATTATTATAATTATAATTATAATAAGTGCTCATTCTTTCTCTAAGTGCAAAATGTTACTGAAATAACAGAACATTTACATATTGTCAATTTACATATAGATTGATACATTAATTAAAATCATATTTTTCTTCTCTGCAGTCAAATAAGAATCAAAACAGATGGATTCATGAATAATAAATACAAAAATAAAATAATTGGATGACTTTTTTTAATTTGTTTGGTTTCCCAAATCTGGATCCCCAGATTTGAGATTTTCTGCTTTAAATAATTTGATCAAGGGAAACTTCATTAAATAAAGACGATTACCATGCCTCATTCTATTTGGGTTCAACTATGGTTCAGCTGCTCCAAAGTAGAGATCTGACTGGAGCAGACAATCTCTTGGCTGTGTGTGTGTGAGTGTGTTTGTGTGTGTACTTTTCTTTCTATTGTCACAAGGGCCAATTTTGGCTCAATACCATCATTATAAGAACATTTTGGCAGGATTTCCTTAAAAATTCAATGGGTTGTTTATAAGTTAAAACTTTAGGGTTAGGTTTAGGCATTTAGTTGTGATGGTTAAAGTTAGGGTAAGGGGCTAGGGAATACATTATGTCACTGAGTGTCCTCACAACTACAGAGAGACAACTGTGTGTGTGTCGTTCTCTCCTCTCACCTTTAAACCTAACATCTTCCCCGTGGCAGTTCCTCAGCAGTACACACTGTCACTGTGCGATTGTTATGGCAGCCAACACGTTTTTGCTTTTGTTTGTGCAACAATCTGTCTTCGTGTGTCTGTCTCTGTGAACTGTGCCTGCAGCTCATGTTCTCAGGCCTGTGCACGTACACATGCTCGTGTGCTGTCAGTGTCAGTCTCTGTACTTGTTGTTATGGTAGCTGACATTACTCTTAATCTGCTCCTCCATAGTGACTGCCCATTTCCTTGATGAAAGGCTTTACCTGCCATGTGTTTGCTAATTGGCGAAGCCTCAGTGACCAGAATGTTACAGAGACCTTTCATCACCTTTAATATCCCGACCTTTTTCCATCAGGCACCTCACTGTTGTCCAGAGAGGAGAATATCAAAGGCTGATTTTGTAACTTCCAGGCTCTGACTTGAATGCAGATTTACGCAGCTCAGTTGTGTTGAATCTATTGACTGTTTATAAAAAATGGACATATGACTACGGGTCTGGAAAGTAAACTCAATACAGAGCCTGAAATCTGTATTATCTTGATTGGTCAAATGATTTTCTTAAAGTCTTATGTGCCGTAACTTCACCAACAATATAACATCACCTGCTGCTAATCTCTTCTTTATCATTGACAACTGTACTATTAACATGTTATTAATACTTTGGGTCTCATACCACTAGACCTGTATATGTAAATATCACTAAATTCTATTCTAATATTGTACCTGTATGATTTACTATTTGGATTTCCAATAGCAGGGTTTGTAAGAATGGTTTTCTCAGCTACATATTCCGCCCCTACAGCTATTTATCATGCTTTTAATCCTTCTGTCGAACCACCACGCAGCTCCTGCTGCCTCCGAGTCCATTTTCCTGCTTGGTTAACCTTCACTGCATTCTGAGGTTTTTCCTGTGAAACCCAATTCTTTAACTCTTCCTTTCAATATCCTGCCCTGTCATCCGCTCAAAAAAATCGAAGTCTCCTTCAGCACTATAAGTTTCACAGCTGGCGACTCGGTGAAACGAACAGCAGCGATGACCTCGTGGTCTTGGTAGCTGTTGAGATCAACCATGACACCGTGGCAAAAAATAATGTGTCAGAAGCTCATACATGTTTTAAACAAATGTTTTTATGGACTCATGCTGCTCTGGTTTCATGCATAAAACATGAATTCTTGGTGTGTGTTGAAAAAAACTGTTGGCTGTGTTGATACATAAAACGGAAGAGAAAGGAACAAAGTGATCTTTGAAACAAACCTGCAGCATTAGATATTTATTTCTATTCTGAATAATTCTACACTAAAGATAATGATCTTGCTTTTGGCTTTTTTCAATCATTTTGTATCTCTGATCACAATTATTATTTTTCCTAGAGATGCATTTGATCCACTGGTGATTGATTATTTCACTTCTTGTTGCGTGGGTGGTTTTATTTTTTTCTTTAGCATCTCTCGCTCATCACCATCTTCAGTATTTCTTTCATTTCTGTATTAAAGCAGACTTTATCATTTGCAGAAGTGTCAGAGTTGAATCAATATAATTAATTTCAGTGCAATGTAATTGGAGCCGGCACCTTCTCCTTTGAGTTACCAGCGTTTCCTTTGTGCCTGAACAGTTCATAAGGAGGGATTTGAATTGACTGTGCTGCACAAGACATGAAATGTAAAATATTCATAGAGCCTCTTGAATCATTCATCACCTGTGTTTGCGATCATGTATGTTAGCGGAGGTGTCTCTGTGTGACGTGTGCGAGTGTGGATACATGGCAAGCAGAGGACCACATTGAATATGCATATTTGGACCGTGCATCCTAAGTGGCTGTGTATTTGTGTAGGTGGAGGCAGGCTTGTTGGACTGTGTATGTGCCTGTTAATCACAATGTGAGGCGGTTGCGAGCAGCACTCCATCTCATGGTGAGACCAATGCATCATTTATGTACTGTACCCTTTCTTTCTGACTTACTGCAACTCTATTCTCACACAGAGGAATTTGGAGGGAAACACTCAACGGTCTTATCTCTTAGAGGACATTAATATTCAGGTTAAAGACAATTTCTGAAAAGCAAATCTCTGAAGTAAAAATGTGACACCTCAACTCGGGCTCTTTTTTTTGCCATGCTAAAGGGGCAAACCTGAACCATGTAAGAGTATCTTATACTACCTTGGTCCAGGCTAAAATATCTAAAACATAGAGACATGACATGAGGAATCATCTTGATCAGCCGCCGCTGGTTGGCTGCAGTATAGGTCTTAAACCCTACCTCCTCCAGTGTGATATTGCCCAGAATGAAAAGTAAAAGTACACGTCAAATGACTTTTTCTCATAGATGGTTTCTGTCAGTTTAAGGTACATCAGGTTTGTTCATTTTCAAGTTTGGTTTTAATTAGTTAGTTGATGCAGGTGGCGCCTGTATCCGGGACATTTTAGATTTATTTTTGTGCTATGAGATGAAGATGAGATGCATCGTCAAACTTTCTTTACGCTGTGGTTGCCATGAAAGTTGATAGTGAGTATAAAGGCTACTGATTTTTGACAATATCTCGTCTTTTACTCTTCCTCCAACATGATGTCGATACTAGTGGATTTAAGCTGTAAGTGCCCTGATGGATTACCATGGAAATGATATCTTGATATAGTGAATTTTTCTGTGGTTTCATAAAAGGACTGTTGGACATTGGGGAATGTATGTGTGCTATTCTTAATTATTATTGTCCTTATGTCCCTCATTGTTATGGTCCCTGTCTTTCACTTGTCATCATTTCTATTTCTCGTTATCGGAAACATTTGTAATTGTTTCATTAGTTAGAGCAAATCGGAGAAAACTGGTGAGCCGTGCTGAAGTGATAATGCTAACTAGGAACCATGTGATAATTAATATGAAGAGTGATTTTGGCTTCAACACCATACATATATACGTATATTGAAAATGATGGACAGGCGTGAGGGAGTCTGCTGATTACTGGCTCACACTAACACAAATACAACGGATGTGAGGGCAGCTGTTTGTCAGTCAAGTGAAGCAGCAGAGGCTCCGATGATCCACGGCAATTAAACGCTGCAGTTTTTTGATGAGGCTGCTTTGTTTGTCATATACATTCAGTCACATTAAGTAGATTGGTATCATCTACTTTTTACTTAGCTTCAATGTCTGTATCAGATAAAAGCAGCAGATATGGAGTAGATCCTGTGAATCATTTACTCCCAGGAGGCTAAATATTCTAAGGTTTTTGTTTAAGTGGCACCTCATTGGCCCTTGACCTGACTTGCATCACCCTGTCTGATCCATTGGCTAATTGTGTTTGTTTGCTGGTCTGTCGCTCTCTTTCCACTCACATCTCCTCCCCCGTCTGTTCTCCCCCGTGGTCCCGTTTGGCTTTTACTCCTCACACGAGTCCAGAAGTGACAGTCTCCGTCCCGCGAGGTTAAGTGCGACCTGACCTTTCAGTTCCACTGCTCAAGACGGCAGAGCATAATCTGAAGCCGTCTTGTACCCGCGCTGATTTGGAGTGAAAGGACTCCTTGTGGCTTTCGTTAAGCGTTTACATTTTGGGCGTTTTAACCTTTATTTCACATGAAGCCTGATTCAAACCCCAGATGTAAAGATAACGCGGTTTTAACTGAACAAGCTCCTCTATTGTAATTTGTTTCAGGTTGGTCTCGTTTTTCTGAATAATTGAGACACATTTGCGTGCCCCAGCTATTCCCACAGGCAAAAATCAATAGCTGTTGAGCTAATTGTGGTATCTTTAATGCTGTATTCTGAATAATTAGGTTTTATTTGTCTAACAATGTTAAATTTGACCCACCTTTAAACTCAGAGAGCACATTCATTGAGCTTGGTTACCCTCACAGTGTGATAGACTTAACAGGGTTAAGGGATAGGGTTATGGTAAGGGTCTGTCTGTCTGTGTTGGACAACCGCTCATCCCATCCACTTCACAATATCCCCCTGGGATCAATAAAGTACTTCTGATTCTGATTAAAACTTTTTGAGTTTGACTTTGAAGTTTCTCGGAAACAGAGGTTCTCAAAAAAACCTAAAACATTGGTTTTCTCCATGTTCTACATCTACGAGTACAGTGCTGCATCTGGTTAACCATGCCAGGGTTGTAGGAAAGTCGTATCCCAGCTGCGACAGCACTTTCTACACGGTCTAACGGAGCAGAGAAGGTGACTCTATGTCACAGCAGGTGTGTGGCTCAGGAGCTAAAGAAGAAGTTTCGTTGATGCAAGCTTTCAGAACCCAGGTCAAACTATCAACCTCCACAGACATGCACAGTTCGAATGGGCCCTGCATGAGTTTATCTAAAGTTTTCAGCTGATTTCTGTTTATTATCTATACTGGCTCTCGCAGGGGGAGCTGGAGCCAATCACAGCTCACATCCGGTGAGAGGCAAACCTCACAAAGAAAGGTCACAGAACTCTGATTTCAACAAAGATCCCCCTTTGCTGTGAGGTCTCCAGCATTTCCCGCCCCAGCAGGCCGCCCAGCCCCATCGATTTCAGACAGTACGTGTGGAGCACATGTGTATCCAGCAGCTTCTCTGAGGGGCATAACGAATCGATGGCAGAAATAGATGGAGGTCTATAAGGTCACACTGTGTTGCTGCTCCACAGGCGGAGATGGTTGACTCGGTTCTAATTTACATCTGTTGACCAAACGGATTCCAAACCTGCTGCGAGCTGCTTCTTTTATCATGCAAATGCAACAGCTGAGAAACTATATAGCTGCTCTCAGACATGAACTATTGAAAATCTCCATAAAATAATGTTTATCTTCTAATGTGAAGAACGCAGCAGGAGGTGGTCTGGATCAGATGTGTGGAAAATGTTAGAAAAAAAGAAACCTGCAGGTGATGGGTGGGGCCTGCTGTGGAGAATACAGGAGGTGGAACAGGACATATTCTCCCACTGTGGAAATCACATGTTTTTGTTTAGAGCACATCCCAACCGGCCCGTATCGCCACAGCTCTCGAATCTTGTTGTCAGCAAGTTGAAATCCTTCTCGGAGTGGTATAAAGCACTTCTTTTTCTTCCTGAGATATTTGTTGTCTTTTGTGTTTTTGGTCACTTTGCATCCATCCAACATCACAAACCTTCACTCTTTGTGACCTTTTACCGCCATATTTCATGAACATTTCATGAACCTTGAAAACAGAAACCAGGCCTGTCTAGGGGACTGATGTCTTTTTGCCATTTAGAGCAGCTTGATTGACTTCAAGGTGACTGTTGGCCTCGGGGGAAGCAGAGTTCCATCCACTTAGAGGTCGGTACATTTTTTAACCCAGTCAATCTGATGTGGTCGGGAATAAACAAAAAAACTGTTTCATCAGTTAGTCATTAACAAATTAGTTTGCTTCATCAGCCGATCATTCACGTGGTAAAACAAACATCAAGATATCAAATCTCTCAGTGCTCTGATCGTCACCTCCGCTACTTTTTGTTTGGGATCATCATCATTTTGTAGAATCTATTTTTGCTGCTATGACACCTGGCATTTGGTGAAGATTCAGAGTTAGAGTGGAAATGCTGTATTTCAGTCTGTAATGATGAGAGCCCGTAGAAATATCAAACACTCGACAATCCTCATTTCCCCAAACACGCATATATTACAGCAAAGTTAGTAAGGTGACACACACACACACACACACACACATACACACACACACACACACACACACCACTTGATATAATTGCACATATAAAGATATTTTGACTGAATCTCTGGAGGTTTGAGTTCACGGTCTTTACTGTACCACTGGAACATTTAATGGGAGCAGCATCGTACACACACAGAGATTAAGACAACATACATGTAGATCTCATGGCTTTTCATTTCCGCCGGATTAAATCCAGTCCCTCTGAGTTCAGTCTTTACATACACTTACATCATTCGTCTTTAGTTGTTTTAAATCTTTGCTTAAGTTCAAGAAATATCAGCAACGTCCCTGTGACACGAAATAAACTTTAAATCTCCTTCTTTTATCTCTTGAAGAAGAGTCCCATAATCCTCGGGAATAAAGATTTGTATCTATTTAAGCATGCATGCATAAGTCTATATATATGATGGATATACTGTTAAGAGCTATGGCATGGAACGGTTTCTACAAAATAAAGAACATATTACACATAGAATGTGTTCACACGATGGGACATTTAGGTGCACAGTACTTTCATTATTATCATTATCCATAATCTTATTTGTCTTTGTGTCCCTGTTTTCCTTGAGAAGTCAGTTTAAATCCGGTGTAAAGGTTTTTCAGGAGCACCGTCTGAATTTCATGAGTTTTTGAAAAGCCTGTTTGAACTCGTCGTTGAAGACGGTGTAGATCACAGGGTTGATGAGGGAGTTCAGGTATCCCAGCCAGGTGAATATATCAAAGAGCACCGGGTCGAACCAGCAGTTTTTACATATGGCCGTGACCAGTGTGCCGATGAAGAACGGCAGCCAGCAGACGATGAACGCTCCCAGGATGATGCCCAGAGTTTTGGTTGCTTTCCTCTCCCGCGCCGCGCACAGACGCTTCCTCTCCACCACGCTGTCTGCCAGCTTCACTTTCACCATGTTCATGATCAGAGGCGACCCTCCTCCTCCTACGCCACCTCCCGTGCTGTCGGAGTGTAGGTGTGCTTCCTGGTTGGAGGCCGAATTAAGAGAACAGAGAGAGGAGGCTGCAGAGGTCTGGATGAGGTGCGCTGTGGTGAAGCGCTTCCCAGAGGACGATGGCGTTTTGAAGATGCGTGAGCGGGCGGCAACATAGATCCGCCCATACAGTATGATGAGAAGCACTGTGGGAACGTAGAAGGCTCCAAAGGTTGAGTATAGGGTATAAGAGATCTGATCTGTATTCACCATGCACTCAGTCAGCTCCTCGTGGGCTTTGGACTGCCGCCAGAAAAGTGGAGGCATGGAAATTGATATGGAGATCACCCACACCACCCCGACCATGACGGCCGCCCGCCGCATGGTTCGACGTTTCGTGTACTCCAGAGCGTCTGTGATGGCCCAGTAGCGATCAAGCGCGATCACACACAAGTGCAAAATGGAGGCCGTGCAGAAGGTGATGTCGGACGACAGCCAGATGTCACACACAATCTGCCCCAGCGACCACGTCTTGCTCACAGTGTAGACGATGCTGATCGGCATGACTAGAATAGACACCAGCATGTCGGTGACGGCCAGGGAGCCGATCAGGAAGTTGGCAGGCGTGTGGAGCTTCCTTGTCAGAAAGATGGTGGCGATGACGAAGGCGTTGGAAAGCACGGTGGCCAAGGTGACGAGAGCGAGCAGCGCAGAGAGGGAGACCTGCAGGCCGAGCAGCGTGGCCTCGCTCCAGGGCGGAGTGCTGGTGGCGTTGGGGATCTCTGTGAAGTTGCTGGTGAAGTAGTCCAGGGAGCTGTTATCCAGCTCCATCTCACCTATGCTCCTGTTAAAACCTTGTTTCTAGAAGGTTTGGTAAAGCCTCATACGTATTATCTGAAATTGCGCAGAGATCAGTTCAGACATGGCGCTGAGGTAGGCCGCGCTCCTGTATGGCACAGCTGGTTTCGGCTGTAGAAAGTTCTCTTCTCTCCTCCTTTAAGCAGTTAACACAACATTTTCCTTAATTTCCCCTCTTGTGCATTGCAATGTGAAGTCACACCAACCTTTAGCGACAGTTTACACAAATGCTCATATAACCGAGACCTACCAATTTGTCCATTTCGCTCCTCTCTCTCGCCTCGCTGGTCGAGCTGCAGGAGAGATGAGTCCTAATTTATATTCAGCTCCCGTCAGACAGTCACTTCATTCCTCTCTTCCCAGCGCTCTTATCTCATCTCCAACCAGCAGCCAGCCACCAACAACACCTTCAGAACAAACCCCCCTATCTCTCAAATGCTTTAATGGGCTCCTCCTCTTCAATAAAGCCAAGCAGGCAGCTGCATGTAGGAAGATGATGACGACAGATACACAGGTTTGCTTGTTGTTGCTCTTATCTATTCCGAAGTCTGCGTGGGAGCCTTCTAAATTGAGGTTTGTATTGAAACTTGGCCGCACCTTTTGTCTTCGATGATACTGAAAAACCAGAACTATGTGAAAAAACGATCGCCATCAAAACCAGACGAGCATATTTTTTAGTTATCCAGTCTGCGTGTAGATACGATTTTGAGATCCATGGGGTTATGGCAGGTATACAGAAACTTCAACTAAAATGTGATGATCAGCAGATTGGTTTTCTCTGCCAGTGGTTCCCCGTCTTTAAATGCTTGTGTGTTGGCGTCTCCGCGTCCCGGCGTCGTCTTTCCCGTAAACTCTCAGCTGTAGTGTCCTCACAGATTGTGTCAAACTTTCATGCAGCTTCCTCGGCAGCTGCTTCGCCCTGGGAGCCACAACATAAAAGAGAAAAATAGGAAGGAAGATTAGTTACTTGCAGCTTCACCGTCATCCCCTCCCTCATATTCTGCAAACACACACACACACACAAACAAACAAACAAACCACCTACACATTAGGGGAAGTAAATACACTCCAACAACCCTGACCTGCAAATGGAGCGTCATGACTTGACACACAGACTCAACGCCCACACAGCCTCTGCCACTGTGTTGGTTTATTGCAATTCTTGTAAGACTTGGGTTGAAATCTCAAAGACAAAATATAAAGGCACTTCATGGAAAGAGCAGTTTGATTTGCTTTAAACATGACAAGAAACAATCAACAAAGCTGATGCTTCACTGGAAATTCTGTGTACATGTTTACCATTAAGACCATTTATATCTGTCAGATTACTGTAGTTTATTAAAATGTGTGATCTGTGGTTGTATTCCTCCGCTAGCCTGTTCACTTTCAGTCTACTTACTTCTTTTCAAGACTCATATGAGGTCCCAGTGACCTTTAATCCCTGGAATCTAATTAGTTCATCTTTGAGTCCAACTGGTGAAAACTTGAAGAAAAGCTGCTACAGTAGATTTGAGCTTTAAGTTCAAGATGCCCAAAACATTTCTTTAGGCCACTGTCACCCATAGCCTTTGACAAACAAAATCATATATCAGTTCATCTGTGAGTCTAAGTGTTTTAAAATGATCTTTTGAGTCGTTCTTAAGAGGCAAAAAATGGTTTGGTGAGGTTTATGTGACCTTGACCTTTGACCTCCCGATTCTAATGTTGCTTCTGTCCAAGTGAATGTTTGTGCCAGTTGTACTGGCTGTTCCGGATATATGACGTTTACAAGAACATGAGGTCACCGCGATCCTGAACTTTGATTCTAATTTTTTTAAAAGGCAAAATATGTTTAACAACCTAAACTTGTTTCCCCACTGACAAGGCCACAGACAGACTTCTGAGATATAAACCGGATGATACTTGCTCCACATTAAGCGTTGGAGGGGCTCGGGAGCTGGATCACTGAGGCACAAAGAGAAACTGACCGTGCTGCCTCCAGGTAAAGAAACATTATCACAAGGCTGTAAAGCTGAATCACTTTCAACTACACTGAGGGAGATATAGGAAGTGAAATGTGGTGTTATGTCCCAGTGGGGGACGAGAACTTCAAATGACTGTTAATCACCACAGAAGACACTCCCTCCCTGCAGCTCTCCATCTATAGATGAGGAAGGCTATAATGTATTATTTAAAAGCAGAAGCATGAATACTGACCCTTTGTAATTCAGAGGCAAATATGCATTAAGTGACACATCTAATGGACTCAGTGCAGCTGAAATGGGGAGTTTTGACTGTGAAACCACTTGTTGTTGTATCACAACCCACACAGCAAGCACAAATTATACCTTGATCAGCAGTGGGACAAATTGTAAATGTTAACATGAAAAAAAATTCCTTAAAAAAAAAGAAATGACTGAGAGGAATAGGGATCCAAATAAACCCACTGGGTTGTTGGAATGAGGTTTGACAACATAATTTCTTGGTTGATATTTTGTATTTCACATATCTATACAAGCTATATGTGAAGTGAATTTAGACTAGTAAAGAACAACCCCGCTGGACAACAATCAACAAAATATTTCCAGAAGTAATTAAAAAGTGTTTGCCTCCTCACACTTAACAAATCACATTCTGCTGGCGTATCTTAAGTGTGAAAGACAAATAATTCCGTGCGCGTGTTTGTTCCTGATACGACTCTGCAAATCACTTCCATTAGCTGAAGTGTTGACTGGCAGCTGGGCCCTTGAGAGGGATCATTCTGCATTGGCAGTGACAGCAAAAGAGGCTGCTGTGTGGAAGAGACAGTGTTGTCTCACGAGCAGGTCAACGTGAAGATTCTTATCAACCCAACTGCAGGACTGACCAGTATGAGCCTTTTGTGTTCTTCATATGCAGAGTTTGCTTTCTGAGGTGATGAGTTCCAATCACTGATGGAAAACACATTGCGCTCCTATAATGAGTCACACGTGTAGACTGCATATAAAGACAAAACTTACTGGAAAAAAACTCAACGCAATGTAACAGTATATTTTAACTTTTAAGTTTAGTCGATGTCTCATCCGCCAACCTGGAGGAGGCAAGATCATCGACCCATACTACTACCAGCCACTAGTTGGTGAAAGAGATGCTATGGCTTCCCTTTTGGGGATCCGTCATGTCGTCCAACTATATACAGAACTTTTAGTCACAATTTAGTTCCAATCATTAATAAACAGATAAAACAAGCAGATAAAAGGTATATATGCTTCAATAGATATACTCATACACCACTTGAACACTGTGGATTTGTCACCAAGTTTCATAATTAATCTCTGCTATATGTGACAAGCTGTAACAATGTAAGATCTTGAGCTTTAGTTCCGGGAACCATTAATTGAACAAGGAAACGTTTTGTCTGTGCTCTGCCCTGCTCTAATATAAACCTGCACTGTGACATTCAGATGGCCGAGAGCGGAGTCGACTGCCGGCTGCCCTCCATCCAGGAGCTGCACATATTGTTTAACAGCACAGGAAAGGGCACAGAGCACTGATCATACCCACACAGACAAACAAGTGCAGCGCTGCTTTAACCGACTCCTGAATCCTAATGATGCTGCTAAACAGCAACAGAGCTCTCTCAGCTTGTTTTAGTGTAATGGTGTCCTACAGTAGTCAGTCTCTGCACTGCATGTTCGTATCCGCTGCTGAAGCCTAAACCACGAGCATCAGTCCTGGACAGTTCCTTATACAAGTCCAATAACCAGGTTGTTCTCCTCATGTCCAATTTAAGGAAAGGGCTTGTTATCTAGGATCAAGACATGTTATTTAAAACCCTGCACGTTGGTAGAATGGATGAGCAGTTACAGTTTGTCTAATACGTTATATAGAAATGACTTAAAAAATGATAAAAATGCAAAATGGTACAGATAATTATGTTATTTATAACGTGGCTAAAATGCAAAGATCTCTGTGCCCAGCCGACATCGGGTATTTTACCTTTGACTGTAGAAACCAGCATCATAGAGACATCAAGCAGATCTGTCCGATGGGCTGTCTCAGTGATTTATAGAACTGGTTTTATTTAGATTTCGACTGTCCCCCTTTATTCTTATCTGCATGGTGCATGGAAAAGATTTTAATGGATGATGTGCAAAGACTGACTTGTTTATGTGTGAGACAAATATATTAGCCAATTATGTTTAGAAAGCATGGAAGAGGAGAAAAAAACAAACCTCTTTATTTTGTTAATTTATAGATATGTTATGGTTCTGTTTATTTTTCCACATGTTTTGTGTATGTACTGGAAGAAGATGTATGTATTTGTAAATCGAGGACGTCTTATAATCCCAAGAGGGTATGGGGAAATTGCATTGGCACGATACAAAAAGGATTATTATGGTGAATCCTCGAAGATTAGGGTTGAGGCTCCTCATTGGTTTGAACAAAATGTAAATAAATCCCTGAATGAAGACACTTATTAAGTTTTCTTTTTTCCATTTAGCTAAAGACATTTATTTTCATTTATCCCCTAGCATCATTTCCAATTTTAACTTGTAATTGCAATTTCTAATAAACATGCAACCTATTTTGTAATGTAGCTCCTGCCTGATTCTCACTGCTCAGAAGAAACAGGTTCCAGCTGGTTTTGTGGTAATCAGTCCGGTGGTTTTTTGTGTATTCCTGCCAACCAACCAACAAACAGGGGTGAAAATGCAACTTCCTTAGCAGAGGTAAAAATGATGGGTCAAAATCGAAGTGAGTAGTCGCGCCCTTAAATCCTACATTACCAACACTTCAACATCACAGCATCTTTCACAAGATCCCACCGGCCACCTAGAGGCTTTCATCATTGACTCTCCACTCTTATTCACGTCGATTTTATCTCTTTCCGTGTCCTTTATCCTCTGGAGTCAACTTCAACATGTTTCTCTCATCATCTTTGTTTGGCGTGTGCTGTAGCCGGAACGAAGGAAACATCATGTGTGGACGTACACGCGTATAGATACTGATCACTGAGGCGTGACGCGGCGTGACCACCTCACAGCGTCCCACTTTATTGCATCAGTGCAGAGGAGATTGATAAGCGCAGGTCTGGTGATAGCGCTCAGTGGCAGCGCTGTAATACAGAATGCTAAGTAAGAGGACGGTCGAGGATCAGTCAGTCACTTGTCGTTGTTGTAAGCTGCTGCACTGTAATGGGTTTCTGGTCCCACACACACGTACACACACATATGCGCAGTAGCATGTTTGATAGATGGCTGAATAGCTTATCTGTTTACACATCAAACAAGTCAAGGCCTTGGCTTATCTCCTCGGGGTCTGGTTCACAGCACAATAGGATAATGAGGTTCATAACGAGTGGATGAGAGGAAGGATTTTCAATCAAGAACAGGCCTTTTCTAAATTGGGCTGTACTCTGTTTCTGTGGCATAAATTAGCGTCTACATCTGGCTTTGAAATTGAGGATGTAATGTAACAAGGCATGGATCGGCCCGTAGGAGGTAAATATACCTTACTTAAATCCGGGGGGCAATTTAATAAAGATCACAAAAACAAGCAGGCACATAACGTCAAAAAAATCTTATGTTGGGTCAGATGAAGAAAACTGGAACTCGGATCACAGCCCTGCCCTGTCAGCTCCTTGGTACCACACCCCATTCACAGCAAATCCAGTTCATACCTCATTTCAGGTTCAGGCCCAATCCCAGCAGATGCTGCAGAATGTGTAGCAGCACTCCAGTTGACATGGGCGTAACCTTGTGAACCCAGCAGGCCTGCAGACACTGCATGGCCCCACTGGAGATATGCTAATTGACTGGCTAATTGATTTAGCTCAAAGATGGTTGAGCCATTGCTACCTCCGCTGTCAGATACTGTCTTCTGTTTATCAAGCGTGTGCTATATGGTAACTGAGCGAGGATGTACGTAGTGTGTGGGGCGGGGTTGGAAGTTTACATCAATGGAGAGAGAGGATGGGAATGATGCAGTAAATTGAGTCAAAGGAGTCAAAAGAGCCGTTGAGGTTCAAATTTTTACAGAATCATGTTGAGAACCACGAAGGGTTTCAAAAGCTCATTTTTGTTCTCCAAAAACTAAAGGTCAGGAGAGTGCATACCAACCGTTTCCTTAAAACCAATTAGCTGCACGAGTTGCACGCACTAAGATATCAGTCCCCTGCTGGCAAACAGGCCACACTATGTCACAATGTGGCTGCAATTTTCTGTCTGAACTCCTCAGAGCCTGAAAGAGCAATAACCAACCTGAACCTGACAGACATTCTGCCAACTGTGTCCAAACCCAAACTGAGCCCAATGTTTTCTCCTGCTACAGGAAATTGCGCTGTAAAGAATTTAGTAGATAGCCCAAACTTTTGTCTGCTCTGGACCTGACAGGCTTGGTTCGGGGATCACGCTTTTGGGGATCTAGACCCAAGTTGAAAGGAATCTATCTTGACTCATATCCCATCCTTCCACCAAGTATAGTGGAAATCTGTTCAGTACTTTTTTATGTATTCCTGCTGACAAATACACAAACCTAACAACCAACAAACAGTAAGACGTGGAAAGGGGTGAAAACACAACATCCTTGGTGGAGGTAATGAGTTCAGTTATCATCCTCATACAGATTGCTTTCACTTTGTGTTGAGCCTCATTAGCCTGACAGTAAAACTTGCAGAAACGACTCATCCCCTGAAGATGTTTAGTTTCATCAATAATCATTGTTCAGTGGTTTAAAGTAGGTAAATTACTTTTAACTGTCTCATAGCCAGAGTCAGCTCTGCCAGGAATGACTCTGGCTCACGCTGCTTGTCATTCCAGTCAATGTGCAATCAAGGAGTCTTTTGTTTGATTTGGCGTTTTTTTATTTTTCTTATTTGCATAGTGCCATGCAAATCCTGAAATACAGACGACTGAGCTGCATCATGAGAGGGAAAATGAAACATTAATTTGTTGATTAGTTGCTTGAACAGTCAAACATGACTTAAGTGCGATTTTTTGTTAAAGTATCGCCTACAAGTGCAAGAGTATACAAATGCAAACAGACTGCAGGGCGATGGAGACCGTGAAGTGTAACGCGCTGCCATGTCGCGCTGCGAGACAGGAAGTAGTGAACGGAATCACATTATTTCTTGAGGGCTCCAGGGTTTATCATATCTCAGTTGTTTGCAGGTGCCTGGGAGTGTGGAGCGTGGGTGTTTTTCTGAGGCTGTGTGGGCTGCATGTGTGCACAAGCTCGCACGTGCACAATCACCCACCCACCCGAATAAACACACACACACACAAATACAATGTAAAGTACCAAACAATATAATCCTCCTAGTAGTAGACACGGGAGGACACTGAAGGGGCTTCGCTAGTTCATGGGGCTTATGGTGGCTGATTCCCGTGCCAACAAATGAACTGTAGAGCGAGTGTAAGGGAGTGAAGTGTCATTGGTCTGATCAAACCTCTGGATTTCAAACCTCAGGACTCATTACAGCAGCTGGGAAGGATAATCTCAGCTCGTCCATAAGCCGATAAGAGGCAAACAGATTGTTGAAAATGGGACAATTAAGCATTTTCCGCGGCTTGAAACAGATTAGTTCCAAAGTTCATCACAGTTTTAAGAGGCTACAATTAAAGCAGGACGTTCTCATTAGTCAAAATGCAGCGTTCAGCAACTTACATCACACACATCAAAACCTTCTACTGCAGAGATTCTTCACACCAATGGTTTTTCAAACTACTCCAAAGTAATAGAATCACGGTACAGGGCCCCATCTAGAGTTGAACAGTTCAAGTGCAGATCTATGACATCTAGGAGAGGCCGTCTCTTAAAGAGTGGGACTGTGATGAGCTGATGCAGAGGAGATTGTAAGACCAAGCCGCAGTCGAGTGTGGAGAGAGGAAACGTAGAGGAAGAGACAGTGGGGATCTGCCTTAAACCTGAGGTGATGATACACAAACCTATGATTAGAACACGGTCAGTACTAAATGTGCATAACAACATTTCTGGGCATTGTCTTCAAAGATATGTTATGTCTTCAAGAAATTAGCAACGTAGTAAAGTAAAATTGCTGCAGTTTAATTCATGAAATGGTCCACATTCTTTTTTTTACATGACTGTTTGGCTACCCGATCAAAATCAACCAGATATCTTGAGTGTTTTTTATCCATAGACTTCGTATAAAGAAAGTGCTTTGCCCTCAAAGGTGAAGCCTGATCATCTTGATTGCCCCTTGGTGGCTGGCCACAATATAGGTCATAATTCCCATCCTTATTCCTATAAGTCACTACCTCCATGTTAGTAGATGGGACATGGACCAAACAATAGAGTCAAAGTGCATCTCAGATACATTTTTCTCTCAAATGGTTTCTGTGAGTTTAGGTCAGGTGGCCCTTATTGACGACTGAAACTGACTTGTGATTGGTCGAGCACAAATTTGGCGGGACCCTGCGACCACAGCTCCACGCCACGGTTACTCCTGCACAGACTCTGGCTCCAAATGACTTCAAAAGCACCAGGATATTTTAGGTTTTTGTAGAACAGTTTGTATCGTCAACCTTGATTTATGGTCGATGGTTTCTACTCACGGGTAGTCAGTAACTCTCGACCTGTTCACTAAAGCCACATTGAGTCGGAAATATTGTTCAGGGATAAAAAAAATTATAGAAATGTTTTCCTTTGGTCAGTGACTAAAATCACATTAAAAAAATCTACAGTTGTGTAATACCTCCACGCAAACACAAAATAATCAGGTCTTCAGTGGATGTCATGACAGTGAGGAGGACGTAGACCAACAATATCCGTACATCTAAATTTGATGTGTTAAAGTGCGGAAGCTCTGCAGTTAGCATCCATATCACTGACTGATGACAACGTGAAGTGCTTTTATCTTTTACTCCTGTGTTTGAGTGTGTGTGTGTGTATATGAGTCAGAGCAATGAAGGGGCACTGATTCACCAGAGGTTGAAAGACATCAGCCAATGTTTGCTGAGAACGCTGAAGAAGACAAAGCGTATAAGAGGTTTAGTTTCCCCATATTGACGGATTGTGATATAGAAAGAACATAGAGAAGAATAACAAAAACTAAAAATAACAGCGTGCAGGCTGTTTGATGTAGAAGACAGTATGGAATAATAAAACCGGTACCTGCCTGTTTGAAAGGGACTGATGGTTTGGCCTGTGGTGATGCTGGTTGCACCTTTCTTTCTGAAACTGTAAATGTGTCCTGCAGCAATTCAACTGTTTCATTTGAATCGGGAACAACTCTATCTGTCATGGATCTGGCGAATTGATTTTACTGTCAATTAAGAAGGATGGTTCCTTACAGAATCACAGAATCACAGAGAAAACAAGTACAAACTCATTTGTAAGTAAAGGGAACGGAAACTCTGACATCTTGACTTAGAAAGACGGCACAGCCAATTAACACATTGAACTTAGAAAGTCTTTACTATTTTCCAAAAACCTTCCATTCAAAACCAACTTCAGTCATACTGGCCAAATTATTTTTAATAAAATACAATAATTCAACCATACCAAAGCATTTTAACACACAGGATAAATTTAAATTACACGGAAAGCCACCAATTAAGAGAAACTTTAAATCCTGCTCTGAACCTCAGCAGAACAAGATGAAGTCACAAAGAGGACATGGAGATTATGTCATGGTCTCTGTCCTCATTACAGCTTTGTTTTACTTTTTTCTGGAGCTTGTCCTAAAGCTCTGACATCGTGCCTGATTTGCATTTGGTTTGAGGGTTTGAAATATAATTGTCATGTGGACGTCAAACAGGAATACTTTTTTTATTTGCATCGTAAATCTCTCTTTGGGGTTTACTAGTGCGAGCGTGTAAATGTCGGGTTCACCAAACACTGGAGTAAATGGTGAATTGCTTGTTGCAGCCTAATGAATGCAATCCGGTCACAAGCAGGTGTCCGTTCATGAGATTTGATCGTTAATATAATTAACAACGCTATAAATGCTGCATGGACTCTGTTTGTGGCAACGTTTCAATTACCAAAAAGTTCCTGAAGAGTAGAGATGGGATTTAAACACTGTGGAGCTTCACATCCTACAGATGTACTGTCAGTATAGTGGTGTTAGGAACATCTAGAAAATATGACCCGTGTGTATAAATTGTTGTCAGAGCAGTGCTGTACCGTAACAGAAATAATGAGGGGTTACTGACCCAGCAGGACGTAGGGAGGAACAAAAATACCACCAAGCTCGATGTTAGAAAACATTTGTCCTCAATTAAAGGTGAAGGATCCGAGGGCTCTATGGGGATCTATTTTCAGACATTTTGTATAAATCTACTAAACCTAAGAATAACTGTGTTTGTGATCTTTTAGAAGGATCCCTTTATATCTAGAAGCAAGTCCTCTTCCACGCAGTCCGCCATGTTGCACCACCATGTTTCTGCAGTAGCCCTCTAGTCAAACCAAACACTGGCTCTAGAGATAGCCTTCCACATTGTTAGGTCAACTGAGCGCCACCGTAGGTTCTACCACACACGGGAGGATGAGGCCAGGGTTGTTCGACTGTTTGCAATATGCAACTAATCCCTAGACGCCAAGAAAATCCTACAAACTGAACATTTACAGTGTAAGGAAATTGGTAAATGCTGTTTCAGATTGAGTCTGTTTGTATACGTGGTTCTTCCATGAGACTTCTTGTAGTTTTGACTTGGCCAACAGGTATTGTGATCCCGATAACAGGCAAGCACAAAGTTAAAAATCAAGTAGTTAGCCTAGCGGACATGACAGAACCCAACCCGAACCAAGCTTGTCGGATTCTTGTCGGGTTCTTGTCTGTGTCAATCTACATTGTGAATACAGTATGGTCAAACTTTCTGTATCTGTGTGGAGTGATTATATTATGTTTTTTATATTAAAACATTTGGTTAAATGTGTAATTAGGCATAACCCTGCAAAAAAGCACTTTTCTCCATTAACTGTGGCTGTCAGACAAAACACTGATAATCTGCAAGATAGCACAACAGTTATTAGAGCCGGAGCTAATAATAACGGTCATTTTCTATTGTGTTATCTTGAATTGGCTCATTTTAAAGCTGATGTAATTATGACATAACATCTAGATAAAAAAGCTTTAATTATGTTTTGGCTTTTCCACTCTGCCTCACACGGTTCACACAACACTGCTGATGTGCACTATACTGAGCTGAGTTTTACTGATCCTTCAAAAAACGCTGTATTTTTCTTGATAGAGTTGTTGTATTTTCATCTTCTGTAAAATGTCTCCGTACAAGGCCTCAGTCAACAAATTACAGTGTCTTGGAAAATGTGAGATAGGACCTCATTCCCCCTCTAATTGACTCAAGAAATAGAAACAGGCCGTGTTTCAACAACTCAACTCAAAGCATTGACCACTAATGGCCTGAGTGCACGCTTGAATGGATTCAGATATGACCCCTGCTGTCATCGTGATGGTGACTGACACATAGTCATGATCTATAATTAGGACTTTCATCGGGAGAGGCCAATCTCAGGATTCAGCTGCAATTATGAAGGTATTGACGGCAGATTAGTCAGAGACAAGGAGGTGTGGGGAAGAACAACATCATAAATATAATGAAATAAGAGGAGGAAGATTCAGGAGAACGGTAAACTAAGATGGAATCAGAAGAAAAAACGATTAAAACAAATGTCTGAGGTTAAATTCCAGATTTGCAGTGTCACGCTACAATGTAGTGGATCACATTCTCTGTTGAAATAGTGGTTTAGAGAATGATGAACAGAGACACAGAGAGTAAGAGAGAGGGAGGGAGGGAGAGAGAGAGAGAGCATGGCAGAGGGATGTTTTTTAGTGAGTGAAAAACTGCTTTCTCACGCCGAGTCCAATCCCTTCGGAGTAATCCTGCCGGTAAATCTGATGGGATTACCACTGATATAGTCCCAATTTTCTGGATTGCTTTAATTCCAGTGTAAAGAGAAATCTCTGCAGCACAAATAGTGACGAGAGGATTTAATGAGAGAAGGTACAGCACAGATAGAAAGAGAGGACAGCACATGTATTTACAAATGTCCATATTCCATGTATAAAACCAGCTGTGCAATTGTGACTTCCTTATATGTAACAGCTTTGGAGTTCTGTGATGAGGTCTGGGAATTAAACGATTCTGAACACGTTCTTACAAATACGTTTTTCTTGCCAGAGATCTTAGATCATAGATTTTCCAAAAGGAAATTGGGCCCAGTCTTATCACGGTCATTGACAACACCAGTCCAGCTCATCAGCACTTTGGCACCTTTAAACTTAGACCTGATGGAGACTCAGTTAGAGAAAACGACATAACTCCAGATTGGGTTTAGTGCAGCGGTTAGTTTTGCTCTCAAACATCAGTACCTCTGATTCTGACCCTGCTTTTCTCCTGATATTGCTCCATGATGCTCTCATTATCTACTTGTGAAGCGAACAAGCTCTACTGATCACCTGCTAATCTGAGTACCTTTTTTACATTTCAACTAGATTTTCATCGTTTTCTATGTGTAGCTGATTGAATATCGAGCTCCGAGCTTTGCCAACATGCAGGTGACATGAAATCAATACTGTCTGTAAAAGCCCCCTGTGTGGACACACTGGATCTGCTGCTCTGCCAACCTGCTGCTCGCCTGGTAAATCTTTAAATAATCTAAGTTAATGGTTGCTTCTGAAATTTGGTGGAGGAACTCATTACTAGAAGCATTGGAGTTCCCCTGAAGAGTTGGAAGTGCTTGAAACTTCCATCATGAAGGGAATCCACATCGGCAGCTTCTTCTGGAATAATTTATCTACCAATAATCAAGATTACTATCATGTGTATTGGGGCCATCTTTCCATTCCAGATATGTTCGCTGTAAATCCAGGGTTTTGGTCGTTGAGCAGATTTCTGTGTCATATGTGGCTCATAGTTAATTGATTCCCTGTAGAGGTGGAGGATGATGGTAGCTCCACTCATTGTTGCACACATTTTATTCTGATGCCCGATTGAGGACTTCAGGCCCTTGTAGAACACCGTGGGGGCTTCGGTGTCCGTATGTTGCAGTAGATGATTGCCAGGTTTTGAGTTGTGATGGAAGTCGTCACCAAGTCTCTGGAGTTCATGATGCTTTTGGCATTTAGTCGTTTTGAGCAGTTGAGATCCTTTGCAGCCTCGGCTCTAGTGTTTAAAATCTTCTCAGTTTCTGTTCAGTCTTTAAGTCTTTGTGTTTAAGTCTGAAGGTTTTATTCCTGCACTGCACGTTGCCATTCTTGCCATCCTCAAAAACTACTGAGCTTATCCTTAAAATGTTGTAAAACCCAATAAACTTTGGAGAAGATTCCTTTTTCATTCTCTTTAACATGGCAAGGAAGGGCTGTATAAACAGGCGACCAGTGGCAGTCTCAAACGGTGCGATGATGACACTGCAGTAAATCACAACAAGGGTTTTTGCAGCTCGTGACAAATAGGAATTTCAGAAACACGTTGTTCATGTACAGTAGTGACAAACATTAAAACCATGGAATGAGGCTGTAACGCAACTTAATACATCTGCTTGTTGCTTCCTGGGGTTCAGCTCATTCGTACGTGTTGGTTACCTTGAGGTCGAATTACAAGCTTTATCTGACTGAAGCAAACATGGTAAGTGTTATTCATATCTCTCAGACATGATTTTAGGTATTTGTGTCTCATTAGGCGCTTGTCCACATCAGTCCAGGTTCCAGTTTGTATTTATTGGTAACAGAAGCAGGATGACTACACAAAATTAAATCTGGATTCCAGAGAACAGCAGGCTAATTTCTCATCATTTTACCATCTGAATTGATAGCTGTTTTTCTTCTTGACCTGGGATATTATTATTAGGCATATTGTTTTTGTACAGCTCAGTTTAAATCAATAGTTTTGTATGTTAGAGTATTATCATCGTGAGGAATGAAAAGGCTGAGATTTCAAAATACTCATTGTCATTATATTATGAAAATAATGTGACTTTAATACTCTGTTGTAGTTTTCAGACGTGAACTCTAATATCTGGAACATTCAGGTAAGAGTAGGAGACAGGATATGATGTAGAAATTCCACTGCAGAAATGAACAGGTTTTGGTTCATAGCATATTGACACCGGCGGTTATCGGCAAAAGCTCTCGAATCTCATCGTCTTTCCAATTGAAAATCTTTGTCTGCATCTTCCATGTGTATGGCACTTTTTTTTTATTCATTAATAATCTGTATTATAGTTTGGATTTTTTCAGTTTTACGTACGTCACGTGAAAAGACATCAACACGCTCACTAGCTCACAGTGAATTTTCCAGCTGTATCTTAACATGAGCTCACTCTGACATTTTACCAGGGGGCAGGCAGGAGAAGTTCCTGAAAATACCAGGAACACTTGACTTGGACATTTGGATCCGCACATACACCCCCTCCAGAAAATATCAGGAAAATGTCCGCAGCTGTATATTCCAATTAGTTTCTGCATCATATCACTTGTCCCTGGAGTGAGAGGAGGGACTGTCCAAGCAGGGGGGGCTGCATTTCAGTTTCAGCTCAATTCTCTAGGTAGCTCCAGGCAAGTGATGGATAGATGGTGACTTAAAAAAATGAAAATAAGGACATCCTCTACATGTAAAGAGACATTATACATATCTGCTCTTTCATGCTATCGCGAAACCGTCAGGCATTAATTGCCTGTTCCTACATTCATTATTAAACCAGAACTTTGTCTAATGAGCTACAAATGAATCTCTTTGTGATACGCTCTCTCTCGTGGCCCAGATGAGGGGGAAAAAGACTCATACTCATAATTGAGCAAGAAAATTACATATTCAACCAAGATTAGTTGTTTCCACTTTCTATCTTCATTTCCATTAATGAGGAGGAAGCCGAGATGACACAGAATGAAAAGGGGTTTCTGTCATTTTAATGGGTTGTTGATTCAGTTCAGTGTTTCCAGTCACGCCCAGTAAGTAAGAGTACAAGTGTGTGTGAGTGTGCGTGTGTGTGTGTGTGTGTGTGTGTGTGTGTGTGTGTGTGTGTGTGTGTGTGTGTGTGTGTGTGTGTGTGTGTGTGTGTGTGCGTTGTGCGTGAGAGAGAGAGAGAGAACACAGGGAAGAGGGCATCAGTGTCAAAGCGGAGACTCCACATGTGAGTCTCATATACGAAATGGAGGGATATTGTGCTCGCAGAAGTACTTTTCATCATCACTGCATGGACATGGTGATTCTCTTTCATTTTACCGAGTGCTTCTCACATCAGTCGGCTACTTAGAGCAGAAATGCAACACGCTTCCTGGGAAGAGAGAGCCCCAGGTGGGTTTTCTGAAAAGCTTGAGAGCACAGAGGACAGGTCTATTTTTTCCCAGCTTGAAATGGACTTAATGCCTGCATGAGCTGCTCACCTCTTCTCCACAGCAGCTGCTAATGGCAAAAAGGAGTTTCTTCTCATGTTATATGGATATCTCTATTACCTCTTCAAAGTGAAAATGCCAGCGGGTTATATAATATGAGGATTGTTACAGCCCTGCCCAGAAACAGCTATTTACCAGATAATGTTTAAAATAATATTAAATAATGTGCAGTTTCTCCCTTCAGCGTAATGTCACAAAGCTTGCCCTCCCTACTCGCTAACCTATAACCTGCATCTACATCTAGTTCCATTCTCGTGCTCCACATTTGTTTCATGGATCACACCCTCAGCTGGAGGTTGGAGGCAACACCTTCAATATAATGCAAATATTGTGTTCTCTGAAGCACCTTGCACAGCAGAAAACATCACTGTACAGATATTTAAGCCTTATTTTCAAATTAAAGCATTTAAATCACATTATAAAATGCTTGTCTGCTGTCAATCTAACCTTTAAGATCTTAAGTACCAGGGTCCAACAGGACAACAAGTCAGAAAAAAGTCATATCACAATTATTTTCCCACAGAAAATCACAGTTTGAGTGAAGGATGTTTGAGGGGGCAGGGACTGCTGAACGGGCTGGTCTGTATAAAGTATTACAAAGCTGCACTAAATAATGAACTGGAGTGAGTATGTTCCCTCACCCCTTTTAATAATTTAACAGTCTTATCCTGACCCTGAAAATCATTTTGGAGGCTTCATGCAGGTTTTATCTACGTGGGATTATTTCCAACTCTCCATCCCTCTCATGTCCCAAAACCATGTCAAGCTCCTGCTATTCCCCAGGGGGACTTTATATATTATAACCTAGTCAAAGCCTATTGTGAGTCATCTTCATCTCCTATCAAGGAAACAGTGTCAAACGATGCCAATGGTAATTGCAAGTGACCTTATGGTGCTCATGTGTGTCTCTTGTATATGGGATAATTTCAGATAATTTCTTTAAATTCGATGTTTCTTCTCTTCACCTATGATGTTTGTCTTTCTAAGCAGAGAGATCATTCTTCACTCATCCATTTAGAACATAATTCAATGTCGTCTCCTGTGCGCCCACAAATCCGTGCGTAATGGTAAGATACTAGCAAGGAGCCGCGAAAACCTTGTAAAAAAAGAAAGGTTGTAAGAACTTACCGTGTTTAATTCCTTCGTTGAGTGATTTTGTTCCTTTTCTCTTTTGAATAAAAGCGCAGCGGAGCATCAGTCAGGGAAATCCCGGCAGCCGTGTCCTTCCATTACGCACGTTACGAAATACAGATTGGTTGCATTCAGAGGGCGCCAGCGGAAAGCTTCTGTAGGTGTTACGACTGAGAGACGGAGCGAGCGAGCATCCAGAGCAGCTTTATTCTCACATGTCCGGCAAACATGAGCGACTCAGACTCTGGTTTCCTTTCTGCAGGAGAAGCAGAGCGCTTTGCTCCACAGTTCAAACACCAGGTGCGTAAAGTATCAGAAAAGAAATCCCGTCTGATGCGTCAGGGCTCATCCCGGTGTGGGCTGTCTCCAGAGACAACTAAACCCCCGGTGAGCGGTGCGGGGGGGGGCTTCACGGTGCTGATGCGAACCATCCAGCCCCGAGGTGTGTGGGGGGGGGATTACAGAGTGACGTCAACGAGTAACAAGTTACACTCAAATCTGCGTTTGTGGGAGGTTTTCATGGCAGTACTGGTTGTCTCTAACCCTAAAACACACACACAAACACACAAACACACACACACACTGAATTTCCCAGTAATTCTGTTGAGTTTAATCTAAATTTTATACGAATTAAAGTAAATCACATCAATGCCACACATCTATGTTTACCTTTAGAGTATTAAGAGTGAGAGGGTTTCTGAAAAATTCGATTTCAACACTGAACCCCATCAAGAATCAAATGTCAAATTTTTGTTTGTCCCGTCCCAGAAAGAGACTGATGGGCTTGGGTTCACAGCCTTTCACATTGGATTTGACATAATAAACAAAAAGTGATGTATTATATTTCACCATATCTAAGTTAATTTAGTAGCAGGAAAGAAAAATGAAAAATGAAAAGTCATATCCAGTACAAGTCTGTAGGAACAATATGTTCCTTGAGTGTGAATCCTCAGAATCTTGTAGCGTGTGCACTGGTTTCATAAAAAATGCACGAGGTCTAAAACCTTGTCCACACACATTACTCTTGAGTACATTGTTGACATCTTATGTGCTGTAATACTGATGCAGAATACATTGTATTCACTAGTTTGACTCTGAAAATGCACATGACAGCATTCAATATGTGTTAAAAAACAACGGGGTCGGTGAATATTGTTACTGTCTTTTACCATTCAAGCTCCTTCTGATAATAATAGTAAAGATTTAAAGTGACTCGGGAGCTAAACCAGAGAAAGAGGTGAATAAGAAAAATGCTGAACTTCTCCAGAGGTTGTAGAAGATTGTCAGAAATGAAAGGAAGAGATTCCTGAACAAACAATTGCCCAGTTTAGGACGATTGTCCTCTTTGATGTGGAAAGGCAGAGGTTTTCTTCTCTTGGCTCACAAGAGGCTGAAGTCTTAAACACTAAATCAACACATCCATCCATAGAGGTTGTTAACATCAATCACACACTGTTGCTGTCAGTGTCAATTTGGGGATCGGTAGCAGGACACTTCCGCATGCTTAATGGGGATCGAACCGCCGACTTTCTAGTAAGTGGACGACAGGCTCTAGCTCCTGAGCCACAGTCCACCCTGCTGCATCACCCTTGGTCTTTATTGATCAGCTAATTAATCAGAGAGGCCAAAGCGACCTAACAGTTAACTGGTTTGACTGATTGAAAACCTACAGGTCAACGACCTCATCCAAGATGGACCCTAACACCACAACATCCAATTTTTAGAGAGGATCAGCTGCTGAGTTCAAACTGAGATCAGTCCATTTCACAACCAACTGGCAGGACCTCCAGAGGGGGATTCCAACAGGGGGCGCCATCTCCCTCATCCTGTTTATTATGGACATCCCAATATAATCCGCAGAGGACAACTCCTGTGTCCCGAGAAAAGTTGAAAACTTTGTAAGGTTGGAGAAAAAAGGTTGAAGGAACAAACTGCAGAGAGGAAGCTGGGAAATGTCATGGATAATAAATCCACATCCCACCAACTTGTGTATCTACTTCACCTGCACTGCTGAGATATTTCCTGAGAATCTGCAGGGGTGGTAATAATGAGAGGCCATGAAGAATAAGAGGCAAAGTGTTTTGACCTCTCGCGTTTGGTGAGATAAAGGACTGAAGAAAGTACAAGTTAAGTGCAGACAGTGCTCCTGTACTTAAAGAGCCAAGTTGCCTGACTTTGACAGCTTTTTTTTTAGAACATAACGGAAATTGAATATTGGGCAACGCACTTTGATCATTAAAGCATATTCCTGTATTTCATGTTAACTGGTACAAAAGTACAAAAAACCACAAAGAAGCTAGTCCATTAATAGTAACATTGACCGTAGAGAGCACAGTGTTCAACATATGTCGCCTTTACAAAGCTACTCCCCACAGATATTTGGAGAAATAGAAAAGTCAAATATCCCATCATCAATTTCCATCAAACTGATATTTCCTCCCAACTACTTACTTTACACTTCACAGTGCCTGTAGTTCCCATGGCAATCTATGGCTTCAGATAACAATTTAAAGATAACACCACTTTAATTACTAACCCAGAGATTAATCAAAGTTTATTTAATATGTATTTAAATTAACTAACTTTAATTTCACTATACTTAATACATTTGTGTTACCAATAAGATATTTATCAATAAAAGTTTGCCATCCAACAATCCTTTCTAACAGTATATGTCAAAATCACAATATGCCCTGAAAAGCTTGACGTTTTGGTAGAGTCTAATGCAAATGTCCTGAAGTCATATTAAAATGTTTAGCCAACTACCCACCTCATCCTAATAAGGTGGGTTCATTTTCATTGAGATCTGAACCCTGATCCAAACGTGCAGCAAAATGTTTTTTACTCACCCATACCATATCCTTCTACCAAGAGCTGTGGTAATCCCTCCAGTAGTTTTTGCATAATCCTTCTTAAAACCAACCATCAAACAGAACGGGAGTGAGAACATAACCTGTTGGCGGAGGTAATGAAAAAGTCTGATGATCCTGCTGTTATCTGAAAAGCATCACACAGACATGGTAAGAATTGATGTATCAACTGCTCGCAAATTGCAACTTGTAAATGTTAAGTTGTGCTGTTTGCACACAGATTGAGGAAAATGAGCTGCGGAGAATCACACCCCAGAGGATTCCCTGAAAAGCTCCACTTTAGAAAAAGAACAACGTTTTTTTTAATTATTTTACAAGAAAGAGCAGTCGTGTTAGTTCATTAAAAACTCTTTTTTTGCTCCTGGTTCTCTCTCTTGTCCTGTATATTTTATCTTTAATTGAATCAATACCAGCTCCTAAAGCTAATTAGTAAAGCTCTTCAAGTGGAGGAAATGCGAATGAAGACACAGAGCACGTCTCTTGCACACACATGTACAGTACACACATACACGCACACAACTCACGGACACACACACACACACACACACACACACACACACACACACACACACACACACACACACACACACACACACACACACACACACACACACCTTTTAAGTGGAAATAAAAACTGCTGAGCTTTAAATGGAGAGTTTTGTCTTTGATCCCATCATCTCCGTTCTGGGAAAAGGGAGAAAAACCCATGGGGATGACAAACAGTGAAGACTTATTAAGGGGCCAACCCCTTCAAATTTTTTAACTAATGGTTCATTAATGAGTCAATGAGGGACCTGCTTCTTCTGTATCTTATACTGTTGGATTTATTGGGCAGGTGGTAACCAACATCAAGGTGTCTTTGTTCTTCTTCTCTGCTCGGCCCACTGCTGGGATTCTCTGACACATTTTCACAGACGGCAACAATCTGATGTGAACCTGGTCAAGACAATAGTCTGAATAGGACACTTCCAATTTCTAATTGTCTTAGCCCGAAATAAGGTCAAAGTTGGAATAAGCAATAATATATAATAACTCATATATGAGTTTGCACAGCATTCTGCGACATTGACTTACATCAGTTACCAACTGCTTGATGACACAGACTCTGGGTTCAAGTCAAGTAGTAGCATGTAATATTGATATAAGTGATAATCAGAATATTCTATTGGCAATTCTGTTGTGTAAACATTTCAATATTCTATTCACAGAAATGTCTTGTTCAGAATAAGCTCAGCAGTTGTAATACCGATGTTCATGTAAATCAACTTGACCTCTACTCCTCTGCCAGATGATAGAATACCCTGTAATATTAGCGCCTTGGCAAGATTTGGCCTAATCACAAGATTTTGGAAAAGCTCTAGTAGTTTTTTTTTCTCTTCTCACCCGAGAACCCTGAAATCTCTTTTGATCAGGATCACCTGCATTATCCCAGTTTGCCTGCAACACTCAGACAGCTGCTCAGCCACACTGACCCTCTGGACTCTCTGTCTGTCTGAGAAAATCTCATTCACTTGTAAAACTCTCTGGTAGATTCAGCACTATTTGCGATATAACTCTGTGTCTTAGCCTCTATAGTTAGAGAAAGAATATGTTCAAGAGTCCTGCGCAGACTCTGGCTCCAAATTGTGAGATGGAATATTTTGACTTCATTCTGGACATTGAGAGGAACTGGAGACGCCTCGTCCATCTTTATGTTGATGGTTCAATATGTGAAATTGAAGCTAGTGTTTATTTTCGAATATAGAGAGGATATAGAAACTAACTTTTTTTTATATGGAACATAATTGTAAACATTGCTGTGAATAAATGTGGTGCTGTAACCCATTATTCCAGTATACTAATAAACACACACTACTCTACTTTACATATCACACAGTTGAGACAAATTATTCTGATCAATACACAAAGAAGCTCTGAGAATGGAAATGCCGTCTTAGGTCAAAGGTGGGAAATCACGCGATGGGGAACTGGCGTCTAAGGATTTTATCTCCAATCCAAACTGTTGTGTCAGACTCAGACGTGAAGGTTAAGGTCTGAAGACCTCTGGTGATATAATAACGGCTCCTCTGGGTCTTTTCACACCGCCTAACCTCTTCACACCCGGGAACTTTACCTCCGTTATTATACAAGTCATGGCCTTGGGGTTGTTTTTATATGAATGTTAATGATGCCTCTTGATACATGCTGTATGGACATTAAATATTAATGCACAGCTTGGTGTGAAACATGTTCTCAACAAAGACCCACATGAGGATCTCAACCCATAGGCTTGTTCAGGCCCAGGCTTCCAGGTCTAATGCCCCAAGTGATTTCTGATTAGCCCTGGATCTGAAAGGTGAAAGGATAGAGGAGGGGGAGGAATACATATCTGCTGATGCTGTTTACAGCAGATGAGTCTGGATGTAAGAGCACAACAGCCTCATCTATAAACCTAGGTTGGTGAAGAAGAGGGATTTTTAAAAGCAGCTAGTCCGGCTCAGTGGTCCACCATTAGTTTCCAAGGTTTATATGTGATGATAGCTACAATATGTAAATCATCATGAATTAGACTGGTTTCAAGGAACAGGAGTCTACATCTTTGAAAAGAAAATATTTGAAGTAACTTTTTAGTTTAGTCCGTGTCTCACTAACATGGAGGAGGCAGGATGAATAATCTTTACGTCCACCAGGGGATGATCAATACACTTTGGTTCCACATGGGGAGCTGCCATGCATCCGTCTTTATATACAGTCTGTGATGACGATGGGACGGAAGATCGAAGTTATTCAAGGACACAATCCAATCATTTAGCTGCACTGAGTAATAGCAACACTTGGACATGGGTTGTTTTTTTACAAAGTCAGACACTGTGCAGAATGCTATTTTCCGCTGAACACTCAGATTTCAGAGCTGATGTCTGAGTTTGAGAATGAGCCCTGGCTCTGACAATGACCCGTAGTGATACAGAGGCAGGACCCAACGATGAGGGAACAGGTTGCCAGGATGAGAAAAGCTGGACAATGCAAACCATGATACAGACACTGTTGTCTTTGTCACTTACAAAACAATACCACGGCCAGAAAAGCCGACAGAGACAGGAAATTACAGGAAAAGTAACTGTGCATCTGTGTGGAAGCGTTCTACTGCTTCAACAATAAAAAAAAATTGTTTTTATGGCGACAATGAAAAGTCTGGACGGACAGGATATAATAACAAGCTGTCACCTTTTCAACTCTTTACAGAGGTTGCCTTGCAGCTGCCACACACATTCAGTGGCAGCTGTACAGTGTGATAAACACCACAGCCAAGATAAATAGTGGTAAAATAGTATAATAAATAGTTAATAGTTCTTTCATAATAAAATAGATCCTAGTTGTCCATGGTCCAATTTTGCTTCCCATTTCAGGAAAGTGGAGGCATATATGAAATGGTTTGATTGACACCTCCCTCTTTTATTGCTGCCTCCGCCAAGGACCTTTTCATCCGAGTCAGATTGACTGTTAGCAAGATAACGCAAAAAGCACCACACCTGCTTCCATGATACTTTGTGGAGGGGTGGGGCAGGATCTTACATACAGGATGTTGCATTTTAGGGTGGATCCAAATAAACTCACAGATCCGGGAATTAGACTTACTATTAAAATGGCATGATAGTGTCCCTTATTATTTCTCTTCGACAGTAATTGCCAGTATATAAAGCTCAGTCCATCTTATCTCTGGCTAAAGGTTTTATCAGCTCAGTTAATTAAACAGACAAATTAATCAAATCAATATTAGCAAGTTATTAGTTAACAAGTGCAGAGCCTTTAATTCCAGGAAATGAATAATCACTGTGTTCTTACACTTATACTACAACAAATCATATTTAATTAAATATATGAGGCTTATTACTATATTAACTGTAAAAAAAAACTAAACAAACAGGGATATTAATTTCGGATAACACAGCTCATATTAGGAGAGCTGGGAGATATAATATGATCATATGTTGGTTAGTTTAACAGTTTGGAACTTTATTATGCACATTGCGAGAAATCCCCACATTCTGTAACATGAAAAACAATACAGAACACTTGATGAGAAAGATACTAACTGCTGTTCATGAGCAAAATTAATGTTTTTGTTGGGTTACCAGCGTTTCTGTCACAGCAGCAGCATTTGTTCAACAGTGGTGGTCTCACGAACTACGATCAGTTCTATTTTAGACATGATGAGGAAATAACCCAAGTGATCCCAGATTCCCTAAACACTTGAGCCTTGATAAATTACAACTGCAGTGTCCCGACATCAATACAGCTGCAGTAAATGGAGTTCTGGCTCCATCTGACCACAGGCATGCATAGGGGACCTGTTTCTAATGGAAAGCCATTAATGAGTTTTCTTTCGCCAAATGGATTATATAGAGCTGTAACAACATCCCAGTAACCAATCTCCTTCCAAAGCAATGAAGCATGTTTTTAAATCTATTTATATATGTATTTATATGTAGAAGCAAGGTATTTGAAGTACAGTTACTGGACTGAAGGACTGGATTCAGGTCCCTCATGCTCCTGAAACTTTGCACATATTCACCTCTATATACATGGATGTAGCTCGGTGTCACACCGCACACACACACACAGGTGTCACACAGTAAGACACAGAAACTGTGTACTGAAACTTTCCTGTTTAACTTATGCATGACTCTAAATCCCAGTAGGATCCTACCCGTCTGTTTGCCCCAGGATGCCACATGACTCACCTGTCAGATACAGTTAGAACTGGTGAGTCCACTCAGTCAGATACCCTTACATATGCACACCTGCATCCCCCCCCCCAAACACACACACACAAACAAGCACACAAACACACACACACACACACACAAACACTACACTTTGACATTAATTCAAGTGTAGCTACTGCTCCTTAAAAGTTTGTTGTCTAGTGGAAATGATGGAATCAGGATCAGCTCATTAATCTGAAAGTCCCGGCATCTTGGCTCCTCACCCGAGGTCTGTCAGTTCAAATCCCACCATGCGGACCGACCTTTAAATGGAGAGCAGACAAGGGATTGGACCCCAGCAGGACGGAGTGTTCTTGCTAGGATCCATCCTAGTCAACCTTTGACGGGGAACCTGAATATTTGATCACACATTGTGTACTGAGCATAAACAAAAAGGGGACTGCATTCCTTTACATATGTTTTATTAATTAGGAAAATAATATTACACTGACTGTCATTAAAACAGAATATACATAATTGTGCTCAGGGAGATTACAGTGTCCTTCCCCAAATGACAGCTTTTCCCTGTGGCTGTAAACACTGTAATTCGTTTACTATGCTAATAAGTGTTGAGAATCTTTATGCTAATCTGCCCTCGAAATAGCAGTGTTCCATATACACTGATGTATGTAGATGCACAAAGACACTTATTGTTCCTGTCGCTGCCATTTTGTGTCAGGATAAGTCATTAATGCACCATCAGGCTGGATTGTGTTGTTTGTCATTGCAGTCTAAAGGAGTGTATACAAAGATTCACTGCTGCCAATATCATTATCACTTTAACATTATCCTCTAACTTCCTATTAACTTGGAGGGTTATTAAATAAAATCATTTTAGCATTAATTACCATCCTTCCTCATTACCCCATTCAGTTTTTTCACTGGTGAGTAGTGAGAAAGAAACTGGTCTGGCATAATTAATAAAAGTTGGTTTCGTTTTATGACTTATCCTTTCAACATTCAGCCCACTGGAGGAGTTTCTATTTTCACTGTAGTTGCCTATAATCTCTCACCAAACATCTGTGTTTACAGGTTAAGACGATATTACCATATTGAGTGGAGAAAAATTGTTTGTTAAAATCATAGAATGGTTATAGAGGTGGAAGACATGACTGCTCACCAATAGTGAAGCCAAAGTGTCCTGATCCTAAATCCAAGGACATAGATGAAACCACAAAGTCAAAGACATCGCGATCACCACTCCATCCCCCAATCGTTACTGCACAGAGCCTGGCTCCAAAGTTACAAGATGGCAGCCTTTCTATCTGGGATATTTTAGCTTCGATTCTGGACAGTGGAAATAGGTGGGGACATGTCGTCCATCTTTGTGTACAGTATATGTTTATAATAGATACAGTATATTTGAATGCTATAGGATCAGAGCACCGGTTCAACAGGCTTTCATACATTTACCCTTCATCCAATTGTGTTGTTGCATTAACAGACTTTACAAATATTCATGTCAGAAAAATGAGTCAAATTAAAAAGCTTTACCTTCCTGTTTTCACTAACAGACCCAGCTCATAACCTGTGTGAGCTGAAAATAGCAAAACATTCAATGGCATCGCTTCATTCTCACCAAATTGCTTCACTGTGAGATAAAAAAAAATAGGCTTTGATGAGTCTGGCACATTTGTGGAATTCAGGCGAAAAACCACAACAAATCCACACTTTACTGCTGGAGCCACATAATAGAATATTCAGTGCAGGCTGTTCAAGAGCAGCTGACGTGTGTATGTTTGTGTGTGTGTATGTGTGTGTGTGAAATAGCCTTTATTTGAATTAAAGACCAGATAAAATATTCTCACTTTCGATGTCTAAGGCTCAAGTTGCTTCTTAGAAAGATAGAGGTCCAAGAGCAAGCACCCACACACACACATACGCTTCACTACCCCCCGGCCTGAAGCATGTAACCTCCTGTCATGGTCAGTTTAGCTCTGAAGCGTAACCATGGATCCAATTTAAAGACAGTTTCTGGTGACTTTCATCACTAATAGTGATACACAAGCACTTTCTGCGATGAGCTGTGATCTGCCAGCTCCTCTGTGAAACCTCATCCAGGCGAAAATTACAGACCCGTCTCTTCGTTACTGGCCTGGAACACTTTTCTCTGCTTTCTCTGCGCATCAGATTCACTGCAGTGTCAGTGCTGCTACACAGCAGGAGAGCAGGACCGTTTAAAGGGATTTTGAGGGATCCAGGTAAAAGAAACGTGGGGGGGGGGCGCGAAAGCAAACCAAACCCCCACCACCCACACCCCAAGAAACACATGATAATTGATAGACATATTGTCTCCAACCAAAGATGTGGAACTACACAGCTTTTGGCAGAAAGCTCGTGGCATGGGACCTTGTTAGGGGATTTCTTATAATGATATCGTTGCAGCCCCCTGTACATTGTTGTCCATAGCCTTTAAGGGTGTTTTGACCAAACTCATTTTCAGTGCAAAACGCTGTGTGGTGTTCTCAGGGCCCAAGAGAATTGCCTGCACTGCCTACCCTGCTGCAATGTCCCTGCAAGAAAGACGAGGCTGCAAGAAACAATGATATATAATCTGTATGTGTGTGTGTGTGTGTGTGTGCATGTGTGTTTATCTTTTTGGGATTTTAACATGGACGCTGATTGTCTTGAGATCATCGTATCCAGCAATTAAACAAATTTTCTATGTTTCGACAAATGTTTGAAATTAGAAAAAAACAGGTAGTTTCTATCAGCTGACCTTTCTCAGTCTCTATTCCCATAATTTATTTAACCACAATTAAAACAAAACACAGAAAGAAAATAACTTTCCTCTTGAATGTGAGTTTTTTATTTAAGTTGACTACACCTGATAAAACTTAATATTTTTGCTTGAAAATGTTGATATTTGTGATTATATTTAACTCTTCCTGTATTTGGGAATAAGAATAAATAGGTGACCCCAACTCAGGTGGTGGTGATCAATACTTCCCCACAGCCATAACAAGATCTCATTCGAAAACAATCCCATTTTATCACTCATATGGGTCATGCATCCCTGCTTTGATTCCCACATGTAATGGACATTGAGTGTTATTGGGGAATGTCTGCTTTCAAGTGAAAGAAAATACAAAGGCTCTAGAAAGATTAAATAGATTTATAAAGAAGATTCTGAGTGGATCAAGTGGATGGACCCTGGCTGCCAGGTGTGAGAATACGTGGCAGTTGGAGACTTGGCTGTCTGACTTGGGTGTTAAGTTCATGGGGAGTTGCTGCAGGTGGAGAGATGAATGGAGACAGGTGTTATATGCACATGTAAAGGTACGAGGTGGAGTTTGATGAACAGCATGAAAACCAAGAGGGATTCTCACAGCAGAGCTCCGACCCTCCCCCACACACTGTTTCTCTGCCCTGTTCTATATACATGAGGCAACAGTTTAACTGATGTATGGACTGTGCCTCTGCTTTCACATTTACTCTGTCATACTCTATGAGGGATTTTCTTTCAGCCCTGTTTCCAATATTCAAAGTAGTATTATTCTCTATTTATCTCATTGCAGATTCAATATTGTTGTAATGTTGTAATGTTGTCTTATTTTATTTTCATCTGATTTACTTTCATTGCATTACTTCATCTATTCTTTCTTTAATCTTGTTCTTCTTGTTTTTTTCTTCATCTTATTGTGTTTTATTCCTATCTTTTAGTAATTCTTTATCTTATACATTTTTAATTGGTATATCGTTTCGACATATATACATGTTTATATTCATATACCGTAGCCACTTATCTTTGCTTTTATTCTTGAATCACATTCAATCAATGATAATACACACATACACACACATACAGTATATTTATATTCATAAAAACGGATTTTCTAACTTAAACTGAAGCTGCATTCAATCTTTTAGCATGAAATAAACCTGGAACCTGGTCCTCTCATGTTCTAAGTGTGTTATACAGAAACATCCATATTCATTTATTTCTGCTATGGAGAGTTATCAATCGAAACCCAGACTATAAAGCCCCAGAAAAATAAATATTAATAGTATGCCAACCTCTAGGATCCTTTCTGTTCTCTGTGTCAAACACACACGTTAAATAAATGATCAGCATCACATGTATGTGCTGTATCCTCTGTGCTGTATGAACCATGCACACATTGTGCTTATGTAAAGTATTATCTACCACACATCGACAGTCATTACATTTCTGAAATTCTAATATAAGCGTGTCTTTCATGACAGTGTGAAGTCTGTTTAAATTGCCAGGCCATTGCATCACACCTCACGCTGATTCTGCCCAAAGATACTTCACAAGGGCTTTATCCTCCGGTCAGCGGAGCTATTTTTAAAATGTCTATGTTCAGATAAAGACAGTGTGCAATGTTTGGGCCATCATTACCAATCTCATTTGTGTTAAAAGTACTTGGTTTTCCACACAGCCCAGTAAAAAATGTATCCATAGTCCACACTGTCTCATAGAGATACACGGGGGCTTTGAATTTTATGAATGTGGATAAGTGATTACTGTATATTCTGTAATTCCCTGGTAATAAGCTGTTGGCTCAGCAGGCAGCTAACCGCAGGGGTGGGAGAATAAATCATGATGCTACCCGGGTGTATGCCCTCTGATTTACGATCAGCAGAAAGACAGAGAGAAAGCATGGTAGCTTGGTAAGTGATAGACTGACAGATGCTGTTAAGGATTAGCAAACAGATTTTTTCTTAAGGGAGTAACAGATCGGAGATTCTGCATTCAAAATAAGATTGATATTTTAAATAAAAAGAAATAATTAAAAACGTCTGTGCCATACATTTGCCAGTTTATTTTCACATAGATGATTTTTACACGCCTACAGTTTGTGTCCAAGTTGCCATAAAACCTTGAAACTTGGGATTTACCCTTCACAACAAAACATAAAGTATATCATTCTTACTTAGAGTTAGATTTGTAGAAATGTAAGTGTGTTAAAGTTACTAGCAGCGCTCAATTAGCTTAGCATTTATCCTAAACAAGGAGAAGCCATATACTGTTTGTAAAGATGCACGATAGGTCCCTCCTTCCTCTCACCATCCTGAAATGAAGCCAAAATATCCAGGATGTGAAGGCTGCCATGTTGCACATGTGACGCCATTTGGAGTCTGCAAGGTAGTGATTGGATTTTTAGAGACATGGTTTCAAAGTATCGCAGATAGATGTTCTCGACCAATCGCGAGTCAGTCAGAGCCTTCAATTATGACATTTCACCCCGTCATTATAAAATAAAATAACTAATTAAAATCAAAATTGTCCTGAAAATGAAGACTTGAACCTACATCATCATACGTCTACCTAAAAACATCTTTATTTTATGTTTTTTTTTACATTTTAGTTTGTCCAATCCGCTAACATGGAGGAGGTAGGGTTATATGACCAAAAATGCAAACAGCCACAAATGTGATTAATCTGTACAAAACGTTTTCTTGCTTGTGCTCATCACAGCACAATATCTTGGTGTCTTAAAATAAAAGCTTTGACTGGTTTTGATATTTAGATCATACAGGAGCCAAATGTCGCATCAGGAGCAGTAATCTGTGGAAACGTGAGAAATAGAAAGTTACAGTTAGAACAGAGTCCAGAAAGTGTGCAACTGCTTCAACAGCCAATATTTTGAACACTTTGTTTTTAATGTATTCCATCATCTGCTGCAAGACTTCACTTACCGACTGCATGCAAATTACAAATCAGGGGTTGGTGTTCAGGCTCAGTGAGCATCTGTTTCAGCAAGCAGTCTGTTCTTAGCTCCTCCAAATATTGTTTATGACTGGAGTTAAGAGTTATTACATTTACCTACATTTCCATTTAAAGCTTTTCCTTTCCATACTGTAGAGAAAGATTTGTGGTAATTTCTGTGGATACAAGTTTATATTTTCCACCCGACCAAGCACTACAGCTAAAATTTGTAAATGAGTATGTAAAACCATGTTTTTTAAGAAATGTGATTGCTGGCATGAGTCCATGTCATTTTTTAAGTAAGTGATAGTTTAGAGTGGATGAGAAGATGTAGAAGTCCATCCACCAGTCTGCGAGAGCCAAGGTGGAGATTGTGGTTTCACCAATGCCTGAACATGGATGTGTAGTTCATAGTGGCTACGGCTCTGAAGGATTTAGTTAATTTCTGGTTCCTCAGGAGAGAAATGTCTCCATCAGAATATGATCAATCTTGGGATTTGCAAGATCTCTGTTGCAAACCTCTGTGTTGGCAACAGCCTGTTACCGGACTTATTATGTTTTGGTGTTGTCCATTCGTCCGTCTGACCCACTCCTGTGAGGACGCCTTGAGAGGGCTCTTTTAAATTTTGAACACATGTTCAGTTGGACACAAGGACAATCTAATTCGATTTTGATTGTCAAAGGTCAAAGGACAAGACTGTTGCCTTGTGAACATAACGTTTCACGTACACCTTCAGGGAATTCCGTCAAATTTGGTAGGTATGTTAAATCAGACTCAAAGATGCAATGATCAAATTTTGGTGGTAAAATGTTAAAGTGACCTTGCAAATTCTTCTAAGCATTGTGAACGCAATATCTTAAAAAGGCCGGGAGAGAATCCTTTCAAATTTGGCACAAATGATCCTCCAGCCTAATGGATTAACTGATTCGAGATTCATGTGGTCAAAGGTCAAGGTGACTTCACAAAACGTGTTTTTGGCATCATGAAAATGTCATCTCAAGACTGTCTTCAGAGAACTTCTTTAAATTTTGAATAGTTGTCAGCGGACAAAGGTCATTGTGACTTCATATGAGTCTGGATAACACGTACCAGACTGAGTACTGATACAACCGCAGGGCAATAATTCTATTGTCGTCAACAACATTTAATGACTGCAAGTAAACTTCGTTCCTCAACATGTATTTTTATTCAGAACCTTTGAACAAGTAGAAAAAGATTGGACTGAGATTCAAAATACTGTTTCTATAAGTGCCATTACTGTGAATTTTCCGTCCCTCACATCACAGCTGACATTTGACTAACACACCGAGAAAATGAGAAAAGGTCACAGCTTTCATCAGGAAGCTTGTTTCTTTCATCTGTTGCCCTCTTTACCTCTTATTGCCTTTGTTCTCCGTCTTCCCTCTCCTTCACTTCACATCGTTCTCTATCTCATCCTTTGTGTTTGTTATTACTTCTTCTCCACATCATGACCCCTCTACCTGCACGCTGAGACTCACTGGAGCAGACTTCACGTGTCACATCACATCAGTGAATCAGCTCAGTCGTGCCCATAGACTGGTCATGCCTCACGTCAGGGATAAACTCGATTCTTAATGTTTGAGCATGAGCAGGGCTGTCTTCAAATTCAGACCTGGTGCTGGGAGATTCACAGCACAGTGACAGAATTTTAATTGTGTCATCAAACTGTTAATGACAAGTAAATTACAGATGTTGAAACATTTAAATCTGAAGCAAAGCATTTGATTATACCCTCCAAAGGTCCTCAGCTGAAATACATTGCCGAAAAAAGATTTGATCTGCCTGATGTACAAATGATGGTCTAAAGAAGAATCCTTAGAAACTTTGGCACAAATTACATGGATAGACTGATTTGGGAGGTCAAAGGTCAAAGGTCCAGTTCACAGTGGCCTCACAAAAAATGCTTTTGGCCTCTTGAACTACTCAAGTCTGCTTTTAGATAATTTCTTCGATTTCGACAGTCACCTGTACTGAAAAGATTAAATGATCAGATTTCAGATGTCAAAGGTCCCAGTGACCTCATATGAATCAGGAAATAACATGTAGGTAGACTGAAGCTGCACTGGTCGACAAAGACAAACAACCTCAGGGTGGTAATGTTAGATATACACAGATACCAATTTATATTCATTCCTCAGTTTATGTCGCCCTCTTTACCTCCCATCACTTCTATCACCCTGAACACATTTATCATCGTTTTGTTCCCACCCTCTTCCTCCGTTTCTCGGTGCATCCAGTTCTCAGTGTGAGTGGTAGTGGGAGGCACAGTCCTCCGCCACAGGCAGGAATGCGATCTATCGCTCTGTGAGCCTGATCACTAATTCAATGAGATCAAAAGGTTATCCGCTCAGGGCCCATTTATAACGATGACACCCTCTGCTTGTCAGCAGCAGTGTGTCAGGACAGCAGGCAGAGCTAGGATTCAATTCTTTGCATTGTTGAGCAGCTCCCACCTTTCACCCTCCCTGCAAGTCACTTATTATTCATTTCAGGTAAGTTAGTTTGTTTCCACAAATGACTCAACAACAATTTACATAGCCTCCTCCTGCTCGTCATTAATAAATTATATGTACAAATTTACAAGCTGCAAGAAGCTGTAATTTATCTTCTCTTAGATAAGTGAAACTGCATTTTTCTCCACTATGAAGTTGTCAAGTTTTGGATCTATTCCTTTGTGGAAATTTATCAACCTCCACCGCTTTTCACTTTTGCAAGTTTCTCTTCCCCTATTCCCTCCCCCTTTGTCTTCACTTTCCTGTCTTTTGAGCGCCACCGTCCCCTCAGGACCGAACTGGAGCACGAGTGTGACAGAGCTGTTACTTTTGGGCTCAGAGCGATAAAGTCAGTTAGGATGTTTCCCTCCAGAGACGGGGGAATGTGGTGGAGATAGGTTTTTCGCCGCTTGCAGGCAGGAGCGATCAGACTCCCATCCAGTTTGCTCTGTTTGGCCAATGGAAGACGAGGGAGAAGGGGAGCTGCGGCTGCACGAGGGCGGTGAAGGCTGCTGCCTCATTCGGTTACAGGAAGATGTGACAGACCTTGATGTCCCAGCTGTCCCAACGATGCAGGAGGAAGAGAAAAAATCCTCCTGATTCATGTCCCTGTATCATCACAAGACTGCACCCCAGAGGTGGAGCCGATAACTCTGATGCAGAGTATAATAATGAAATTAGACTATTAAAAGCTGTGAAATTAACTTTTGAAGCGCTGATTGATATTCAAAGAGGCTGTAGAAATAAATCCCTCTTGTGTTCTCTTTTGCATGGTCAGTAAAAAAACAAACAAAGCAATTCAAAATACCTGACTCTGCAGCCGCTACCCAGTCCACCTATTACCACCTACTGCTCGACGGATGACAAGATGTAACAGGCTAAACTGAGTCTAAAGTGAGTGAAATTACCCGTGACGTTTCTCAATTTTAAAGCTGATGATCTTCCCATGCTCTCTAAACACATTATCCACTTATGTCTATAAAAGCATTCGTCCTCGGCCAGAGGTGAGATTAAATACAAATAGGAAGAGGAGAGGAAGATTCTGCTGAATCTACTCGTCACCACATTAATCATTTCAAGTCTCCCATGGCTCGGGCAGTGGAAGAAAAGCGAGAAAACGCCAAACTCATGTTTACTAATAATGGAGGATTATTTCTCCAGGTGTCTGCTTTTGCTCATTGAAGTTCATAATAATTGTCCCTCCAGATTCCAAAGTTTCTTACACTCGGTCCACAGTAATAGTTTCCTCCGAGTTCGGGCGTGTCTTAAAGCCTCATAAACAGATTTTTCCTTCCATTCCCTACAGAGTGCAGATTTTATCGCCCCCTACTGGCCCGGCATGCGTATCTGAGCATTTGTTGACGTGTTTTTGTAAAACGAAGTCCTTGTGGATGGATATTTTTTTGATATCCATTCAAAACAAATATTTGTATTCATGTAAAGAAGGCCTTGGTTTCCTTTGCCATCGCTGTCTCACCTCCGCCTTCTGTCCACGCTGCATTTAACGCTAGTTTTGATTGGTCTGTTTATCAGTTGGAACATCACTTCTATATCTCTCACCCCATTCAGACCTGGAACTTACCTCCGTCCTGAGATCAGATCACATGTGGACAGCTCTAAGTTTGTCTGTTACTTTCCGTTTATTGTGAAGCTGTAGCTGGGTCAGAGGACGTCCCCTGAATAGGCCACCCAGAGCGGTTAACAAAGCGTTAAAGGTGTCCAATTTATATATATAATAGAATTGAGATGAGAATAAACTGTCAAACCAGGGTGAATGTATTCTTAGTGTGAGCAGAAAGATGTGTGGGGAGTGATATATAGAAAATCAGGAGTAACACAGTCATGCCACTGAAGGCTCTGAACAGGAAGATGAAATTGTAGCCAGTATGTTTGAATTCTGGGAAGCTTCAGGTGTGAAGAACAAATAAAGACACCGTGTCTTTCTGTCCCCTGCACCAGTCACACAACAGAAAACACACTTTGCGCTGCCTGTTCCAACAGCTGCTCATTTGACGAGAGCTCGAGTGCGAACAATACAAGATCTGAAGGGAAGACGCCACAGTCACGGGTGTGAATTATGCACAGTGTGCTTCACATGATTAACATCACATCTCTACCATTTACCGCACGACTTCTCAGAGATGCTCGACTTGGCCACTTGAATGTCTTTGAAAAATCAGAGATCTCCTGGATTCAGTGCTCTTCAAACAAATCAGGTCATGGCACTTGTCATCAGACCGTGTTTAAAGCACAGGTGTTTATACGTCTCCGTACCCTTCAATAAAAAGCACAAACAGGGAGTTCACGCAAGCAGTTGGATTAATTTAATCTGGAACAAGGGAGGATTTATTTTGTGTTATTTTAAAAACAAACCAAGAGGAGAAATCATGAAGTCATACAGTCCGACAGTCACTGAAGTTCGTTTTGGCGACTTTCATATTGTGCGTCATCAGCGCTGCAGTGAATAAAAATTAATTCCAGTGAAAGCAGCAAATTACGATGCATCTCCATCAGACTGATATTTATTTGTTTTCTTTGTTTACTGCCTGTTTAGTCCGCACCAGTTTTCACAACAATCTAAAGAACGAAATCCAACAAGTGGAAAATGTAGCTGTGAGAGCCCCTGGAGAGACAAACAAAAGCAGTCACAGACACAAATGTTGGTGAACGTAAATTTAAATAGACACCAAAACAGTCTTGCTGTCTCTGAAGGAAGATGGTAAAAACTGAGGAGGTCCAAAAACTCAAACTTAGGTAAATCATCACTTCAAACTCAAGCAGCAAAACATCGGTGAGAATCAGAGACATGGCTAGATTCAACAGAACAGACAAAGACAAAGGGAAACACAGAGATAAAAGACACAGAGGAGGAGGGATAATTGAACACAAGGACGGCAGGTGCAGATGAGCACAAGGACGGGAAACAGGGCAAAGACAGGAAGTAGAACAAGGAGAGAAGGTTCTAAATAAAACAGGAAACTAAGAACTGAAAGTGCAAACAAAGACAAATCTGAACAACCAATAATACGAAAGTTCAAACACAAGGAATTCTGAATACATGACAGAAAACTAAAGTCAGAAGGGTCCAAATACAAAACACAGAGAGGGCAGTTACAAGTAACATTCTTTCTTACATCCCTTCTATATGAAATCGACTCATGGTATTAGAAGTGGACTCAGGACACAGTGGGAACTTGCAATGAATCTATGTTGTGCTTTAAAAACCAAGACTCCTGTGTCTTATAAGTAATATTTATGTAACCTGGAAGAAATCTCCACGCTTCCAGCAGCAGTCACACACGTGTACAGTCGCCGCGTGTCCTTGCCCCCGACTTCAACAGCCTCATGGAGAGGTCAATGATTTCAGCTGGAAGCCACTGAAGGAGGTGGATAGAGAGCCATCCTGAAGAGTCACTTCAACATCAAAAGACTAAACAACCCTGAACTCACACATGAACCTGCCAAGTCATTGGCTCCTGGGGAAATGCGTAGCGTGGCACAGTGAATACAGATCACTTCTCCTCTCATTGTGCAGTCTTCGCTTCAAGCTGCATCCTTTACTGGGATGTTTGGGTGTTTGTTGTGGTTTGCGAGGGACAATAAACCCTATGTGGCTTTTTTATTCTTAGTTTACAAATATCCGATCGGCCCACGGGGCTCTTTCAGCAATGATGGAAGCAAAAATCATTATCAGTAATTGAATGTTAACAGTTGACTGAGCAGCAATTACAGTAAGGCTCAGGAAAAGTATTTGAGGTGGTGTCTACAGCGAGCTCTGCCAGAAGCTATTAGATAACCCCTAATTAGATTTCACTGTTATTACAGGCTGTTTATTTAGGGACCATTATACAAATTATGTTGTTAGTTAAATTGTCCTGTTGTGCTCTTCTCAGCTCACCCAACACCACCGATTATAATATTAGATTAATTGTTTTTTATGATCCACTCCTGCTGTCAACCTCAGCCAGTGTACATATGTGTTGTGGGGATAATTTGCACATGTGCTTGTTTCCAGGGTTTTCGTTCTATAGGAGCTGTTATCTAATGCACTGTGGAATTCATGCAAATCAAATGTTTCACGCACACAAACCCTATAGCTTTGTGTGAGCAAATGGCCTCTTTTATCAGCACATTCAAGTGTAAATTACTGCAGGTTCTCCACTAAGCCTGCAAACCTCTTCCCCTGAAGAGTCCACTTTCACTCCCCCGTCACCTGATCTGATTAAAGATTACGGAATCGAGAACCATATCCTCTGGTTGCTGGCCTGAACTGCAGGTAACAAAACCTCCATTACAGCAAAAGAAGTAAAGTAAGTTTCACCTTCTCACAGGGCAACATTGTACTTTGTCTTCTCGTCTTTAGGTTCAGATAAATGTATACTTAGAAACTAGAAGTACCAGTATACAGACTCATAAGAGGTCACTGTGACCTTTGAAATCTAATCAGTTCACCTTTTAAATTTCACCACCCAAATCGAAGCAGTTATCTGTGATTCGAAGTGAACATTTGAAAAGATTATCTCAAGGCGAGGCGTTAGATAATGCATTCACAAGACCGAAGATGTGTTTTGTGAGGTCACAGTGACCTTAACCTTTGACCTTTGACCACCAAATTCTAATCAGTTCCTAAAGAGTCCAAATGAATGTTTTTGCCAATTCCCTAGAGGCGTTCTTGAGAAAAAAAAATTCACAATATTGGTATGGATGGACGGACAAACTGAAAACATGCCTCGAGTAACTGCCTGTCACTGTCGCAGAGGCCTTAACAATATTTATGCAGACTTGACGTGTGTCTACAGAGTTTCATTTATCGATAGACACACTCATTTAAGTGAGAAAACTGTTGATCTAGAACTTCTTTGGATGCTGTTCTGAAATATCTAAAGTAATAGAAATAAACTACCTGGCCTTGGAAACAGCAGCTTTTTATAGGCTAGCTTAGCAAAAGTCACCTTCCGCCATGAACAGGAGCTGTATTCCGAGCTTAACAAGATATTCAGAGTTGATGAATTGTATTGATTAACCATAATAACCATAATAGCCTGTGTGCTGGCACCGCCCATGGAGCCTCTTGTAGTAGAGGTAGCAGCTCAGCCTCGACACAGATGTAAGCTCTGAACGTGCCAGCTGTATTCCTGAGCCTCAAAGACCATAAATCTCCACAGACCATAGATCTGAGAGGAGCCACAGAGCTGGATGATAATTCTGTCAGTACGAGCAGCTCCCTTCCCATTTATCATGTGTTCCATCGTTAATGTTAAAACGTTGATTACAGCAGCTTTAAAGCCTCCTTGGTTCTTCAGAGGACCGACCACCCTCCTCTTTTTTCTGACTGCCCCTCACAAATCAAAAGCAAATAAATCAACCAACTGCCGTGTGTTCTGTCTCTGTCTCTTCCAACAGCAGAGCTCAACTGTGTTTGTGGACTCGTATCTCACCGGATTATTGGATTCATTGGTAAGGCATCCAGTGGTCTTTAAAACTGCTTGGGGTAGTTATTCCTCAGGTACTTCAGAATGGAGAGATTGCCCAGTAGTCAAAAATCCTTCAGCGCAAGATTGCAAGGATTAATCCTCCCGAGCTCAGCGACATACACAGATACACTATTTCAATAGCTTTAGGCTTTAAGAATGCTGCATCTGAATTTCTGCAAATGTTGCATGGTGGCTAATGGAGGTGGTGTCAATTATTTTTGGTAAATTCTATTATGGATTCAATCATACTATGTCCATCCTTCGAAGCATACATTATCTAAACTGCAGGGGGGGCTGGAGTCAAATCGCAGCGGCCAATTAAGTGCTCCAATTAACCTAATCCCAGGGACTTTGTGCTAACCACTGCCCCATCGTGTTGGCCAGTTATACAACGTGACATCTTCACATTTGATAAAAATAAAAACAAAGTATAATGTTATATTTCATGTCATGTCATGTTGGAAGATTACGCTTCATCAACCCTACCTGTGCTGCAGCCCAATCAAAGCAATCCATCTGCATCATGTTTGATATGAACACCTTCAGGAATTTTGGATCTAAATTGTGACTTTCAACAGTAATATTTTCTTTGTAAGAAAGAAAGGTCCCAAATGCACATCTTTATTATCTTTGCAAAATAAGCCCACAAAGTCAAACCTTTCAGATTTCAGGCAGCGAGACGTCCCAAGTTCTCTGAGTCCTTTAACCTAAGGTTGTCCAAGAGTTGTATATGGTAATTATTCGGCATTGAGTCATTTCAACACTGGAAATGAAATCTTACATTCTATATGATCCAATTTTAAATTGTCACCACCAATGGGTGATTATCAAATTGACTAAAACTCAAACCCTCAGCCCGCTGTTTCATGATACATCAGTTAATACGAGCTGTGGTACATCAAAGATATGCTTGTCTTTAAGGCTCCTAATTAAAATAAAATCAGACTTGAATAATGTACCATCAAGCTTTAGACCCATGTTGCCTGGTTAGATAACCTTGCAAAAGATGACGGTACGTGTAGGAGGCGAACATCACTCTTCCCGTCCTATATTTCATAATCTCCAGTTCACACGCAGATAACATCGCAGTGTTGTGCCTCATCTTGTGCTTGAATCTATTTAATAAATCTGTGGTCACTAGAAGCTTCTCCAATTAAGATAAGCTTTTTGCATTTATATTCTGCTACTCAGCCTCATGTTTTGTGATGCATTATTCATAAGATACAACAAGTGTCACTCATCCAATTAAATAGTAAAAAAAAGTATACACAAACAAATTTCAGAGTTCATTTGCTGCTTTTCTGTTATTTACCTGTGTCCTTTCTTTCTCCGTTAGTTGGCAACTACTGGTTTGAGCTATATGTGGATATCATGACACAAACATGCTCAAAATGACAAGCCTAAAATTCTAATGCCTGTATGTTTAGGCTTGACATAGTAGCAAATATGGTGTGTAGCCGCCATATCGAGCTCTCGCCGTCACATACTCGATAAATCGAGAGTCAGTCACAGCTGTTAATCATGACATTCACCCTGATTTTTAAAGCATCAAATAGCTAATTAAAGCCCAACTTACCAAAAAAAAGCACTTGATCGTCGATCAGTATGATAAGAATTACCTTAAATGACAGAACCCGTCTTTAAGATCAAATTTTTGTCTGGTCCATGCCCCATCTGATAACCTGGAGTAGGCAGGGTTTACGGACGATATGTCAGCCAGCCACAAGGGGGAGATTAAGGTGCTTTGGCTTCACTTTAGGGGAGCCGTCATGTCGTCTATGTACATATAAAGTCTATGGCTGAGGCTAATAGAAAAATCCTTAGTTTAGCAACTTAAAAGAAAATTAAAGACGGATTGGAAATTGTGTACGTCCTGTCTTGAAAGAAGAAAACTTAAGGATTCACTGAAGTTAGTATTCACTCTGTGGGAAGTGGAATGTCTGTAGCACATTTATTGGCAACCGTCAAGACATTTCATTCGATGTCAACATCATGTTGGCACAAAATCATTTGGATCTGTCCCCTGCCTCTATGGAGTATCAGTATCAAATGTCATGGCAATCCATCCAATAGTTGTAGAAATGTTAGAGTCTGGAACAAAGTGACAGACTGAACTGACAGACAGACGCTGCCCACAACTCTAGCTTACTCAATTAATAAAGACGCTATTTTTGGTCAAGAGAGCTGACTATGTTGTAGATATTTCACTGTAACATTTCCCTGGTCGTTTTCTCTGGTGGTGATGAAAAAAGGTCAATTGCAAAGATGATGTGACCAAAGAGACGACAGGTGCCTACCCCCTTAACATATATTTACGTCTTTGACCTGACAGTTGACAGGGGTGGTTGTAAGGGCTGTTTTTTTTCCAGGGTGGGAAAAGCATACCGTATATATTATTAAGCTGTACAGGGTGAAAGGGTACAGACACTACATGAATTATACAATGCTTATTTGAGCTGCAATCTTTTCCCACTCCATACTGCGGCTGCTGAAAGGCTCAACACGGTGGTGCCTTCAGCAGATGACTTTAAGGTTGGATGTGTCGGTGGTGGAGGATGGAGGTGGAACAAACTACATCAATGTAACAGTCCTGTTCATATTTGTTTAGCCTGTCCCTCCAACTCTATGCCACGTATGCATTATAACAATTGAAGTGAACAATCCATTTGTCAAATCCTATTATTATTACTATTTTTGACCGTCAAGCAGAAACAAATGGTCTTTCTGCCAAGACGCAACTAAGCTAAGGATATATATGTGCATATAGACCTGGGATTTTGAAAATGTAAGACTAAAGGCGTCAACCCATCCAAGATGCATTGGGACTTAATTGTGATCCAACCTCAGGAGGAGATCTTGTATGAATTGTGACGTGTAAGCACAAATGCATTGTCAATGCAGGCAAATCTACAGGCATGCTGACATTGCAATACGCTAAATGCTGATGTGGGCATGTTAACAAGCTCATAAGGACAATGCTAACTTATGTGTAGCAGGTGTTTGCCATGTGCACTATCTTAGACCATCATGTTGCTGGCTTATATTTGCTAAGATGCTATACATCATTTATTTCACATGCTCTCAAATAGCTTGCTGCCCCTCCCCACCCCCGCCTCCCCTCTTGTGTGCTTTTGTGTGTCTGTCAAAACACAACTGACAAATGTATGGAATAAGTACATGATTAAAGATTGGGGAAAGTCATTTTGGGGCAAAAATCTGGGAAATTGAAACTATAGGAGAACATCAGGGAAATCAAAAGTATGGGATGCATATTTGATCATTTATATCATAAATAATATATCATTTATATAGTTTTAAATCGTTTTTCAGTTTGTTTTCTTGCCTGATTCACCTGCGACGAAACCATTGCTGCCGGTGTGTGAGCAGCCCAATTGATTAACATTGCCGCAGAAAGGAGGCAGACAGCTTTTCGTAATGCTTCGCGGCGCTTCTGCCTCTGATTTGTCCCTGGGGTTTGAGGATGGTGTGAAGACACTGCATTGGTTAACACTGCATGTATCACTCCATGATAAATCTGCCTCTTTTGGCGCCCTCTCTGTATTTTTTGCACCCTAGGCAGCTGTCTATGTCGCCTATGCCTTGGGCCGCCCCTGCATTTTCTCTCTTTAATGGAGTGTTCTTACAGCACATTAACCAGGACATTACAGCACATCAAGAAACATAGTTAAATCATACCAGTAAACCATCAGCATGTATTTAATGTACACCTTGAAACTGTCATGTAACACCTAGGTTTCATTTATATCAGTGAATTGTTGGAGCCTCTGTGAGACGAGGGTAGGTATTCGAGAACTAGGTGGCTGTCCCCATATCACTCTCCTGACAGGTCTGGGGCCGGGGGATGTTGGGTGAAAAGAGTGAGCTGCCTCATTTCCATTTTCACTTTTCTACAGAATGTCTGGAGAGTTGGGAAAGTAGGGAACAAATGGTCCCATACAGCTGCAGAGATTTCCATACCTTCACACGATGAAGCTATATACCTAGACTTTACATCAAGGGAGGTGAGGAGACGATTTGTGAGCAGAGGACAATCTGTAATTGTCGCATACAGATATGAATCATAAAGTGTTGATATGCTGTGGAACATATGCTGTAAATACCCCTCAGACATACAGGACAGTAATGTGCTTATTTCCTTAGAGAAGAAATGTACTATTCCTGTAAATGTTTCACATTATATCAGAGCGAAATATTCATGTATTAATGACGAAACCTTTAATGCATTCTTTCATACTCTACCACTAATGATGTTCCTGTTTCTGGTTTTTCCTCTTCAGAAAATCCTCCCCGAGAGGAACTAGCCAAGTGTTTGTCAGGCCTCAGTGTCCAGGTGGCTAGCTGCTCTTGTGGCTGTGCTTCTCTTAACGCCTCGGTTGGCTTTACCTTTCCTCTTCCCTACAACACTTACGACTGCTCAAGGCTGCAGAGGAGTGGACAGCAAAGCCCCATGTGTCTAACTTTAAATGGCATGAATCCACATCTACTGCTGCTGTGGCACGGGTCGCTGACCAGAAGATCCTGCAGTGTGAATTTCCTTCTTTAGATGCTCTGCCTCAGGTACTTTCAGTTCCAGCAGGACAACTTGCTTCAGTCCCCGGGGGCCTGTTGTTAGGACGGTGATTGATCTGTGGGGAAACTGGAGCAGATCATCCCAGTGTGTGAATATTTGATTTGTGCAAAAGCCATTTGGTTTCTGTGCCTTAATCAAAGACATACATCAGTTCAATGTAAGCACGCACCAGCTGAATAAGTGCCAACTAGTGTACATGACAACCTATAGTAACCTTAGTAAGTAAGATTAACCTTATAGACATTGTATAATAGCATCATCTCGGTGCCTCTCGGCTTTGAGAACACAGCCATACATTTATGGAGACAGTCTGTCTCTTTGTGCCTCACTGCTTTCCACGTGCTCTCTGACGTGCGTTCGCCTTTCCACCTGCCTGTGGGCGGCTGTGGCTCAGGAGGTGCAGCTGATCGTCCACTAACCCAGAAGGTCGGTTGTTCGATCTGCACGCCCAAATGTCCTTGTGCAAGACTCAGAACCCTAGATTGCCCCTGACGGCTGAGCCAGCAGTGCATGAATCACGTGTGAAAGTAAACTCATTGTGTATAGGTCAATAGGAATAGAAAAGCTCGATTTAAATGCAGTTCATTTACCTTTTACATCTCCCTGATCCTCACCTGCCAACAAACCATAATTTCTCCTAATTAACTCCCCAGTATTAGGCAGTTCATGAACTGATCACACATAGTAAATGTTAACACAGTTTTTTACAGAGGAGCTAATCTCCTTTCATAAACGTACATGAACCCTTAAAGAAACACAAGATACTTTAGAAGGGGGAGGTTGTGTTGTTGGAGGGAGCAGCAGGAAGCAAATGCTGTTGCCACGAGCTTAATCCTCAGAGTAACATAAATAACGTCCTCACTGTACATCTGCATGAATATTGCATGAACCAGTCATTGTGAAGCATATAGCCGCTGCACCTCAGTGAAAATACTTCTGAACTAATCATGTATTTCTCTGCTGCTGTTTGCTCTTGGATTAAAACCACATCTTCCTTTACCTGTACCTGAACCTGGAGGGTTTTATCCTGTCCCAGTGCCTGATGTGTCAATCTGTCCATGATCTGCTGCCTGTGTTTTGACCTTCTGTTCTGGACCTGCCAAACTGCTTTGCCGTCTTTACTTCCTCCTCTTGTGTCTTCATCTAACATGTCTGCAGCCGACACTCTAAAGCTGTTTCAGATATAAATTCCAACAAAAGTTGGCATGGACATTTTATGGAGTTTGTCTTCACATTTGAAGGAAACAGCAGGAGATTGTTCGGTCAGACGTGTTCACAACTGGAAAATGTCTGTCATCCCCCTTCATATTTGTAGTTTCTGCCAGTAACCTGCACCAGTAAACACCTCTACAACAGTGATTTGTGTTTCGATGTATTTTGGCATTTACTTCTCTTAAAAACCTCTTGCAGCAGACTGAGAGCTTCCTAGTGATTGATCTCTATGTGGTTTGTATTTTATGTATGACAGGGATCAGTGGGTTTTGTTATCCCTGTCAGAAAGCAGTTGATTGTGTTTCCCCTGTCCTTCTTTAATCTCCCAACGATTGAGATGGAACATGTGGAAAGTGTGTTTTCTTGCTTACCGTCAAGACTCTGGAGGCAATCTGTCAACTCAATCCACTCAAACCTCTCTGTGTGTGTGTGCGCACTCCGTTATTCATGTGCATGTTCCTGCTCACCATGTCTGTCACCATTCAACTGTGTGAAGCCACCCATGGCGCTCTCCTCCTCATCTCTTTTCATGGCTCTGTGGGTTTCTCTGCCTGTGCGGCTGCTCTGCTCCCTGTGAGATCAGTGGTGATAGCGGTGATGAAAATTACTACATGATCTTACAGCTACTATTAACTGTGTTTGACAGACCAGGGGTGGCATTGCAGAGGACCACACTGCAGTAAGTGGGATGACACGGAGGTGTGGAATTAAAGCAATTCAAGGAAGGACTTCAATTTAAAAATCTCAAGAGGAGTTATGCAAAGATCGGAGAGTCCTTAAGGGTACTCCAGATGTTAAACCTCCGGTAGATCACCTCCTGGAGCACTGAACCATGAAGGTGATTTAAGAGATGTCATACTGCAAATTGTGATCTGGTTTATTGAGGGAAAGGTTCATTTTAAAGCAATTACAGCCAGTTAGCTCCTGTAGACCCGTCGGTGTGGAATCAGGAAAATCCTCTACCTCATGTCAGATTAGTGAAGGTGAGTGAGGGTCGTGTCCAACCTTTTCTGTAACCTTCCAAAAAAATGACAGATCCACATTCACACCCACCACAACTGTAACCAGCTGGTGAGGTGACAGACAAGTTGTAGGGTTTGAACTTCTCTCTTTATTTCAAACTAGATAAAACTGCATTGTGATCCCACTGCTTGACTTTGCTTGCTTTGTGTGCAGTACAAATCACGTTTAGGCAAATAAAAGGCTGACGTCAATGTTCAAAATTAATATTGCATGACCAGCTTACATGGCACATTAAAACGGAAACAAGCTATGTTGTTATGTTATCCCGAGCAGGAGACTATGATTGGTTATTGTTATGAAGTGATGCGTGTGTTTCAGGGCTCTATATCATTCTTACGAGCCTTTAATCACACCCGTCAATACCAAACCTACTGTGCACGCATGTTTAACAGATCCATCTACACCTGAGCAAACCCTACATGCTAATAAGGAATAGCTATACCCATGAGAAATAGTGACAGCAAAATGGCAATAATCCATTAATGAGGATGAGATTGATTCTGATGCCCATTTATAAACTTACAGTTTTGAATAAGTGAACCTAGTTAACCAATACATGGACATGATGTATCCACTCTCTACTGATACAAATTATTTCCACAGGTTGAGATATTGGGATTTTTCGAGAGTACCCTATATTTTGAGTTTTGGAGTTTTGTCAGACCAAGTAAGTAATGTGAAGGCAATCACCTTGATATCAGCGAATCTAAATTATTATATAAAACCACAATTAATAAATATTGAGTAGAATTGTTACCTGCTGCCTTTGTCTCAGGTCAGGTCACCAGTTGCTTCACACATCAGGGAGTGCGGATCATCAGGAATGTTTGCCTCGGTAAACCCTGAAGAGACCTTCAATTAAACCAGTATGACTCGCTGTGCGGTATGACAGTCGTTAACATATTTCCCAGGGTGCTGCCTAGTGGCAAACTGACCTCTGAGTCAATCAGGTGGGAGATGCAAACGGCTATAATCCCCACACTAATCATCTTCACATTATTGGTTTATTTTTTACGAACGCAGCATTGTTGACATTCGACGACAGCGCGCTCATCAAGCAACTCCCAGGGAGAGTTCTGTCAGGCATCCTGCCAATGTGGCCCTGTTCGATTTATTAGTGCAGAAATACCTTATTACTGAGGTGTGTGTGTGTGTGTGTGTGTGTGTGCTTGGGTGTGTGTGTTTTACATATTTTTACCCCTTTGAGGATCTAAAATTATCTTTATATATCATTGTGGTTGTTTTCATTGGTCTTGTTTTTGGTACACGTCAATCCATATTAATCACATTATAAACGATATATCAATAATCCCTTTACACAGTTAATAAACTCCAGGTTAAATAAACATTCTGCACTTGTTCACATCAATCAATCACATGAGGGTTGCTGCAGCCACCAACCGGTTCACTCGTCTTTCTTACTGACAAACGTTGGTTAAATGGTGCAGAGCTGAATGTCTGTGGAGTGTCTGTGTGTTTCCACAGCAGCTTTGACACGGTAATCTGTGGCTACCTCCTGGATTAATCATCAGATTTTCCAGTCATTTATCTTCCTCCCTTTACAGACTTGTATGTGACAGATTTACATAAATCTCCTCTTCAGGAATCCCTGCCCTTTGTGTAAAATATCTGTGTTGGAGGACACAGCTGTATTAAGCTGTCACACAGAGGATTTGTAAGTTTTAGCCTCCGGAGAAAAAGCTGAAGGTATTGGAGTGTGAGAGCTGACACTGTGTGCTCTGTGTCTCCATAATGACATGGTTTATAGCAACAAAATCAATACAAATAATCGTCCACACAAACATCAATCCATACTTGAACTCAAGCCACTTGTCTGTGACACTGTGGGTTCTGTAATCAGACATATAAAGAAATGTCCCATTTCATCTCCCACCTTAATATTGAGGCTTCCAGAAGTCTTTTCACACTTTGCTTTAAGTTTCTAACATCAACTCTGTACTGGAGTAAAGATGAAAACACAAGTTAAGTTTTATTCACCTGAAATAAACAGTGAAACAAACTGAGGGTAGAAGCATGAACAACAATTATAACCGATATTAGAGTAAGGATTAAAAACCAGTTTACCCAAAAATTTAAATTAAATAACCATAAATTCAAAGAAAATGAATGTGATATAAATGTCGATCTTTTCTGTATTGTTCATTGCCCTTATGTAAAATAAAAGTTTTCATATCGCTGTATCTGCAAACACACACTATTCGCTAATCTTCATGTCTAAAGGTTATTATATTTCTGAGATTTAAAGGTCACTCTATTTGGTGGTTAGGTTTTCTTTTTCTTTTTTTAATTCCCAACCTTGCAAGTCTCTCAAACGTTACTTATCTTCAAGGCTCAAATTACCACATGTCCCTTTAACACTTTCAGCTAATGCAACCTTGAAGGATGGGTTCCGTGTCGATAGATCTTCACCTTGACCATATCATTTCTTGGCATTTCCATGAAAGCTAAGTAAAGTGCTCGTCTCTAACAGACAATGCACACATTGTTTATTTGACCTGACTAACTCACAGATCTGAGGTGGTTCACAGCAAGATTGAACATTTATAATAATTTAGTGTTTTAATTAACTCGGTGAATTGAACAATTTTTTAGGTCCTTCAAAAACAATACTGTTAATTAAAAAGTACATGCATTATTCTATTAAATCTTCTTCTATTCAGCAGATAATAACACTTTTACATTTATTTTTTTGCTTTCTAATATGCGTGCTAACCAACAAAGGCAAAATAATTGTGTGGAAAGAATTGGCTTGATAAGTCAATGCAAAGCCTCCCGAGGAGATGGAAGGACAAACGTATTGTGTGATTCAGGGCACGTATATGGTGCATGTGCAGAACATGTTGCAACAAACTAGGACACATGGCTCGAAATGTCACATCCTTGAGCAGATATGAAACTCATTTAGCTATACAGCGTGTACACCTCTCTTTTCTTTATGGTCTAAGCTTAGGATGCTCTTGTTAGTACTCTCTTTAAGTACTCGAGGGCTGACGGCTACCAATGTCATGAAAGTTGGCAAAAGGCACAAAGGTCAGTTGCCCCTGAGTTCTCATTTCATACCATCTGTTACACGTAACACAAGTGAAGCGGCACACGCCTGATATTCCTCTGGGTTTGAAGCTCCCACAGGCAACGTCTACCTTGACCTATTTTCTGAGCATAATTTCTTTTGTCCAGTGTTGTAACAACACATGCATTCAGGTGGATTATATTCAGTCCCCCACCAACTCAAACGTTCACCTTCTCCTGCTGTTTCCACCTTCAAACTAAATATCAGCAAAAAATGAATTACAACCTTGAATAATGTTTTTGAAAAAAGTCACCTGAGTACAGTGTGACAAAGTGTAGCTTTTAGCAGTGGAGGAAGGAGCTGAATTATACATGTTTCCCCCTCAGGGCTTAGAACATTTTTGATGCGCTTCCGATACCAATCAGTTTCATAAACCTTTAAGACCTTGACTCAATATAGCCGATGCTGATACCAGCTTCTCCTTACTTCCTGTAAATGACAAACTGGAAAGTTTCAGTGTTTGTCAGATCTGTGCATGAGTCCGAGTCATGCTGGACGTGTGTGTTGTTTTAACACGGACATTTGCTGCGGGTGATATCATCATAACACCTAAAGACTAAAGTGTCAGACTTGTTCGAACTAGGTCGTGGATCCTGCTTTCTACCACCTATGACTTTGGGATGGTGCTGCAGCTTGATTAAGTTTATCAACCTTTACAGCCCGATTTGTATCAGCACAATTATCACAGAAACTTCAGTAAAATTACAGATTGATTCCATAATTTTCATATAACACTCAAACCTTTGTGTATGTTTTATAAGAATAACGAGTACAGTTCAGCTGCTCATTTATGATCCGTTCTTTATTAATGCACTTTCTCATTTTACTGGTAACTCTCTGCCATTTTATCTATAGTTTGTATCTGGGGGAATTTAGCAACCTTGCAACTCTGAATTAGGAAATTAGTTTTTTCCATTTATAAAATATTCACGCATTTCCTCACCTCATATTACGTACATTTAAGGCGCCACAGAAACAAACTTTGATACTGAAGTGGATGAATCCATTAGCACACTGACTGCAGCCACATCTGAGCCATATCTTCACTGCTAAACTTTTATTTAAACTTTCTTGAATACTAAGCCTTCTTTTAAACTATGTAAACTAAATGTTCCGGTCCAATTTAAAACAGATCTCGACTGAGTTGATAGTTTCTTTCTGTTGCTGATTTTAATATAAATGTCTCCTCGCCTCAGTTTGAGTTTGGATTAAAGTTTGCCCTGAAAGGATGAATGATCACAGCCTCAAACTTTGGCGAGAATCAAAATCTCATTTTAAATCTCTTTATAAAAGGGAACCTTTCATATTGAAAAATGGAGTGGTGGCTGCAGTTTGAAAGAAAACTTTGATTACTTCTTTCTGGAGAAAAATATTTGAACTGTATTTATACTGTAACCTTGATATTATTGCCTTGGCTTATACAGAGAACAAAGGTATTATAACAAAAAGAAAACTTCACATCCAGGAGCTTTTGAATGCAAATCCAGACAATGGATCTTAGCTATTGTCACCAGGAGCCTTTTCCTATTACTTATGTGTATCTAATGATCAGGGTAATTTCATGCATAACTAAACAGATATGTCACACTCAAGAGGAGCTGTACATTGAATACAGATGAAGCTGTTTCATCACTGTGTTGGCTCCTCCACCTTCAAAATGTTGCCGTCTGATTGATTAAACTAGCGTAGCTAAATGAAAGCAAATGAATCAGCCAATGGAAAACGTCTTTGCTGTCATTCTCACAGGCTCACAAACCCTAATGGTCTCGAAAGCATTTTGCTTTGCATGTAAATGTGATTTCTCCTCTGTCATTTAAAATCCAAATTACCTATAAAACAGAGGTAATCCCATGAATCTGCATTTGCATCATTGACACTATGTGCTTAGTTTCATTATTCTCATAAAACAAACCAGCATCAACTGACATGATCACCTACAAAGTATTAGCAGAAAATAAAATGTAAACAACTGTAAACTGGATTTGCCAGTAATATTTGGCACGATAACAGTTTGCGGTGTATTGTTGTGTTATAAAGTTTCAGTGCTGCTGTTGAAATCGAATGTGATGCTTGTGGAAACATCTGGACAACTAGATGGTTAGTTGTTATAATAACTACGTTATCCCATTCATACAGATTAGTGTCAGCAGACTCATGGGTCGTCCACTTTAGCTGTGCCCGGCTACACCGTGGTTTACAAGTACAACTGACTTGCTGCTAGTGAAAAGGTGCAAACCAAATATATATCATGAATATCTGATAAAACATCTCTTTCTGCTAATAGTATTAGAGACTACGTGCTACACAGAGTTAACATGTTTGTTGGGGGCAGAAACAGTGAAGTGGTTCAAATAGGATACGCACGACTCTCCTGTCAGATACAACCATGTCTAGCTAGTAGACAAAAAGATATTGAGGCTTAAAACACCACTTCACATGCCAGCCAGCAGGCAGCATTTAGAGGTTGTGTGGAAACTGTCCTGGTGGGTTTTTGTGGAGCTCAGATCGCAAGTGGTTGGAGTAGTAAAAGATCAGTGGTAGCCAGAGGGAGACCGGCAGTCTGCAGCTATCAGCTGGAGAGCATGAGGAAGAAACATGGAGCTTCAGAAATGAAAGTATGCTACATGAATGTTCTGTATTTTGCAGGTTGCTCCGTGTGGTATATGAGAGTTGCTGAGGCTGAGGGCATGTAGCCTCATGATGTGTAGAAAAATGTATCAAGGGAAGATTAGTCTTGAGTGAGTTACTCCTGAGGACCAAATCACATGGAGGCGTTGATGCTGTGGCTCAAATAATCACTGTGTCAGCATCATTGCTCTGATAAATTAAACGGTCATGGCAGTGAAAGAACTGGTCCCTTTTCCTGAAGCAGAGGACACGGCTCACCAAGGACAAGCTCACATGAATGTCGTCCTTTAGGATCATTACAATGAGAAAATCAATCTGACTTCTCGTGCTGTCTTGAATGGACAAATCTAGAGAACGACTCAACTAAAAGCTTCTTCCTAAAAAGCGCTGATTTAGCAGTTTTCTTTGACAGTGCTGACTCCTCTCAGCAGAATGTTTAATGTTGTTTTATTTAAAAGGAGGGCTGATTCCTCCTCTACAGTGAAACAGCAGCTGTGCTCAGCTGCAGTTCATGTCGGACAGATCTCACTGTGAAAATGAATAAAGTTCTCTTTAAAATGTCCCTAGAGGCTTCCATAGCATTTTTTACATATGACTGTGGTCCTACAAGGAATATTTGACATTCGGAGTCTGAGGTTTTTGCTTGAATTAAACAAGATGCAATGTTTAAACTCCTGAGCTTCAGAGGTGATTTATAATTATTATCATTTAAGCATTCATATAATACATTTAAACATCTATTGAAACAAGACATTTAATTAATAACTTATAAAATACTTTAATGTCACTGTAAACCGATAAATGACAATTCCATTAAAGTATCTTATTAGAAACTATAGCTCTTCAAAAACACTCCCTATAGTTACGACTGTATGCTGATGCTTAGAACTACACTTATACTAGTGCATTATGTATTGTAATATTATTACAGGTTATAAAGTGCTACACAGGGGTGATTAAAGGAAATTGTTTCCTCATATATTTATTATACAGACACTTGGTACTCATTCTCTACGTGTGCGCAAAGCTGTCTGTTTCACAAAGCAAACTATTCTCTGAATAAGCAGAAGTAATTGCCTCTTAATTACCTAATCAATGGTTATGATTCAGTTATACACTTCTCAACAATGTGATAATAACCAATGTAATTAGACAGTCATTGGCATATTGAAATCACTCTCTGATTACTGTTGATGAGGTGAAGAAGTCTAATCCAGTAGAAAGAATGAAGATGGAGCAGTGTCACATGGGAAATATAAGAGGTTGATTGGTTTGGATACGTTTGACAGATAAAATCCGAGAAAAAGTCTTCGGCCTCTGCACCTTAATGGATCAGTTACCGCTTGGCCTGATGGTGAGGTTTGTGCAACCATTGTATTAAAATAGTCAAAGCTCCCCCGAAATGAAGAGCAGGAAATGCCTGAAGGTTCATACGATGAGTTATTACTAAGCTGTCTTTTTGTTCATGCTGTCCTGTCTCTCAAAGCAGGAAGAGAACTGCAGAGCTGATGTTTTTCAGGCGGGATGTAATGACGATTAATCTTCAGGCTGATAAATCTCTCTTCTTTCATTATTTTTACGACAAGAAATAAAACTTTGGATGTGTACAGACTTGTACAGAGCAGAAACACAAGACTGGATTAATGAACCCCAAACTGCTGCACATAACCAGGGGCTCAAGAAGTCAGACCTCTGTTGGAATTTTGTGTATTTCTTTTTAGAGAGTCAATTATATTAGTATTAAAGAGATGCAAATTGAATGTAAAGAGACACAAAACAACAGCAAGGCTATTTTGAACAACAAAGGGAATGACCTTATACCCACATCATTAATTGGTTTTGGCCCAGTCTTGGCCCACACCGAACACTGTCATCTGGCCTACTTACTGCTTGGCATAAGGGCACATCGGTGGTACCCTCCTGTTTGCAAGATCTGGGCCACCAGTAAGCCATCGCAATACTACAAATCAACCAAAGGTGTTAAAGGTGGCCTGGATTTGTTTTGTGCTATTTGGGGCCATATTCTCCAATTACCACATCGGTCACTTTAGGTTCACATCCTGATTACATTTTGCCTAGAGCAAAGCATGTTTGCCAAAAAATGAGGCCACATTAGGCTCACATCCATTCTGTCTGGGCCATAAGAAGACCAGAAGTGCTGTGCCATGACTTGAAGTGGCCCACATCCATATTCTATCTGGGTAAGACACCAAACGATAGTTTTACATATATGGGCCTGGAGGCTTCCTGTTTTATAATCTTTCCATGAAATGACAGAATAGCAAAGAACCAACTGTCGGGAATATATATACCTCGACAAATCACTTGTTTGGAGACTTTAAAAAGTGCAAACGTTGGTCTGTGTCAAGACTTCAAGTGGCAACTTAAAGTTTGACAGGTACAGAGATTATTAATGGATCCTGTTTCACACCAACACAAACATGAGGCAGCAATCTGAAAGCATACAGTATTCGGGATTACTAAACTGAGTCAGAAATCCCCCCCGTAGCGTGTGAATGACCGAGTGCGCCAACTTAAAGTTTGACAGGTACTCCAGAGATGCAGCAGGTATGTCTATGAATGACATGTTGATGAAACAGAAAACACTTTGGCTGGCAGGTGCGTTGGGTAAGACAAACAGAGAAGCTTACTGACAGAGTGTCAGTCTGCTTTTAATTCAGAGCGAGGAGGGGAGCCGGCAGGAGAGAAACAAAGCAGCCTCCCCAAAATAATGAAAGGAATGGATGCAGAAGTAGATTGAGTCAGGCTGATGAATGCACTGAAAAGAGGCTGCTCAGTCTATCTTGTCTCTTTCTTTTACACACACACATTCCCCACCTTTTATATTTACTCTAATCAAGCTGTAAGTAGATAACAAGTCCAGTAAACATATGGTTTGGTGTCTTTTTTGACAGCAGCGGGTCAAAATGGATATGAATTTGTATGTTTTCCTCACAGTACCATAATTTGCATATAAATCAGACAGTTTCTCAGTACAGCTATAAACCTGTGTGTGTGTCTGTCTTCTCGCCTCTTTGTCTGCCAGTCTGTCTCACATGCCAGAGTACGTGTGCCATCCTATTCCAGCTAAATGCTACCAGGCACGTGCAGATTAAGAAAACTGTACTGGAACAATACTCCACAATCGACTTCAGCAGTAAAGCTGCCAGCGGGGTGACACCCCTATTATACAGACAAGTGGAGCAAGTCGCGGGGCGGTGTCAGCATGGTCAAACCTCTCAGAAGCACAGATTTGCCGCCCTGCACGGGGGTCGAGGTGCCGTGCGGGGGAGATATGCTATGCAAATGTGTTTTGTCAGCTGCGGTGGGAGAGGCGGAGATGAGGAAGCATTTGTCTCTCAGGGAGGAGAATTTTAATGGAAATGCCTTTTTTTCTCTTTCCTCCCGAATGACATTCATCACTCTTTGAATTTCAGTGTGTCAATGTAATGAGAATCTATAATCATTTTTAGTTGCACAGGATATTCTTAAGTGTAATAACTGATTTGATACCCAAGCATGTAATTTATGATATTTTATTCAGTTACCATGGTAATTATTTTGCTGCAGATATAATTACCGCAGTAATGCCTGTCTTGATGGGATAGGCCGTGACCTTGCAAGCAAGTCTGAGCTATAGAGGGAGAGAGCCGAGCCAGGAGGGGCTGAACAAATCAATGCAATCAGTGGCTTTACCGTGAAAAAAGATTTAAACCTTTTAAAACACAAATAGAAAATCAATATGTGGTGGTAAGTGTTTATATTGTTGTGTGGTTTTGATTGTTATCGCGATGTGCCGTAAAATGAACGGCTTGATATTGTGGCGTTTAGTTGAGTTCATAATCTGACTTTTATTCGAGGAGTTACAGGGATCATACCAGACACGCTGCCATATTAATCATTTATATCCTAAGATGCTTTCATAATTATTTGAAGCCGTAATCGTCATTGAAATCCAACTGAACAGCCAACCCCTATCGAATGCGATCGTATCTCAAATGCATCATCAATGCGTCTTGGGTGCGTTCACTCCTCTACTGCACTTGCGATGCGATCAATGAGGCCAGACGTTAAAAAAGCTTTGGTCTCTTGTTTGACCTCAGACCAGTGTCAGTAATAATGCTGATGCTGGATATTCCTCCCAGTCGAAGTAGAACTCATACAACACACTCCTCATGAAATATGCAGGCAGAGGAGAAGCCTCGCTGTGGATCCACTCCTCTCTCAATGCAGCCGAGCCAAGTTGGAAACATGGAGGTGATTTAAGCCGATCCCAAAAAGAAAAAAGCTATTATTTCCCCCGGCCCCAGCAGGAATGTGTGAAATGTTTTCCAAAAGCAGCAGATTCCAAACCAAATTGGAGGAGGAAGATGTTTGCATCAACGACAGGCCTGAAACACTGTAGATTGTAGCAGCTTATCCCTGCCAGGATAAAGGATGAGCGCAGAAACAATGGCTACAAGCTTCATTTATAATATACCAAAAATGAAGAGAAATGTGTCTGTGCATGCATGTGTTCATGCGTGTAAACATGAAGAGTGTGTTTGAATGAATGTGTTATGGCGTTTGTTTTGTTGCCAGCCACCCAGCACATTTATGGCGTCGTTCACAGATTTCTTGGCACCGCCCCACCTCAAATGCTATTAACTCCCCGTAAGCACGGCTATTCATCATTTCTTAGATTTCCACTGGGTATTTTCTTTTTACTTTTTAATCAAGGGTTGGATCCCACGCTGAGAGGCCTGTTCAGCTGTGAAACAAGGCCCTGTCATCCCCGGCTAACGAGACGCATCCCTAACGGAGAGAGAGCTGCCCGCTGACAAATGAGCTCTGCTCGCACACCAATCGGATCGGCTACTGGGAACAGAACACAGCGACAGAAAAGAGAGGGAGGCACGTTGCTTGACTGACAAACGTCACCATGGACTGAAAGGGACAGATCTTCGTTTACTACACACACGTGAGTCCGCTTTTTCCTGAACAGTTTATTTCCAAAGCTCATTCACACACTCGATCAATGCAATGGAAGTAACATCCAAACTATATTTGTATTACTGAACTGTGCTGGAACTATTGTGGACTCTGCTTAAATACATCGCCTAATAAGATGGGTGTGTGTTATAGATGATTATGGAGAGTGAGGTAATTATGTGACATTGAAGAATAATGTGACATTGTGATCATACAAATTTCCATATTTCAGCTGCCATGTTATTACACTTGTAAATTCACATGCTAGCTTAAAACGTATTTACTAAGCTAACATATTTCTGTTGTTTAATTTGTAAGGGCTCCACTTAAGCCGACTACATTTTGATCAGAGGATTTAGTTATTTTTGCTGTTTTTGTCAGAATTTGTTTTTGATATTAGTAAAGAGAAGATTGAGATTAGAGTAACAGTGAGTTGCAGCCACGTTTACACAGCCCCTTCAATGTCGCTCCTTTATTCAGATGAACAAGATCCAAACAAGGGATGGGGGAACTGTTGTTCCACCATTATATGGCAATGGAGGTTGTCACAGAGCTGAATGGTTGTCTGTGTCAAAGAGTCGGCATGGCAGCACCGACACTGATGCTGTTACGTTGTGCGTCATGACTCGGTTTCTGGAACAACTGCATTCTATCTAAACGTGGACGGAATGCCAGCTCGTTTGGTTCCTGGTGAACATGCAAAGGTAGCATAACAAGGGGTCTCTGAACAAGGGGTTTTATAATGAGGAAAAATAGCAAGGTCCATTTATGAAAAGAGCTTCAGAGACTCATTCAGCATCCTCCAGTAAATACAACGTCACATGTTTAATTCTCCCATTAACCAGTTCAATCCTATAGCAATAGGCATGCGATTATTGTGGTGCCGCTTAATCCAGCTGTGACATTTAAAGATTTATATCTCTCCAACGACCGTTGTAACATATAATAAATCCTGCAATCTTTATAAATATTACACCATGCTCGATTCATTATGAGAAAATCTGACAGTCAGTCGATCCTGCTGTTATAGAGTGTGAGGGATGTAGAGGAAGTCCAGGCCTCAAGTGAGCATTTAGTTCTTATTCTGTGGCAGGTTTGTCATGCACGGCTGCAGATCTTAACTGCCGAATAACACTGTGAGTGATTCTCTGAACGACTCTGCTTTAATATGTCACTAAGACGTGTGGCCATGAGCAGATCAATCCACAGTAGCTTCAAATAATTTACACTGGAGAGGGGAAAAAGAATCCAGATACAATGAAGGCTTTCAATCCTGCTCTGAAGTCCGCATAATTGCCTGAAGTTTTCTGGAGCGGCAGAAAATTGACAGCGAGCGAGTTGGCGTGTTGATGACGGACCAGAAACTGAAATAAACAAATATTCTCAGGATTACAAACAAGTAGCCATACATGTAGACGACACCAATGAATTCCTGCCTCCTTCATTCTCTACCAAGGCGCCTCCTCTCCCCTAAATGTTCCGGATGTTTTCCTATTGTTGGACACGAGTCTGATCCTGACAATCTAGTAGTGCGTTCTTCATATGAGTTAGCCGAACTCCATAAAATGTCTGGACCTTATTTTCATGTCTGACTAGAGTTGTATAAGACCCAAGATCGAATGATAATGTTAGGTTTGCCTCTCAGCTCAAAAGAATGTCCTTTTCTTCCTTATCATTGATTGATTCTGGCTTTCTTTTTATTTCTAGAATAATATTAGTATTTCACTACCGTTATATTTCCTAATAAATATGCAGAAAAGGCTCAGGGTTTGTTTTTTACCAGTTCTGTGTAATGTCTGCAAATGTTCCTCTAAGGCTGCCAACAGCTACAACAAGCTGCACAAACCAGAGGCCTATATATAGTCTGACAGGCTAAATCCATGGGGGGGAAAGCCAGTGAGAAATTGTTGCTTCTTGTTGTAAAGGTCGAGATTGCGGTTGAAGAGAAGCAGCTTGTTCAGCCTGCTGCTGACCCCATTTTGGGAGCAGACGTGTTCACAGTTGCTCCAAAGGGCCACATTCGAAGTCAGGGTGAAAAGTCGACAGTAAACGGACAAATGTGGGGAGGGAGTTGGACAGGCTTTCCTCTGAGGTATTCACAGTGCTGCACTCGCTTGTCCACACACTGACGCTGCTTTCAGACATGCACTGAACTCCAGAGATTCTCCTGAAATCGTGCGGAGGGGTTGTATGTGAGAACGTAAATGTCAGACTCAGTTGCTCTGGACATTGTCTGACGTTATTCCTGCAAGACCACGAAAAATGTGTGGAAAATATCCGATTGAGCCCATTAGCAACTAGAGCAGGACGCTGCCCGGAGATTTCAGGAGTGGGCCAGCGAGTTGGTGTGTTGTTGGCATCTCAAACCTGCGTGTGACACAAAATTTTAAATCTCAGAATGAGCAACAGTTGCCTTATGGGTAGAAAGCAAAGATGAAGATGTCAACTTCGAAAGACATTGACATTCAAGAGCTTTTGGTGAAAAATTTCATTTCTGCAGCTGACTTTATACAGTATGTCTTGCCTCCTGCATGCTGCCTAACTTTGACAACCCCTGCTGCGTTGGTTTTTGTATGTTTGTATGTATCTAAGTTTAAACTCTAACTTTCCGTTCCCCTTCTCCAAGAGGCATACAGCTGGCCAATCACAGGGCAAGCTTGACGGACTGATGGTTTCAGACAGTTATTGATAACTGTCAGCTCCCATCCAGACTGACGTTGGAACGGTGTCTAGGGAGGGAATATCTGAAACAGCTCAACCATCTGACAAGCAGGGTCTAATGATGTATAGATGCCGAATACGCCGGCAGGATGACATCTGGGGAGAAGAGAAGAGAGGAGGTGATGTTGGTTTAGTGGCAGCATGGGGTATTATAGTTTATTGCAATGTATTAAAAAAAAACATTTTCCTGCATGAAGTCAATAGACAAAAGAAAGCTGAAAACTAGAGAATATATATTTCTGAGCGTTAAAAACCATGTGGAATGACTCTGAATTGAAGCCATTAGGTCAAGTTGGTCACTTGATCATTGCGGCTGGCCAGCCAGAAATTATTTTCACAAATCTTAGTGAGTAAATCAAAACAAAACTTAACCAAAAGTCAAGTGGGCATAAAAACATAATAAAACACTGGTGTGGTTTGGAATAGTCAAACACGAATGTGATGTAATGAATGAAGTTTCATCTGCTGGAAAAGCTCTGCTCCAAAGTCTGCTCAAAGTCATAAAGGTATTCTCTATCTTTTTCATATTTTCTGCTCCTCAGGCTCCTTTTCCTACTTCCTACAACTTTAAATAGCAGAGTTGTGGAGAATAAGGAATGCACTGAACTGTACTGTATTGGATATCTGGCTGTTTAAAAAGCTTGGCAGTTATTAAAGTAGCTGGAGTGAATACACTGCAACGTGCAGTTCCGAGGCCATGAATTCCACTGCATCACCAAAATTCCACTCAGGGTCCAGTCAGATCTGTACAGTAATGGACGAGCTGCCCCAGTCTAGGATCAAGTCAATAACATTTTTATTACTTTAAGCCGAGCATAGATTCTCAGCGGTCCATTTCCCGTCTCTCCATATTTTATTTAACGACTGAAAGCACAAAGTAAAGCCTCCTACTGTGTAGATGAAAACATGCATGCCCTCCGGCTATCGAGAAAACCGTCAACTGGATCAGGGTCAACTTGAATTCAATTCTATTTTATTAGTTTTAAAATCCAGCCACTTTTGTTTTGCAGAAGAATTCCTGGTCTACAGTGTGTGTGTATTTCCCTACTGCCGCTTTACACACATATAAAGCATTGTTCCCCAACATTTTTTACACAGCCAATGCGAGACATGATTTAACCCTTCAGTGATTGTCATGGTCCCAACGTTTTCATTTCTATTATCGACCTCTACCATCAAATGTGTTCATATGTGTTAAATCTGGTCAAGTTGTATTTTATGATTATTTCTTTCGGTTGGTTTCCTTACATTCGCCAAGAATATAATGCTTTCACCCCTGTCTGTCGGTTGGTTGGTTAGTTAGGGGTGGGTTGATTGGATGGTATACATTTGGTTGACTGGTTGGTTGGTTTTTCCCAGGACTACACAGAACTAAGGGGCTCGTGACACAGGAGGACAAATCCGAACATGAGTTCTTTCAGATTGTTTGTGCTACGATTGAACTGATTGATTGTATTTATGGATTATCAGAAACAAAGGAAAGCTCAGGGGATAACATGGTAAAGTGAAAACATTGATTTCTAACCTGGACCCATTCATGAAGGAACAAAACACCTTTAATACAAAAACTAAACTAAACAATCCTTAAATCGAAAAGTCATCAGAGTGGTTCCGCCAACAGAAAACACTAGTAGGTCTCTAGACGCCTTCTTTTTGATTTTAATATTTAAAATTGTTTTTAGTTAAAAGTATATTTGTTGAACTGAAGAGACTCAGTTCTGTAGTGCATCCTTGGAACTGTCAGTGAACCGGAGCTTGTCTGGCCCCTGAAGGATACAGTGGGAAATATATACAGACACGCAAACTTTATTAAAAGGCGGCTTCGATAAGCCTTGAATCTAAAAGATAAATACATTACACTTCATGGTGTTTCATGTTTACTGAACAATCTTTATGCATTTCTTTACACATGCAGAATTCAATACTGAACTTGAAAATTATTCATTTCCAGTGTGCGTGGGTGCGTGGGTGCTTTTGTGTGTGTTTGTGTGTGTGTGTGTGTGTACACCCAACAGGAAATTAAGTGACTGCTGATCAGTGGACACTGAGGAAAGGAAGAGACAACTGTTTTATTAAAATGTGTCAGGTGCTGCAGGTGGTGGATTCAGAAAAATACGACTGAAATGAACCCGAAAACAGCAGCTAATGTCTTTGCCATTGTCACATTTTGGTTTTAACATCTGGATAATTGACACATTTTATCCTCTGTACATGTGTTTGATTGTCAAACTGAGGCGAGGTCCTGTGGTTTCATCACGTCCCTGGATGATGAAGCTGACATGACGTCGCCTGTGCAGGGAGAAATGAGATCCACAGACCTCAATGCTCCTCCGCCTAAAATGACAGTTGGCTTTTTTCTGTCAAATGGAAATTCTGCTTTCTCTTGAATTTTTAATCAGCAGCTCCTGAATTTCCTTGCCTAAAATGTTTTGGCTTGCCCTCAGCAGCACAGAGCAAACTCCATCCCTCCCACTGTGTATGCTCAGTGACAGCCGCTTTGCAGCAGCCACTGATCTGCAGAATCTATAATAACTGTCCTCTATCTTTTCTCCTACAATTAGTTTTTACTCTATTGCAGAGAGTTCATTCTTTTTGCAGATCATGATGTGTACTGAGCCTGTTGTAAACTATAGCCCCATGAGGAAAACCTTATGTGGCTTCAGTCTCCTTACAGTCATTCCTCTGGTAAAAACAAACCAATTGATTGAAAATCTTTGAATTCAGCATTAGACCCAGTGCTCGAGGCAGAAATAGGGCAGTTACTGTCCCAAGAGTCCTGAAACAAACATTGAAGCCAGTGACATAAATATGTTCTTGCAGTGGTTTTCCCTCGATAGCCACAAGGGGCAACGATGAGCTCAAAAACAAACTTCTGAGTTTTGTTTTTGTTCAGATAAATTTCCCAATTTGTCTATAAACCTTTTATTTTATCGGCTTCACTCTGTGCACATGTATCATTTAAGGGCCCTCTGAAGTTGCTGTGTGAGCTTTGGTGCGATATGGACATATCATTCATTCAATATTTATAGGGTTCGAATAAACACTTGACCAGCGTTTCAGAAGTGGTGGCTGGACTCAGCAACATAAGTGACTCCGGCGTATGGTCTTGCGTACAGAGTCAAGCTTCACTTAACTTTGAATAAACAGGTGAACAGCTCTTCGTGCAGCTCCAGGGTTCTGAAGCCGGTCTTCACTTTACACTAGCTCAATTACCTGGTGCCACTTTTACAGTTTCAGAAAGGCAAGCTGCAAACCAGGTAGCCTCACCACAGGCCAAACAAACAACCCATTACAAACAGACAGGTTTAGAAAGGCCACTGACCTAGAATCAATAGGTACAGAATAGTACAGTGGATTTTCATTTCATTCTTTATCTACAAAGGCACATATATTACTTTTTATAGATTTTATAACTTCAATCATTTTTGTAGTCACTGCCGAGTGCCAAGACAAGATGGTTTTACCAAAATAAAAAGCTGATTTCTTATTATACAACTGCAGAGAAAGACAAGGTGAGTGCTCTTAAAAGACTTTTAGCACTAAACCAACAACAGAACGTTGCGCGTCTGCACTTTTCCTCTTTCCCCCTTTCACAAACCTCAAAGGTGCCCCTGGCCTGAACCTCTGAGTGTGTGCCTTTGATAGACGGACGAACTGCGGTTAACCTTGTGCACTGTAGAGAGAGAGCGTGGAGAGGAGACTGAAATACCGTTCACCTGGTGGATAAAAACACGTCACATTGTCTGAAAAGTACACACCATTTATTTGATTATGCAGAACGACTCTGCACAGTGTCGCAGTACGAGTGGGTGAGAGCTTTTTCTTTCTTTCATCACTTTCCTCTGGGCCTTTCACAGTGCATGATTCTCTGTGGCGTATCGTTTATTTTGTTGCGTGAGGGTGTGATGCCTCAAACAAGAAAAACAATGATAACCCCAGTCACCACTTCCTGCGGAGCTCTAATTAATTACTCGATAAACAAGCCGGAGGAGACGCTTCCGAATGAATAAACACCCGAAAACACACTTGGTGCTGTGTGGCGAACCGTGAGTGGAAACACGCTTCCCACATAGACAAGCTGTTTAATATGAATGAATGGACTACTGCCCACTTCATCCACCTGCTGACCGATAACCTCAAAGCCCTGTCAGTCATCTGCAAAGATGTAAAGATGTTTCAGTGGGTGAAAGAGCATTCATGTAAGAGCTGGTCACCACAGAGGGGAATATAGGCGGCCTTTGTTTCCCACACGTCTCATTTACCTGATTATTCGGCCATCACGTTACCTCAAAGCTGGCTGTGTGGCTCCGCTGTCACTCCAACGCTGCTGTCAGATAAAAGCTCTGTCGTCTATTAAACTTCTAAAGGAATTAAGACAAATTTAAAATCCACCTTATTTCAGTCAGATTGCCTACAAGAGCTCTCAGCCTTTAAGAGCCAGACCTTGGCACTTTGAGGGCCGACATGAGAGTGATGCAACCTGTGAAACACAAGTGTTCTGCTCTGCTTCCTTCACACGTACAACCAAGATCCCTATATTCAGCCTAATAAAATTGTTTGAAAACGCAGCTTCCACAATAAATGGCTCCTCTGTTTGTGCGAAAAACAACAAACAGTGGATTTATCCCGTAAGTCCAGGGCTTTAGGGGAATAAATTGCACTTTGAGCATTGTATATTGATCAAATGTGATTTATCATGCAAAGGATCAACAGGAGATCAAACACAGAAAATGCATTTAAATGTCTTGAATCAGGGGAAATCAAACCTCAAACGTCGAAATAGGAGCACAAGCACAGTGCAGGCATATGCCATTTTGTGGTACTTTGCAAATAAGGGCGGCCGGTAAGACCACTCCTCGAAAGTGAAGTCGAAGCATCTTGGTCACCCTCTGGTGGCTGGCTGCAGTGGAGGTCATAAATCCAACCTCCTCCATGTTAGTGGAAGGGACACGGTGTTCTGGGATGTTTGGGCTTCATGTCTGGATAGTGGGAAGAAGCAGAGATGCATCATCCATCTTTCAATTCAGTCTATGAGCCGTATTATGACACAGTTTGAAACTCCAGTAGTACAGGTTGAATATATGAATTATGGTTATGGATAACATGGCATTAATCTATTAAATTTACATATTTTAAAGTCCCGTTTATAACAACCCCTCTGAAATGTTTTTCTCTTTATATGACGGTCTTCATGGGGTTTCTAAGAATTCCTTGTAAAAAATGATATGTAGAGAAGGATTTTCATAAAATGCATCATATTTAATACATTGAAAAGATATTCTAAGTGAAAAGACTCAAACAGAGATTTTCACAAAGACCTTACAAAGAGCCAATTCTTTTTGGAGTTTCTGTGTATCCGTGTGCAGATTTAAAACATATTGTTTGGTAAATTAGGATGTAACAGCTTCCTTGGCGCATGCTGTTTTGCGTGGTGAGCATACGCCAGTAACAACAACAAGCTCGCTCAAAAAGATCACTGAGCATCCTCACAATATTCTTCTCTGGCATTTGAAGGATCATTGATGCACACCTTATCGCCACCTAGTGGCACCTCGTCGGGAAAATATCTGTAAAGAGAAATATCTGCAGTCTTGTACATGTACTCCTTGCTCTTGTAACAGCCTGTGCTTCTTCACTTCTCCGCCCCCAGTGTCCAAACATCATGCATTGGAGAGTAGTGAGGTTTTCCACATTGCGGCCATCTGCTGTAGCCTCCAATGAAAGCAAAGTTTTGAGGCGTTTCTCTTCACCGAACTTTTCTCCACATCATGTTCCGTCCTGCTTTGTTATTTATGATGGATGCATATTGTATTTGCTGTTGACGCTCATCCTCTTATCCCAGTATTTCTCTTTCAGCTCTCTGCTGGACAGAACAACAGACAGTAAATAAATCCTCCCAGCGCAGACAAGTGCATCATGAGCTGCTGTCAGTCAGACTTTGTTTTGATTGTTTGCCCAGCGGGTTTGTGCAGCGCAGAATGACAGGTCACCAGAACTATCCAATTAAGAGTTATCTCTCGGTGTACGTGACGCTGTGTTTACTGCCCCGTGTTTGTTTGTACACAGTTTAGGAGCTAAAGGAAAACAAGGACTCACTTTTGCTTTGGTGTGGACCGAGAGGACAGGTGTGCAGGGGTGTGAACCCAGCCGAAGAAGAATGTATGCATGTGTTTGTGTGTGTGGAGTTCAAGGTTCAAGGAAACCAAAACAAACAGCTACTGTTCCTCTTGGTCATCCTGAGGTTTGTATAGACGAAGAAGAAAGGGAACAAAGTCATGCACAGATGTGAGGAACAAACATCTGGTAACGTGCACCGAAACACAAAACTAGCAACCCAGTGTTGGATGCCAGCGACGGTAACAAATGATAGTCTATGAAAGGTTGTGTTTGCTCATGTAGAAAGAAAGACAATCATAGTCTGATTGGCCTCACAGAGCCAAAAATGGTCATTAGAATAAAAGAAAAAGCACTTTAGTAAATTGATGAATCTGCTAAAGCTGCCATAATTACCACAGGGACAAAACCAAAAATGTTAAAAAAATGACTCATCGTGGGTTTCAGCCAACATCATGAATACACTGCTGGGTGCACTCTCTGGAGTTCACTCTCTTATTCTTTGTAGCTGCAGCACTCGAGTCCTCAGGCTAAATATTATCTGATGTCGGGGATATTTGACTTGTTCTCTTTATTCTTTGTCAAGTTGCAGTTTATATCCATGTTCGTCCAGACTCATAATATATGTAGTGAAGGAAGGAATTTAATAAGAAAGGTATCAAGACATTTCAAGGCAGGAACCAAGTCAGTATCCACCAAAATGGGAAATATAGTCAAAATCTCCTTGATCCTGAGTTAATGCTTTCAATAATAGATTTTTTATTTAATTTGCAGAACATTATGATGTTGTAGTGAAGCTGACCTTTGCCCTATTGGATATTAAAATGTCATCGCTATTATCTGATGAAATTGTTTCATTTGTTTTAATAGTTCAGGTACAGGCTCCCAGTTTGTCAACAGCAGGCATATACAGGTCATGTATACAACACTAAAGTTCAGACCAGTTCCTGTTAACTTTATCTTTTTAGAATAAATTGAAAAAGATCACAAATAACTACAGAACCTATATAACTTTGTTGTAGCTAGAATTCAAAAGTCTAAATAGTTTAATTTGTTTATTATCAAATCTCACTTCACTGAATAGTTGAATAATGTTGCACATTGACTTAAAATTCAATCCATGTCCGTCTCCTCTCCTGTCCTCTTCATTTTCTGCTTGAAGCCGAAGCACCAGTGCAAATGTGTTGATTGTGAGAGGCAATATGCTGCGAGTGCTCATTTAAATCCATTAAGTTGAATTGTAAAAAAAAATTTTAAAAGAAAATGCAGCACAGCAGCAGTGTCGGCAGGCGGTGCACACTGGCATTTAAATTGGCTGTTGTGATCATTTTACGATCACAACAGCATAACAGCAAGATCTACATTTACTTTTCTGCCATAAAATGTTGCGTGTCGACACTAGATGCTGATATTTTGAACCCATCAGTTGCAGTCCAATGACTTCAAAGCTCTAATGTACTAGATGAGAAAAAAGGATTTTGATATTTAGTGTAATCTAATGCAGTGCCAGCTCTACACCTGTCTGATGGAATATGGGCTGTTTGCTTGGTCTGTGGTAATGATGGTTGCAGCTTTCTTTTTGAAACTGTAAACAACGCTGTGGTAAGAAAAGACCAATTGAAGTAATGGTTGCTGCACAAAGAGCTGTTCACCTGTTTATTCAAAGTTGAATATTGGACGTAGTACGGTCCCAAATAGCACAACATTTGACACTGCATTTCCGTTAACAAAATACATGCCAAGTTTGAAGCCAATAAGATGAACAGTTTGATATATGCAAGCATCAAGGCCCTTTCCTTGAGATACGTATATGTGAGCCAAAGACAGACAGAGAAACAGGGATTGCTCGACTGTATAGTCAACTTCAACTTCAATCCCCGTTTATGTGGCACCAAAATAAGGATTACTCAGTTTAATTGGGAATTAAAACAGGGTTGTTTTCCTTGTCTAAGTTTTCTCCTAGCAGAGACAATAATAATGTTCCAGTCAGACACTGTGTGCCAACAGCTTATTATACTGTACCAAACTATGGATTATCCCATCGTCGGATGCTTTATGCTGATTATGTTTCTGTCTCCCCCCTCTGTGTTTCTATGATGTGAGGTTCAATAAAACGTATGAGGCTCTTTCACACTGCAGGTCTAATTGGCACCCCCGCTCCCACAATTACTCAGCTCGGCCCCACTGGTGTGAAAACACCTGAAGGCTCAGACTATTTGAATGAGTGATACCCTGTTATTTGAGCCTATCACACAAGACACGCGTTTAACCAAGGTTATTAAGGTTTTCAATTCTCACACACACGCCCACAGAGAGAGAGAGAGAGAGAGAGAGAGAGAGAGAGAGAGAGAGAGAGAGAGAGAGAGAGAGAGAGAGAGAGAGAGAGAGAGAAAGAGAGAGAGAGAGAGATTATAGGAAGCTGTTCTCTTAAAATGCAAAACAGGAAATTTTCTGGCAAATGTAGGAACGTGTGCTTCTTGCGACGCTGTTTCCTGTTGTGTCCTCGCCTTCGTGCTGCAGAAACGTCCCTCTACCTTTCACCCACAGGGAACATGATTTAAAATTTTAAGACACGCTCATTTCATAAGGTTTCATGAGCCTTCAGGCTGTCAGGGAGCTTAGCAGGAAGAATCTCAGCCACGCAAGCTAATTAGGCAGAGAGGCGCAGATTTTTTATTCACATCAAGCTCTCAAATTCTCTCTTTTCTAATTCTGTTTAAGGCTCCCATAAAGTTTAAGAAAAATGTAACTGGTCGCCAGGCTGACTTCGAAAGCCAAAGTCGACTTTCAGCTACATTTTTTCGCCCTTCTTTTCTTTAAAACGTTGCCTTTGTAGAAGCGGAAATATTCTGTTTTACTCTGTTAACAATTTAAGAAGACATATTTGAAGAAATGTTGCTTCAGGGCACAGTCAGACACACACACACGCACACAGAAGCAGGCGGATCAATCACGAATTATGCAACATCACTTGTGAAGTGTGGGCGGTGCAGGATGTGATGGCCTAGTGGGGTCAACCACAAAAACTTTATTTTTTGTCTGTTGAGGCCGTGAAGTCGCCGCTCAAATACCATAAAGTTGATCTCCATGCAAAGCCACGCTCCCGAAGTGCTTCACCACAGGAAGCAAATGTTTAATCCACCCACTCTCACACAGAATGGACGTGAGCAGGAGACGGTTTTCCACGGGTAAATTTGCATATGTGTGACTGTGACTTTTCACTGCATCTTCTACATGTATGTATCAACATGCCCACTGGACATTTCTCACATACAGCCCCTGCAAAAGATTCCAGGAAAGTGTCTGAAAGCAGCCCATGAGTTGACTGTGATGTATAGTTGTGAATTAAATTCCACCTCCTGCTCACCCGTTCCTGTGGCAGCGGTGATACAGAGAGCTGAATTACCTTTTTCTTTGCTCTTCAGTCATTTCTTTCTGTCACTGATCCCATCATTTTAACTGTCAGATGGGATATATACGTTTACTGCACTCATGCTCCCTGTAGGACACGCTGCTGCAGAGGAGGGTAAATGTAAAAGTAAAGCGATTCACAGCGGGTGTCCATGTTTCTCAAAGCAGCTTGGGAAAAAACTAGATCTGCAATCTTGTAAACTCAGGAGTGATGACGTCAGCAGCCAGCAAGAGGAGGAGGAGGCATTGTCACATGATTTGTCTGCTTCAAATACCTCTGTACAGTTTAGTAATCGTAATATTTAAGACATGAATTATTGATATTGGGTTAATAATACATATGAAACTAAATCCATGCAGTGCATCCTCATTTTATTAGTTTTAAGGTATAGGTAGACACCCCCCCTGTAGGTGATGATGACAGGACGTACATATGTCACACAAAAGTGCTGCTACCAAAATTAGAATGTAAAACCAAAACTGTATCGAATTATGAAAATGTAACATAGAAATTAACCTTGATTCTGTCTTTCAGATATGAAAATTCCCTCAGTTTTTCCATCAGTATCCTGAACATATCGTTATTGTGGCCACCATAATCATTTCGTTAAAATATAACAGTCTCTAACCATTATGGATGAATGTTGCTCCCACCATTTGCAGCCTGTGTATTAGCAAAGCCGGCACTCAGTCTCTGTGGAATCGGTCCCTGGATTCTCCTCCTGGCCCTTCCAACTGTCAGAGGCTTTAACAGGTGACGAGCAGCTGATGTGATTTGTCCTTATTCAAGGGCGCCAGCCTGTTGATTCTCTCTTCCTCCTGCTAATGATGCATTTACCTCGTTTTCTCCTTTTGTGCTGCGCTGCATCCAGATAAGTTGGAAAACTCACACTCGAGTTTCATTCACAACTGTATCCAGTTTCAGCACACGTGCCTCCAGATACGTTTTTTTTTGTATGTCTTCTCACAGCCTGTGTATTTCTTGGTTTCTCAGTTTAACATTCAATTTATTAGCAGTTCTTACATTTTGGCTAAAACTGAAAACACATTTCCTGTGGATAGTTACATTTGGTTCAACTTGATTGCATACTTTTAATTTGTTTAACTGTTTTCTTTTAAAACCTAAAATCTCTATATTTGTCTTCTCTAATATGAAACAGTTCACACCTTTGGTTTTCTTAACATGAGCTGAAGCCTTGATGTTACAGAGACCTACTAAACTGCTGTCTTGTTATGCAATAGGATTTGTTGTGTGTGTAGTTCAAAACTATCAAAGTGTAAGTGCTCGAGTTTCATCTCTGTCAATGGAGATGACATCCATAGTCCTGGCAGTGAGTGTAATTGCCTTTTAACTACAGCGTTCGCTGACAGTGTTTTATTGTATTGTTGGTGCGAGTAGTTTTTCTGCTGTAAGAAAGTGATAAATCAAGCTCGCTGCCACTGTTGCTTTCCAAATCAAGTCACATACCAAACAAGCGAGAGGGACAGAGGAAGACGGAGAGAGCAAAGGATGGAGAGACAGAGAAGAGAGCGCGGCTAATGAGAACGTCAGAGACAGGGAAGCAATCTGAGAAGTTGGCGCTGCAGACCACAATCAGCTGTTATGATTAATGTCTAAATTTGTTATTCTCTCCTTTTATCGTGCTGCCTCTCTTGTCTACAGCTTGAATAAACAAGTTTCATCACGAGAGCACTGCAGCACATGAGCTTGTCCAACCAACAGAATAAATAACTGTAAGTGACTGTAGCTACATGTCTATGTAACAGCACTTTTTTATCATTTTTGAATATACAGTAGATACTTCTTGTGTTCATTTTAAATACCAACTAAATTACAAAGGCAAAATATACATAAATGCATGAAGACTTCACTCAGCCTCGGCTCCAAGTGTTAAAAGCTCATTAGGGCCCGAGCACTGACAGTGGGAGGCCCTATTAGAATTGTAAGGATTATTATTATTATCCAAAGGAGACGATGTTGTCATAACTCCACTGTGCATTGTCCTCTCACCACCAAACTTATGTCTCATGATCAGAGTCCAAGCCTGAACAGCTCTATGTGTCAATATTTCCACAGTCATTTTTTTTTCAGGAAAAACGCTGCAACGCTTCAAAATGCATGTGCTCGGGTCCGCTCAATGCTGCTTTGCAGACCTAAAACTTTTATTTGAACTTAATGTTTATGAGTGTGTCCCGGTTACATATTTCATGTAGTATTTTATGGTTGTCTTCGAACATGTTTTTCCATTTGTATGCATTGTACCACTTTGTACTATGAGGAATTTATACAAGACTTGTGTCCAAGTCCAAAGCTCTAACTGCTTTTGAAGCTGAGATATTCCATTTGCATCCATTGAACCCCGTTTTAAATAATAAAGTTTAAAAAATCTCTCGACTTCCAGCGTCAGTGATTTTGATTAATATTTGCTCTTTAGGGGCTATGCTTTAAAGTATTTTACTGCATCATTCAATCCTGACACATGCTACCTTACCTACCCCACTCAACACTTGAGAAAAACCCAAATGCATGTAATACATATACTATTATAGTATATACTATAATATTAGTTATGGTTGGTTGAAAAAAAAAGTGCACATTTTGAAATGAGAAAAATAAGGGAATCACCACACTTCTCATTCCATGAAGGTTTAGGCAATATTAGGTGTTGCCAACGATGGCTGAAGAAATAGAACAATAAAGTGATAATAAAAGAGCACCACTCAAACTTCGACAGATGGCGAGTTTATCACAGGGTATAAACACGAAGTTCAAACAATTTAAAATTTCCTGGAGAGAATTTTTCCCTCAAGGCCTCTGGTAAGATGCCCAAGTTTGTCCATGTGAGAATACAGAATTTGGCTGGAAATCACAGCGAGTAAGTGGGCGTGGCAATGACGTTTCTAACACGCTATGGACATGAAACTTGAAATGTCTCAAGTAAAAAAAAAGAGGTGTCATACACACAAAAACATGATGTCCACATTGGAATTGTTCCGTCATGTTCTGGCTCCCACTTGCTCTACCAAGGTGCCCCCCCTCACCTGAATGTTCCAGGTACTCTACCCAGGTGTCCCCCTCACCTCCACATGCTCTACCCAGGTGCCCCCCCCTCACCTGAATGTTCCACATGCTCTACCCAGGTGCCCCCCCTCACCTGAATGTTCCAGGTGCTCTACCCAGGTGTCCCCCTCACCTCCACATGCTCTACCCAGGTGCCCCCCCCTCACCTGAATGTTCCACATGCTCTACCCAGGTGCCCCCCCCCCTCACCAGAATGTTCCACATGCTCTACCCAGGTGCTCACCCCTCACCTGAATGTTCCACATGCTCTACCCAGGTGCCTTCCCTCACCTGAATGTTCCACATGTTCTACCCAGGTGCCCCCCCTCACCTGAATGTTCCACATGCTCTACCCAGGTGCCACCCCTCACCTGAATGTTCCACATGCTCTACCCAGGTGCCACCCCTCTGCTGAATGTTCCAGAAATCGTCTTATTCCAAGTACAAACTGGGTTCGGACATTATTCGGAGTTCACAAAGAAGCACACACGCTGTGGTCCCTCCCCACGCCAGCACTGGGAGAACATGCAAACTCTCAACAGAAAGTTTCAAACCCATATCCATGAGAGGAAACATTGCTCACCAGTTCTGCTCCAATCCCCCTCTGCAAAACGATGTGATGACACACCCACTTTTATTTCGCTCCTTTCTCTCCAGCCCAGGGATGACAGTAAGTTCAACGGTGCCAAACATTGGAAATGCTACATCAGTTTTCTGCTCCTCCTCCCTCACTCCAGTTGTCTTACTGTCCACAGACAAAAGAAAAGATCAGTTCTTTTTCTCACCGAGAGGGAGTTTTCCTATTTTAAACTGACAGTGGACTACATGTTTATGACTCTCCACCAAGTAATGTCAAGTAACAAGTGCAGCACTAGGTTTAATATTGTAGTTTAGGGTTTATTCCAAAGTTGAAGATGAAAACATTGGGGGAAATTACTTAGTAAGTCGACTGAGGGCTGAACTTGTGAAGGGCTTTGAAGGAACAAAGTAGATGTATTTCTTTCTGCAGAAATGGAGTGTGAGTGAGCAATGTGTGTGATTCGAAGCCGCCAGTCATCAGCGTTCCAGCTCTCGTACAGTCAGGGCCGAGAGAGAATAACAGAGAGATATAACCATGGAGATATTGCGATTACCTGCAACTCAGAGCCACCAGAGCTGAACAATAGATGTATTCAAGTTCCTCCATGCATTCCTGACCCCACAGCTGATGATTAAAGTATCATCTGATGCCCAGAGCACTGTTCTCCCTCCCTATACCCCACCCTCCTTCACACACACACAATATCTCAATATTTACCTCCCGTTTCTGCATTTTTCACCAGCATTTGATGTCATCGTGGGCCTTTGACACAGCCGTGAAGAAAGAGGAAAAGATAAACATCAGTAGTTCCCGTGGATGAAGCCAAACGAGGAAAGAGAAAGTTCATTTCGAAGTTACATTAAAGCAACGGAGGTGAGTCAGTGTGCCTCCAAAATTCATCCTCGCTTGCAGAAAGAGGACGAAGTTTCAGGATGTTTTGTTTTTATTCGAGGACGGGCTGCGTCTGATGGGCTGTTTGATGGAAAGTTGAGTAGAGCTGTTGACTTACAAGTAACTCTCTATTAACTGAGCTCCCAGAGGTTGTGGTTTATTCTCTGTGTGTGCTGGCTGGAGTTGGTTGTAGTCAGCATTTCTTGCCTTGCACAGTAATGAATGCTTCAGTTATGGTTGTTAAAATCCCAGACCTGTCATCACAAAGGACACCCTTTGTTATGGTTGCTTTGTTATGCTCTTGTGGATAGCCTGCAGTTAAGATGACATATTATGCTTTTCAGTTTTCCTCCTGTGTGTTGTAAAGGGTTTTTTTTATGAATAAAAAGCACCAATTCTGGAGTAAAGGGAGCTGCTCTTCTCTACAGAAAATCATCACCTCATCAGTAGTCCGGTCGATACCTCTGCATCATCGTGATGTCACCACAATGCCACAAATTTGCATAATGCACACTTAGTATGCAGGTAAGAATAATCGCAACACTTGGCCAATCACAACAGAGTGAGCCAGCCGGCCAATCGGAGCAGACCGAGGGGCCTTACAGAGACATGAGCTAAAACTGATATGGACAGTGATGGACAACAATTGGTTTGTCATTGTGTGCCTATTAATTTTTTAAGCTATTCTTTAACAATAACTCAATGATGTTTAAAATGCAGTTTTAATGCAAGTTAAAAAAAGTCAAGAAACAGGCAGCGCCACCGAACGAGATGAATTAGATTCAGGTTGCTTTGTATAACCAAGTGAATCCGGATAGGATAATTCAGGATATGATTATTGGAAGAATGCTGTTTCATATATCAAATTATACTTATAAAAACATTACATAAAATTTAGGTCCCAAGGCCCTAGATTATGGTCAATCAAGAACAACAAAAATTGTATTATGTCTCTGACGAGGAGAGAGGAGCGAGAGAGACGCTGCTGCTATAGAGTCACTGACTACTGACTTCTCCATGATAACATTATCAGAAATGATTGCGTTTTCACGGTTTGAGAAATCAATATATGAATATTCCAAATCTCCCAAATACCCTGTCTAATCAGCATGCTAATGTTATGTGGGCATGCTGGCAAAGATAGCTTACTTCAGCTAGTGGGCCAAGCAGGTTCATGCGACATTCGCTGGTCTTTTTGGAACATCTCACCCGTCTTGTTTTCAGCCAATGGTTGCATTTAGGCTAAATGGGACATTTGGAAACCGACTGCAGAGTGGATTGGCGGCCAAATGATGCCGTGGCAGTGAGGGGATGGACTGAACCAACCCAAAGGGCGGTGCAAGAATGTGAGATTTCTATTTTTGCATAAAATATATACATTTAAGCCCTTTCCTTGAGATATCCCTTTTCCTTTTTTTTCTCAAATTCACACATTTTCCAATTATTGGGATCCTTTTCCATAACATCCAATCTATAGCTCTATATCTGTGTTCGCTGTCAGTCTCACCTGCTGCTTCCGCCCGAGATGGCTCTTCCACAGCATCATGTTGGCAGCTGTCCTCCTCTTCCTCTTCCTCCTCCTCCTTCTCTCCCATATCTCTCTCTTCATTATTTGCTGACCCTCTGTTGGGTCTCAGCCGCCACAGTTTCACTGGTTGAATCCTGGAAATATTTAAAAAATAGATATGAGTTGTAACGTAATCAAACTAGTTGGACTGTTCAGCTTCCCCATGTGATTTCTTAAAGCAACACAATGCAACTTTTCTTTACCTTAAAAGGGCAGTTTTGAAATTAGATTGATGGAGCAGGTACTTTCCATCAGTAGAATGCTGGTATGCTAGTCACTAAGAAACATAGAGATTCATACTCTGAGGGGCTGTAATCAAACATAGGGAGAGCAGGAAGGGAGGGTATGAAACAAGACAGAATGGGATCTTTCAAAATAAAACAGTATGACAATTACTGATTAATAGAAATAATAAAAACACGACCTAAATGCTAGTACTGGATGTGACACTATCTGCTGTCAGAAGTGCATAACTGACTGTTGTATCTTAAATTGCCAGAATGAAGTTCAAGATAAATGCAGAGTTTTGGATCTGTTAAAAATATATATTTTAAATCTATTTAGCGAGGTAAGTCAATAATTATAAAATAATGACGGTCTTTACAGTAAAGTCACAGTGTTTTTCGTTTTAATTAACAGCCAGCATTACGAGTTATGTTATTCTGGTGAAATCCTGTTTGGATATTTTGAGAAGTAACAATTGGATTTATACCATATATGGATTTTTTACACTCGATTGGTTTAACAAATGTAACACAATTTCGGTATTTCCAATGGGTTGGGTGTGAATTTCTTCCAACCTAACAGAGATCATGACAGAGAAAGCTAACTTCAGTCTAAACCTTGATATAGAAGCACCAGGGTTACTTTCAGACAAAACATTGACAAGTGTGTTCAAAGTATCTTTGCCTGCATGATCTCAGATATATTATTCAATGACTCAGATTCGGCTGACACGCCTGTACTGTTGTCCTTTTCAAGGCTGTTTTCTTTGTTTTCCGACCTCAGGCGCCATTGGCCTACAGGGAGCTCAGGGCTGGTATACTGTTTCTGCCTTTGTGCTTGTTAGAGTCGAGCATCATAGTCTCACAGGAGATCTGTGGAGAAAAGACAGGCAGCAGCAAGAGAAACCCTCTGTTACACTTACATATGCATTAGAAAGGCGGGATAAACATGCATGTAAATCTGAAAGACAAGCGTTCAAAGAAATTGAATAATGGCTCTTTTTGATTGTGTTCTCACGCCATGTGTATTCCACAAATAGGGATCCCTTTCTTTTCCATGGGTGTTCCCAGGTTTTGAAGATCCACTTTTGATTCTACTCACACAGTGACTGGGCCTTGATACAGGCAAGAGAGTGGATTTCAGACAGAGAGCAAATGGGAAAGACACTGGGAATTTTAAGTATCATACAGGTAACAGGTCACACATTGACACGTAGCTGATTATCTGCTGCTCTTACCGCCCTGAAAACATGCACTGTCTCTTTTTCTGCCTCCATTTGTGTCTGCCTGTCACCCATGATCTGTGTTTCAATGCCCACCCTGGTCTCTGTCCCTTTGTGGTAATTGGACCCAACATGGCCCCTGACAGATGAGACAGTCACACAGATGGGTTTTAACCGACTTAATGATGCATTTCTGATTCCACCTAATTGGCTATCGGAGGTATATACCGGAGGACACCGGTGGGTCATGGAGATGGGGGCTTAGCACAAGTCAACCTGACACCCTCTGAACCCATGAACCTCCCCAGATGGAGTCACTAAAAGATTTTCTCTGAGATAAGGATTTAAAAAGGTTCCCAAACTCCCTACGACTGACACACTAATGAAAAAGATTCAGTTTAATGACCGTGTGCCATTAAACTGAATCTACTCCAGATACTCCGACTTCCTCCCCCAGTCAAAAGACATATAGATTGGGTTAATTGGTGACTAGCTTGGTGGAATTGCTCGCATTTTCGAAAACGAGTATGAATGGTTGTTTGTCTCTGTAAAGCTGCTTTCAGACAGATGTCCACACATTTTCCTGAAATTGTCTGTAGGGGCCGTAATTGAGGATATTTTTCCTTTAACCTGTCCTGCCAACTCCCCGGTAAATATGTCTAGAAAATGTCGGAGTGAGTCCCATGTGAGAATACAACAAGAAAAACGCTTGTCAGATACAAAATATTGAAGAATAAAAATATCTCAGGATGAAAGCGAGGTGCCATAAATGTGGAGGAAAAATGTCAACTTTGAAAGATGAAATGATTCAAGGGCTTTGGGGAACAGGGCAGACGCAGGAGTTGCTGTGCTGAATACAAAAACACTAATCTTCATGTCCTGCCTCCTGCATGTTCTACCCGGGTTCAGAGGTGGACTTTTCCATTCGGCAAAGGTTAGTAAATGCTTGGTTCCCGTAGGGGCCCTATAAAACACTTACTAAACTTATGATTAAGATACCATTTTATCATTACTCTTCATTAATTTATCACGTCATTCTTAAAAACCAAACGCTAAAATGTTAATATTTTATTAGGATGATTATGATGTAGATGACAAACTTACGATCATGTGTTTAGTCATTAGTTAAATTCAAGGGAGAGAAAGAGAAAACAGGGACGAAGAGAAAAAGGTGGAGAACAACTGATGCGGAAGAAAATTGCGGAATAATATAGAATGTATAAAATTATGATTCACAAATGATAATTTATGTTTGTCATGGTTATGGTCACAATCTCAAAGATGAACACTGTTGGCTTTCTCTTTGTGAGTTAGATAAGAAGATTAATTCCACTCTCATTTTTATAAATACTGTTGGCTGCTTGTTAGCTTAGCTTCAGTGTAGAGTGTAGAAACAGCAGTAAACAGCTACAGTGGCTCTAACCATGTACAACAACGATATGTAGATACTTTTATGGGTTGGACTTGTTCTTTGCCGGAATCAAGACAACCAGCAGTGGTGCCAAGAAGCAAACTGGCTCATGATACCCTGACAAAAAGTCAGATTGTTGTTTTACAATTCTTTAACAAACATTGGGATTGGCATAGGAATGGTATCGATCTTTCAAGACTGTTTTGCAGTCCATCTCCACAGGAATGACTGTCCTCTCCCATGTCATTAACTCAAAGCAAAGTAATACACCATCTTCATGCTGATGAATCTCTGTGCAAACGTACTGTTCTGTGAGATCAATAACTTATTCCAGCCCCCAGCACAATGAGTTCTCTCGGTTTCTCACTCCTGCACTTTTCTCTCTCCCTCTCTCTCCGTGAGCTCCTCCTGCTCCGAGTTAAAACTCTAGAGAAATAGAGAGCGATGGGGGTGAAGGAGAAAGATCTCTGGAAAAGAAAGTGATTTATTCCCAGGCATTTCCAGGGGAACATCATGAATAAATTCAGACTAAGCAATCATACATGGCTCTGTGATTGTTTCGTCTTGTCCCCATGGAGAAACGAGAGGAGGGGTGAGGCTGTTCGCAGAGTCCGCATGTTTTATAATTGGAGCTTCTCAAGGAAATAATACAGCTTGTATATTACTGTACATATGTAGCCTTCGATATTATTGATCACTTATACATTGTTTTTGCTATTTTAACAAGGTGGTTGTAAATAATCCTGTTCTTTTCTATATTAATGCATGAATACGGTTGGATTGAATTTAATGCCAAAACAATTGTGAAAACTCTTTCTCTTCGTTGATAAGATATAATTTACTTTTTTTATTAAAAGTAAATTAATTGATTAATCAAAAACAATATAAAACATTAGACATAAAGAGGACATTATAATTACATTTAAAAGACATAAAAATAAATCTAAAAGCAAAAACAAGCATATAGAAGGGTATGGATCTTTTGTAACATATAAGTACCTGTGCTATCTGTGCTTACAACCTGTGTTTTCATCAGTTACATTGGGGTTAAAGTGCAGCAGGTTGGTACCTGAGACACACAATTTGTATTTGCATTTTACTGACATAATGTGTGTTCCTGAAAAGTTGGGGGACAGTTACAAGAATGACACTGTTGGTTTGATTAAGGAGTTTATGAGTGGACAAAAAAGCTGCTGCTTCACCTAAACAAACTTTGAAGTATAAATTACTTAATTATTATTATTCAAGTATTCCTCACAGCTGCACTAATGGACATCTACTCATATAGTGCAGATTGGGTCAGAGAGGTCAGGAGGGCCTGGCGTCTAAATGATGTCAAATGAAAACAATAAAATGACCATCAAAAGCAGTTTTTTATTAAAAGAGACAAAAATTCTAGCTCCATACGAGCCAAAGTATAACATGATTAATGTAAGAGATAGCACCAGCCCACCAATGACTGACAGTCCACAGCCACATCAGCTACTGCATGTTTTGAGCTAAAAGAAAGAGAATATTAAAATATGTTTTAAAATTAATGTATTACTTGTATTATATATAACTTGTTTAATTCTAACAAACTTACCAATCATATGTATTTTCAACCATTTTCTTTTTGTAGTGTAAATAAAATGTCAGGCGATCACAACTGTGATTTCAATATACTATGAGGCATACAGGACTGTCTGCACCTCTCTGCCAAAGCTATCCACCCAACAGTAGTTGAGATATTGTTTCTGACCTGATTAACTGACCAGACAACCAGCCACAACTCTGAATGATGCACATCAAAATGCATTTCTGATTAAATTAAAGGCTGCCAACCGCTTATAAAAAAGATAGTGTTCAAATTGTACATACTGATTTCTTATACGACTTCTTAACTATTTGTCGATACTTTTAAAATAAAGCATTAATAGATAAATAAAGCCTTTTGTCAGGCTGCTCAAACTCCCTGATATAAGTGTCTGAACATTTCATTTAGAAGACGCCTAGCATTGACAGTGTTGGCAACCACCTGGACCTGAGCTGCGGATGTTTAAGAAAATAATTTATTTATAAATACAAGTAATTTACATTTAGTTTAATTATGGATTACAAAAATCCTCATTATGAAAATGGAGTCACATTAAAAACATTGTTAAATAAGGATTCTTCACAACCTGGCAACCGAGATGTTGTTCCTGTTTACCGCTTTGAATGAATCTCTAAATCATTAGTCAATCATTTAATAGGCATTATCAGAAGCCATTAGTTACAACATGAAAACAAAGCACGCCTTCTGTGAAAGTGGGACCACATTTCTTTCTATTTCAAGTCATTAACTCCAGGTTATGTTTTCAGAAAACAGGCAATTAGTTGGGCAGTAGCATTGTGATGTGTTTTCTTCAATGCAAGGTACAAGCCAGAGGATCATTCATTAAACAACAGCCTGCTGTGCTGGTTCTGTTAAACCAACAGTGCTTTGAAAACAGGAACAACATCTCTGTGGATAATCGTGGGTTATCCTCGGGTCTGTGTGAAAGGCCTGCGCTGTCCTTGCTTTAATAGTATATGATCAAACGAGCAGTTCTTTTATTTGGGCTCTGTCTGTATGGCAAAGTTGTGCAGCGAAATAACCCGAGTGTTAAACAGTATCCCTATTTGCTAAAAGTTGAATCATTAAAAAGTAGAAGTGAAGAAAAGCTCACGATAAAAGCTGGAGAAAAACCGACACCAAATAAGGGGAGAGAGGTGGAAGCAAAGTATCAGAGCTCGGAGGCTGTTGCCAGACTAGCCATGTGCTTATCCAAGAATTGATTAATGGAGCGAGAGAGAGCACGGGGGAAGCAGAGGGTCCCCTGTGACTACACCGGCGATAGAGACACTTCTTATTCTCTGGTACAACCATCAATGATTGTCAAGGAGAGGCTTAGATATGACTGGAGACGGCTCCGCACACCGTGTTACAAGAGAGGGAATCAATACTGACTGCACCACTCACTGAGTTTCATTACTGCTTATCATGATCAATTTACAATTTTAGTGGAGCTCCTTCACTCTTCCCTATCGGTTCCTCGTGAATATCATCTTCCCATTTGTCAGAGACGAGGAGAGCACACTTCTCCAACCATCTCCAGCTCGCACAGGTGCTCCGCTGTACTTGAGCGCACCAGCGTGTAAATCCTCATTAGAGGGGTTCATCTGTCTGGGCTTTCTGCATGTCTCCATCTTCTTTTCTCAATCTCTGCCTCTGTATGTATACTTTCCAAGATTCCCTGACTAAGTTTTATCCAGTGAACAGACATATAAAAAAAAAGAAGCAGCCTGAGAAAACTCTTCTCATTAAACTGCAAAAGTCCAGCGAAAAGCTCTCTCTGCTTTATTTGGTTTGTTAATGAAATGTGTCTCCTCTCCTCTGGTGCCTCCGTATCGAATCTAATTAAAACCATATACCCGGTTTGAATACAGATATATTTCACCGACTGGTATTGATTCTGTTGAAAATACGTTGACATGTACCAACATCCAGAAACCTCTAGTTTTTAATGGCACTAGTGGCTCGAAAGTGAACTGCATGTGTACATGTACATTCGCACATTTGTGTAATTTGCCAAAACAGTGATGTTACTGAAGAGACTGAACGTGATAGGTCGGCATAGTGTTGATAAATGTTATTCTAATATCTATCTACCTACCTACCCACCCTTGACGCCGACAAGTGGAGGTACAAGCTCAAAGTCAGTTTTGATCAAAAACCAAACAAAGGTCCTCAATGAATTCTCTGCCTTGATGACCCTTGTTGTCTCATGAAGTCGATCACGGTCCCATTTGGCCATATTTCATGCTAACATGGATTTTATGTTGTAGTTTGTGTTGAGTCATCGTTTGTTGACATTTGCTGACTCCATTTATAATCTATCGTTTGGCGCTGTAGGCAGCAGAGAGCATCCTGCAATGTCACATCCTTTGTCACCACAGAGGGAGTCAGCTGGCCAATCAGAGCAGACTGGACTTTACCGGGAGGGGGGCCTTGAAGAGACAGGAGTTTAAACCAAGTGTTTCCGACAGAGGCTGAAAAGAAGAGCTGCAGCTATGGGCAGAGGATGTGTTGTGCTGTGTTGTGATGTGATGATGTCTTTTCAACAACCCCAATCAAACTGATGAACATGAATATGAGCATAATGTGTCTCCTTTCAGGTGTGTTACAGTCTGACACATCTGAAACAAACACAGAACAGGTATCATTACATAGTTTGAAAGAATACAAAATACAGTTTTCATCAGCAATGTTAAGCCTTCTGTGCTTTTCATAATGTATGGACCAATATACAGTATATATACCGACAATCTGCCCCTGAGATCCATCACACACTTGATGTGTTTTGCAAATTACATGCTTCACATGGTGTTGATCTTTTTTGTGAGGGCGTAAGCTTCTTTCCAGCCTGACTCTTAATATTCAGCATAAGGACGATATGGATGGATGACAACACAGTAACATCTGAGCCCCCCCCCCATCCCAGCCAGTGGACACAGATATGAGCTGCTCGGTTAGCAAACAGATGCCTCGAAGTTATGAATATAAATATTATATTTAAGTATTTCCTGCGGCTTATTATGACCCAAGTGAGCAGGGGGGAGTATAAAAACAGAGCTGGAGTGTCTGTGTTGCAGCGTGCTCTCGCAGCGGTGGATAACCAGCGCACTCAAGGGGATGCCTGCATTGACAGATTTCTTTAGAGCAGTTCCATATCTTGCTCAGAGCATTTTATACCCAAGTGGGTGAATATGTTGATTTGTGGGAGGAGATGAATGCAAATGTGTGCTTGTTTATCACAGAAATGTCAAGACTGTTAACACAAGGGCCACGGACAATGCATACCATACCAGATAACACTGTATGTGCAGGGATTTTATTCTGGTGTTTGTGTGTCTGCGGAAAACTGTAACTCTACCTCACTGTGAGCGTGAGGTAATAAAGTATATTTGCTTTAAAATTTGTCCCTGATGTCTACAAGCTCGCTCAATATCTGTCTTATCACAGGTGAATTTCACACAAAACAGCCTCCTCATAACTGAGAGAGAATTCATCATATTGCGAGGTTGAGATTGATCCAGTGGAGACGGAATTTGTTCTGGATGATCTCCATCAGTCGGGGTGGCTCGTGCATGGTTCGTGCGTGCGCTCTGAGGTGGGTGGCTGCATCTGGAGCCCTAATGGCTTCCATGCTGTGCTGCTGAGTGGTCCGCTGTGCAGTGACACAAATACATACCAACGGACTTCAAATCCCAGTTTTAAAGCCCAATTCAGACTGATAGAGACTGCATGGAAGCCAAAAGCATTAAATCCACATTAGTTAATGTTTTGTTTTACAAACCTCAACGATAAATGCTTTGTCATTGGAAAATTAACAATTTAAGGTTATATTTCGCTGCATATACCAGGATATATCATTTTAGGAAACAAATTCAAAAGTCTCAGTTCTTTTAGATGTAACGTCACATGTTTTATATTGCCATTGTTTAAAGTATTGTGTAAATGAACAACCAGGAATCAATACGGAGCAATTGTTTAATGTTCCTCAGAGACCAATACTGAAAATAGCTTCTGTCCTTCAGCTTTGATAAGGCTGCAAATTTAGTGCTCTTTACCCTCCTGTGCAAAGTCCGATTGCATAATCAATGGAGCTGCAGAGCATCAAGCAGAAAAATCGATGACGGAGATGATGGAAGAATGCAGAAATAATTTAGGCTTCTTTTTCTTTTTTTTGTAGCGATATCGTTAAACTGACCAAAAGGAATTATTTGTGTTGTTCTCTTATTTATTCTCTTTTTGTCTCTCCTCCTCTCCCCGACTTCTCGCTCCTCGCTTTGACGATCCAAAAATCCAGCTGAACATCTCAGAGTTTAGTCTTTGTTCTTGCCTGCGTGCGTGTGTGTGTGTGTGTGTGTGTGTGTAATGGTCAGCTGGTGCGTGGGATTGAAATTGAGGTTGACCTCCCTTCTGAAGTCATTTCATATAATCCAATTCTGGCAGAAACTGAACTGGTCTAGTGAAAGTTAAAGCGACTGAGCAACTTTCTTACCTTAAAATATAAGCTTCAAAATGAGTTTGATGGTTCACTGACCAGGAATAGGAAGAAAGGGGCTTTTATTCCCACTGCTCACCCTGAAGACCTTATCCTGCTCCACGTATCTGAACAGAGTTTGGTACAGCAGCAGCTCCTCTGATTCAGGAAGTTCGGGATCATGAGGAATATCGGAACTCAGGGAGCCCTATATCGCAATGTTTAGGAAAAGGAGGGGGGGGATCTGCCCACTGAATCCTTTCCTAAAGCTAATGAGTTTAAAAGCTAATTGCTCCAGGTTTAAAATCGGTTGTGTAATGTTTGCGTAGTCCTGCATAAAGTATAACAAACAAACAATGAAAACATAACCCGCTTGGTAGAGGTAATCACCATGTGTGGCTGCAGAGGGCGCTGCTTCGTGGTTTTAAATCATTGATAGATAAGGTTGAGCCCATGTGGAATCTTGGGGTCTATATTCCCCATTGACTATGAATATAAGGTTAAGGGAGAGATCTACTGAGGACGATAAAGTGTGCATTATTAATCATGTTCCTCGAAGGTCAAATCTTTGCTCCAGACTTCAAGAAAAGCGATATAAGTTTGTCACGTAGGCGTTTCCTAGCTCCACCTCTCATGCAATTCAAATGCCCTTAAATTATTAAATCCACGCTTGACCTGTCAAGATGTTTACTCAAATTAAAAGGTAAAGCTGAATATAAAATCTTCATCCTTAGAAAACTGACATTTTAAAAATATTTGTGGTTACAAAAACCATTAAACTGGTCACACAATGTCAGTGACAGGCAGCAGGTCGATACTTTCAGGGCAGCCGATGACAGTATAATCCATGCCCCCCATTAAAGGTGGAGTTCTCGGATAACTGCCTTTAACCTAAATGGTTAAAATGACTCGGCTCAAGCAAAAGCTCACAGATAATCTAAATCAAGGAGCACTGAAGACCTGAAAGATTTTCGGAGAATTGAATCGATATCTCTGTGAGGGTCTCCACCAAAAGAACTGCACGTCGTGAACTTCACAAAGTCGCTACTTATTGGAGTGAGGCAAATACTCCCACAACCTGGAGTAAGCAGCAAAAACCTGCAGCCCTGAACAGCTGGGAAAAGCAATATACTGTGAGGACTCAGAGTATATTCCCCCTCTGCTACAGTCAGTGTTGCCACAGTTACTTTGAAAAAGTAACTTAGTTAGATTACAAGTTACTTGATTATAAAAGTAACTTAGTTAGATTACAAGTTACTTTATTTTAAAAGTAACTAAGTTAGATTACAAGTTACTTACTTTATTAGTTACAATCAGCAGCTGCCGACAACACCCCCGCCGCCTCAACATAAAAATGAGAACCGGTTTTGCCAACACTCACTTTATTAGAAACCGCCGGAAGCTGTGTATATAGTAAATCCAGTGTTAGATCCAAAAGTGTGTCCTCTGAGCCCATGATTCACCCTTATCTATTGTGAGCCAAACAAGTTATTCAACACATATTTTCTACTATGATTTTGTAACTTTGGCTTCTTTAAATCATGTATTTGGTGTCGATTCAAAGTTATTATTTTCATATGTCACAACTAGAACTATCATCCTATGGTTATATGCCTGCTGATATATATTACATTCACAATTATATGAGGCAACTGTGAAAACTGAAATTTAATCAGTTAACGTTTGTGTCCAAGTGAGAACTGGTGAAAATGTTAATATCACGTTAAAAATAAAGAATTTGATGAGGTCACTGTGACCTTGACCACTGAAATCATTGAGTCAGACTGAACATACATAAAAAAATTAAAAAAATTCCATCCAGGTCTTCTGTAGATGTTGTGTTCACAAGAATGTGAGAGTCGACAAAGTGAAAATGTAATGCCTATGGCTACTGTTGATGTGCAGAGACATAAAAGTTCCTCTACGTACCTATGTTTCTTCGCCTTTAGCTCACTCAACACAAAACTTGCCTCTGACAGAGTTGTTGTTAACTGTATCCACATTGTTTTGTCCTTTTTTAACTCTTAACTGGGAAATATTCACCAGGCTATATTCCTTCTGCCTGTGCATTACAATGCTTCATGTGCAATCCGTTCACTGTGCATATTCTCACACTGCACATATTTGTCTTGTTATATATTTGTTTCTATTTCATTCATATTTTTCTATATTTTTTATATTCCTTAAACTTAAGTGTTATTATCCTTCAATTAAGAATTGTATGTTACTTATTTCTAACTGATGCCTTTTGCCTATTGACTCTTGCTGTTGTAATATTGCAAATGTCCCCATTGTGGGTCTATTAAAGGATTTTCTTGTATTATCTTATCTCATCTTATCTTAGCCTACAGTTTATCTACATGTTTATGCTGTAGTGAAGCTCGAGATCGGACCTTCTTCATCACAGCACATCTCTGCAAACTCGACTGTCTCGTCTGTATCGTTGGTTTCATTCTCCTGCAAAGCTCAACATTCTGATTCTACCTACAGTAACCATGATCCTTCTCGTGAGTGTGCCCTGACCGTGACCAGAGAACCAAACAGCCAGAGGCGACCACCCTGATGGACGTGTTACTTTTCTATTCATGTTATTTTCTTTCCATTGCATTCTGTTCTGTATCTATGGATTGTTAAGTGGGCTGCATGCTATCCAGAGGCTGTAGGTTCCCCCGTCCCTGGTGAAACATGAGGGAAACATTGCAAGTGAGCAATATTTAAAACCACATGGCCTCAACAATGCGAGTCTGCTGACAGTGGTACATCTAATCTCATTTGCTTCACCGACACACACACACACCCGCAGCATACAGTTATCGACTCCCATGCAATAGGCCACATGCTCAATTAAGCATGTTATTGACTAGTTGTTACAAATATGCACATGTAATACATCACAGCCAAGAGACTGTAGTTGTTTTATATCAGAAAAAATAAAAAGCTGGTTGTTAGTCACACTGTGTTACGCATTGTGTAACGAGGGATTTGTTCTCTCCATGCTTTTCCCATGAGCCACTGTGCTGGCTCGACCATCTGCAGCAACCATACCATTATTTTTGCTCAAGGACACTGTGGCGTGGACGTACATCCACTGTCACAACAGAGGAGAATGCAACGTCTCACAAAACACTCGACTTTGAGCAGTGAGCATAAGTGAAGGTGTGTGTACCGTGTGTGTTTACGTCAGAGGGGTCTCGTTACAGTGAAGTCGATAAAGCTTTCTGTGATTGGTCGTTCTCTCATCCCAGATCTCAATTTTCTGAATTCAATTTGTGACTCTGCGCGGCCAACAGCGATTCTTCACCGGTTGCAGCGTCTCTTGTCTGAATTTTGCAGCTGCTCTTTTCCATAAACAGATATAATGACTTCAGCTTGACTGAATGAACGGAGTTGCTCTGCCGTCACTCTCAATCTTTTCAATTACACTCAGAGGTCACTGAATGCAAACAAGGCCTGGACATGTCTGCACTTCAGCTCATGTAAATAGAAATGTGTCACGGAGCGCACACATCATGCAAATAGGTTTTGGTGAAAGGTACATAGGACTTATGGTGAACACCTTTGTGTGGGTTGAACAGTGTAGGTGTGTTTGTGTATTATGTATAGGTAAGTGTATACATTGCAGTACATTATAGAAGAGCTGCACCAGTTAATTTATTTTCTTAAAATGTGTACATGAGTTGGCCTATTTTATAGATTTTGTTAACTTATATAATCCAAAATGTGTACTAAGACATCATATCCACTTTACTCATGGCTGATATCACTTTCAGGATGTATGACTAAAGAAAAACTAACAGTTAGACATTTGTCTGTTTTTTCCTTCAACTGTTTGTATTATACACTCATAATAGATCATTATTATTCACTGCCGTTTCTGCGTATAAAACTTTAAGACATAACCAAATGCATGAACATAATTTGCGGCATCATTGGTGGTGAAGACAACAACTCCCATGATCCCACGCCCGCTCATGAAATTATCAAGCTTAGATTTCTGCTCTGAGTGAGAGGCCCCTAGCAGCCGAAGTTTCATATTATAGCTTTAAAATTGTAAGAAATTGAAAAACAACTATCAGCTAAATTCTTTGGGGGAAATACTTCATGTTTGTTTTTGATGTTCCCATTCTCTAACAAGGAGGAGGCCAAGTATTTGACCTCTACTGCAGCCAGCCACCAGGGAGCCATTTAGATGCTTTGGCTGCACTTTTTAAGAGCTGTTGTAAGTCTTTATATACAGTTAATGATTCCAACCATAAGTCATACACCATAAACCCCGCCTCCTCGGTGTTACTGGATGGGACATGTACCATGAAACATTCTGCCACTTATGAGCTAAAATACATTTAGTCAAACCAACATTAACATTGTTCTGGTAGTGCCAGTGTATTTAATGAAAAGGTCTGGAACAATGTATCTGGCTTCTTGTTTATTTGATGACATTAATACAACAGAAGACAAAGGGCTGCACCTCATGGACCGATGAGGAGGATTCTCGGTCTCGTTCTGTGTGGGAGAGCACACAGGACATGCACAGTGCACCAATAGTAGGAATAAGTTGTATAGATTTTCAGAATGCAATTCTGAGGAGAAGAATGAAAACTTTTAATCTGAGTGTAGAGGCCAGTCTGTGTGTACAAGTAATAACTTACATTCAATTATTGTGGCAGCTGTTGTATAAAAGCCATTGATTTATGGATGCTTGCCCTTTGCGTTTCAGTCAGGTCCACGGGGTCCAGATTTTTCTGTCAGATCTCATGGCTGGCCAAACTCAAACTCTATCTTTTTCTCTTGCTCTTTATCTTTTTCTTATACTTCTCAAAGCCAGTCTTTTGAGACTTGGAATAAATTTGATCCCATTCAAGGGTGACATCAACATGGACTGGAGAAAATCCAGACTACCTGTTTAAAGGGAGTCAGCTCATCTCTGGCACTTCTGCACTTACCAAAGGCTTCTTTCATCGGGAATGAATAAGCAATCGTATTCAAACTGTGCACCTTGATGTGCTCCCCTTTGCTGATCTGATTTTAAAGCTCTCTTTAAGACAGACTCCATGGAAATATGACATCACTGATAATACAACAAAAAAAGGTTAGGAAACTCATTTTAGACTGAGGAACCTTTTATCATTCTCATTAGTCAAACGCAATCTGAACTAACACTGTAATAAAACATCACCTATATGAGATGACTGTGGTTTCATCAGCATTTATTCATTCATTTTGAGATGCTGTTTACTCAAAATCTCTCGCTTTCAAACCTGCTCCATTCAGGAACCTTATGGGTACCCAGTGAACCAGTTCCTATTTCCATCGTAATCAAGGATTCCTTGTTAATGGAGAGCGTCAAGCACAAGTTAACAATAGTAGTGAGATGGTAGATAGCATTGATCACCTGCAAGTGATTGTACTCTAAACATATTATACAGTCAGAGATAGTAAGTGCATAAAAAGATGGAGGACTAATCCGCATTTCCTCATACTTTAAATGCCAAAGAAGCCAAATGGCCAAAATATCCTGGACTCGGGTGGCGAGTGAGTCTCAGCTGTCAATCGTTGTGTTTAAGCCCATTTTTAGGTCGTCAAATAACGAACAACAACCAAACTTCAACATTGATCTGTTTAATAAGTACAACTTTAAATTTATTCAGCGTGTACGTTTTAGTTTGATCCATGTCCCATCCATTAAAATGGAGGAGGTGGGGATTATGACCTAAATTGCAGCCAGCGTGTCACCAAGCAACCACTCCCACTAATGTGTCTAAACTACTTCATCCACCTGTTTCAAATTGAAAAGTATGCTAAACAGTCGCAGTTGCATTAAAATACTTCATATTTCCTGACTCAAAAAGTTTGGAAGTTTCAAATTTCTATTTGAGTTGAAATCTCTTCCATTTGTGGGAAACCACTTTATGGCTCCCACACAGATGAGCACTCCCAATTCTGGAGCCAAACACTTAAACACCAGCCAGTTTTAGGAAGAAGAGGAGGAGGAAGAGGAGGATGTCTATAATTGCTGGAGCCCATAATAGGCTGGGCCTGCAAGAGCAGTTTCAGACACTCGTGGTCTTTTTCAATCTGTCTCAGATGCTGTGATTAGAGAGCGAGTTACTGCAACGGCGTTTTCCAAAAGTGTCATTTTTGGAGCCGTCACTGTGATTTCTCCATCTGTTTGCTGGAGTAACGAAATCCGCCCTTAACACAGGGAGACAGGCGTCAGATTGGCCCCCTGCCTGATCCTTAGTGGGCCCTTCTTTCAGGGGGGGAGGGGGGTTGGGGGCATGTGACTTTCCAGCTCAGAAAGAGGGGGATAAAACAAACAGAGAAAGTATGGAGTGTCTTGGCAGTTTTTTTCTTTACGCTTTAATCAGGAATATAAGCCAAGATTCGCCTTAGTCTGAGTCAGTTATAAGGAGAAGGGCCATATGACACTGATACAATGCCCACACACGCATAACTAATCACTCTAAGACATTGCAAGAGGTTCGGAGGAAGTGTTGAGGCAGGTGCATGAAGAGGTTTACATTAAAGGAAAGCGTTCTGCATTCGTCTCAGGCTGCCTCAACATTTTATTTTCCACAACACTTGTGCAACATTTACACAATGCATCAACAAAACTGCAGAGTTTTTGAGCCCCTTAGATTCAGCTGGCCACATTTTTACTTTGCAAAGTCCAGATGGGACTTCGGGAAAGTTTTGCCAGATGGTTTCCAGCCCAAAGAATGTTTAAGAACCACTAAACGCATTCATACAGCACTTCGACACTCAGCACTTTTACCATCACACTGTTTATTATCTTTCCCGATAGCACTTCACAATGAAGACTGGAGGAGCTTTGGATCAAACTGCTGACTTTCTGGTTAGAGGACCATCCTTAATCATATATATATATATATATATATATATACACAAGTATTTCTTATCACAAAAATAATGATTAACTTATTGACTTTGCAGCATAGAAAGACAATATTTCTATTAAAAATGTTGTATTAAATCCACTGGAGGAAAAATGCTTGTAGAGTTGTGACTCCTTTAAAATAAGGCTGAGTCATGTTACTCCATGCCATAGTTGCATGTCGTCAAAAGAGTAGAAACTCCTCTTTGCAGCCTTTTCATTTTTACTTCCTTGGGTGTAAGACTCTCTCAAATGAAACAATGTGAAATCTCAGTATAAAGGAGCAGATCCCTGCAGGGACGTGACTCTGGGATTACCAGAGCTCATCGAGTTAACCTGCAGCCGAATCCGACTGGAAGGCAGTCAGTGTCCGTTCAGTTTGCTGTAGTGAATGCTGCCATCTAAAAAACACACATTGGCGGATGCTTAAAACTGATGCAGATAGGTCCCAGGTGGGGCAATAAAATGTACCACGTCAATCATCTGCCGTCATGTACTTTCCGTCTGCTAAGAGCTAAAGTGATACTCTTTTCCTTGGTTGGATCAGGTCAGATGGAAAAAGTGCTGTTGAAAAGAGGAAGTGACTTTGTTGAAGAAGAAAAAAAATGTCACGATCTGTCCTACTTTAAGTAGAGAAGGGCACCGAAGGCCGCCCAGGAGATTCAGCCGGTTCAGGACAAAAGTTCAGCTAAACTGCTCAGAATAAACTGATCTAAAATAGCAAAGATCTGTTGGCTGTGATTAAGTCCTAAGAAGACTTAGCTGGAAATCCTTCGATCAATATCAGAGTACAGGTAATGAAACACTTTGATGAGCAGCTTAGAAAGTTCACTGAAGCAGTCTCGTATTAACTGATGTATTGATTAACTTAAATGAGGATTTCAACATTTCAACAGATTCTTTAGGTTTATTGTAAAATTTAAATTAATTAATAGATGAATGGAAAGGGTGCATCATATTTTCAAGACATGCTTTAAGAGATACTCACTGAAAAAATATAACTTTCCCAAAGTCATATCTTATGTCGCTTTTACTTTGGTAAGTCAGGGGAAATACACTGTTTTCGACTTGTTTATTAGTAATGAAAAAACGAGAATCATTCTTTATCTTCCTCTTTAATCATTGATTCTAAGAAATCCAATTTATTAAAGTTAATTTGATATTTTTCATTAAAAACTTTGTTTGCTTATTGATTATCAATACCTCTATCCAGAGTTTATACTTTCAATAATGCAGCTGAAATGCTTTCGATCACACCGCAGATCATTTTTCATATATAAAGTAAAACACTGCTCTCTGCTGGTAGAGAACTTTAAATGCAGTTAGCAAAAATATATAATATGCAATCTCAAGTCAACACTACATGACTTGCTCATTACCTCAAATGTGATTTTATAGCACAGGTGTCAATGCACATTAAACAGCCGGTGTTAAACTTACTAAAAGAGACTGTACATTTGTTAACATGCATTTAAAGTTTAACACCTAATTGCTGAAAGATACTTTATGCACACTTTTAGTTTAGGCTTCACTGGACTGGTCTATGACTGGATCAGTCATAGTCAGTCAAGACTGATTCAGTCTAGAACAATGTGACAATGCAGCAGGATCAACCCACGCACATATATTATTCAAAAACCATTTTGTAAGATTAATGCTTCAGTATAGTTTCATCTGTATTAGTTGAAGTGATGCAAACTAATTACTCATGTTGTTGACTAGCTACTTACAGCACATAAACATTTCACCCAAAGTAAAATTCTAAATCATGAACAAACGAAAGTCAAGACACAATTTATAAACATTTATTTATCTTTATTGGCCAGAGGGAACCAGTTCAGACAAGGACTCCATACTGTTTCAGAACGGCTGTGTATGCTGCGATCTTGCTCTCAACGTTCTTTTCCGCCACCTTGGTCAGCTTGACCAGTGTCTTTTTCTTGCAGTAGCGGAGCTTGGCCTTCTCCTTTCTCTTCTCCTCCAGGGTGGCTGTGATGGCCTGGTACTTCCAGCCGACCTCATGGGCCAGACGGCCGAGGAGGGCGTACTATGAGGGGAAAGGAAGTGATGAAACAGTTAACATCTGCAAACACCAACTAACCAATTTAAGTTTAGACGACCAGCACCTCTAAAATTACTATTGCAGATGCTAAAGAATACGGAATTCCTAAAGATTTAATATTGATATTGCAATTAAGGAATTTATGTTCAAAGCTTCAACTTCACGCACAACTTGTCCCACACTCAACTCAGTAATCAGATCCGTAATTTCTCATCAATAGATGATCAGTTTAGGAGTAAAGATGTCATCAATGTCAAGTAGGAACTGTTGTGGCAGGTGAACTGAGGTGTTCTGATTTGTGCAATTATTACATATAATATTGAAGGCTCACCTTGCGAGTGGGCTTCAGGCGCACAATCTTCAGAGCAGCTGGGACGACCATACGCTTCCTCTGTGGAACAAAATTCACAAGTCAGATAAAAGAAGGAAAGAGCCTGAATACACACTGATCGGGCAGCATGTCTCAGATATTTGTTTATTTTCAAAGGTAATTCAAACAAGGTAGGTAAGGTATTTAGATTGACATCACAGACAGCAGAGATGAAGCCACGTGTGGCCCATAGAGAATATAGATGTATGGTTCTTTGTTGCAGCTAATCACCTTGTCATAGGGTGGGGGGATACCGTCAAACACCTTCAGCCTCTCCAGAGCAGCCTGACCTCTCTTGGTCTTGTGGGGCAACATGCCTGAAGGCAAAAAGAAAAATTGAAGTTCCCTACAACGTTAAATTCTATTCGACTGCAGCAGTAACAAATCGTAAATTTGTCCAAGCACAAATGTTCACCCCCTCAACTCAGCAATCAGATCCAATAAAGGTTTTTTCCATCAGATAATGATCAGCTTCGGGATAATGAGAACATCACTGTCGAATGAGGAACACGTTGTGCTGGATCAAATGAACGGAAACACTTCTACAATAAATATGAACTAATATCAATACAACACATTTTGATATGACAATTTAACAGTGTATGTTTCTCGGCTAACGGCCTGATTACATGTCCCCATTTTAAGAAATGCTTCTTTTAACATGCTTGATCTTTATTTGCTTAAATTCAGACATTTATTGTTCAGTGTCTCTGTAGTCTTTGCCCACTAGACTGTTTGGAGACACAATTCAGACACAACATAAGCCAGGGGAGTATTCAGACAGACTTTGACTTGGCTGCTAATTCGGCTAAATTTTTTACCTCTGACTGTCCTCCAGAAGATCCTGCTGGGAGCCCTGAAATGGAACGGGCCACGAGAGGGGTTGGTGTTCATCCTCTTACGCAGGAAAGACAGGTACTTCACTGTAGACGGGCACAAGGTACATGTATCCTTTAGCACAGGTTACAAATACTTTAGTGAAAACTTTTACTTCAGTATTGTACTGCTGATGTCTCAGATGGTAGTGCATGTCAGGTATCTCATGGTCATTTAAACTCGAATTACAGTGATAAAATCATCATCATCGACAACAAGCATGTTTCAAAAGGCTAAAAATGGGAATGCGTGACTTACGCTTGTTACGGTAGAAGTTGCCAGAGATTTGGATGCCCTCACATCTCACAACCACCACTTTGTGACCTGAAGAGACGAGAACACAAGTTAAGCATTTGAAACGAACAAACCAGTTAAGGAAACATCCAGCTTCATGTGTCTAAAATGGTAATGCATGAAACAGGTAGATCATCACAGACATATTGAGGGGATACTCAGATGTGATGTTTAGTACTGAAGTAGTCTTCAGGCAGCTAGTAGATTCAACTTTAACTAACACGCACATGTTATGTCATACTTAATAAAAACTCACCCAGCAGAACCTGTTTCGCCACGAGGGCAGCGAGCCGACCAAGTAGATGGCCCCTGCCATCAAGTAGCAGAACCTGCATGTTTTAAAGACAGATATTTCCATTATATTTCTGACACAAGCTAGTCAGCTAACAAGACAAGGTTAGCCACTTAAATGCTATGAAGAATGCTACACGTCTTAAACACCAACGCAATGCTAATAGAGTTTAACATAAAACCTCAGACTCAAGATCCGCACAGATTATTTTCAGTGTTGATTAGAATTCTTTAAGATGCACGTTTACTCCAAGAGCTCTGACGGCCGCATGGACACCGAACCACCGGTTGAGCTACATCGTTAGCTTAGCATTTACGTCAAAGCATGCGAACAGTTACAGTGATTTGAACTTCATTAACCAGGTATTAGAGCACCCTTCATATTGTATAGAACGCATGCACATATTATATCAGTGATTTTGGCGATGCTTTATTAGGGTATTTAACATAACGAGGGCACAAGCTAAAGCCACTAAGCTAACAGCATTGACTCGTCAGGGAAGCTGCCACGATGGAGGCATGTCGGCTCGGCTACAGCTAGCTGCCACATAACGTGTTAAAATCTAGTACTAGAACAAACCCCAAGCAGGACACAGATTACACCAAGTGTACCTGTCATTATCACCAACATCTTACATGTAAAGAAGAAGACTAGACTCGCCGTTAAAGGCAAAAAGGAGCGAAAATGATCCGCAGCGTTTACACACCTTATTGAACCGGTCCGCCATGATGAGCGAAAAGAAGGAGACACGGGGCCGCTCCGAGGAAAAAGCACGGGCAGGCGGAAGTGACGACACACGAGTTCCTTCTCGCGGGACGTGGTGTAGAAACGTGTTTTTATTTTTACTTTATGTGTTAAAGATATATTTTAAACCCTATGTGATGATTATAATGGGAAAATCTACTGCTCGCAAATATTCTTAATCAAACCAATTGTGGTTATATTCTCCTTCATGATTCCACACATAGTGTATTTATAAAGATATGAAGATTTAATTGCAGTAAAATGGGATTTTACATGATCAAAACAATAATACAAAATCCACGACAATTACTATTTTATTAGCGATTTGCCTTCATTTTAGCCCCAACTTTTCTGTATTTTTGGTTTGCTGTCAATGTACTATTTTCTTTCCTTTCATAAAACTTATTCCCATTTTCAATGTGTGCTACTTGATGAAATGTAAATTCATATTCCTGTTTACAGTTTCTGTTGGCTGGAAGGAGTTTGGTCAAATGTTGAGTAACAGTATAATACATTTTTATTTCTAATAAATTGATAGTCTTCTGATGAGTAATGTAGACCGGCCTCCTGTCAGCGCGACACCTCTGACTTCAGCGATTTATATAATTCACTGAACATATAATATAAGCAGTCTCCTGTTTGCATGTATTCAACTAATATTAATACTCAATGTCACTTAATACTAATATAGCATGATGTGGCTCACAAACTCTTCCTCAGCAGATAAAAACTGATTTGAAATAGATATTCATTGTATGAGACTTCTCTGAAGGTTTGATTACATGGGAAATTATCTACCTCAAAGCACCAAATGCTCAGTTCTTGTAACCTTAGATCCACAGAAAGGAGGGCGCAAAATGACTTGTTTCAGCAGTTAATATGTCCATAATTATCATAGTAAGCAAGTTTGTAAAATACTATAAAATTGAAACGTTGAGTCCAAGATGCCATCAGTCGAAAACAGACTTTAAATTTGCGATGACATACAACTATAGAGCAAATCCTCACATTTGCTAAGTTGACTTTGGCACATATTTAGTAATTTGTCTAAAAAAAATAACTGACTATACATTTAAAAATCAGACTTTTTCAGAAACAAAAGAACTTACAATGCCGTTTATATTACAAATTTATTCATACAGCACACAAGATGAATTGATGTTGCAATTTTAAGTGTTTCAGTGTTAAGGTTGATCCAAAGAATACAACTCAAATCTCTGCATGAAATTGAAAATTTATTGAACAGCTTTAATAACTTTCAAGCATTTACAGTCGCACACCATGTTATTTTTTAAAGGTGTCCGTCAGTGAGGGAAATCAGTCGTCGTGCTTCAGCTTCCTCATCTTTCCCTTCTGACTGTCGGTCTCACACGGCAGACGTTTGATCTCCATTTTGTGGTGGTCAATTTCTTCCTGGAGGTGCTGTTGGACTCACATTAGAAAACACCGACAGCGACTGTCCTCGTTACCCAGTTCAGTAAAGGACCCCATACTTTTTCAGAACGGCTGTGTATGCTGCAATCTTGCCCTCGACAATTGTATTAGGAGTAGCAGAGCTTGGCCTTCTGTTTTCTCCAGGGTGGCTGTGATTGCCTGGTACTTCCAGTCGTCCTCATGTGCCAAACAGATGAGGGGGTACTATGACGAGAAAGAAAGTGATCCAAGTTAAGATCGGCAAACGCCAACTGAACCAAATTATGTTTATACAACCAGCAGCTCCAATTACTGCAGATGCTAAAGAATAGATTTCTCCAAGATATAATTTTGCTATGTTATTAAAGAGTTTATGTTCAAAGCTTCAACTTAACGCACAACTCGTCCGAGTCTCAACTCAGTAATCAGATCCGTAATTTCTCATCAATAGATGATCAGTTTAGGAGTAAAGATTTCATCAATGTCAAGTCGGAACAGTTGTGGCAGTTGACATGAAGTGTTTTGATTTGAGGCAATTTTACATATATATTTCAAGTCTCACCTTGCGAGTGGGCTTCAGACGCACAATCTTCAGAGCAGCTGGGACGACCATACGCTTCCTGTGTGGAACAAAATTCACAAGTCAGATAAAAGAAGGAAAGAGCCTGAATACACACTGATCGGGCAGCATGTCTCAGATATTTGTTTATTTTCAAAGGTAATTCAAACAAGGTAGGTAAGGTATTTAGATTGACATCACAGACAGCAGAGATGGAACCACGCGTGGCCCATAGGTAATTATGGATGTGTGGTTCTTTGTTGCAGCTAATCACCTTGTCATAGGGTGGGGGGGGCACCGTCAAACACCTTCAGCCTCTCCAGAGCAGCCTGACCTCTTGGTCTTGTGGAGCAACATGCCTGACGACATCCTGGGCTGATGAAAGCCTTGATGTTGGACTCTCATTGGAAAACAACAGACAGTGACACTGTCCTCGTCGCTCAGTTCAGATAAAGACTCCATACTGTTTCAGAACAGCTGTGTCTGCTGCAATCTTGCCGTCGACATTCTTTTCCACCTGCTTGACTAGTGTCTTTTTCTTGGAGTAGCAGAGCTTTGTTCTCTCCTTTCTCTTCTCCTCCAGGGTGGCTGTGATGGCCTGGTACTTCCAGCCGACTTCATGTGCCAGACGGCCGAGGAGGGCGTACTATGAGGGGAAAGGAAGTGATCACAGTTAACATCTGCAAACACCAACTGAACCAAATTAGGTTTATAAAACCCACAGCTCTTAAATTTATGCAGATGCTTAAGAATACTGATTTCTGTAAGATATAATATTGATATTGCATTCAACGATTTTATGTTCAAAACCTCAATTTAACAAACACATTTTCCCAGACTCAACTCAGTAATCAGATCCGTAATTTTTCATCAATAAATGATCAGTTTAGGAGTTAAGATTTCATCAATGTCAAGTCGGAACAGTTGTGGCAGTTGACATGAAGCGTTTTGATTTGGGGCAATTTTACATATATAATATTTCAAGTCTCACCTTGCGAGTGGGCTTCAGACGCACAATCTTCAGAGCAGCTGGGACGACCATACGCTTCCTCTGTGGAACAAAATTCACAAGTCAGATAAAAGAAGGAAAGGCCTGAATACACACTGCTCGGGCAGCATGTCTCAGATATTTGTTTATTTTCAAAGGTAATTCAAACAAGGTAGGTAAGGTATTTAGATTGACATCACAGACAGCAGAGATGAAGCCACGTGTGGCCCATAGAGAATATAGATGTATGGTTCTTTGTTGCAGCTCATCACCTTGTCATAGGGTGGGGGGGATACCGTCAAACACCTTCAGCCTCTCCAGAGTAGCCCGACTTCTCTTGGTCTTGTGGGGCAACATGCCTGAAGGCAAAAAGAAAAATTGAAGTTCACTACAACGTTAAATTCCATTTGACTGCAGCAGTAACAAATCGTAAATTTGTCCAAGCACAAATGTTCACCCCCTCAACTCAGCAATCAGATCCAATAAAGGTTTTTTCCATCAGATAATGATCAGCTTCGGGATAATAGAACATCATTGTTGAATGAGGAACACGTTGTGCTGGATCAAATGAACGGAAACACTTCTACAATAAATATGAACTAATATCAATACAACACATTTTGATATGACAATTTAAGAATGTCAGTGTCTGTTTCTCGGCTAACGGCCTGATTACATGTCCCCATTTTATGAAATGCTTCTTTTAACATGCTTGATCTTTATTTGCTTAAATTCAGACATTTATTGGTCATTTATTCTGCAGTCTTTGCCCACTTGACAGTTTGGAGTCACAATTCAGACAACCTAAACCAGGGGAGTATTCAGACAGACTTTGACTTGGCTGCTAATTCGGCATGAGTTGACTTTAAACCAATGAGCCACTCACTGCATGCCAGAGGTAAAGGTTGATCTGATTAAATATTTAGGGCCTCAAGTCTCTGTGTTTAAGACCCAGAACTTTTGAACCACTTGCATTACTTCACATAACTTAGAGTATATTTAATGCACTTGAAACGAGCTCAGCAAACTGAGCAACATCTTAAGTCTATGATTTCAAACTTCCCAGGTGCGTTTTACAATGCGCGTTTCCTTCACATTAATGTCGATTTCAATTGTTATATTTAGACAAAATCTACTCAGCACGTAATTAACTATTAAAAAGGGAAGTTTTATTATCTAGATTATTGCCACATTTTCACCTCCGACTGTCCTCCAGAAGATCCTGCTGGGAGCCCTTAAGTGGAACGGTCCACGAGAGGGGTTAGTGTTCATCCTCTTACGCAGGAAAGACAGGTTCTTCACTGTAGACGGGACACAAAGTACATGTATACTTTAGTAAAGGTTACAAATACTTTAGTGAAAACTATTACTTCAGTATGGTGCTGCTGTTGTCTCAGATGGTAGTGCATGTCAGGTATCTCATGGTCATTTAAACTCGAAAACAGTGATAAAAAATCATCATCATGGACAACAAGCATGTTAAAAAAGCCAAAAATGGAAATGTGTGACTTACACTTGTTGGGGTAGAAGTCGGCAGAGATTTGGATGCCCTCAAATCTCAAACACCACTTTGTGACCTGAAGAGCGATGGAAACACAAGTTAAGCATTTGAAATGAACAAACGTTTAAACGAGATTTCTGAATAGATTTGAGAGCGTTTTCATATAGGTTCTCAATTTCCAATGGGTGTAAGACCAACAACTGGAACAGGCAAACCACATAAATTACTTCATATTAAAATCCAGAGCGCTCTCACCAAACTGGAACAGAGCTCAGCAAATTGGGCACCATCTTACGTCAATGATTACAAATTTTTACGGCATGTTTATAACTAATTATATTTTCACCTCTGACTGACTTCCAGAAGATCCTGCTTGGTGCCCTAAAGTGGTACGATCCACGAGAGGGGTTGGTGTTCATCCTCTTACGCAGGAATGACAGGTACTTCACTGTATACGGGCATAAGGTACATATATACTTAAGTACAGGTTACAAATACTTCAGTGAACACTATTACTTCAGTATTGTACTGCTGATGTCTCAGATGGTAGTGCATGTCAGGTATCTCATGGTCATTTAAACTCGAATTACAGTGATAAAATCATCATCATCGACAACAAGCATGTTTCAAAAGGCCAAAGATGGAAATGAGTGACTTACGCTTGCTGCAGTAGAAGCTGCCAGAGACTTGGATGCACTCACATCTCGCAACCACCACTTTGTGACCTGAAGAGAGATGGAAACACAAGTTAGGCATTTGAAACGAACAAACCCATGGAGGCAACATCCAGCTGCACGTGTCTCAGTTAGTAGTGCGTGTGAGTTCTCATGGTCGTTAAACTCTGTCTGAACAGGTAGATCAGACAGATTCCGGGGAGTTAATGGCAAGTTTTATTCAGGAACGTGTGTCTTTAAGTGTTGACGACAAATAAGTCATTGAAATAAACGTTTCCTCCAAGAGCTCTAAATCCGCATGGACACCAGACTAAAGGCTTAGCTGCATTGTTAGCTTAGCATCAACTTGAAAGCATGCAAACAGGGTTAGTGATTTTAATTCAATAAGGCGAAAAGGAATTAAAGCACGATTATTATATGGAAACAAGCATTGACTCGTCAGGGAAGCTGCCATGATGGATACACGTCCACTCGGCTACAGCTAGCTCCCGCCATCGTGTTAAAAAACTAGTATTACAACAAACGCCAAGCAAGACAAAGCTTACACAAAGTGTGCCTGAGACTATTCCCCCGCAGTATAAGTGTAAAGAAGTGGACTAGACTCGCCGTTAAAGGCAAATGGAGGCAATTGAGATGCAGCGATAACGTACCTTACTGAAGAGGTCCGCCATGATGAGCGAAAAGAGAGAGGCACGGGGCTGCGCCGTGTATAAAGCAGGGTTAGGCGGAAGTGACGACACATGAGCTCATTCTCCCGGCACATGGTGTAGAAACGTTTTTTTTTACTTTGTGTTAAAAATGTCACGATATATTTTAAATGTAATGTAAAGATTATAATGGCAAAGTCCACTGTTCACAAATAGTCTTTATCCAGCAAAGATCTGTAAAGATATGAACATTTATATACAGTAAAAACATGATTAAAAACTAATGCTGTGTAGGTTTTAGGAAATGTTATCCTTACCTGATGGACAGGCCATAACTTCCACTAAGTGATAAGGCAACTTGCCCCTCTTGAGTTTCTGCACCAGATTCTGGATGTTGCGGAAGCCGTAGGTAGAAGCAAAGGAGAGCAGGACCACTCCATCTTTCTCTAGTATTAAATATTGCTGGAGGAGTTTGGTTAAATGTCAAAGAAGAGTATAGCTATTTTTATTTTTAATAAATTAAGGCCTCCTGTATATTACTGCTGTTAGATTTAAACTTTTACACTGTACTTAGCATTATTGAAGCTGTCTCCTGTTGGCCAATATTCAGCTAATATTAATACTCAGTTATGTCATACCTATTACTAATATCATAGCAGCATATTGTGGCTCACAAACTCTTCCTGAGGAGATACAAACTAATGATTCAAAAAGAAATACATAAAATATGACCTCTCTGCATTAAGGCTGGATTATGTGGGTAATTATCATCTACCACAAGGTCCCAATAACTCATGTCTTGTACCTCTACATTTGTAGAATATGAAGAGCTGCAAAATGACTTGTTTTAGCACTTAAAAAAGTTTCTAAAATGTCCAAGGTGCTTTCCTCAGATGGCTTGTATTGTCTGACCAACAGTTGAAAACATACAGATATTAAATTGTCAATGACACCAAGGAGCAAAATCCTCACACTTGAAAAGTTTACCTGAGCTAATATTTAGTAATTTGTCTAAAATAATAATCACAATGTATAAAATTAGACTTTTCTGAAAGAAAAATTGAATATAAGAGCTTCCAATGACGTTTACATTTCAATTTTAATCATACAGCACACAAGATGCATTGATGTTGCCATTTTAAGGTTTTTTCCCAAGGAATACAACTCAAATCTCGGCATGCAATTGAAACAATAATCATTTAATGACCAGCTTCAATAACTTTCAAGCTTTTTCAGAACAGTCAACCACACATTCATGTCAGGCCCGGTGAGACGGCGCATGCAGCAACAGTAATTTCTAAAGGCGTTTGTCAGCGAGAGGGAAGTCAGTCGTCGTGCTTCAGCTTCCTGATCTTTCCCTTGTGACGGTCAATATCACACTGCAGTCGTTCGATCTCCTTTTTGTGGTGGTCAATTTCTTCCTCGTGGTGCTGCCTCAACGCGGCCAGCTGCTCCCTCTCTTTACGCCTTGTGTGGATAGATACAGCAACAGGTGACAACGGAGAAGAGACAACAAATGAAGGAACAGACACAAAGAGAAGATCACAATTAAAAAGGAAATGTGGCGACTTTTGAGGTCACTAGAGCCAAGTCCCCCTGTCAACATTAGTTTGCTTAAAAAGTAGAGAAATACCCACTTGAAGTACATCTCCTCCTCAGCGGCCTGCTTCTTCCCCATGGATCCACCAGCCTCTCTGATGGACCCTCCACCTCCACCACCTTTTCCGGCACCTTTGCCCAGCTCACCCAGCTGAGGGAATCCAAACACAAAATGTTTAGTGTCAAATAATTACTAATGAGTTGAAGCCACATTAGGACTTTACTCCAGGGACACACCTTGAGAGGACATGGGCATCAAATTACAAAGTTTTAAAGTCAATTTCTTGCTTGGGATTTTATTATATAAAGATATGTCCATGTGGGTTTAACAGGGTTCAATTACCTTGATGTCACATATACACATGTTCCTGTCATATTAGAGTAGTTGGACCAGGAAGTTGTGAGGAACTCCCCTGTGAAGGTCAAGATTGTGTTTATATCAAAATGGAGGCTTCTTTGTTTGGCAAGTGTCAGACTGACAGAGACACAGGTGCATGGAACACACTGGAAACTGTTTTGTGCAAAAACAAGACAATAAAGAGCTGGACACAAAAAGCGTCATAACATGGGGCTGATGACTCACTTTGATTTAAAATGGCCTCCCAGGCAAGAAATGGTATTTTGTTTGGATTTAAACTTCACATGATTGAAGTGAAAACCGTGTCAATTCATAATTGTCCTCGTTTCACATCTGCCCGACCGAAAACTCCACTCAAACCACATTACAACCACACTACTCTGACGTGGGAGCATGTCAACAGATGTCTATCTGCCTCCACTAAGGTGAAGTTCAGATTTGTTGCGTCACACGAAGCGGCGGTTCATTCACGTGTAACATGCGTTTACCTGATCTGACGACATCCTGAGCTGAGAGCTGATGAAAGTCCTGACGCTGGGTCTCAGAAATCTCGCCATGTTGGACTCACATGTGCAAACAACACTGACACTGGCAGTTGACGGTGGCCTTGTCCTTAAACAACACCACAGGGCGGCGCCATTACTCACACAGACCGGGGGGGTGTGACGACGACACGAGCTGCACGTTAGTCCTTAAAGTAAACTTATGTTAGTTAAATAAAAATGCATTTAAAAGGGTTTTTGTTAAATACACTTACACTGCATCGTTTGACTTTGTATGAATGGAAAAAAAATGTAGTATGGCGTGGAGAAAACATAACTCGTCCCCCATTTTTATAATGGTATGGTCTCAAAGAATGGACGTCTCACCGCGCATGTTCTTTGGGACTGGACCATTACGCAGTTAAAATACTTTTTAATTTAAACTAAGAAACTATATTACAAATAAGCAACATGTGCAGTATTAAAGGTATTACAAGGAAATTAATGAAGAGATAAATAATGACATTCAAATGAAAGAAATCTTACCCTGTAATTTCATTGGGTGCTTATTTTATGGTATCATTTTTTTTAAGTCAAACCTAATGTGAAGAATATTGGAACAGTATCACATTTTATTGGAAAGAGTAACTCGAATGCCTAAAATATTACCAAAGGTAGTATGCTGTATTTGAAGTTGCCATAGAAAAATTGAAATGTGTTATTATAAAATACATTCTTGCAAATGCAGCTCGATTTATCTTTCACAACTATCAAGGAAAACACCCAGATCAACAAATGCTTTGAAGAACTTTATTCAATGCTGCAAAGGAAGTATACAGTCCCCTCTTTGAACAAACCAAGCACTGGCTTATTGGTAAAAGGAACCACGCAGACACCATCCCTGAAGTTGCCTATAAATACTTTCCAGGCAACTCTGTGCTCACTCTGGCCCGAAATCCAAGAGAAGAAAATAAAAAACACCAGCTATCAACTTAAAATTTCAATCCACATTCAACATTTTCCACAATTCACTTCATACGTCAATACTCTACTCATCAAAGTTACATATATACAGGTATGGTTGCACCCTTTGTTGGCGAGCAAGTGCTTTAGAAAAAAGTAAAATGATTCTCCCCGATGCATGTAGAAAATAAAAACCTAACCGAATTTCAAAGGAAAATTTCTTCTGACTGCTGTTCACAATATTTTCCATTTTCTGAACAGACAGCAACAATTAGAGGCACTCATATTGTATTACTGTAATAAAGTATCTACATTTTTCCTCTTACAAAACTGGGGATTTGAAGACTGAATTAACACGTGTTCTCTTGAGCTTGCTTGGGGGAAATTAAAATTAAATAAAAGTTACAGTTGCACTTGAGGGAAAGTATTGTCATGAGTTTTATAAGAAGGCATCTGTCTGCTTGACCTCATGTTCCCTGTTATATTTGTGTTGTACTGCTTTATAACCTTCTTCCTACTATCACACCAGAAACAGTTTTACAAGTGAAAATCCATTTTTTTTCTGAATTGTAAGATAAAAAAAACAAAGTTATAGTTATATTTCAAAAACTGAACTGTCTGCAAATTGTGCTCTGACAATATATTTGTAACACACACATTGCCCTGAAGTATTTCTCTACAAGCGCATTGTGTCTCTAGAGAAAAGAGCAGAGACGTCAGTACAGGCTTGATTTTTTCTTTTAGGCTGCCTTGTGCTGATATGTTTTGGTTTTGTTTAAAACAAAGTTTAAAGGGAGCAAAATTGAAAAACGAGAAAGAAGATAAAACAAGATGAGGGGCTGCAGGTGGGTAAAGAAAGACCGGGATGCATCACAGGGCCAGGAGCGGTCTGCGGAGGCCCTTTGGAGGAGGCAGCGGGCGGCGCTCCCCCTTCCAGCCCCGTCAGTCCTGCTTGGCGTTGCCCAGTGCTCTGAGGCGCTCCAGCAGGGGAGGGTGGGAGTAGTGCCACATGGAGAACAACCAGTCAGCCACAGGGAAACCCAGGTTGTCCTTGTTGAGCTTGATGAGGGCAGAGTAGAGCTCGGTGGCCTTGCCCATGCCCTGTGCAAAGGCATCTGCCTGGAACTCAAACCTGCGACTCAAAACCGTAAGACAGAAGGACAGGAGCTGCAAAGACAGGAAACAGAAGTCAATTAGTGTGAGGAAGTGGATCTGCAAATATTGAAATGCATTAACAAACACTCAAAAAAACCAAGCAATTTAACTGATGATATACTGATGAATATCATAGTCACCTCGTTGTACGGGGAGAAGATGAACTGGAAGATAATCATCAAGCCTATTAATGTGGGTTGACTGTCATTGAAGCCAAAAGCTACAAACAGCTCCTTACGTCCAATCAGAACAGCGAATAGGGAGAAGCACAGGAAGGAATTCATCTGCAGGAACAAGAGTCAGCAGATGTTATTGACATAATGCTTTTTACAATTGGTCAATTTGCATTTAGGTCATCTTCATGCTCTTGGTGCAGTCAGACAAATTAAATATGAAAATTCATGAGATCCCGACCTGACTGATGATCATATTCTTTACAGTGTGACCGAGCTTCCAGTGACCGAGCTCATGCCCCAGCACTGCGAGGATCTCTGAGTTGTTGCAGCCTTGTTTCTTGTTCTGTGAAAATATTTAAATGAGACACACAAACCTGATTCCACTTAAAGATAATGCATCATCATTAAAGACACATTGACTGATCAAATTCAACTTAGGGAAAAGAGTGGTCAACAAACAATTGACTTTAACTATCAGGTTGGGTCAACCAGATGAAGTCTGGTTTATATCAGAGCAATAGGATCTTTTCTGATCTTTTCATGGCTGTGTCACCTTGGGCTTGGCTTTGGCTTCACTAGATGACTCGTCACTCTCTGGCTGAACAGGCGGGGTCTCTCCAGACTTGTTGAGAGGGGAATAGTCCTCCAGAAGAGTGTCAAACAGCACGATGCGTTTGTTCTTGAAGAACCCATAGAAGTATGCATTGCTGTGCGACGACCGCTTGGAACCTGAAAACATGACATTTAAAACAGTTATGAAATCCTGTACCTGTAACGGCTCAACATATCTCTAAAACTTAAACACATATCCAACTTATTACTTTACCTTCTACGACATAAACCTTAGTGAGGGGGAAGCTTATACTCTGGGCCATAACCTCAATGTCCGTTCTTAACTCTCCCTCAGGCAGCAAAGTGAACTTGTCGAACAGGGGAGCAATGTAATCAGCATAGATGGTGACAAGTACCTAAGAACCAAAGAGAAGACGAGATGTATTATAAGAATGAGTGGTGCTTACACATTTTTCTACGCGTTCACACATTGTATCCCGTGCTGGTGAGGAGAACATGGCACTAACCAGAGAGACAGCCAGGGTGAAGAGCCAGGCGTAGATGAAAAAAGTAGTCGCCCCCAATCTTGATGATGTAAAGGAGCAGTGAGGTCACGGGCAGCAGGATACACTGGGTCACAGCGAACTTCTTCACAGCGTCTCTGAGGAAGAACCCCAACGTCTGAGAGGAAGAGCAGACATTAATATGAATAAAAACAGAAAGAGAGAGGGATCTATCAAGAGGATGTCTGTGTATGTAGTTATCACTGATGGCAGCCTGGGTTTTAAAGGGGGTTATATTTTAAGTTTGCAGTTATAAGCTGCCATTGGCTGCTTGATTTCCTATAACTTATGACAGATTATAGAAATGACAAACTTTCACTGTGAAAAATATGGAATTATTTTACAAAAATTTACTCATTCTTTTATATACACCTGCACATTTATCTTGTTTCAAACTGTCTTTTTTTGCCCAAATCTAAACAGGGGTAAGTTAACTATTTCCACTGCAGATGTGAAGACTTTAAGAGGATGATTATGTATCTGCAGATCTTCCATAAGCAGGAAACTACAAACCGACACATTTGAGTGAGTGCTGTTCAGTCACCGTACCTGCTGGTTAAAGCCGTGCTTCTCCTCGATGACAAATGTGTTGTACAAACTCCAGGGAAGTCCAGTTATGGCGCTGAACAGGGTGGCAAGCGTCAGGAACACTAGGGACTGGGTGATCTCGTACTCTGAACCAAATCCAAAGTGACTTGTCACAGAGCAGGCGGCGCCCCACAGAAACGGGATTCCACCAAGGAGCAGGATCAACTATATATAAAAAAATAAAAATCAACCAATCATTTTTAATTGTAAGTTGATCCTTTTGTCCCATTATTCTAAAACTATACATGACAAATAAACACAACTCTGGCTTTTTGGCACTGAGGATCAATCCACTTGTATGATCAAATGGTAGAATTGCTATTCCTGAATGATCTGTGTAATTCAATCTAATGCAAGTTCGTACCGTCCCCTCAGTCTCGGAGTAGAGTCCAGACCAAAAGCTGAAGTTGCTTTTATCCAGCTGATAAAGACGTGACTTCTCAAATGTTGTAGAATCCATGATCTTCCCGAGCTCCTGCGGTACATGTGTTGTTGATCTGTATATCCTCCTCTGTAGAGCAGATCAATCCAGTGTAAGTACATAGTTAACAGATTATCCCAGTGCACACAGTATTTCAGACAGTTCACAAGTCCTTTGTGTAATTCAAACATTGTAAATTATCATGCAACAGGAGACCTAACTGATAAAATGCCCATAAGAATCATTACATTGACACTAAAATACCTAATGTTGTATTTCTAGTCATTCTCAATTTCTTTTGTCCGGGGATATGCTCCAACTTATTTGATCTGTGTTGCTTTTATAAAACCTGTTTCAACAGAGCTACTGAAAACTAGACTATATCTCTTAGTAGATGATTGACAAATAACAAAAACAAGTTCGTTGGCAATTCAAATAGTAAAGAGCTGTGCATGAGGTAGAATTACAGGAAACTCTAGCATAGATTTTATTCTTGTTTAGTTTGAGATTCTATTGTTTTATGCTTAGCTTTTAGATTCTAGTGCTCCATTTCATTACTGTTTACAGCGACCTCAGCATTGAGTTCCCTCTGACGTATCTCCTGTTTTGGAATAACAATATTCTTCTTGAATCTTGAATTGTTCCTTCATTTTATAAACTTAAGACGATATAATCACACTTATCTGCCAGGTTCTTCGGTCTGCATTCAACATGGATATAATATTAACTGCAGTAAATATCCCAACATAATAATGCACAACAGAGAGGCCTAAAGTACTTAGATTAATGTAACAGCTGTTAAGTCAATGTTTAATACAATTTCCTTCCTGTTTCCAAGACATGCCTTTCACATCAAATATCACACCACCGCTACCATCGTTTACCTACGTCACTGGTTTATTTTTTATGTTGTATTGTATACTGGTTTATATGTTAAATTTGAATTAAAACACACATGATCCCCAGGAAACGATGGACTCACCTGTCTGTAAGACAGATACGCCTCCCACAGATACACTGTCCACGAAAAGCCAAGAACAGCATAAAAGATCTTCATCTCCACCGGGAGGTCGAGGATAGTTTCCATCATGTTGGCTCTGCTGTGCAATGTGTTGACGGAACAGGGCTGACTAGCTCGGCAGGCTACCACTACTTAGCCTGACTGACTGTTAGCTTGAGGCTAGCAGATGCTTAGCTCCCTCTCTACACACAAACAAACAGAAACACAGCGAGGCTGAAAACAGGGAGAAGCGTCAAATCCACGGACTGACGTTAACACGGGAAATGTCCGCATCCACTTTTTATTCCTGGCTCGAGGCTTTTAATGCTAATATCTTTCCATTCATGTGAGAAGAGGCGAGCCTGTCGGCAAAGTGCAGCGGCGAGTTGTGCCCCTGCTGAAACGTCGACTATAACAGGAGTTCCGCCTCTGAGTGACTCACGGAAAATAAACAACACTTCTGTTGTAAGATTCAATTCACAGCTGAGTGGTCACGAAACTAAATACGAATAGATACAATAAGATATATTCGTCTCTAAACCACTCTAGTGAACGAGCCAGCCAACTGGGGCTTTGGGGCTTTCAGTTTTCAGAGCCTGTAAATGATAAACTGTGATCATAGCAAACAACAGGAGCTACCGGTCAAATACAAGTGTTCTACACTCAGACCTCTAGAGAAAAAATACACACGCAAACTGTCATGCATCCCCAAGAACTGGAATGTAAACAGATGCACACACAGATAGCATATCATGTCATGTCGACACAAATAAACATTATTATCTCCACAATCGGGTTATTCTTACCTCTATATAGTTCTTTCTTCTCCTCCTCTACTTTCTATCACTGCAGCGTGTACGTCAGAGACACACCTGAGTCGGCGGCGTAAATTCTGTTAGAGCCGCCACCAGACTGTTCACACAGGGAGCCATCCAGGAGGATGTTGTAGATGCTGGCTTGCTGTCCACGGAGCCACGGGTGGTGACATCAGCAAATGTCCCTAATCTTTGTATAGGGAGAGGAGGTGGACTAGTGGCAGAAAAATTGGATTATGGTCCAAGAGGACTCTCCCTACCCCACTGCAGACTGTGATTCTTGAAAGGCGTCAGAAGATAAGGTTGAAAACTAGTGGTTTATTCTCTAACAATAGGTTTCTAAAGCATGTTAAATCGTCCAATATCTTAAATCCAAAAATATAAATGTAACTTTTAAGTAAGGCAAAGCAGCATAGAATGACACGGACACACACACACAAACGATAATTTGTCCATATTCTTTATGTGTTTTTTTCCTCACGGAAAATTAGCAGGCTGTGTGGCCTAGTCGGTAGTGTGGCCGTCTTCTAACTAAAAGGTCGCGGGTTCGAGTCCCACTCTATCCTCTCTTCATGCCGCAATATACTGAATTCTTACAAAGTTTGCAAGAATTAAATTACTCATTAACTGTAAAATTAATTGAAATCAAATTAAATATAAAAGCAAAAAAAAATTATATTTAAATTAAATTTAAAAAAAAAGAACTGCGCGCGCAATTCCTGCGCAGTAGGCTTCTGCGCAGGATGTGCGCAATGGGCTTCTGCGCAGAAGGTGCGCAATGGGCTTCTGCGCAGGATGTGCGCAATGGGCTTCTGCGCAGAAGGTGCGCAATGGGCTTCTGCGCAGGAAGTGCGCAGTGGGCTTCTGCGCAGAAGGTGCGCAATGGGCTTCTGCGCAGGATGTGCGCAGTGGGCTTCTGCGCAGAAGGTGCGCAGTGAACTTCTGCGCAGGATGTGCGCGCGCAGCTCCCATTTAATTAAAAAAAATTTTTTAAATTTAAATAAAATTGAATAAAATTAAATAAAATTAAATTAAATTAAATTAAATTGAGTTAAATAAAATTAAATAAAACTAAATTAAATATAAAATCATTAATTTAATTTAATTTAATTTAATAAAAAAAAATTCCCCATTTATTTTCAAATTCAATAACATTTAATAAATTCAATTAAATTTAATACATTTTATTTGATTTTATTAAATTATATTTAATTTAATCTAAAAAAAAATTAATATACCGTATATATATATATTTGTAAACTGTAAACTGAACTACTTTATAAGACCTCTATCCTTCGAAAATATGCAGTTATCCCCAGGAAGACGAGACATAGTGTTGAATTCAAAATTGTAAACTAAAAAGACTGCGTGAAATGTGTTTGAAGATCGAATTGTGAAAGTAAAGTTACAAAGCTGGTTTTACCGTAATGAGTCAAACAGCACGGTTCCATTTGAAAAGATTCTCTGAATACAGTCGAGATGGCAAATCTCTCTTTTGACATGTTAGGGACACAACAGTTGTATCGCCCTAATCAAAAAAAACCTCATCCACACCCATAAGTTCGGACCCAGCTCCTGTGTCCACTGGTGTCCTGGTTCCACCCATGGCAGCACAGTGGCGTGGGGCTGGCTCATCCCTGTGGCCCAGGGAGCGCATTTCTCCGCTCTGGTTCAGGGGTAAATGATGCTGGTCTTCACAGGTGACGGACCTACGCAAAGCCTGTAGCCGCCACCCTCCCACAGGGGATTATGTGCTTGTGTGTGTGTGTGTGTGTGTGTGTGGCCGTGGCGTTTTCCGGTTCTTCCCGGCACTACGCTGCCGGTGCGAACAGCCCAAGTATTTAATATGGGAGAGGAAAGGAGGCGGACCACTTTTCACAGCGCTTCTACCTCCGCTGCGTCCCGGGGTTAGAGGATGATGGTGGGACGTTACTGTTTTGTTTTACATTGCATGTGGCACGTCATGATAAATCAGTCTCTTGTGCCGCCCTCTCGGCATTTTGAGCCGTAGGCAACCGCCTTTGTCGACTGTACCAGGAGCCGCCCCTGATCCACTGCCCCATGTTGGGCTCCAGTGTGGCAGTGGTGCTTGCCACTTGCTCCTGTTATCCCCACATTTATAAAAATCCATAAAATTTCTAAAATGGAATTATTTGTTCTCAGTATTTGTTCCACTCAGACTAAAGTTTTGCTGTAAAGTTCACTGTTTCTCAGGTGCAAGTTTCTTCCTTTAATCCATCAGCCATCGGCACCTTCGCCTGAACTTTACCTCCCAAAAGCTGTATAAGGCTGAGGAGAGTAACCGCATTATGGCTTGTGATCAAATAGCAATAGTAAGCATCTAACATTCAGATATTTTCAGAATAAGACTCATAGTTGCTGCTGACCATCAGCGTAAATGGAGTTACATTTCTGCAGCAGCAACATATTTTTAATATTTCACTTATGTTAAAAGCAACACAAGTTTATATGATTTAATTATTATTACTTGATTGTGTATTACTAGCACTAACCTTTCTCCTATTAACTAATGCTGGTTTAATTAAAAACACAGTGAAATCTATGTCAATATTAGACACTCATTAGATATATGCTATAGAAATATACCTTTATTATTACTATGCTTATTCTTATTTTCTCTATTACAACCAGTCTGACATTGATTAAACATGACAATTATCCAACTGTCCCTGGACTCTCTCCTTTGGTCTCACCCAGCCGGTCGTGGCAGATGTTCAAGTCCGGTTGAACGGTTTCCTCTCCACAGTCGTAGTGTTTTCATCATTGATGGAACTTTTTAATTTCTCTATTATATTGTAAGGTTCCAACCTTACTATTTGAAGTGCCTTGAGATAATGAATGGGGATTTTTAGCTCTACACAAATAAAACTGAATGGATACTGTGGATGACGTAAAGTGGAAAGTGAATAGAGCAAAAATATGCTGCCCAACTGTTTACCTTCATATTATAAACAAGAACCAAGTCTGTCCAATATGGCAATTTATCAGAAATATTTACTTCATAACATTTGATGTCAGGTAGTTTTGAAACTAGATTTTAGGAAAGGGACCCTATTCATTCCGTGGAGCAAATCCACGTGCTGCTCAACAAACTAACAAGTAGTCAAATTTCCCCAAACTCAAACGAAACACAGTGAAACCAGGACTTTTTTGGTTCGGGCCCAAACCCAAATTGACAAGATTGTAAATTGACAATCAAATATGTTAAAATTAAATAAAACAATCTACATACACAATATAAATATTGAAATACGGATAATCTTCCAGATGTTTTGGAAATGACTGACACGTTTATACTTTGTCAGTAAACTTTAATATACATTTCAGCAACAACAATATGTAACACATTGTTTGCTGTTTGTTAATTTAGATCCAGTCTTCTTTGCATTATGATCTGCCTCATTGTTTTTAGAATGTACCAAAAACAGCAAACCTATCCAAAATGTTCACCGTGACTTTACAAATAAAGGGTAATTTACAGAAACCAATAAGCTAATGACTTAATTTCATATCCACATTTATTTTTTAAGAAAGTGTTACATACATGTCTGCCAACATCTGTCCACTGCTTCCCAACACTGATTTAATACAAACTGAGGTGAAAAATAACCAAACATATTCCTCAAGATCTTTTTAGTAAGGATTTGTTGTTACAGTCACATTTTCAGTAAAAAGGCGTTGCATTACGCTACTGACCATTTCTAACAAACTGAAAATCTGTACATTTATCTCGGAGAAGTATATTATATACAGTTGTTATGAGTTAACATGTGTGTTATCTGAATGCCTTCTTATCAGATGTGATGCACAGTTTAAGCTTGATTTGTCTTATTCTAATTTCTATAATGCTTCAATCCGGCAACTTGAAAAAACAAAAAAGCCCAAAATACTATCATTGTGGGACAAAGAAATACTGTTAGACAGTTTGTTAAAAGACAGCGTTATTTGCAATAGCCATGTTAAATAGGTGCTCAGTTCAACTAAGTTCCAAGAAGCAGTTTGCTGTTGTTTGGGTCTGATGGGAAGAGGTCAGGCAGGGTGGTGGTGCACACAGGTCTACCCAGGAGCACCACAGGTCTGAGGTACTGAAGCTGCTTAATGGCCAGGTCCCCACACCCAGCCAGAGCTTTGTCCAGGATGGACTTCAAGTTTTGGACTGACGTGAAGTCCCCATTCATAGCGTGGGGCTTCAGCAGCGGGGAATGTGTGCGTCTGCTGCGGGTGTGAGAGATTCCCAGCTGGTTGTTCTCTTTAACAGAACAGCTGCGTCTGAAAGTGTCTCGCCTTTTCACTGCTCCTGGGTTTTTGTCATTCGGGGAGGAGTCTTGTATGAATTGGAGGAATGAGGACTCAAAGCCAATAGGCTTATAAGCAGCGATGTCAAAGGGGCGTGGAGAAGGGCTACGAGGCTGAGGGTCTAGCACGTTTGACGGCTGCTCGGACAGTTCGTTTTTACGTTTAAGTGGCTGACGGATAAGAGGAGTGGCCGCTGTGGATGAGCCATTTAACATTTTACCACCATCCTTGTTGCTCGATGCATCCTGGAAGCCCTCCTCAGTAGTGAAGCGCAAGGAAAATGGTGGCGAGAGGTCGACAGTGACGGGACGAAGCAGTGGTTTGAACTTATCCCAGCTTAATCTCTCCTCCTGCTTCGGACTGATGTGCGCAGCTGCAGCCGAGTCTTCAGTGTGCCCCCCGGTGCTCGGTTCAATATACAGCACCTCATCTGCATTGACAAGAACGCCATTTCTCCCAACAGGGGGGGATGGTGGCGGCGGCGGCGGCGGCGGCAGCAGTTCCTCCTCCTCCTCCGGAAGTCCCAGTGGATGGTGAATATCTTCAACTTGCGTTTCTGCCTTGATGGACAGCAGGCTCATGGGTGCATCCTGCCCCCCTGGGTTTTCTTCCTCTGCCTGATACTCAATTTTTTGAACCACATTAGAGGCACATGATCCTACCAGAGTTAGCCTGGCCGACTCCCTCTGAATCAGTTCCTCCAGCTTCTCAGCGTTAAAAACAAGCTTGTCTTGATTCTTTAAAAGATGCTCTCGACCCATGCGGTGAACCTTCACATAGTGGCGTTGTAAACTCTTGACGTACGTGACGACAGAATCACAGTTCTGAACCATACAAGGGTAAGCCCCACGCATGCAGCGGTCTTGGCACATCTGTAGCGCTTCTTCATAAGACCTATAGACCAAATTGTTCTTCCTCCTTTTATTTTTCTCTCTGGGTTTTATTTCCCCCTCAAGACTCTGCTCTGCCAATTCTTCTGGCTTCGGGTTCACTTCCGTTTGGGGACTGGACTCCTGTGCCGTCGGGGAACCCGGTGATTCTTTCTCAGGACTCTGTGGTGCGACGATGAGCTTCTTTTGACATCCAGATACAGACTTTTTGTGAGTGCTCTGTAGGCGTACCACCAGTGAATCGTAGTACTCGTAGTGACTATAAAGTGTGTGTTTTTTCAGTGCTTCATTGTGGCAGAATACTTGTGTGCAGCCTTCGTACTTGCACTTTATCAGCTGAGGTGGCTGAGAGTGGAAGTCTCGAGTGTGACGCACCAGGCTGCTTTTCAGGTGGTACGAGGCTCTACAATTGGCAAATTGACATTTGAATTGGGGCTGAGGCTCGTCTGAACTTGGCAGAGGCCTTTTCTTGGCCGGCTCTCTTTTGACTTCTGGACTGTGGTGTGCGTCAAAATCTTTCTCCAACATGAGCTGAGAGCGATTGTAATGATGCACAACCTGTAGGTGGCGCACAAGGCCTCCCTGGGTGGAGAAAGCTGCATCACAGTTTTTTGCTACACAATGAAAGGGCTTACTGAATTTAGCCAATATATAACAGAGATTACTTTTAGTCACCAAGCGTCTTGTACTACGGACCTGCTGTGTATTCTTCTTCTCAGTTTTTTCCTCTCGACTCTCTTCTTCCTCACCGTCCTCTTCAGATGGAGAATGATGGTCAATGTTTTGTCCATTTTCACTTGTCGTGGTTGAGTTTTTTTTCTCAGGGTGAAGCTGAAACTTCTCTTTCTTCTTCACTTTTAGATCTTTGGTCGTCTCCTGATTTTCAGATACAGATCCACAGCTTAGTTTTTCCACCTGTGCCGCGCTCATCTTATGTATGTGAAGGTAGTGGGTTAGCAACCCTCTTTTCTGTCTTTGACTCTTGGAACAGAGAAGGCAGACATAGGGCTTAAAACATGTGGTTTTCAAAGAAGTCAACCCTTTGGCCTGTTCCATGGTTCGACCGTGTCTGCTTTTATAGTGTCGTTGTAAGCTGTAACTCTGAGCAGTCCTGAAGTCGCAATTTTCTATCCGACAGATGTAAGGCTTAGCATTAGCTAATGATTCAGCACCACTGTCTTCATCTGTTACAGATGTTTGTTCAGTTTTGATCTGGACTTTTTGCTCAGGCAGATGTGGAGGTCTCTTCTGGAGCAGTACAACAGGAGGCTTTGCAATGATTGCCTTATGAAGAGTTGCTTGTGATGTATCAGGTTCTGGGTTGGTCATAGTGGACTCAACTGAGACACTAGGAGGGGATGATGAATTCAGGTCCAGTTTACTAAGCCCGATGAGAATCTCTTTTAAATCATCATTATTTATTTGAAAGCTTGAAGAGTTTGTGTCATTGTCTTTGGGAGGATCAGGTGTTTTTCTTTCTTTTCCAGCCTCCACAGGTTGAAATGGTGTTGGGAGCTCATGTTTCCCTTTCTCCTCATCGTCGGGCTCAGTTTCAGTCTTTACCACTTTGGACTTTGAGCCCTGCTGTTTTTCATGTTTATATTCCTTGTTCTCCAGTTTAAGATGCTCTGGGTGGGCACATTTCAGATGTCGCTGGACGTCTCTAGCCCGGGAGAACGTCATGCCACACTTCTCAAACCCGCAGGTGAACTTGCTTCCATCGAAACACACAGCCACCAAGGTCATTGTGGGTTTGGATTCTTTTTGGTCAGATTCTTGCGTCATAGAGGCACAACTCACTGAGGGAAGGTTCAGGATATCTCTGCTTACAATCTCTTCTGAGTCAAGCAAATTATTAAGGCGAACTAGCGGTTCACTAACAGTCTTGAAAAGTTTCCGCTTTGCTTTCCTCTGAGCCTCGAAGTCATCTTCTGAGAAGGTGATGTTGTGTGTGGATAAATGGTTTATAAAGTCCTTTTTGGATAAATAATATCTACTACATTCAGCGCTGCAGCAGGTAAATGCTGCATCTCTGAAATGCTGCGCTTCGTGGTGATAGATTTGTCCCAAGTCAGAGCAAGTGACATAACAACCTTTGAGCTCGCACTGGAAGTTGAGCTGAAATCCATGGGTCTGTTTGTGTGTGACAAGTTGGTTGGAAGTTTTGAACTGAGCGCCGCAACCTATAACCGCACACATGTAAGGTCGCTCACCGTAGTGAATCCTTCGATGTTTGCGGTGATGGTAAGCAGAGACAAAATGGCGCCTGCAGAAGACACACTTCTCCCGCTTGTCTCTGCTCTGCTGAAAATATTTCACATTCTCATCGCCTTTATGCTCTGACTTTAGGTGGACATACAAGTACTTCGAATGTTTAAAAATTCGAGTACACCCAGTTCCTGGGCACGGATACTCATCCCGGTTCTGCAGTTTGAAGTGTTGCTCGATGTAATCAAAGGTGACATGCTCATCGTCATCCAGATACTTATCTTTTGCAGTATTGGCTTGCTGCACAATGTGGTCCAGCACGTCTGGATCATGTGTGGATTTGTAATAGAGCATTAAAGAAGGGTCAATGCTGATCTCGCCCGGTTCAATGTCATCATCCTCCTCCATCTGTTTCTGCTCGTCCTCTTTCTTTACGTTGTTTTTGTTAAGATGTGTTTCACTCAGAATGTGTTGTTTTAAATGAGGAACAAGCTCCTTTCTGCTCTCAAACCTTTCCAGGCACACAGGGCAGGGGTGGCTGTTGTCCTCTGTGTGTCTTAATGAGTGGTGAACAAGTTGAGTGTCAGTGACCGACCTCTTACAAATCTTACAGCAGAACTTGTGTTTCTTTGCCTCAGATTTCCCTTGGACTTCTGCCAAGTTAGACATCAGCTTTCTATCCTGTTGCTCATAATCATCAGGATTTCCATTTATCCACTTCTGTTCAGTTTCTACTTTCACAGCAACCTCCTGTCGCTCCTGTTTAACCTGCTCTCGTTTGTCCAGCAAATCCTCCTCTTCCCCTTCTGACTCTGGGATTATTCCGAGGAGTGAGACACAGTGATACTTCAGAGTTTTCCAGTCCCAGAATTCGGGATCAAAAGGCCAGTGAGCTTTCAGAGCTAGTAGCAATTCGCAGCGTAGTGAGTTGGGAATGACTTCATTTTCCTGTTCAAGCTTTTGGTCTGGCCTTAAATACAGCTCCTCAAGACAGCTGAATACCTCCTGACTGGGGCCAAGAAGGAACTCTGTGAGTTGGGAAGCACGCAACACCTCAAGGTCGCCTGGAAGAAGACATGACATTGTTTTGCAGACAGATATCCTTGTGTCTGAGTCTTGCTGCTTTGGAAGTTGCAGGGCTTTGACACACAGTTCGACAGAAGCAGGTACCCCTGTGTCCTCTGCCTGAAAATAGAGGGATATACATCATTAGCGTTTAATCTATTTATATTTACAATTGTTACTTCAAATTTCTAACACCTGGGTAAATCCCAGAAGAAGTTACACATGACCAAATCCTGTACATGCATTTCTGTAAACCAGATCAGAAATCTGAATAAAACCCCATTTGGTTTTCCCAGGATATATTCAAATAACAATCATCCCTCCTGTAGTCCAGATGGAGCTGGTAATGGACTTGAAGCTGTCAGTTAAGTTCCAAAAACACTACCATAACATCAGCAATACAACAGTTATGAGACAACAATAAAGGCCTATGTATGCTTCTCCGTTTTGACGGACTCGGACAGATAGGACCGCCCTTGGCTGTGATTGGTCCGCTAACGACATTTCCGGACCTCAAATTCCTGTTTCATTCACTATAGCACAATAAACGCAAAACACAACTACGACTCAGGGATTAATGTGACAAGTGTGTTAAGCCAGCGGAGTTGTCTGGCTGACGGTGGCTGGTTAGAGCACTAAGTTATAACGCCCTGTCATAGCTGCGCTAGCGGGCTAGCCACCATGCTAGCTGCGGTGGTAACGGCGCAAAAACTCGCTGTCACGACTTTAATTCCATGGCTATCATGACACTGTTTCTCAAATACCGTCAGGTTAAAAGCAAACACTTGGTAGTAGTTAGTATCCGGTGTCCCTGCTGACTGTGTGTGGAAGCTGGGGGGGAAGCTAGCTGCCTCTGTGTAGTTTCAAGCTGTGGAATTAGCAACACAGTTTGGAAACAAGACCGGGTAACCGCTGCGCTAAGAATACATAACATCAGCATTTTAACCTGCTGGGTGTCACTTTATTTCAGCAAAAACTGTCACGTCATCAACAGCCTTTGCCTGTTAGTTGCTATCGTTCAATGTGTGTGAGGAGCCGGGAGGACGTAAATAAACCAGCGTGGACTTCTTCTACATACCTCATGAGGTAGGCTTCTCTAAGCTCGTCTTCCGTTGCGCAAACAACTGTTCTGGCGTTGAATTGTTTTCAGTACCCTAAGCTCGTCGAACCATAAATGAAAAAGAGTCCATCCGATTCGTCCACTCGTAACGGACTCAGGGAAGCATACAGAGGCCTTATCAGTTAAGCAGATGTGAGCCTAGAACCATCTTTACACAAATGCATGCTTTTGTATAACCTAGTGCTCTAACCATCTCTGGGTCTGTACCCTGGGGGTTTTATGCACTTATTGTAAGTCGCTTTGGATAAAAGCGTCAGCTAAATGAAATGTAATGTAATAATCTCATTTTAGTAGAACTCTATTAGAGAACTAACTTAAGTTCTCCTGCCTAATCTACACTGTTCTTGAGATCCATGAAAATCAAAAAAAACGTTTTTGTTTGTGGCTCCATAGTCCCTGGAACATCTGAACTATGAAAGGTTTCATGATATGAACAATCTTCCAATTCAGCATCATATGTGGACAGTTTGGCTGTCCATGCTCACCTCAGCCTGAATCACACGGACTAGGTAAAGCAAATGGTGGACCGTTTTGGCAATGGCACCAAGCTGAAGGCATCGTTCCAGAAGAGACAGCAACGAGGGGTCGAGCCTCTTCTGTAGTTTACTCCACAACTGAGTCAACTCCCTTTTTGAGAAGAAAACACATGCAATGTGTGATATAAACATTTAGTGTAACTGCTGCTAACAATTTCAAAACATCAATAATTTACCCTTACACATGCAATCCACCCAACCCTGGGCCCTTAGCAGGACCTACTCACCAGGAGCAGTAATGACTCTGCTGCTGAAGCTGCTGAGTCAGGAAAGTTGTGCACAAGATAAAGGCCGTATTCTCCTCCCCCTCTGTCTCCAAGTTGCATGTGATCTCCAGGACATCCTTGCAGTCAAGTCTGGATATCTGTTAGGAGAGTAAACATAATGTGAATACTTAGAAAACAAAATTTCTGCTGCATTTCTAAATTTAGACATGAGCAATAGGAATAGGAACCAGTCAGTAGAGACATGACTGACGATCGCTCCAAATGAAAATCAGGATAAAAGTTATGTCATGAAAATTGATCTTCAACACAGCAGCCAGCATTTATGACACATTGTGTGACAGTAGTTTGAATACAGTGAAAGAACTTTATCTCGTGTAGCACTTGACACCAGAGTCTCTCACAAAGGCTACGGCAAACAAATCTGACGTGATGATCTTTTGATTTAGTGTCAATATATAAAACATGACTCAAAAGGGCGCGCCAGTGGCCACAGTCACTAAACCAGCAACCTGTGCACTTTGCTGCCAGTCATCTCCTTTCTCTTCTTACACAAAATTATAACTAGAATTACTGAATTTGAATCCTATAAAATACTTTTAAAAGACTGCCCGGATCATTAAAGACCCCTATCACCCCAGCCATAAAAATTTTTTTTGTCTGCTTGTAATATTCTGAGCATTGCAAGCGACTGCTTAATGTAATCTATTGTAATGTATATGACAATAACCTCTTGAAACTTGATGAGAATGTTAATTTATGAGGAGGTAAGAAACCGGCCATGTTTCAGCTGGTAGACAAGACACACGTCCAGGTGTCTTTGGAAGAGCTTTATGACCCAAGGAGTCTCAACCCTTAGCCGGGTGAAAGCTTTGGCAGCTCTGAAGGAATGAGCATTCAAAACCCCAAATAGAGGTTTTTCAACAGACAGCATACCAAGAACTGATGGGTGAATGGAGGTTAAGCCAGAAGCAAACAATAATCCAAAACATGTGTATGCATAGCAATGTCGAATGTGTGTAGCTCTGGTCAAGAACCATTGTCTGAGTCACAGACTCAAGAACTCATTTAAACTTCCATCTCGAACAAAGCTGAAATCAATGGTTTCACAGCATCTTCTACTGAGTTGCACCTTAAACAAAACCCTGAATCCATGTACAGTAAATATAACTGAAACAGAATTAACTGAAATCAATATTCTTCTGGTATTCTGATCGTTGTGGAATTAATCTCCACCTTGTACCCCGATATGCTTGCTTGAGCTTTTTGTAGTCATTTATGTTTCGTCTGGATGGAGAGATATTGTAAAATTAAGGGGAACATACAAGTAAAAAAATAAGGGTAGACAAGGCACAACAACAACCCTTAGCAACCGAACCACACACAAACAAATGGCAACTGAAGACAAAGATTTGGATCCTGCAATTATACTGTCAACATCCAGTGCAGAGCATCAGTTACTGTTTATTTGTTTTGAGTGTTACCTGTGAGGAATTAGCCCTTCCATGTGTTGACGGCACTATGCAACTGACATGAGGGGCACAAATACAAATAAATCACTGAACAAAACAAGATGATGCCAACAACTGAACATGTAGCAATACCTCCATGATTGCTTCTTCACTCGGCAGCAGGTGACAAAGCAGCGAGACGAATGTTTGGCGAAAAGTAGCCTGGTTGGAGATGAAGCTGCATTCGGTGCAGGATTTAGCCAGAACCACCGCCTTGGCAACTTCACCCATCTTCTCCAGATGTTTCACCCGCATCTCCATGAACCCCTCGCCCTCCAAGGTGATATATGCATCAACTAGAGACAGAATAAAAACAAATCCTGTTGAAGAAAACTACCACAAGGCCGATGTGACAACAGGCACTAAAATTAACACCCGTCTCTAATTAACCTGAGTTTAATACATTCACGGGACTACCAACCTTCTTCTTGGCTGGTGAGCTGGCCGCTTAGGAGCGAGTTGAGGACTGGGTTGCTCCATGCTCCTCCCTCTCCCGTGATCTGGAGTAAAGCTTGGAGATCTGTACTTCCATACCGTAATAAGGTATCATGGGCATTCTGCAATACACAAAAATCGTATTTAAATGGGAATATACACTTCTACAGCAACTTTTAGAAAAAATCATTACAAAAACTCAATTGTCTTATTTTAAAGAATCAGTAGTGGTGCCTCTACTGACATCACATGATGAATTTTACAAGTGACCAATTAAAAAAGGTAATTACTTCATTCATTCATTACATTTTTATTTTCCCATGTGGAGACTGGAGACAACATTTCAGGGTCATGTCTGGAGGAAATCAGGCAAGAGGCCGAACAGTTCAATCTTGATTTCCACAGATCAGACAAGAGGACCTTCTTTCTCGCAGTCTGAGATTCTTTCAGATAATTTTTGATTTTATGTGTCTCTCACTGAGGAGAGACTTCCGTCTGGAAACTCTACCATAAAGCTCTGATAAGTAGAGTCCTGCAGTGAAGGTTGTACGTCTGGAAGTTTCTGCCATCTCCACACACAATCTCTCGATCCTAGCTTCCTTTGTCTGCCTGCTGCACCCAGCTGCTCGACCTCCTGCCTGAATAATGTGGAAGTTTTGTTCCTGTTGTGAACGCATCTGTGCAGAGATCCTCCTGCTGCGTTTTGGTTTGTGTGTGAAAGGCAGAAAATGGGTAACCTCAGTAACCAATTCTCCGGATTTCACCTGGAGGTAAAGACTGAAAACGGCTTCTGTGTTTAGAGACAAGGTCGTCTTACCTGAACAGAATGGTGAAACTGAACCCAGGCTTCGTACGGGATTTCATTCTCAGGCACTGACAGCAACAATTCAAAACAGCTCCTGAAAGAAATCAACACAACACTAATTCAGTAAACAATGATGATACTGGACAGGTCTATTTTTGAGTCTAAGCCGTTTCATCCATACTACATATAAAAACTTTGAACTGATTGTGACACGAACGAAACTTCAATACATGTCGGTGATTGTAGCCTACAGCAGATCTGTATTTATGTTTTAGAAGAATCAGCTTTATACCTAGATACATTAAGATGTCAATGATGCTTGTTTAAGAAAAGCTCTTACAAATCTCACAGTATTAAATTTAACTATTACAAACTAACTATAAATAGATCTCGTGTTAGATTTTCTATTCAGCTGAAAGGACTGAAACGACCCCCATCTCTGGTAAAGGATCATTTGCAGATAGGTGTCTCTGTGGAGCCGTAGTGCGATTAACAGAGAGACATGCTGAGTCTCTAACTGACCTAGATTAAGTCACGTAAGTATTAACAGTAAATGTCTTCAGACAGGCCTTCTTTAGCGTGAACTTTGTAATGTACCTGAAAGTACAACAAGAATCTGTTGGACTCCAAAGTAATGATCATTGGTCGACAGTGGTCTTGTCTTTATTTCGTTTCATACAGAGCAGAGTTTGACGACCTTGAAATTGTTATCACTGAATCAATTGTTGAATGATTTGTTTGCAAGGAAAGGCAATTCGTTCTAGGACCTGTAGGACATCCATGTCATATTGCAATTGCATGGACACACTAAACACACATTTTGGTCAGGACACAGGGCCATTTGTGTCTTTCATAGTTTTCCTTGCTACAGACAAAAGATGTGACATTCTAAAGTTATTAAAACAGGATACTCTGTTTATAGGTGGTTCACTTAGATAATGCAGACTATCTCGCAGAAGCGTATTTCAAAAGATTATAAATAGACTAGAAGGGCTTTTGGAGGCTGCATACCTCCGTCAAGGCTAACGGCTTATCTCGCCATGTTAAACAAATCTGCTCCAAAATGAGTTCTTCCTTCGGTCATACACCACCCCTCCAAAAAATGTCATAAATATCAGTTCTGTCATTTTCCGTATATTTCCAAGTGCCTGGCATATTTTAAATTCAAAAACTGAATTTGGAGGTAAATAAAGATCATAGAAACAAGGTTTTTTCTTTCGATGTTTTATTGTGAAAGAGCCTCTGCTGAAAGGTCAGAGAATCAGAGACAGTCCACAAGGGCCGACAAACATCGTTAAGGTCCCAATAATTAACATAGGACGCTGACCTTTTCACTTCAAGTCCATAAAGCACAACTGCTAAGTATTCAGATAAGATAATCAACAGGTGCATGGAGCCTAGAATGGATAAAACAGTGTTTTTGTTCTTCTACAGACTCTTGTTATTGTGTTGAATTTGTATTATTTATCTCTCCCGTGTTTTTTACCAGAAGATGTTTAGTACTCACAAAGCTAGTCTCTTCAAAACAAGGGCCACTTTGTCAGACTCTGCTGTGAGGTGGGACCGGGCTGCAGCGAAGCAGTTGATGGACAGACAGTAAACCTCCAGGAGAGGGAGGCCATGCTCCATCGAGTTCCTGCTCCCAGCGTAGTGAATTAGTGCCTAGAAAAACATGCATACAAATGTTAAAATATTAGCATTGCAGGAAAAAAACTAGATATGACTTTAAGTACTTTGAAAAACTGGTCAGAGAAGATCCGACGAGAGACAAGTTGTGTCTGGAAAAACAAGGGGTTTCCACCTTGGGGAGATAACAGTCTAAACATGATTGCTCCCAGTTGACACTGTCTGGGGTGAGGTACTCCTGATTGGGCCTTAGGGGACCTCATTTTACAGCATATGACAACCTTTAATGGTAAGCCCCCCCAAAAAAAAACCATTTTTTTACAGACATTTCATTAAGACCCCAAGGAACCATATCAAATGTGGTGAAATGGGCATAATATGTCTCCTTTAACCTAAATATGATCTCTCACGTCCTTCCTTTCATTGAAACAAAAAGGAAATAATGTTATTTCAATGTAATATTGTCTATTCCCTGCTCTAGAGGAGTCAACATATGTGTGTCACCTGTATGTAGCTGGAGGGCATACACATTTAATGACGGGTTAGTACTAGCAACATCCCAGGAGTCCCGTTTGTCAGACAGCAGGAACCTTACTGGTTTGTGCTGGTGTCTGCAGGGGCACCAAATTAATTCCCCTCAGCCCTAAAAATAAGGTACCACCTCAGAGGGAGCCAAGATTAAACTCAACCCTGGAGGCTCCTATCAGTGCACTAATTACATCTGGACTACTTCCGATTGGCACAGAAAGTCACCCTCACAACAAAATTGTCAGTTTTTGTTTAATATAAACCCACTAAAAAACCTTACTTACCCAGTGTAGAAATTAAAAAGGGAAGGTTGTTTATATTTAGCAATGGTAGTTAAATGCTCATAGTGCAATGAAGTAGTTACTGGTATCTGTGATCACTTTTAAAATGGCCAAATGAGAAAAGGTACAAAAATCCCCAGTGCTCATACCCTTTGAAAAGTTCTAATCAGGTTGGTATCTTGGTTACTAAAGTTGGGGAGTTTTAAGTTAAAAAAAACTCCTTATTGGTCCGACATAGAGTTTGCCTTTGAATTTGAAGAATGCCACTTGACATTCTCTGGGTCGAAGGTGTTCACTAAAACAGAAGAATGTCGTCTGGGTAGAGCATGATGGGAGGACACGACGTGTAATTTAATTTCTGCTGCAGAATTGTTCTGTTTCTGTGTTTTTTTCCACCACATCGTTACCAGTTTTGGTTCTTATCACTGAAAGCTCTCATCCTTCCAAGTTGACAACTTTTTTCAACATTTTCTATGTGTCTCACATGTGTTTGATCCTGAGAAATTTGAATTATTTTGTTTTTTTCCAGTTTTGCATGTGTTGCATGCTAGAGATGTCCTCAACACACTCGCTCGCTGTGAATTGCAACTGACTGACAATTTGCATTCTCACATACAGCCCTCAAAAATAATATAGGAAGTTGTCCGGACGTCAGTGCATGTTTGAAAGCAGCTTAGGACAATTATTTTAAAAAATGCACAAAACACAAAGCAGGAATTCTGTATTAAACCAAATTGCAAACACTTATTAATACCAGTCCCCTAAATATGCCTCTCATCAAGATCCATAAATTATTCCCTGCTAAATCAACAACAATTTTGAAAATTAAATCCTGGTCTATATCTGCAGGAACATTTAATGGGCTCTTCACTGAACAAGACTGTATCTTTTGCCTGGTTTTGTGTTAATAAATCAAGCTGTTTTTTTGCATAATCAAGCTAACAGACAAACAAGCACAGATGAGAACATAACCTGCTTGTCACAGGTAAAAAATTAAGGAGAAACAATCACAGAGTTATCAGTGTACATATATGAGCATGTTAGTCTACCTTTAAAATGATTCCTTCAATAAATCCTTAATCTCCGTTTTGACAGCAAACAAACCAAACTTGTAAATTACCTTAACCCCATTAACGAATTACTCTGAGCTATAATCCATTTAGGCTGACAGCATAGCTCCCAGACAGATCCACGGTCAGTGATGTTACATGACTTTCAGAGATTCAGAAAGTGAAATTTGCTATACTGGGGGGCGGAATCCAAATGGACCTTTCCCCATTTTGTTTCTCCAGCTAAAACCGAGCGTGTATTTGTATACTGCATACAAGAAGAACACACACACACACATATATATATATATAAAATAAATGTAACTGCATCTACACTGATGAGTTTAAATACAAGGTTGCAGATCAAAATAAAGACCAGAGCATTTGAACATGAAACAAACTTCACCTGGAATGAAAAAAACGTCCTAACTGCCAAAAGAACGTTATTTCTGCCATGACACGGTAAACTGTCGCATAGTGAATCCCATATAGAGACTAAAACGGAACTCTTTTGCTTATCAGTGGCCCCGAGCTGGTTAGAACATTTTGATAAACACACTGCGATGCCGCCCCACCCCACACACATGCAACTGTGCGTAATGTGCAAACTGTGGACATGTCACGTGCATGCAAACAACCCTGCGATACGTTTCCTGCTTTCTAGTGTTACAAATAATATAATGATAAAGGAGCTGTGTGCATGAAAGCAAAGCGAGCGTTCTGTGCAACTTGCAGCAGCTGGACGCGGAACGTGACAGTCAGCCAACGTAATTAGTCGAATGGTGGAGATAAACATGTATATGAGGGGAAATATTGTGCATGTGGGAATATGAATGACACGATCCGCACCGCGCAGTCGTTCCCTGGTTAACCACCCACACCCCGGACCTGGCCGGGCATGTTCCGGGGCCAGCAACCGACGCAGATTAGCTCGAGAAAAACAATCCCGGGGAGGAAGCTAACGCTGGGCTAACGCTAGCTGCGGTACTGCATGTACACATTACCTGGCAGAAGTTGTCGCAGTACTCCGTGGAGGACGCGGTGGAAGTCTCCTGCTGCCTGAGGACGTCCTCGAAGGCCCTCAGTGTGGCCAGCAGGGTCTCCATTGCGACCAGGGTGTCCTCGGCCGTGTCCAGGCCCCGGTCGCTCCATTCCTGCTCCGGCTCGACGTTACTCGCCGCCATCTTCGCTCTCCGCCACGGCGCGTATGCAGTGCAGCCTGGCGCTGCCTTCAAGTGCCGTCGGACTATTTAAGTGTGTCAGCTGAACTTCACCTGAGTGACCTGAAAACACAGTGGGGGAGTGTGTGTTTGTAGTGATATTACATTGTATTCTTTTATATTATATTATTGGAGTGTAAATTGTTATGAAATGCGATTCAATCCGCCTCTAAATGCTGAATCATATTTAATGGTATCATATTTATATATCCTACTGAATACATGTATATGTATTGTACAAGCCTGCAAGTATAATACAGTAAGTAAGTAATAATATGATATCAGTACAATCACTTTGGTAACCATAAAATAATAAACAAAATAATGAAGAAGCAGTATATGTAGTTATTAAATGATTGTATAAAATTAAGTCAGCCTTCAGATTTCTACTTAATCATATATGGTTACATTATAATCATATATCCGGCTATATACATGTATATTTTATGTAAAATCCAGCAAGTAGAATACAGTAAGAAGTTAATCATATAAATAAAGATAAATTCGTTTAGTAAGAAAAAAATAAATTAACAACATAATGAAACAGTAGTATATATATTTATATCATAAGGTAATATTCTGGTGTGTACATGTATGTGTTATGTACAAGTGAAAGTACATAAAGACAGACGACAGACATACTGGGAATTAAGACAGATTTTATTTAAAGGTTTTTCTATAACTAATATGTTTAATTAACTTTAAATGTCTTTACAATGTAGTTGTATTATTTCATCTTAACAAACGAATAATTATTTGTGATTGTATGTGATTAAACATATCTGTAGGTATATGTCTCTCTTTGTAAACACTGGTATTTAGCGCCCTCTACAGGGTAGCATGTGTATCTAACCCTCTGAACGACCCGGAAGTACATTCATCTCTCTCGGCCACGCGTGTGGAAGGTAAAAACATTTCAGGACCTGCGACGGTTGTTTAGAGAGAAATCTGCTGTTTCAACGACTTGTCTTCAGCTGAAGAAAAATCGGTCGATACCAGTTTGCTCATGTATTAAAATCTGAGCTGGTGATAAAGAGACTAAATGTCCAGATTAGTTTAAACTCCGAGCTAACATCGTGATCACTTGACTTGATGTTACTCGGGAGACAACCACTGATTTTATCCTAATTTAAGGCCAGACGTTTGTTATATTTCCTAAAGAATCAGTAAAGCTTAACTAACATGTATTTGTGGTGATCTGTGCAGCCGGAAGAATCCAAAATGGGCAAGTCCTGCTCGTATGGAAGCCACAAGAGCGACAAGAAGAAGCACATCGCAAAGACGTGGAAGACGAAGCGCAAGACCAAAGACCTGGACCAGATCCACTCGGACATGAAGCCGGAGACCGCCGCGCAGTTACTGAAGCAGGAGGTGGACTTCGATGTGACCGGGTGTGCACAGCACTACTGTCTGCACTGCGCGTGAGTTCAGGCCTTGTTTACACACACACAGCTGAGGAATCAAACCTGTTACAGCAGCAAAGTTGATAGAACAACTGAGAAGCGTCAGTGTATATGTATTAACAACTTTATCACAGATCACACAGAAATATTTAAGATGGAACATATGGAGTATTCTTTTGTTTTTTCTAACTGAATAAATCACTTAAAAAGATACGTTTCTGTGCATTAGAAATTATCATAATTACATTAAATGACCTTTAAAATTATTTAGGAACCATTTGGACCAGTGGACTGCCAGTGGACTAATCAATGAGTTGTTTCAGCTCTTCTGTCAACACTGGGGTTAAACTGTGTATTCCTGATGCTCAGTCCAACTTTGTCTCAAATAACTGCTTAACACTGTTGCACTTTTATGTCTTGCAGGAGATATTTTGTGGATATGAGATCATTGAAAGAGCACTTCAGAACTAAACTGCACAAAAAAAGGTAAGACACCAGTGTCTCTTATGTGCATGTTATTTAAACTCATTCGCCACATCACTTCTTGTTCTAACTAGGTTACGTCTTACATCATACAGGACAATAATGGCCACAATGGTTAAGTTACAGTTTCTCCTCTTGTTTCTCACCGCCCAGGTTGAAGAAGCTTAGAGACGAGCCCTACACCCAGGCTGAGGCGGAGAGAGCGGCAGGTATGGGGTCCTACATCCCTCATAAAACAGTGGAAGTGAAGACACAGCCTGTGGAGGAGGACATGGACGAAGAACCGCCAACGTTAAACCCAGTTACTTAGAACCGCCCACGTTAAACCCATGGACTGATCAACCCGGTAACAGAAGCATTGACAGAATGAGTGATGCTCCTGTTTGTTCCTTCTGTCACAAATCCCAGATGCATTGTGAAATGCTTTTTGTCTGTGACAACTCAAACTCGTTTAACATCCAGCTGTGATACAACTGGTTGTTAAATGTCTGCGTATCACCAGAATCAGGAAGGCCCCACCCGTCTCTGGGTGCTTTGATGCAACATGCACCCATGTAAATACAGACTGTGCCTAAATGTGGGAAATGATAATAAACTATACAACAGAGAGCATTCAGTCAGATTTAATTTATACAGTACAGCACAATGTAGTTAGAGCAATTATTCTCACCTCGACCTACATACAGACATGAACATTTTTCCATCACACAAAATGATGAGCTTTTATTTATTTTGCTCACATCTCTGCCAAGGAGATGAGGTTTCCACCCCAGTCTGTTTGTTTGTTTGTAAGCAAGTACACGCAAAATTTAATTTATTTACTGATTACCACGAAACTTGGTGGAAGAATCTATAAAATGTTTATGCAGATTTGATCCAAGATTTAACAATCATAATACAAAAGCAAAAGACAGAATATTGTGTAGGAAATTAAGGCAACTCATGTCCTACGTTCTGTCAAAACCTATGTGAGGCATCAAACAGATTTTGTTTAATTTAAAGGGAGAAACTATATTTAAGTAAGAGGGAGAGTAATACAAAATATTGTACTTTTGAATGGGGCAGAAAAACCACTAAATGTCTTAGAAGGATATGAGGCACGTGTTGGAAATATTTTCAACATTTCAATAGATGACTTTGGAAACTTTTCATGGACCCCCATTTGTAAACCACTTTAGTTGACTGCCTTTTATGTCTACGTCTCACTGTTGTTGAATTGATGATTTGCAGATATTTTGTACTTTGAATCCTCATGGTGCTCTATATTGACATATGCATAAAACTATGTTGTTGTGGTTTTATCATTGTGGACATCTTCAAATCAAAGGAGCAGTCCAGCAGAAACTGTCTTAACTTCCTCTGGTAGGAGCACGAAGTTACAGACACTACAGACCCTCTGGCAGGGAAACGTGTAATTGAGGCTTGTTTGCAGACATTCCTGTGACGAACGATGAGACCCTGCCTCTTTAAATGCGACCACTTCTGCCACAAGGACACAATGTCAACCCAAGACATCCGGTCATCCCTTTCAAAATAAACCCCAAGACGAAAGATGTGTACTAGTGTGCGCACAGGGAAAACCAAAGAGGAAGCAGATCTACATGTATTTATAACCGGAAAGAATAAAAATAATAATGATTTAATCACTGTTAGTTCGTGGTTTCAACCCGGAAGAATTGTAGCATTCTGCACAGAAAATAGAAACGTGTAAGATGAAAATAACATTTTTAAATGCAAAAAAACTGTTCATAAAATATAGTTTTTATGACACTTCCTGTAAGGATTTATTTGGGACCGCTGTTTCACGTCCTGAATACATATAAATACAGAGTGGTTTTATTTTGATCAAGCTAAAGGCTGATATCCGGTTTTCACCCGGCTATCACTAGCTAACTTGACGCTTTTCGTCCACATCCATATGGCTGTGGTTGGATGTGGGAAACAAGACATCTGCTGAGACCGTAACGCCCGGAAAAGGACGCGCTGTCGCCCGGCTACTGGACCCAAGAGCTGTCGGTAGATTTCCACACACTTTTTATTTTAAGGAGAAAGTTTTATACCGAAGCGTTACCGTCACTTTACAGCCCGACGGCCATGCCCTCCTCCTCCTCCTCCAAATAGCCTCGGTGCGGGATCGAAGGATGGCGGCGGACGTGGATAACCGAGCCCCCGAGGATGATGGAGGAAGTCCGCCGCAGAACAGGCGCCGAAGTGCGGGCTCAGGATCGTGGGTGCACCGGGCGATGTGGACGCTGCTGGTCCTCGGTGCCGTTCCCCTGCTCGCGTTGGGAATCAAGTGGCATCAGGACGCTCAGCTCGTCAAACGTCATGTGAGACATCATCTGAAACACTCCACACGTCTCTTAACATCTGGGGGTTTATGTTTTAACCTAGTAAACACTACAAAGACAGAAATCAACATGTATAAAGGCACATTCAGTCAGAACCATAGACTGTATATCTGCCAATCTACTGTAAGATATGTGCCTAAGTACTATTCATTTTAGGGTTTTGAGAATGTGGCCATAATTATGTTAAGATATAAGAAAAATCATATTGGTCGATACCCAAAAATTATTGTGATAGTCACATTTCTGTATTTATTTCAAGTGTAAATACTTATTTTTGCTCCTGAGTGAAAGTTGTAAAACATTTTACAAATATGAGGAAGATCAATTACATGTTTTACCTTACTGATTGATATATATCAAACCTTTGTTAGGTTTAAGGTGTGGCTATTGATGATTTATTCTGATAAGTATTCGCCTTTCCAAATCAATCCCTACTTGTATTACTATAAAGTTTGTATTGGCCATAATATTTAGTTGTAATGCTACTTTAGTTTGTCTTCAGACAAATGATTCGCCAGACACCACACACCTTAAAACAGCCCATGTGCAGACTTTCCACCTCATGGCGTTTTATTAGTGGGTTCTGTGTCCCAGCTGTTAAAACCCACTCTTGTTTGCCTACAGAGGGTCTCCAAATTGTTCCTTCCCCCCTCTCTCTCCCTCCATTGTGCATACGCTTGCAGGCACGCATCTGTCCGTCAGAGAGAGTGTGGTCTGTCTCTAAAACACACGCCAGGAATCTGTGGCCTCTGGGCTGATCTCTAGCCAGACTGAACTGCTGAGGCCGGACGGACGGACGCTCAGACTAAACACTACAAGTCCTGCATGTGCTCAAAGTAGATAATCCCACTTAGAAGTAGTGCACACATCTGCAGCAGGGTGTTTCACACATCTCCTGTTCTGTTCTGTATGTTGTTGGGTTTAGAGAGGATTGTTAGAACCAGTTGCTCAAACAAAAACCCAGTGTAGCATTTACCTTCTCATCATCAACAGCACTATGACATTGACTCTGAATATAACGCCTTCGAATATAAGCGGAATCAGCTCTTCTGCAAAAAGGATTAAAGTATTGAAACACCTACATAAATTGAAATCAGACATCTGTCTATTTTGAGAAACCTGTCTCACGGAAGGCGGCGTCTCTGAAACTCTGCAGGGCCAGATGGATTGGCCAGACCTTCCACTCAACTTATAGCTCAAAAAGATTTAGTGTTTCCATTCTGATTAGCAAAAACTCAATATCCTCATAAATCAGGGGCGGATGCAGAGGCGGAGCAAACTGAAATCTGACTGGCCCCTGAAGTGCCCCTGTCCTGTCAGTAGTCTTGAAAACATTTCTTTCTTTTAGAATAATTTTTTTAAATTACACAGGGAATTGTGCATGGAAGTTTTAAAATATAATTTGCCGTGTTAACACCTTCATGACCTCCAATTTAGAAACATTCCAAAACTGCTGTCAACTGTAATTGATCCAGAAGGATGTTTCATTATCCTCATCATGAAAAGACAGTCAGTATCTACAGCTCCCCCTTTCTTTCAATTTGCCAACTTTTCTGACTCTGTTGTGATACGATGACTCGCTGGCCCAATTTCGGTGCTGCATTGAAAATCTCTGAAGCGTGTGCAACAACAATAGGCGTCTGTCCAATGCTTTTGTGTCTCTCTGACAGGAGGAGAGTGTTCGAGTTCTCGGTGCCGAGGGGCTCTTTCTCTTCTCTTCCCTGGACACCGACCACGACCTCTATCTCAGCCCGGAGGAGTTTAAACCAATTGTTGAGAAACTCACAGGTACATCATATTATCGTTTCTCCCCATCTTTCTTCTCCTTGCTCACTAACAAAACCTCAGTATCACTGGTCATGTATTTTTGTATCTCCACATTAACTCCTACTGCTCCCTCACAGGGATCTCAGCCCCTGTGGATTTTGAGGAGGAAGTGATCCATGATCCCAGCGGGGAGACTTTGACGTTGGAGGCCAAAATGCAGCCACTGCTCCTCGACTCTATGACGAAAAGCAAGGATGGTTTTCTCGGGGTGAGATTAGACCAGTGAAGTTCTCCAGGCTTTTTTCACACATGCAGGAGCTTTATTGTTTTCTTCCTTTCTACTACTTTACAGGCTCTATATAAACCTGCTTTGATGAAAGTCACGGATTAGCCCTAAAAATATAATCCCAGAAGAAGCTGCACCGAAGATTTTAAATACATAACATGTTCACAGGGATTTCTGAGCGGTTGCTCGAATGCCAGTAAAGAGGCACTACCCCAAGATAGTTGAGATTATAAGAAGAAATTCAGTTATTGTTAATAAATATTGCAGTAAATTTCCATTTTAAATTAAGGTCCCTGTGGACATAGTTCACAAAAAATTTGCAAGCAACAAATAATGAAATGGCAGTGATTTGAGATGCACTAAGCTTTGACTGAATAAATTCTTATTTCTTCAAAGTCGGTACAATGGTTCACTTGGACTCAAAGATAAACGGATTAGAATTTGGGGGACAAAGGTCATTCTGACCGCACAAAACCCCCTTTTGTCTTGTGAACCCGTTATGTTAGGAATACCTTGAGACAGTCCTTCCAAATTTTGCACAAATGTTCACTTAGGCTCTGATTAACTGAAAACATGCATGCAGCCTGAAACTGCACCGGTTGATGGAGGCATACAATCTAGTTTTATATCTAAAGACATTACCAATGGGAAATGAATTCAATTTAATTGCCAGGTTTTCTGCCGCCGTCTCTTTCAGGTTTCTCACAGCTCTCTGAGTGGGCTGCGCTCTTGGAAAAGCCCAGCAGTGCCTTCTTCTTCATACTCCGCCAGCCAGTTCAGGGTCTTCCTGCCCCCAAAGAACAAGGCTGAAGTGGGAGACACGTGGTGGGTGATGCCCAGTGAGCTCAACATCTTTACTGGATACCTGCCCAACAATCGCTACCACCCTCCCACACCAAAAGGGAAAGAGGTATCCCAATAAACACTCCTATCCAGTAATGATTAGGTCGTTACTTGTGTTGTATGTTGACAGCTGCTCTTCTCCCGCCGCAGGTTCTCATCCACTCCCTGCTGAGTATGTTCCACCCTCGACCCTTCATCAAATCACGTTTCGCTCCTCAGGGCGCAGTCGCCTGCATCCGTGCCAGCAACGACTATTACTATGACATTGTAATCAGGTGAGGAACGACTCCAGTGGTGCTTTTTTATTTGATTTTAAACTTAGAAATTACTCTACACATTAGTACTGACTTATGTACAGAAAATCACAGATTTGTAGGTTAATGTCTGGCAGGCAGCCATGGTTGTTCTTTAAAATCATCAAGAGACTGAGCCTCTTGGGAACTGAGGATATAAGAATCTTCACCTGAGACTTGTTTTCTTCTGCAGGATTCATGCAGAGTTCCAGCTCAACGATGTTCCTGACTTTCCCTTCTGGTTCACCCCCGGCCAGTTCACTGGTAACATCGTCCTCTCTAAAGATGCATCTCATGTCCGACACTTCCACCTCTACGTCCCTAACGACAGGTAAGACCTTTGGCCTCAGTAAGCTTGTAAGCTCCTGTAGAGCCTGTGTGACGTGTCCTGTTTTGTCTCAGGTCTCTGAATGTGGACATGGAGTGGCTGTACGGGGCCAGCGAGAGCAGCAACATGGAGGTGGACATTGGATACCTCCCGCAGGTACAAATGCAGTAATGCACTTAGGTCACTATTACATTATTTAGATTATATAATTCACCTTGTACTATGCAGCCACATGGTGGAGTGACCTTGACAGTAGTGTAGTGCAGGGTTTACACAGGTACCCACTTATTTTTCCAATCAGCATTGCATATACCCACCTCTAGTCGCCTGTTGTGAGCATCAATCATTAGTGTCCTGCAAGCCAATTCCTGCCTTACTCAATGAATACAATTGTGTCATGTGTTTACAGTTAGAACTGCAGTCCACGGGCCCGTCCACTCCCTCCATCATCATGGACGAGGAGGGCAACGTCATAGACAGTCGGGACGGAAGCTCCGAACCCATCCAGTTTGTCTTCGAAGACATCCACTGGACCTCAGAGATCAGTCGGCAAGAAGCCACTCGGCGTCTGGAGGTCACCCTCTACCCCTTTAAGAGGGTAAATGTCCACATCACACGTTTTCCCCTCTTTGTTTGGCATGAAGTGTGTGTGTAGCACTGACTCGGTTGTTTATCATTATTCTCGTTTCCAGGTGTCCTACCTGCCTTTCTCCGAGGCCTTCGAGCGAGCCCAAGCAGAGAGGAAGCTGGTGCATTCCATTCTGCTTTGGGGAGCTTTAGACGACCAGTCCTGCTGAGGTCAGATCCTTCACAAGCAGTTCATTTCACAACACTGTACACTGTCAGTGATATCAAAGAGGAGTAGGATTTGAGATACAAGGCAATAAATGGAAGAAATAGGGCAAAAAAAAGCATGAGATAAAAGCAGATTTATCATAATGATGCAATCATATGATAAATCATAAATCATGCAGAGTGTTGTACAGTCTGGAAGCCTGATAGGGTTACTTTAATATATAGTCAGTAGAAGTATCAGCAAACAACAACTTAACTTGTGAAATATTGGGTTTCTATGCAAGAAAGATTCAACTTTGCTTCCAAAGAAAGCAAATGGCTTCATATCATAGACACTTTTAAAACAAGATATGTAACTTTCTTTTGAAAAAAGAAAAAAGATAATCCTTCTCTTACAAACAAGTTGAATTCATAAGCAATAAAACACGCTGTTCCTCAGTCTTATGCATTCAGGTGTTTAACTTTAATCCTAATTTGGTGTTGTATGTTATGTGAGCAAATATCGCTGCATAGCTCACATTACTGAGCTGCTTTAATGTCTTTATGTTTCTTCTCCTATTCTACATTTCAGCAAAAGCCACATAGTACCACTTTGAAAGCAAAGCCAATAAGTCATTGAAATAAAGCATTTTTAATTGAACATTTCTGTATATTTGTATGACTTTGTTTAACATCTCTCTCTCTTCTCCTCTCCTTTGTATGTAGGTTCGGGGCGAACTCTCCGGGAGACAGTCCTGGAAAGTTCGCCCGTCCTGGCCCTGCTCAACCAGAGCTTCATCAGCAGCTGGGCTCTGGTCAAAGAGCTGGAGGGCCTGCAGGTGAGCAAGAGAACGACACCTTGACAAGGGACTTGCTTTTATTCAGTGCAGCTGTTTCATGCTGCTACTGTTGCTGCGGTGACGTTTCCTCTTTTATCAGGCTGATGAGCAGAACTCTGTGCTGAGTGAAAAGGCTCGATTACATCTGGAGAAGTACAACTTCCCCGTGGAGATGTTGTTGGCGCTGCCCAATGGAACCATTGTAAGTCTTTCTGTTAATATCACGAAATATGAATATTAAATGTTGGGTTTGCAGTAGTAGTAACACAACACTCAAGTTATAAATTGGTGCAGGAATAGATAATTTGTCTTTAACTAAAACTATTTAAAGAGACAAAATCAGATCCCGTTAATACATGTGCTCTTTGAGAATTAAATGACACTCATAATGTAAAAACCATTCAATGTTTTTAAAAATCTTAACATTAAATACATCACAAGCTTAAAATCTCCTACTAACTTTGGCTTTCACTCACTTGTAACTGTGGAAGTTTCTATTTATTTATTTGTTCAAAAATAATAAGCCAAACATTTGTGTTGTGAAATAAGTCTCATGAAAGCTTTTGCCATGTTCTGTTACTGGTTTTAGGTCCACCACATCAACGCCAACTTCTTCCTGGACCAGACGGCCATGAAGCCAGAGGAGGAAGGAGCAACATTCAGCTTCTCTGCAGGGTTCGAGGACCCGTCCACATCCACTTATATCAGCTTCCTGAAAGAGGGGCTGGAGAAAGCCAAGGAGTACCTGGCACAGTAGTGTGTGTGTGTGTGGTAGAGGCTGATGGTTAAGACAGTCTTGTAGAGAAGCCGTCTCATAAGTGTTGGCAGCTGAGAAACGTTTTTGCCTTCAATCCTGTTTGTCACCATTTCTTTGAATGTCTCTCCTGGTTAAAAAATGGTTTTATATACAGTATTTATATTGTGAGTAAATATACAGTTACTGTAATACATTTTTATGAAAGATGAAGGCCTTGCACTAAGCAGTAACAACCAAACACATTTAGATCTGCTCTCTCTGCTGATGAATGTGGATATAAAATGCAGGCGGAGGCCTGCCAAGTCATTCTTCAGTGCAAGTGCCAATGTCATCTTAAAGACAAATCAGAATTGCATCAACATATTTTTTGATCATCCTTCTTTTATATGCTGCATGTGCAATATTTAACGACTGAATGAGTTTTTCCTGCTGCTGATTCTACCCAGAGACGGCGCCGGTGCCGCCTCCAGCTGTGTCTCAGCAGTTTGTGAAGACTTTGCCTGAAAGCTCTCTTGGGGCCGGGTGACGCCTGATGTTGTTGCTGAGGCTGCTGGAAGGAAACAACCGTCGCTGTCTCAGGGGGCAAACACAGCTGGAAAAATTTAACAGGGTAGCGCCACATTATTTACTGATGAGTTTACTTGTTTTCTTTGAGTTTTAAACCAAATGTTGAGATATTTTGTAGGTTTTGTGTTCAGAGGAAGATTTAACCACACCAAAGAACTTTTTTTTAATCATGTACAGTAGCTGGCTCGCAGCTTTGGCATTTGCCCACTTCATATTTATGTAGCTCAGTGGAACCAAATGGTCATTTATTTTGCAGAATTGTTTGATCCTTTAACTGAAAGGCACATGGTGCTGTATCTCTTTGACACTACAGTCAAACTACTACGTTTGCTTGTGTCTTTTGCTAAACAAAGACAAAATACATGATCATTTAATGGGAAACAAGACTTAACACAAAGTGGATTAATTAAACCACGGGGCGGTAAGTCAAGCCAATTAGTGAATTTCAGTAAACGTAAATTTTTTCATCATGAGGTCACTGTGACCTTTGACATCTGAAATCGGATCTGTTAATCTTTAGGTCCAAGTGAAAAGTGGACTTTGAAGTAATTCCCTAAAGGCAAATACCGTTATCAAGTGGCCAAAAATGTTTTGTGATGCCACGATGACCTTTAACCTTTGACCATTTAAATCTAATCAGTGAGTCTAAGTAAACATTTGTGCCAAATTTGAAAGGATCCTTTCGAGGGATTATTAAGATAAAACGTTCACAAGGCAAAACAAGTGTATTGTGAGATCACCTTTGACATGGGACTACCAAAATGTAATCAGCTTATCTATGAGCCCTAGTGAATGTTTGTGCCAAATCATAAAAGATTCCCTTGAGATGTCCCTGATATATCATGTGTATCTTGAGGTCGCTGTCACCAAATTCTCATCAGTTCATCCTTGAGCCCAAGTGAAAGTTCTTGATATATCATGTTCACGAGAATGGGACGGATGCAAGGACAACCTGGAAACACAGCTGTTGCCACTACAGAGGCGTAAAAAACAAGTCAACATGGACACAAAATTAGCTGTTTATCACAGTATGTCTAATTTCCACCTCCTCAATTTCGGTTACAAGTGTGAAACAGGAGAATTTAATAATTTAAAAAACTCATCGGATTAGTACCAGTGGATTTTGATAATGAGAATAACATTGTAACATTACAACACAGACACACAAGGTCCTGTCAGCGTGAGATTTCTGTTTGAAACCTGTTATTCTACCAGTGTTATATTTTGAAGGTGAAATAAAAGTTGTCGTTTTTTTACACATTGAATTGCGTTCCCCTATCATTGTTGACATTGTGCTGATTCCTATTAACTAATCTACAATACCGTACAATGTAAGCAAAGTCGGTTGCGGTACCGAAGTGACAGAAAGCGGAATAACAAAACTGCATTAATCGGCAGTAATAATACACAACAACAGTGTGAGTGATCACTTGAAATGAAAAGAGTTCAGAATAATCATGAGTATTACAATATTGATTGTGAGTACAGACGTTTTTTAAACCGGACCGATTTTCTCAGTTCTCGTGATTATTTCTATGACGCCTATGAAGAAAACCCGGAGACATGAACAGTGACTGAGAGAATGATCGGACTAAAGTGGCTGTTGATCTGTACACATGCAGTTTAGAAATGTTTAGAAATGTTTCAGAGGTTCAGCTTTAACTAAACTCAGCTGCATGAATGAGGGGACATGCATATGACAGGTGTACCTTCACAATGAGATAATAAAGTTACTGATTCTCGCTAAGAGCAAAGTGCAGTTCCCGACACACTCCATTCAAAAATGAGAATTCAAACAATCCAGCTCGACTCACGACTGCAGGACTCCTAGTGGTTTCTGAACCCAAAGTAACGAGTCAGCCATTAAAACTGTCCAGCACGAGATCCCACTCAGCCTTGTTCAGTTCCACTTCATGAGAATCCACAGCACTCGATCACACCGACACATCCGTCAGTCTGTGGTAAGTTTTTTGTTTTGTTTGAAATGGACGTCACCTTGAAATGGGCGAGCAGCTGCTTGTCTTTAATGCTCGGTGCCAAATGCTGCGTTGATGAAGCGTTGATGATCAGCGGCGACGTGGTGAGTCAAGTAGAAATCTTCGCCTTCGTGCCGCTCCCTCAGTTGAACGTCCACACCTCCAGCTCCATGACGCGGAAGTCGTCCGTCTCTGAGAGGCAGCAGTTATTGAAGGTGTAGCAGGGGCTGCTGCGGCCCAGGTACAAGTTCTCATCCACCCACAGACCGAAGTGACCACTGCGGAGGAGACAGAGGAGGTACTGAAGGAAAAAGAGACTTGTCTTTTACAGCTTGGTTTGATTGAATATTGAAATAATTTTTAGGCAGCGATGCCACTGGTTTGGCTAAGCAGGCAACCGACTGGAGACACGAGCTGAGGGGAGTCCCAGTGAATTTCTTATTACTTATATTCTATGATCAGCTACCTACAGGAGACTGCAAAGATGCTATACTCCTCATACCATCATGTTGCTGCTATAAGCTTTTTCGTTTCAGAGGTTTGGCTTAAGATTAAAATGTCTAATTTGGGGGTGGGTTGAGTAGATGTAAGTTTAAGGCCCCCCAGGACCCTTATGCCTGAGGCCCTCAAAGTCCCCTTGAAACGCTCCTGCATAACATGCAAATGAAGCACAGCCTAAATTCAATCAGGGAGACTATCTATGTTGGTCCAATCAGATTTAGGCATGATCTCAATCAGCCAATCCTGTTGTTGCAGCCAGATTTAAAATGTGTTCCCCTCTCTCTCTCGATGTCAGCTGTCATTTCAGTGATTCGCTGCAACCCTCCTCTCCGATCATCTCCAGGCTCCATATCCAATGTCCACTCATCTCATTTATGTCTTCAGTATTCTCTGAATCCCTTCAACCACCACTCAACCAACCACCAATCACTCCCTTGCAACCCTGATGACGTCCCGAAGTGTAGAAGTGACAAATGGAATATCATTTGAATCATATTGCTCTCTTCTTGTATTACATTTTCAATTCAAGTCCCTCCTTGTTGCACTATAAGCTGATTGCAAGTGAGGAAGTAAAGGGAAAAGACCTCACCTGCCTCCACCAATGGCAAAAGAGTCCAGGTCTCCTTTGATGAAGAAAGAGTTTTCTCCCGTCCATCTGAAGCACTGCAGGGACACAGTAACAGGAGGCATCACAAATACTGAAGGTGTGCAAAGTTTAAAACCTGATTTTCTACATCTTCACTCTTTAGTCATTTACCCGAATTAACCAGATCAAAGATAAATACTTCAGTGTACTTGCTAACAGCTTTACCTTGAAGCGAGGGTGCAGCATGAAGAGAAACGTTTCTCCTGTTCCGTAGAACGTCTCGCTGGGCCTCAAAGGATGAGAGAGGAAGGCCCCGAATGTCTGACCAAGAAAAGTAACAAGAGGCGTTATCAAAAATGAAAGGCAGGCTACGAAACTTTATTTATTCAGCACAGAGTTAAAAATACTTTACAGGGAAAGGAAACACATTTTGTTTCTGTTTTTTAGAGATGTGTGGTTTCTTTTTTTTTCTTTACCTCATCAAGTGCGTCCTTGATGACAATAAGCACAGGAGAGTCTGTGCCACTGAGTTTTCTGTAGAGGGACTTGAGGCTGGAGCCGTGACGGGACGTACTGTACTTTAGCTGCCAGGTGTAACTCACTGTCCGGGGTGGAAGCTCCTTACATAACTGCACATAAGAAATGAACACGAAAAGTAAAGGAAGGATTGAAAATTAAAGTAGGGCCACTTCCTGACATTTTAATGCTGAACAAATACAGTAGATAACTTGTGTGTTCATGTAGAAGTGTGTTTTCATGATCCAGAGATTAATTAACACCATTTTGATCCACACAACAATCTGCCTCCTCTGGTTCTGGATCCAGTTGTACCAGACGTTAAAGTGTAATTGTTTACTAACTGGAGTTTTACTGAGAGCTAAATTATATTGTACAATATGTAACTTCGGCCACTAGGAGAAGTCTTTCAACCAAACTGATAAAAAGACTTAGCTTGATGATGTTGTGAAGCAGCGTTGGGAGTGTTACTCACCTCTCGAACGTGTGACTCTTCCAAAATGTGGCTGCTCTCTACAATATTACTGAGTCCTTCAGGTTCCCGGTCAATTAGCAGGCTCGGCTTGTCCCCGTTCTCCTCCATCAACACCATCTGAAAAAAACAAAACCTGATAATTTAGTTTGTTCTGGAAAATCAAGAACCAAGTATTTCAGACTTTCGCACAAAAACATCTCTGTTATCCTCCAGAATTCTCACAAATGCAGATTTAACCCTGGCGAGACCACCTCTCTCTCGTGAGACAGAAGTGAAACCATTTACCTCCCAGTCGTCTCCCGAGCCGCGGTGTCTCTGGAACACCTCCTCCTCTTCTTCCTTGTCCTCCTCCTCCTCCTCCCCTTTGTCCTCGATCAGTACAAACTCCTCTTCGTCACGGTCCGCTTCCCCCTCCTCCTCAACCCCCTCTCCCTCAAGTACACACAAGTCCGGTCGACAGTGTGTCAGGTAGGCATACAGCTCGTCTGAGCTGCGGGGGGGGGGAGATGAATGCAGTCACTCAGAGATGTCGAAATGACAAACACACACACCGTCAGTGAGTCAACAGAAAAAGTCAAGAGAAAATACTTTTATTTCGGAAGATTATTGATGAAGTAACTATAGCTCATAGTTATAGCTGTAAAATAATTGAATAAGGCGAGTTTAGTACAGAATTCTCCTTTGAAATGAGAAAGATAGACTCTGGAATACTCTAAATACATGATATTACCTCTCCCAAACCTGTTAAATAGTAACTGTGTGGAGGCCTTTCACTGGGATCATACCTAACTAACTGTTGACACATTCATTTCCCATAAGCCACCTTTGTTTGTTCACGGTAACGTTAGTGTTTTTATAAAGTTGAGAAGAGAATGGATTAATATACAACAGCAGCGACGAGTTCAAGCCTCACAGGTGAACAGAGTAATGAATGGGTGTTAGTTTTGAGGTGAGGAAGAAATGCTAAACAAAGCTGATGACTAAAACATGTCAGAGCTAAACATACTACATAGAGTCGTACGATGGCTTCGGTGGTTCTGGAAAATTTTGTGTGTTATAGTGTTAAATCGGGCTTGAGTTCCACACCCCAGCAAAACGTTTTGAACGATTGCAGGCACATGCAGAGTAAAAAAGGAAGTAGAAAGTCCAACCAACATGATCGGACCCGACACAAACCCCCCAAAACAAATATTTTGTCTGAACCCGGCCCGGTGAGTCCCAACAGGCTCAGGTCAGCCCACTGTTACATCACTCTTTGGTTTGGTAAACTGTTGCTTGAAAGAGTAGGCTTTTTGGTTTAATGAGACCAGTAGTGACCTTATAAGGAGAAGCAGGGATTTGAGACTGACTGAGAAATCTCAGATTCTGCGGCACAGACAGTTTTTCCCCCTTTAAAATCTCTGATGTTTGGACATCAGATCCACTCTCTGCCATTACTGTACCTTTCTTGTGACAGGGCGAGCCAGGCGTCTCTTCTGGGTAAGGTTTTGGCTGACCCCAGGTGAAGATCTCCCACACCCCGTTTCTTTCCTGCAGACGTGTGAACCCGCAGGCGCACAAACATCAGACTGCCAGCACTACCCGCTGATGGCCTCTGAGGCACTGGAAAAAACAAAACAAAAAACAAAGGTTGACTCATACTGTCTGGAATTAATAGAAAATAGCACACACAGATCATAAATCACGTTCATACCTGTGTTCTGACTCTTCTCTGCGTCATCAGCCTGCATCAGTTTTGTACTCGCCAGCTCTTGACCTCCACAGCAGAAGGAGGTGTCGCTGCTCAGGCCACCCACTCCCAGGCCACCGACTGACCCCTCAGACAGCAGCTCCAGTGGGCAGCGCTCGAGCTCCTCTGCCATGTCTCTGCTCTCTGCCTCCTCATCTCCAGAAACCTCTTTGGTCAGGCTCAGAGCCAGACTGGACAAATCTGAAGCGGCAGCAGACACCAGAGCTGGAACCGACTCCCCCTTGTGGTTTGGGTCGCTGCCTGCTCGGCTTTTGGTAGATTTCAATTTCTGGAAAAATGTCTTTCCTTTTCTCCTAAAAAAGAGAAGAATAAGAAACGTTGATATTGACTTGTTATGTAACCTGAGTGTGTGTTTCTGTACTTATACCTTTGTGATGACCATTTTAAGCATAGACCCTACAGAGTGAGGACAATTTGGCCGGTCCTCACATTTTCAATGGGCTGTTAGAGGGTTAAGACTTGGTTTTAGGATTAGGTTTAGAATTATGTTTAGGTTAGGGTTAGAGCTAGGCATTTCGTTTTGATGGTTATTATGCCAATGAGTTTATTCACTAAGATAGAAGAACAAATGTGTGTGTTGTTTAGGGGGCAGTGGACCGTTACTGACCTCTGCTGGGAGGCGTTGAAGTGAACGTGTGAGATGTCGGAGAAGAAGGAGACGGATGCCAGATTGTCGACCGAACACGACAGGAGGTACTCCTCACAGCCGTGTTCCTTCACCAGAGGGAGAGTCTTACACGGGTCAAAGAAGATCTTATTAGCAGTAACCAGCAGGATCCCAGAAACGACACCCTGACAGAGACAGAAAATGTGTTAGCCGACAGACGTGTACTTCGTTTGATGTTACGACAAATGTTTTTACCACCCACCTTGCGATCAGTGATGTGGCGGCAGAAAAGTTTGAGATAGGGCGTGGCCCCCGGTCCCTCCCCCTGACAGCACTCTGGTGGGAGAGCCAATAAGCAGAGCTGGCCATCAGGCAGCGGCACCGCCTCCACATCCTGTCAGTGTCAACGAATAAAAATACATTAAAATAAAAATTTGATACAAAACAAAAAGTGAGCCACATCGGTTATCAATTATTAAGCAAAAACTTTTTTTTCTGTGTGCGAAAACTTTATTTTTAGTGAAGCATAGACTGTGAATACAGAAGGACGATGGATTTTTGCAAAAATGAAGCCAAAATCCATCTCCTCCTATCTCCTTCATGATCTTTATATGATCTTTTCCACAGCCAGCCAACAGGGGGTGATCAAGATGATTTGGCTGGACATTTTGTAAGCTTCATGTTGTTTCATACATGCTGTCTCTGTATATAATATTAAATAATAACTTAAATAAATGAATTGGTCTTTAACAAATTTAACTTTTTGGTCAGTCTTCAATATAATTTTTAAATGGAATTCAATCTACACAAAACGATCTTATTTTCCCGTCTTGTGTTTTCTTCTTATTTACCCTCTACATCATCACAAACATAATTTCTGCTTCCACAGAGCCCAGAATGATGTGAAGAGTGATTGGGTTACAGTGTCTTGTTTGCTTGCATGTTTCCATGGTAACATTCTGTTCGTATGACCAATTATTAAAATTACTCGTCTGTTTTTCTACTCACCACAGCGGAGAGGAATCATGTAACTGGAAAAACCTGCACAGTGGCGCCTTCTTCATATTGTTTCATATTCAAAATAGTTTTATTAAAAGCTAAGAGAAGCAAAGAGTCATGTTATGTAACTAAGGTAAATACAGCTGCCAGTATCACTGCCTTACCTGGGTTGCTATCAAGTTACATTGTTTGTAGAACACTCATTCGTTATAACTTGATCTATTACAGTTAGAGGTCAATATATTATTTAACATTAATCCACAGGAGTGGTCAGTCAGTCAGTCAGTCAGTTAGTCAGTCAGTCAGACAGTCAGTCAGTCAGTCAGTAAGTCGTCCCAGACGTGGGAAATCATGTTTCACAGAAATGCATATTCACAATAAAAAACAACAGCATCACAACAGTACACATCCTTAGACAACAAGAGTAAGAACAAGGATATTATCAGGAAACATTGACTGTTAGTAAAGAGCTTGGTTAGCAGTGGGATGATGTGGCTGCAGGTACCAGGATTTTGCCAAAGCGTGCCTTGTTGCACTTTACTGAGCCTGTGCCCTGATGCCTTAATGTTATGTTGAAGTGGTAGGTGAGGGTTGAGGTGGGTAGGTGAGTGCTGTAAACATTGTTATGGGAGTAATGGCCTTAGAATTGAGATCAGAGAGATTGAGATCTTTAATTTTGGCAACAGCAGTGTGGATTATATGTGATAGGTTCTATCTGGTTTGTAAAAGAAACAGGTGGAGCAGTAAAGCACGATCGTTTACATAAGTGCTAGTACCGAAACCACAGTTTCAAAATATTCCATTACAAAGTCCTGAGTGAAAAAGCCCTCTCAATTCAAAGTGTTATTGGCAAAATATAAATAAGACATAAAAGGCCGAAAAATTGCCTTAGTGATTTATGTATTATTAAACATTTCATCATTAGGTTATTAAAACCAATAGTTCAATGTGTAGGCAGGACTTTATTAGAAGAGCTAGTTTTGACCATTTTATTTATGGTTGAGCATTTCCCAACCCAAGGTACTTTCATAGAACCGCAACATGAATCTGAGGGGTCGCCCTCAGACCAACCATTCTATAATCTGGATTCACTGCACTGGTTTGTATATTTATTCAAAGTAAAACGTCTGAGAGGTTAAGCGGAGAATATCAGCAACAACTCACTCTTTTTTTTCTTTCCATTATGTTGGTAATCTCTTTTAAATCTTGAAAAACAACTAATACTTTATCATAATTTGTATGTTTTAATCTGAAAAGTAATTAGAGCCTACAACTTCCAATTAATAGAGTAAAAAGTACAATCATTCCCAATGAAATATAGAAATATAAAACAAGCAATGGAAAGAGAGTACAAAATTGTACCTCAATACAGTACTTTAGAAAATATACACATATATGTTTTAAAATAATGCGAAATGAACACTTTATAAACCTAATTTCTTCTTCTTACCAGCAGTTTGTCATATTCTGCTTCTGGGGAGGGGGAGAGTGGTGGAGCAGGGAGTGGATCCAAACAGTCTCCGTCCGTCTCTCCCTGTGGCTTCTCCTTAGGTCCGGAGCCTGAGTCCAGCTCTGGTGTGAACGGTCCTCGGTCCGCGGTGGAGTTGGTGTTTCTCCCCTTCGCTGAGAGCAGCTGCTTCAGAATGGAAGCCATGATTAGAATAGCTCTGACATTGAAATAGACACAAGCCGGGGATTGACCACTTCCTCTTTCTACAGGCCTGCACCTCCCCTTCTCCTCTCCTCTTTGTTTGTCGTCACATTAGAGCTTTGAATAAGGGCTGTGCATGAGGGGCTGGAGGCTTTTATCCTTTTACCACAACAATATACCAATTCATAACATAAAGAGGACAGTGAGTATAGATCATATGTCAATGACCATTCCAAGTTCACTTATGTACTTTTGGTTTTGGGTGATTGTTCTATGAATTTAAGGCGGAACAAAAGATTTTCTGCCTCAAGCTAAATACTTGCTGTTAAATTGGAGAAGCTATTGATTTGCATATCAAATAAAGTAAACAAACACAGGCAAATAAACTCACACACACACACACTTAGCATGTGGGTCATACGTCAGCTGCCATCATGTGCTTACAGTTGACTCGTACCTCTCTGGCTATGAGGGCAGCAGATGCAGAGGATGAACCGCTGCTGCTGAACTGAGATGAGATGCTGAACACGGTGTCACCACGGAGACCCTAAAACACAATCATATAAAAAATAAAAGTTAAATCTTTGAATGTTGTTTTTCGTTAGATGATCCGATCTCAACTTCCGCCAAGACCAGAGATGATAATGTTTTACTTCTGTGTGAATTTTTTTTTATGTCAAATGGTCACCAATATTCTAATATTTACCCAAGTAAGACAATAGCCTGAATAAGACACTGCCATGTAAACAGTATTTTCTGATTATCTTAACCTGAATAATCAATCATACTCTGAATAAGATATTATCACATTCAGACACAAGATGTATTCTGACCTTATTATTATTATTTATTATTATGTAGACATTTTAATCACGATATAACGTCCTATTATGACAAAGGCAGACGGAGCTTTTTCTATTAGAGCCCACACTTTGAAGCTCTCTGCCTGATCTCAGAAACGAAACCTCTCTAACTTCTTTTAAGTCTCATCTTAAAACATATCTCTCTCTGTAAGTTTTGCAAATGATTGCATTTTAATCTATCGCTTATGTGATATGGCTGATGTCCTTTTAGTCAACTGCCTTCTCTTCTTGTTAAGCACTTCTTTACATTGTTTAAATAGTGCGATATAAGTTTATTATTAACATTGGAGCTTGAGCAGTATTTTTTAACATGGACTAACGACAGTTAACAACAAATCCTCGAGAGGTGAGACAGATATTGCATCTCTTGTTCATGGTGACCCCCACTGTCTGTGTGTCAAGTTTAAGTAGATTTGTCCATAGAATGATTTTTTTCTTGTTTGTCTTAGTACCGTAAGACCACGAATAAACTCCATTCTCCTTCCACCTTAAAATCTAAACACAAAGCTCTTGCTCCTCATCAGGCTGGATTTTCACCAGTAAATTCAATATATTATCGTTTGCTAGCATCACCATCGAGCTGAATATTTGAAATAGCTAAAGTGAAGAATCATCTGCGCAACTGTCATCTGCTGACAGATGGATCCATTGCCCTAAATCACATTTCAGGCGCCTGACGGATTGTGTGACCACTGAAACAATTGTGTGATTTTTGTGTGGACGTAAGCGTGTGGATGCATCTTTGGATCTCTATGTGTGTTTGTGTGTGCGCCATTGTGTGCATTAACACATGAACTTTATACCTGGATAAACATTTATCAAAAAAGGTTGATGTGCTGCCATAAATCTAGTTTTAATCTCAATATCAAGTTTATACCATTACATTTTAAGAAACACCTCTCAGCATAACATAATAACATTCAACAGCAGCAACACAAACTATATGAGCATTGAATTGAAGTTAAAACTAAAACTGGCACATCTAATGAATTGATCACTGATGTAAGAACTGTGAAAAAAATGTATCGAATAGACTTAAAATAATTTAACAAACACACATCTTATTGAGAAAATAGGCTTGTATAGAGTTTGTGGTTTGGATTAAACAATTCAGTTTACGCCCGAAGTTAATGTAGAATACAATAAATTCGGTAAGGCTGATTCAACATGATCCAATGGTTTGTCTTCAAAATCTGGATATAGTTTACCCATCTGTTAAACCCACCCTTTCAAAATAAGCAAATGATGTTTAGGAAGAAGAGAAATTAAAAAAGAAAGAAGAGTGTAAAAGGAGCATAATAATTAAAAAAGACAAATCCGAATAGAGCACTTCCTAATTATCACTACTGCACTTTCCAGATCGATGACAATGCATAACAGAACTACACGTTTTTTTAAATCAACCCATAGTAAACAGCTTGGCAGCAAAATCAAAAAGCTGACAAATACCTTTGAGTTAACATCTGAAAACAGGCTCCTGCAGCTGTACTTGTGGAAGAGGCTCTGCAACAGACTCTGCTTCCCCATGGTGCCTCAGAGACAGCTGTGACGGCTCTGACACGCGGCTCTGAACCTTGGACGCTCTTTATCAAACTGTATCCAGACCATAAACTTTTGAACCAAACCAGTGTTGTTCTGATATCCCTGATCAGCTGACATATATATATATATATATATATATGCTTGCAGCGATAAAGCTGTTATCTGCCACTTCCCCAATCCTCTCCCTGCAGGTTCCCACAGCTGAAGTAAAATAAAGTCCAACAAAGAAAACGCTTGTGACTCACCCTGCTGCTTCCGCTGTCATCTGACAGTTCGGCCATGTGTTGTTGCTTCACTGCAGGATTGTTTAGATCCAATGATGTCCCTGTAAATTAAAAAAAAAGACCATTTCTTTGTTGTACCTTATGACAAAACATTCACAGCGCATCACACAATGAAAAGGCCTCATAAGCTCTGTCATAAGACTGCCAGTCACATGAAAATAACCTGACATTTTACCAGCCTGACATCAGGCTGGTAAAATGCAAATTCAAGATGATGTCACAGCTACTTTCCCTCCAGCCTGCGCCCTGCCTCGAGATGTATATCCAACCGTTCGGGGGTACCTTGTAGGTAGTACTGCCGCAGCTTGGGGTTTCTGATGTGGGGGATGTGGTTGAGAGGCCTGCCCCCAATGGGCTGGTGCTGACGCTGGCCTCGGACTATGGCCTCCTGCATCACTCGGGCCTGGGGCTGGGTCTCCCAGGGACACTTAGCGAACTGGGGGGGCTGGGAGACGCCAGGAGGAAGCTTGGATCCCAGCCTGAAAGATGAAGAAGGTTACTAATCACAGCACACAGATAGAGTTGGATTCATAGCATGTGATAAGTACACACACCTGGTGAGTTTAAAGGACTGTGTTTATACAGTGCGGTATACAGTCTTTACCGACCACTAAACACACATTCACCCATACAGTGCTTCTATATGCAGCACTTTTTCTATCACCAACCATTCATACTATTTGGGGTTCAGTATCTTGCCCCCTTTGGATGGCAGACTACCGATGCCGAGGATCAAACCAACGACATTCTGATTAGTGGACCACCCTCTCTATCTCCTGAGCCACAGTCGCCCAACTAGCTGTGAATAGCGATGTTAAAAAAGTAAGTTCGCTTAAGATTCTGAATTACAGCAGTTGTCAGGGGTAAACCTTACATAACAACATAATAATTACATAATAATTACTTAACATTTGTCATAAAGCGACTTGTTAACAGATGCTGGATTATTGTAGAATCCAAGAACATTTGTTTGACGTTTACTTTTCAGCTGTGAATCATAAAATGTCATATTCACAAAAATCACTGGATTTATGCTTTTATTGAGCGTCTATAAAGAAACCTGTGACGCTCCTGATGAGCTCCACAGTCTCCAGTAGAGGGCACACCCTGGACAGATCGCCGGCATATTGCAGCGTGTCTCAACACACAGACACAAAAACCATTCACTCTCCCACTCATACCAATAGATTCACAAACTAATTTTTACCTAACCCCAATCAGAATGCCTTTGGACGGAATGCCCAGATAAAAACTCCCAAGCACATGCCACCCAGATGCGAATTCAACACAGACAGACCCGGGCTGAAATGGAATTCGAACATGGAACTTTGTTGCTGTAAGGTGATTATTTTGATTATCGATTTTTGTAGATACTTTAATCCTTTCATTTTTGATTGGTCTACAAATGTCAGAAAATATCGTGGAAACTCAACATGGCACTTTCTGTTTGTCACCTCTGTTAAGAAGGTTATGAAACATAAACAAGTAGTTGATTGAAGGTTTCTGGACGGATATCCCTCCCTCAGCTCAAGATTGAACTTCCACGCTCAAATATGAATTGTTTTCCTTTCGAATCAACGATTGACTGTTTTGGGCATTTGGAGTGTGAACAACTGTACAGAGCAGCATTCGCAGTCTGATCAGAGTTATTTATAGGGGAGTGGGAGTTGTTTGTGCGATGGCTGTGGAAGTGTGTTCCTGGCGAGATGCGGCACCTTTCACCCACATGAAGCTCTGGGATGGAGCCTGGCGTCATTCAGAGGCGGTGGATGAAACCAACTGATGACAAATGTGTATGTTGTGCTAAAAAAAAAGAAGCTTCATATTTGTTTTGTACTGAGTCGCAAAAAATCTTGCCATCCTCTAATGAAAGAATGAATAATGGCGTGCTAAAACCTGAGAAGCCAGACTTGTCACATGGCTGCTTGGAGCTTTCTCTGTTTTCTTTCCAGTAATCCGTGTTTGGTATTTATAGAGGCACTGACCTGCTCTTGACGTTGCCAAAGTAGCTGCTCCTGCTCTTGTCCCTCTTGGGCTCGTTGTCGGCGGCTCCTAAAATCTCGGGCCTCCTCACAGACTGAGCCATTTTCCGTTCTTTAGTGGGAAGCTGGCGGACTTAGTGGCAGATGCAGAGAGGACGAGGGGGCTCAGCTGGCATCCTTCCTCCTCCTTTTATTCCCCATGCCTGCCTACTGGCCCAGTTTACATCACACACAGGACGGATTTTTACAAACATCAGCTGGGCAGGAGGAGGGTGGAATGGAGGGAAGGATAAGGAAGGGGGGGGCGGGGGAGGCGGGGGGGGCTAAAAGCTCTACTGTACCTGCAGCAACATGACCCCATGAGGAAATGAACACTTAGCAGGATAATGGAGCCGGCTTTCAAAAATTCAATTAAACTGTCAATCAGTGCATATTATTGGTTTTTAAAAGTGTTTTGCAATCAATGTATCGGACCTTGTGGGAACCGACCATCTAATAATATGGCTAGTTTTTGCAGACCAACCTACGCATTTGAGTAATTTATCAACAAATTTGGGTCGTTTTCCAAATTGAGTAGTTACAAATTTGTTGACCAAACTACAAATTTGAGTAGTTTCATATCAGCAGACCAACCTAAACATGTTAAGTTCATTGTAGCTCAAACTGAAAATTTGAGTAGTTTCACATGTTACATTTCTATAATACAGCTAAATATAATATAATGGATCAGAGGGTTAGAATAAGTTTGAGTAAATGTCATCAGCCCAGCCTCATATCATGACACAGGAATGCATCAGCTTCATGGGAGCCTCACTGCTGCACCTTCTCTTTGAATGAACAGCAACAGCCAGACTAGCTTAGCTTTGCCCTGCAGATTGCAAACAGCTCCGAGCATCATCAGTCACACATGGCGTCATTCGGGTTAAAACGACAACACGTTGCCTCCTGTAAATGCAGCAGGTCCGTGTATCGCCCTGACAGAAGTGGGCATTTCAGACGACATAAGGGATTAATAATGGAGATAGCGGCTATGGCAGGAAGAGAAAAAAACACCCATCAGATCCTGAGCTGAGCAGAGATGGAGAAGTGAGAGGAGCAGACACACGAAGCTATGCGCTCCTCACTGACCTGAGATGGAGATGGGTGTCGGTCAGATGAGCGTGTCTTCATATTGCAGTGTTATGATATCACTGCAGACAGCAGCCCCGGAGCCCGAGGGACCTGACGCACCGACTGTCAAGATGCCTCCTGTCCGGGCGGCCGGAGATTGGACGGGAGACGGAAGTAGATGGGAGGGAACCATCTTGTGCTATTCGAAAACCATGCAAAGGGATCGAAGATTCCCTGTTCATGGCTTATAACTAATCAACAATGCACTAGTTACCAAAGATTCATGAATTAATTACAGCCAATTCATCCTTTATAAGTGGTAACTTACAATATATAAGAAATAGAGGGTTCAAAGCTGTTCATAATGGCGATTATTTAGTTTACAGCACTTTGGTCAACTCTGGTTGAGGTGTACAAATGTGCTTTATAAATAAATGTTTGTGTGTTTTTTTCATTTATTGTAAAATACAAATACAGTATTCTAATCCATTTACCTCTATAACAATGATATAACACTAAACAACTACCAAATATAAATCAGGTTGATACAAGGCCAGAACACTTGATGACGCTAAGGCGCACAACTGAGTTTACATCCCAGCTAACACCTGCTAACATCTACTGGTAGTTGGTAACTTAAATTGTGCAGAAAACATTCAAATGTACTAGGACTGTCTAGACTGTCGGTCTGTCTAGACAGTCTAGACGGTCTGACTGTCTGTCTGTCTAGACAGTCTGTCTGTCTAGACGGTCTGACTGTCTGTCTGTCTAGACAGTCTGTCTGTCTAGACGGCCTGACTGTCTGTCTGTCTAGACTGTCTGGACTGTCTGTCTGGACTGTCTGTCTAGACGGTCTGACTGTCTGTCTGTCTATACAGTCTGTCTGTCTAGATGGTCTGTGTAGACTGTCTAGACTGTCTGGACTGTCTGTCTGGACTGTCTAGACTATACAGTCTTGTATAATATATTCTAAAACAATATGCACGTGCACAAAATGAGACGATTCAAATGTAAAAAACATACGAAAATTGTAAATAAAATTGAAATGTAGATTAAATCTGAATAATCATCTGGGGAATAATCATGTGATAGTAGCCTACTGATAAACATTCATATAATAGATTAGGTAGTTTGGGGTTTATCAGTTTTGAAGAGTCTTTATAAAGTGACAATTCTTTTGTAGATTTTCTGACTCTTGGAGTGTCTCTCAAACTTTGGCGAATATGATCAAATTATTTAAAAAATGTAATATGTTTTCTGTTATGAGACCAAGTGGTTTATAAATAAACTTGACTGCTCGCCTCCACCTTTGGGGGGCGCTCAAGGGCAGGGTCTGATAAAGTGAGGTCATGGGGCTCCAGCCAATCAAATCGCAGGAAAGCGAGGCACAGTTTCCGGCCTGATGAACGAAAACACAGCTGAAGTCTGAAAGACGAAGAGAAGAAGCGCAGATTCACGAACTATTCACCGTTGCAGCTTTCTCACGTTCATCTGTAATTTACCGTAAGTTGCACGTCGGTGGGTTTTTTAAATCGCATGTCGTGATAACAAGCGAAGAATGGAGGAACATGTCGGTCTGCGGTTGAGGGTCACACCGGGGGCCGCTGTTTGCTGCCGATGCTAAAGCTAACTGACTGTGTGTGTGTGGTCGATGCCCGGGGCAACCGGCTCAAGATGGACAGAGAACAACTGATCACGAACCACATCTCTGAAGGCTTCTCCGTCTCATTCCTGGCTTCTATTATCTCCTCATAAAGACGATAACCGTCAGGAGCAGTGCAGTTAGCTTAGCGGGATTCAAATGTAAAATGTCGCTTGTTAGCTGTGTTAGCCTTCATGATTGCGTTTATGATAAACTACTCATAATGATAGGGTGATGATCAAGTTTAACTAACTCTGTTAACTTCAGTTCATCCACAATTATGTTATGATATTTAAAAAATGTTGATAATAATATCTTATTGCTTGTGGTATTCTTTTCAGTGATGGATCGACAAATTCCTTAAGTACTTAAAGGTTCAGTGTTTGTAAGATGTAGGTGAAAGGGATCTATATTAGGTATATAAAATAATCCTAATGATGTTTTCACAGTGTGTAATATCTATACCTTTTTATATTGAAATACTTCATATTTACATCGGGATCATGTAAATAACTAATTTATTAAAATGAGTGATAAGATGCTCCAAGTAATCACTCATTTTTATCCCATGTGTTGGCAGTGAGACAGACATGACATCTGTTTGCTGAACTTGTCCGCCTTAAGCCACAGCTAGCGACTTCCCAGCGAATCAGACAGACCCCCATCACCATGGAAACAGAAACGGTACGTTTACTTCCTACTGTTTAACTTAAAAAAAAGTATCCCACTGAATGATTGTTCAAACTAAAGTACGTATTGATAGTAATTATACTCTTACATCACATGTAGTGACTGAAAGTGTTTTATGATTAACAGGAAGTCATTCCTATCTGGCAGAATAAGCCCCATGGATCCACTCGTAGTGTTGTCAGAAGAATAGGTTCTACTCTCCCACTCAAACCTCCACAAAGAGCATGTTTCCAGGTACATATATCCAATGTGACCCTTTTAATAGCATTATGTAACGGATATAAACATCTTAACGTGGAAAATAACTTGTGTCTTTTTGCAATAGGAACTACCAGGCCTACCCTCTCTTCGGCCTATGACTGGCCCTATGGTTCCTACCTTGGCAGACATAGCCTGGATTGTTGCAGATGAAGAGGAGACCTATGCTCGAGTACGGTGTGTAAATAGTTAATCACTTCACCTTGTTGTAGCGCCAACTCACCTTTCCCTACCTGCACTATCCCAGACTTTTCAAATTATCAGGTGCGTATTTGCAGGAGCTATTGTAGCCGTGATGTGTTTGATTGTAACACTGTACAAATTGACCAAATAAAGTAAGCGCTGGGGCTTTTTCTGGGCAGCAGGTCAAAAGGAAAGAAGCATCAGAGGAGATGCAGCTCAAAGTTGATGCTGCACTCAGATTTATTTTGATACGGCTCAATGACACCAACCTTCTGCTTTCAGGAGCGACTCACGTCCTCTGAAGCATGAATGGCGGCCCACGCCCCTGCTGGTGCTCCACAGGAACTCATCTGTGCCTAACTTCCGCCGTGAGGGCAAAAGGATGGAGGGACTGAAGAAGCCCGGGGCCACGGCGCTAAATCGAACAACAGCCCTGCAGGACGAGCTCAGCAGACTCCGATCACAGATTGCCAAGATTGTTTCAAGCGATTCTGGTAGGTGCCAGACTGGTAACTTATCTAACTTAACACTCTCCTTACTCATAAAGCTGCTTTGAGTAATATAGATTTAGGATTGCTTTACTGTGGTTACGTGAGTGTGTCAGTAACTTCACGTGGCTGTGATTCCTTTGTGGCCAAGTCAGCTGCCTTGATTCTCCTTAAGCTCTTTGGCACTAAGATGCCGTGTCATCAGTTTGTAGGTCAGTGACTTAAGATAATCTCTCGTTCCGTGGAGGCAGTTATTCGTTGAATATTTCAACAGGAACGCAATGAGAAGGTATCATATTATTGGAATTGGAGGAGAGGTACTCTAAACAGACATTATAGATAGAAACAATTTCACCATTTTAGACTCAAAATGTTTGCCGTATCACTGTCCCAACCTGATTTATTAATAACAGATCCACTTATTTCCCTCCTCTGCTTTGCTGGTTTATTTCAGGCTCCAACCCCATAACTCCTGACCTGCTGTCCCCCGACGACACGAGTATGAGCTTCTCCATGGCGCCTTTCGAGGCAGCATCCTTCCCGCCGGCTGCCACAGCTGCTGCCTCCTTTGTCATCAGTGACGTCACAGAGGAGGATGAAGAGGAGGACGATGAGGAAGATGATAAAGATGTGGTATCTGTGGTGTCAGAGCTGGTCCCTGACCCACCTGCTTCCATGACGGCATCAGCAACCTTTGACCTGGACAGGCCCAGCATGGACTTCCGGGAGGCTGAGGAGGACACAGTGTCGCTGTCAAAGTCCACCAGCTTTCGCTGACGTGATGGACATTCTGAAGGACATGAACCGCATGAAGATGAGCAAAGACAGGTAAGTGTTGCTACTGAGTACATCACCCCGAAGCTTTGTCCTAATTAGTGTTTTTAAAGCATAAAATAAACCAATTTAGCTGCAAAAACACTTTAAAACACATCTAACTTGGAGGGGGCTGAACTTATTTCCCATACGGCAGTCAGCCACCAGGGGGCGTTCATGATAGTTTGGCGTCATTTTTGGGGAGATAACCTCCAGCTAGCTGCAGCTGCATATTAGATAGATAGATAGATAGATAGATAGATAGATAGATTACTTTATTCATCCCAGAAGGGAAATTAAGTCGTCATAGCAGCCGGTACATTTGAATACAATAAAATACAATACAATAGAATAAAATAAAATAAAAAGTACTGAGGTAGAAAGTATAAAAACAGAATCACAAGATAAATAGGTAGATAAGGTGCTGTGGCAAGATGATGGTAATAGTACTGATGATATGATGGTAATGTTATTGTTATTGTTAGACAGTATATCAAAATAGTACAGTATATATAGTATATAATATAACATAATATATATTTATATATGATAGTAATTATACCAATATAAAGTATGCATCATGAGCTTAGAGAGAGCGTACGACATGTCGAGATAGCATAGCCAGACGCTAGAGTCTGCAGTCTGCAGTAGTTAGCATGAGCAGACCCTGTAACGTCTAACGCTGTGTAGAGAATGACCCGTGGAAATGCATGTGATACGACTTGTAGTGCGCTCGCTCGACAAATGTCGGTGTCTTAGTCATCATGACTCGCTTACAATCTCATATAGCTGGATTATTATTTAGAATCGTGAAAGCATTTAGTTGATGCTGAACAGTTCTTAAGTCGGCATGTGTTTTCTGCTGCTCGTCACTGCAGGTACAACAGAGGCTGTACGTCCCTGAGAGAGGAGGACTCAGCAATTCTGATCTCAGAGGCTTTGAGGAAAAAGTTTGTCTTGAAGGAAGAAGATTCAGCTGCTGGGAATCAGAAGTAGCTCGATCGCATGTTTGCCATCACCACCTGATCCTGCTGTTCAACGTAAGTCGGGACAGGACAATTGAGTTTTTATTTATTTCCTTTGAGTCATTTTTTTTAATACATTTTTTGTAACTTTGTAACTGACGGTTGCTGTTTTTTAGTGCTAAACTGTTGAAGCTCACTTGTGGTTTCTTAGTTGCCATTCTGCTTTGTTTCCCCTCCTCTCCCTCATTAAGTTTAGGCCTTTGCCTGTGGAGTATGTACCCATGGATCCACAACCTTGCTCCTCAAACCCAAGGCAATAGCTGTCCGCCAGAGATGAGACAAAAAAACACTTTGTCCCAGACTTTCACAGCCAAATGTGAACTTCACAGTGCAGTACGAGGGGGAACAGTCCGCTCCTGATAACAATAATCTGTTTCCGCACTGCATCGCATACTGCATTTATTGTTATTCACCCTGGGAAAAAAGGTTTATGTTCAAACCCTTTTTTCAATAACGACTCAACAGACTGGTGCCAGTGCTGTCCAGTAATGTGGTCTGTGCAAATGTGGGGTGTCGTGTCATAAAACGGTGCTGAAGGATGCAAATAGATGTTTTAGTTTATTTTCAGTTGTGTCCTCTAAAATACTTGAACATATTTCTCCAGAGGAAACCAGTCTAATGCACTCTCAGAGATGTAGTTCATCTTATTGACCGCGTGTGTGCGTGTGTGTGAGGACAAACAAGTTATATTTACTGTTGCTGAGTTTCCAAATGTGCACAGCATCGTGTGCGTTGCTTGTTCCAATGCACCTCTTATGCCTGTCTGCTTGTGTGTGAATAGCATATAGAGCGACAGACACTCAAACTAGAGGGCACTGTTCTTTTTTTAATTTGAATCCCAAACCTAAAAACTATATTGATGATATAGTTTGAGGTGTGAACTCTGTTGTGTATAAATCAATGGATGAGTGTGATTTAACAGTGTGCCCTCCTGTGTTTGCATCTTTTTTTGTTATTTCCAGTAAAGGCAACAGTGGATACAAGCATCTGCAGGTCTTTTCTATAGTAACTTCCTCTTGTGTTTAAAACATGCTAAATGTTAGTTGAGACCACTTTTAAGATTTCTCTTACGTCACATCAGAGAGGTGATCTTTAGATTGAGCAGAGATAACCAAGCTATATGTAGAGGCGCGATCACACATACACAAATGTGACGAAGTGACAAACCTTTGCCTTCCTTTCACTTCCAGTCTTCCCCGATCTGTGCGAGTGAGGGGGTGATTCAAACGTGTGGGCTTCAGCTTTGGTGACCCATGATATTCTCTCTGCATTTGAGTGTATGTGACCGTGCCCATAAGCAGTTTTCAGAATGAACTGAACAGTGAAATGTACGGAAAAAGTGTTTCCGGACTTTTTCAGATGTTGCCTTTCACTTATGAAGAACGCAGCAGGAGATTGTGTGGGTCAGACGCTCTCGAATCTCATAGTCTTTCTGACTTGTTGTCTTTGGTGGCATCTTCTGCATGAATGGCACCTCATTTTGATCATAAGATAATTGTAGTGTCAAATTTTTGTGTGTCACTCTCACTCTGACATTTTGCAGACATTTAACTGGGGGGGCCAGCAGGGAAAGTTCCAGTAAATGTCCGGAACAATTGACTTTGACAGTGTGTTTTCACATGCAGCCCCCTCGCAAAACTTCAGGAAAAATGTCCGGATTTCAGTGCATGTCTGAAAGCAGCTTTACAAAGCTTTCACATCAGTGTGTTTTGTGTGTGTGTGTGTGTGTGAGAGTGTCTCAATGACTATTGTTGTTGATGCCTTACCGCAGATCTATTGCCTGTTCCAATGCCTCATTTTATTCCCTTATTAGCTCCAAGTGCCAAGGGTTTGTTTTAATCAGACCCCACCCTTCAACGCCTGACCCTTTTCAGTTTTATTCCTGAATGTGCCCTCCAGCTCCACATTTCTTCATCCGAACAGTGAACGACCTTGTTAAGAATCAGCTGCGAGTGTTTGTTTATTGTTAAAAATTACAACTCACAAAAAACCTACTTGCTTTTTTGTCCGATTCACTTCAACCCATGTCACTCCTATGTTTCATTTATCATGTGTTTTCCTACACAACTGAGAATCGTATAGTTTAGTTTTGCAGTGTGAAAAGTAACTACTTATGTATGTGTTGAGCAAGAATGTGCCCATATGTGTATCATTGTATTCTCTGAAGTTGAAATTTTGTTTTGTCTTGCTGGAATTTACCCTCAACAATTTTCCTCAATAATTCCTCAGTTCATATCCTGATCAGTCATAGTGAAGAAAGTTAATAACCGATAAGCTGAAATACAAAATGCAAGTTTAAATTTGTTCAACCTATGTCCTGTTCATGAGATGGTGGAAGTTGACCAACAACCGCAACCAGCTGCATCTCTGTTCCAGATCAAAAACTGAAGGGAAAATTGAGGATTTGACTATTTCTGTGTGTCACTTTGAGCATTTGTCACCATCATACCTCTGTAGGGTTTAACCCACCACCTGTATGTTATTATTTTTTTTATTATGTATGGACTTGTAAATAAAGATGGGCTGAGGTTTTGAAACTATGACTGCTGCTTTTCAGATCACCATGCAGTAAGAAATGTGTCCAGTGTGGGGCACTGCAGGCAAACAAACATTGGGCTTGGTTTAAACTATTTACATTTTGCCATATGAAATACTGAGCACCTTTCAATTCCTCTCAAAACTATGACATCCATCACACACATGGAAGACAAGGGTTTGAATATAAGTGGAAATTAATTACCTTTACACAAGTTCTGTCATCTCAAGATTTGTGTGTATATAATATTTAAATGTCATGCCACTTACTGCTTCCGCTTCACTGCATTTCAGATACATATATTTTACTTTAGTACATGAAATGTTATTGATAATCATTTGTAATGTAGATCAGTTCAGTTTTGAATCCTGTGTTTACGCTTAACACAGTTTATAATATGATATAAATACTTTTATCCAATTTTATTTCTTTACTACCTTACTGAATGATCACATTTTCTACATGTAGTATCATTAAAGTTACTAATAACATAGTTAAGTTAGGCATAAAGTTCCATAAAAGCAGAACATTCAGATCAATACAAATGCCTCAACTTAGTACTTGCAGTACTTGAGTAACTGCACTCGGCTTCCTGCTGCAACCTCAGCCAACATCCAGCATCCAGCCATTATGTGCCTGGAATAACCAGACTTCTCACATCGCGTCACACCACAATCCTAATTTCGAAATGACTGTTAATTCCCTGTCATTTCCTTTTTCTTTCCCAAGACGACGTGGCCCCGCAGTGAGTCACTGTCTATTTCCTGTGCGAGTCCTTGGCCTACTTTTTCCCTCTTCACCCCCGTGATGGACTTCCTGCCTATTTTAGATACAGGGAGATGTCTGTGGAGAGCTCCGTTAATAGAGCTCAGTGTCAAAATGAGGCTCTGTTAAAACTATAAATACAGCTACTCAGTTCAAAGTGACATTGACACGTTTTCATTACTACGAGGCTAAAAAAAGAAATTCAAAGCAGGTTAACACACGTTTAAATCAACAGTTTCTGGACGTTCCCTGCAGCAGTTAACAGGTTTCTCAGAAGCAGGCTGTTGACTGTGGAATAAAAATCGGTGTCTAAGTAAAATATAAAGTAAAATTAACTAAAAATCAGGTTGTATGCATTCAGACTGGAGTGATGTGATGAATCAAAAAACTTAAAACCAGACTTTGACTTTAACCTCAATTGCTTGAGGCTTGAATTAGTCTTTCTTTAGTGGGAATGACTCAAATTAAGCCTAAATTTAAAATGTAAACCAAATTCTTCTCCAGTTATTTGGCCTTGAATCAGTGTTTAAAAATTTAAAAAATCTAAATATGGTGATGGTGTCAGAGAATCCGGATACCTATAGCAACAGATTTCTTTGGCCACGACACTTTCACAATCACATTTTAAATCGAACTTTAGTTGTTTGCCCAAACTTCCAGCAATTATGGATGTAAATGTTGCCGTTATGTCTCTGACCAGATTATTTTTCATTATTTTGTAGCCTTGACTTTCATCACCTCCAACCAGTGAGGGACAGGAGCCATTGTTAAGCTCCACTATGTTCACCAACCTTGCTAATTTGCTACATGTGCTAGCATGGGAAGCTCACCATAGACACTAGTTATAGTACTCAACTTAACTGAGAAATAAAGAGAAATTAACCTGGGTCAAAAAAGCATTAATCCTTATGTTAACTTTTCAGTAAAGGGCTTAAAATGTAGCAGACGTTTATTTGCAGTATTTTAAAATTCCTGTACTCCAGTTAGGTAAGGTGACTTATTTAGGATTGACAGGGGACATGTTGGACGTCACTTAAGACTGAACATTCAATCAAAACTATGACTTTCTGGATGTGTCTCTTCAGCAAAGCCTACGTCGTTTGGCCGAATCCAATCCCACCATGTTGGGCGCCGAGCTCCGGTCACGTTCCCTTTGTGTGATAAGTGGCAGCGAAGCAGCTAACACGCCAAGAGGTAGACGATCTGTCATCCTGACCATTTGGCGAGGCTCCTCCATCTCCCTGAACCTCAGAGCCTTTCATCACTGTCTCCTTACGTGGCTGAGAGCTCTTCATAGGGAGGCTGCATTGGAAACAGAAACATCCCCCTAATGTCCCAGATGTTTTCCCATGTTGCCCCCAGGCTGTCAGGTTTCAAGCCTGTTTGTTACTTGAAAGATATGATTAAATTGCTTTTCGGTTTCTTGTCGTGGAGCCGGAATCGTCTCGGGCCACCTGGATGGATGGATGAGGTTTGACTCGCGGTCAGAAACATTGTCAGGGTTTCTGGTTTTGATTAATCCGTCTGACAAATGTGTCAAGCAGTGCCCGCGGCGGGGAGGATAACTCTGAGCTGAAGCAAAATCAAAGGGAAGTCAGTCGATTGCTCTCGAGCAGGTGTTACAGAGAGCGTGTCACATTAGGTTTTATTTATTGGCACAGTTGCAGCCTTCTGGGAGGGACAGGAAATGCTTTCATGTATTATTCATATCTCAAAATTATCACCTGATTCAAAACAAAAGTTAGTAGCTAAGTTTCATGGCGTGCTCACGAGATGACACCCATCAACATCCAGTACATCATGACATCTTATAGGTACAGACACATTTGAATACACAAGATGAATACGTTCTAATACTTCATGCACAGAAAATACTGCCTACAATTACGGACCATGTTTTATGACGAATAAATAATTTACCTGATCAGGCCATTTCCTTATTTCTTCTATATTTCTACTATAAGAACATTCATTCATATTGTGTGGGATTGTTCGGCCTCTGCAGAGCTACGTGCTCTACTGAGATCCATTCTACTTTCAACTGTGATTGCCATTGATTCAAAGGAGGTTTTGGAAAATAATCCCTTACACCAACCTTTCTGAATAGAGCTTAAAATGTTTCTATTCAATTGTTAAGCTCATTAGCTACACATGAGAGGAAGAGAACGTAATAAGAGCTCCCCTCTTCATCCAAATTCATATTCTCCTCATCCTCTTCACTGGGCAGAAAACCTCCTCCAGTAACACGGTCCAACACGGTTGACGTGGTATTTACCTTTAACAGTGGCAGGAATATGTCACGTGTTCACAACCTCAGTTTGACCTCACGCCAACTTGACAAAGGCAAAACATTTCACTTGGGTTGTGAAATAAAACAAGGTTTTTCCCGGAATGTTTCAAATGTGAAAACAGCTTCTGCGTGTTTTGTCTGCGTGTTCAATTCGAGTGTCGTCTCCCAATGTCGTATCGTAGCAACGGCCAGCTGCACCAAGCTTTGACTGAGTGGATGACAAAGGTCTTTGGGAACACAAGCGTTTGCCTCTGCCGCTGACACCCACCCACCCACCCACCGATCCACCCACCCTCCCTCCAGTGTCGCCCACACGTCCGCCCGCGTCACCAAGACACATGAGTCACAACAGGAGCCGTTCCTGACGAGCGGTTGCGTGGCCATTGAAGTCCCTCTGCTGGTTCTATTTTGGGGTCTTTGGAGTGTTTCTAATTTGTTTGCGTACTTGCCCTTTTGCTTTGTGATGCAAATGAAAAACGCAGTCGTTGCAGTGACGTCGCAACGTAACAAGGAGCTAAACCTGTTGCTGCTGTTGTGATGGGTTTGAATGTTTCTCGATCAAACAGCTACAAGATAAACTCTTCAGTCTTGTTTAACACTCACAATTTCTACAGTTGGACATTTTGGGAAACACTTTTAGTTGTATTTAAAGTGACGTGCGTGTAGGATAGAAGTGCTACATGGGAAAAAGGAGGAGAGGAATGGCGTAACGAGGAGGCAAATGAGGCTGATCTGTATCAGGACAGAGCAGCACCCTGATGTCTGTGGTGTGTTCAAATTTATCATTTTACAACATTAAGTGGGGCAAGTCGTCATCACGGCCTTGTTTTAGCCGGCCAGCTCCTGACAGCATTCATCAGCTACCTCAGATGGAAAAAATATCAAACAGAATCAGCTCTATTTATTATAGGTTAATTCAAAATAATGAATAAAGAAATAAGATACCAGGTATGAGGCTGTTTCAAAGGGAGACGGATGCACAGTACAGGTGGAGGTGGAGTGGGGAACATTGTTTCTCCTTTTCTTCTCGTTCCTCCTCGTTCTATTTCCCGCTGAGCTTGCACGTCACGTTTTGATAAGAAATTGATAAGAGCTGGTTTGTGAGTCCCAGATGGTCCCACTGTAATTATGGCCCATGTGGCAGTCACTTATAAATAATTCAGCAGACGAAGGAAATAACTAAAGCACAGATGCCAGTAGTCGCTCCGAGTACTCTACTTATGCATCGATGATACATTTAGAGTTTACATGGTGGATTTCCAAAATATTGTTGGTCAAAACAAAAGGAAATCTAAAATGTGAGCTGGTCATATGCTGAGAAATATCAATGATGATTTTACAGTTGATGATCTTTTATAGCTGAGTAAGTTTATTCAGACAATTGTGGACCAATTTACCCAAATATATGAGATAAATTATGAAGCTACTAGAAATCATTAATGTCTCCCAGGCCTGGTTAACTTGTCAAATGGAAAAAGAAAAACAAGCCCAACCCAAACACACATTTATAAATTCAGTGTGATGAAGCAAAATCACGAAGCAATAGCGACAATCAAGTCACCAAAACTGGGAATAAACATAAGAGAGAAAACCACATAAGGCCTGAAGATATCTGCTTTACCTGGTTTCATGGTTCGAATTACAAGAGAGCTAAGGGGAACTTGGCTGCCCAAGGAAGGCCATGATAACCTAGTTTGAGATATTCATTATATATATATATATATATTTATTTATACAGGTGACAGACATAGATTTTCTCTGAAATGAGGTTCCTGAAATAAATAATAGCGATACAAATATGTCAGTGTGTTTTTTTTTCCGCTCGTTTAAATACCATTTTCAAACTATTAGTGTATCCACTAATGGACACAATGCTGTGTCTGTTCCTGCTGTGTAGCCATCCATGCGTCACGGCACTGCCGACAAATCACACACAGTTTAACGTTACATCGCATCTTGAGCTTCTCACTGAGTTGCTGCAGCCTCGATATTTAAATGGTAAATCATTAAGTGAGGAGACAGGAATCCTATTCAGTATCTAATTAAACCCACATAGCAAAATGGTTTTGGCCCAGATTTGGCATACACTGTCATCCGGCCCACGTACCGCGTGGAATGATGGCATTAGGGCGGTCTGCTCCTCTTTGCCAGATTTATGCCATAAGTAAGCCACAGCCTTACCTCTTGTAATCCAAAGCTGCCAAAGGTGGCTCCAATTTGTTTTGTGCTGTTCGGACCATATTCACCATTTACCACATGGGTCACTTCAGGTTCACATCCAGATTACACTTTTCCTAGAGAATTGCATGTTTGCCAAAACGGCCCACATTTGTTTTGGGTTATTTGGGCCAATTTTGCTATTTCACAAAAGGGCCACTTCAGTCTTATGTTTCAATTTTGTCGAGGTCACAAGGTGGCGCTCCCCAGAAAGCCTCTCTGTAATTCAAACACTGCCTGTTTGGCGCTCCAACTGTAAATGTCTCAAGTCAGTGAAGCCATTTTAGAATGAATTTGTGGTTTCCAACCTGGTATATTCATCTTCAGTTCCTCACTGTACATTTTCATAGATAAATCTGAGTGTAGTGCTCGAACAGCTACAAGCTGAGATGAAAAAGCTCCTGAATAACGTATGATTAGAACAGATGAAAGAGAGGCGGACTGTGTGAAAACCATGGAAACGGCTTTGAGTGTGTCGCCATCATTTGCACGTTGCACTTTAAAGACTGACCATGGGTATTGGATTCTAATTGCATCGGATTGGCAGCACTGCAGTGTTCATAGATACAGTGAGGAAGTGTCATCAAGTGCACAACGAGTATCCTCAGAGCTGAGAAAAATACATACAAATCAAAGACAGAGAGGCTGAGAGCTAACTCCCTTCCTACTACAGGAACTAGCAGGGCAACCGATAAGGCCCAGCTAGCCAATGCTTTATGGGGATTAACAGCACGGTTGGAACCCATCTTTAATAAATCAGATTTCTTGGCTGAACCAACCCATTGCATGAATAAATCATCTCACTTCAGACCAACTGTTTGAATTAAAAAAAAACAATTCCACAAGAAGTACATTAAAAAGACTTTAGCTCTATTCTTCGTGTACAGCGGCTGAAATATCTTTCTTTTTATATCATGTTTATCCAAGACTGTCAAGTACTGATAAATGGTGGACTGACATTGTCTCATAGATTCATTTCTCTGTGAGATGTCCCTAACTGTCTCCTTCAGAGGATGTGTTCAACAACCTAGACGGTGAAGACAACAAATTCCATGATATTACCAAAACCAACCATGAATTGATGTAACAACTATTGCCCATGTGTCAATGCCTGATTGACCATTTTGAACGAGAACAAAATAAATACAGCACTGGTTGCTCTCATGTCACTCTACTTAAAATGTAATTTTGAACATTAGTGTCCTCTAGTACAAATGTGTATATATATATAGTAGTTATTATATATATATATATATATGCCAATTAATAGCATGCTATACTCATGTTCTTTTTGTATACCATATCTGCCTTTATACGTATACACGGTCTAACCTGCATACATATGGACACGTCTATCCCAAATATCTCCTCATAATGTAAAAACAGTTTATGTGGAATCATCCTGTGCCACTGCAATTTACTCAACAACGTTTCTATACAAACAACTTCTACAGTGAAAAGTGTATATTATGAACATATTCTGCATTTTTTATTTCGCCTATTATTTATTCTCTCGTCTCCCTCATCCTGACTTGCCTGCTGCTGTAACAACTGAATTTCCCCTGTGTGTGGATCATAAAGTTTTGCTTTATCTTATCATATCCATGTGCAAAAGTAGAGCCAATAAAAGTGAAACCACTGTAACCACGGGTCACTCTGCATCGCTCTCCCTCCCCCTCTCAGTGAGACGTGAAGCTCTCGGTGAGGCGGAGGATCAGCTGCTGTTCTGTGCTTTTTTTAGTCTCTGCCGTCTCATTAGCTTTGACTGGCACAGAGCAGGACTAACGACCAGCTGGAGACCAGTTACGTGGTCACGGGGGGTCAGTCGTGCATCACTGGATCAAACGTGGTGATGAAAGACGGATCCTCCAGTCGGAACGGCAGCTCCGTCACGTCACACAATCAGTGTCCACTCTCTGAGACTGAGAGTGTTCAACATCTCAATCAGTTATACACCTTCAAAGTGTGAAATCCAGAGAGGTGGAAATGGTTATTGGAAAAAAATCTCAACCTTAATATCAACCTGCTCACATGCACTGACACACAACTGGTTCGTGTTTGAAGGAGTACATGTATTTTTAGAAATATATCGACAATCCAGATATAGATGAGAAGATCAATATCACTCCTGTGAAAGGGACTGAACAATTTTCCTCTTGTTCGGCCAAGAAACAACCCAATGTTCCGCCCCACGAAGCCACAGTGTGAGACTCTTACATCTGGTCCACTGAGATTTAGACGTGTTTCCTCTCCTCCATTGTGCTTTGCTGTCTTCTGACATAAAGAAGCTAATTACGTCTGAAGATCACAAAGTTCCTTTTCTTTGTTTGATCTGAACAAGAATTCTAAAGCAAAAATGTCAATTTCAGGCTTTTCTGAATGTTCACGTGTACGAGTATTTCTCGGCCGCGAATTTCCAGCTGAAACACACCAATCCAAAACTAAATATTTCTTAACACTGAACAATGCTTATTTAAAAATGTCTAAGATATGGACATTTTTCTCTGCTCCTCTCCCACCACTCTCTGGTGCCACCAGACATTATCAACACTGCCTGTGCAATGTCAGTTTTCAGAGGGTTAAAAACACAGGTAATGTAAACAAAGTGATGGCTGTTGGTTTTTGTACGAATGTACCATCAGTGTAAGTAGTTGAATTAATGTTGGCATTTTGGGAGAAAAAGGTAGGTCTTACGTGCCTGGTCTTCAGAAACCGTATGTTTTTGGGACACCTCAGTGATGAGATGACGGCACAAGGACGAGGTTCTTTCCAGGCATTGAACTGTGCATGTTGTGTGCTACGTCTTTCCCAAAGGCTGCAGGACGACCCATGATTTAATTATCTAGTTTTTAAACTATACTCGTCAATGTCAATTCTTTAATCATCTCTAAATTACATTTCTCTAAAGTCTCATCACACACACAGACATACACACACATACACACACACACCAACACGTATATATACTCCCATCTCTCATTACTTTGTCGTGTACCCTGCCGAGACTATCCCTGGGTTGGCTCAAAATAATATGGGCTAATTAGCCTTGGTTCTTAGGGAATCCATTTGCCAATTACTGTATCACATGCTGGGTAAAGCTTGTGTGTTTCTAAATGTGTGTGTGTGTGTGTGTGTGTGTGTGTGTGCATTAATGTCAGACCGGGTCATTGGTGATTGCTAACATCTTCAGTTTCACTTTAAGCTGAGAACACGCAGAATAAATTGATGGTGTACACTTTGAGATGACAGGTATTTACAGGGACATTTCAACCATTTCACATCTTTTGATCGTCTATACCCCTTCCACTCATCTGCAGGAAATATCCATCATATGAGAGCCTCTGTTGTTATGCTCCACATATTTGTTGTTTGCTGTGAAATTGTCTTATTTGTTGTGTTCCACAGAAATACTTTGTGGGGCCTTGTGATCCATATAAATGACAGAACCGCTGCAGTGATAAATTAAAAAGTTTTCATGCCATAAAGGGGTCCACTGATAATCACAATGACAATAATCTTACATCTGCAGCTAGAAAGTCACCCTCCCATCAATTTTCCACAGGGGCTATTAAAAAGTCAGTGTTGTAATCAATCTGGAGGAGAGCAATAACAATAAAAAATAGACACATCATTATTTATAGCTGCTGCACTCCGTTCGGTCTGTCAGCCCTTCAATCCTGCCCCTGAATGCGATAACACTGATGACAGGATTCAACACGGGTCACGTCTTGTCGGCACAAACAGATGCGAGCGCCATGTGCGTGAGCAGGAAGCTACACTCCCAAGAATAGCAGGCTGACATGTTGATTCTCAGCAGAGCTGCTAACTCTCCAGAAAAGCGTCATGATGAGGAGTTTGCTTGGCACTTGAGAGTGTGACAACGTTGGAGACGGGATTTCGTAACCTCCCGGGAACCTGAGACACATTGAGCGGAAACGGCATCGACCGCATTCAACTATTTACGAGAAAACCCGATCAGCTCTTACCCACAGTGTAAACAGCCGTTAGCTCTCAGGGATGTGACAACTCAGCTCAGAGAAATGAACAAATCACAGCTCAACCATGTTGGGTTTTGGTAGAAGTTGTTATAGAAGTGTTGATCACATTCATGTGTAATGTGTGTGAATTAATCACTACATCTCTACAGACATCTCAGAAGTATTACCCATATACAGATACCTGGATTATTCATACAGATGACGAAGTTGCAGAGATATACTCTATTCATTTAGGGCATTACCTTTTTTGTCAATTACAATATACCCCAAATCCAAGCGTTGATAGTGTACATAATCCTGTGTACAAATTATGATAAAAATATTAAACTTGATTTATATAGCACTCTTCAGAAGATGGTTACAAAGTGCTTGTATAATAGGGAAGACAATAACTCAAATAAATAAATATAAACAGTCCAGATTAGTGCCTGTGCAGATAAAATAAGAATAAGCAAACAATTTACCCAATAACATGGATTTATATTGAATACAAATGAATAAATTGTCTTGATTGGTTGGAGTCTTCTGATTCTCTGGGTTTATTGAGTTCAGTCAGCAGCAGTCACATCTGGAGATTCCTCTGATCCTCCAAAAGGAGAAATTGCCTTTTTTTCTTTTAACTAATGCAACACGTTTATGTGTGAAATCATTAAATATGCAGCGAGGCACTCAAACTGTAACAACCATTTAAAACTCAGTGGTACAAAGCAGCAAGGGAACCAGGAAGTTACTCTGACACAAACACACATAGACAGATACTCAGCACTTCCCAAAATACAAACTCTTATCAACACGTCTGTCACACACATTTAACTCCGGGTTTGATCTTGTAAAGGTTTATTGTAGGAACATAGACGTTAAGATGTAATTTTATAATGAATAGTGTTACATTTCGGCATCACTTTGTAATTGCCAACTTCAGCGTTTCACGTAAGTATAAAAACTAAAACAACTTTTGAATAAGAAAACATATGCTTCTGTCGTGTGCTCAATTATTTTTATTTATGAAGAAATATATTCAGAGATCACATCTGCCGGCATTCATATATTCAATAGTTACGATCCCAAAGGGAAAATAAACACTAAACCCATTAATGCAAGCAAATTAAACATGATTAAATTATATAATAATTTACATCACCAATAAGAACGTGAGAAATAAACATAAAAACAAAAGGAACCAGAATTCATGTTTCCTGTTTAGTTTTAAGAGATGGTAACATGATGTGACCAAAGCTCACAGCACCTTCACCTGTTAGATAATAGTACTTTCAATAAAAAGAAGCTCAGACCCAATAAGTATTAAAAATCAGCAACCACACAACTCAGGTCTTCACGTTGCTGAATCCTTCCATCTGGAATAATCAACCCCTGTAGTTTCTCTATCCTCTATTCTATCCTCTCCTTCTCCTCCATCGCTTCATCTTCCTCTCTTTTCTTTTCACGCCCTCCTTCCACTGCGACGGGCCAGAGCAGATGAGACCGAGGAAATGATACTGTTGTCTCCCTGTCTCTCTTTCACACCCTGCTCTCTTGCTTCTTCGCACAACTGGTCATACATTTGGCTTTTTCTGCCCACACGATTCACAGTAACAACACACACACACAGACACACACACACACACTTGCCACATAGACATACATGCACGGATGCTTCCCTGACTCACCCTGTGATTGGCTGACTCTGACTAATTTGGGGGATCGTCTTGTGCCCCCTCTCTGTTGCTGGGTTGCTCGTTTATTTATGGTCGCAAGTTTGCACAGTTTTTTGTTAACACCACTGAGACCATGTAAAAAAACATCCTGTGATGAATTTTCACACCTGGTTGGAATATTTAAAATGAACAAAGTGAACAAGGAGGTTCGACAGTTCACTTTTAACCTTGAAAATAAGTATCGATCGCAGTCCAAGGTCGACTCTCTGCAGAATTTTTCAAATCTGAAAGTCTGAGCCAAAGTCTGGACCAAAGTTTATATCTTTTTTTAACATTGTTTACATTTGATGCACTAATTTTTTGTTTCATATACTTAGTGAGCACACCTAGGTGTCACCCTGAGGCTTTTTGGCAATGCCCATGGACTGGGCCTTGTAAATGGTTTTCATTTCTACAGCTCTTTTCCAGTTTATCAAGATGGACAATCACAACACACATCCACACCCACATTCATACAGTGCTTACATTCAGAACTTTTAAGGATCAGTGTTTTACCCATGGACACTTGAACATCCGAGTAGGGTTCCATTTGTCTGTCTGAACCGGTCCAAGCCTGATACAAACTGATGAAAGCCCGACTCAAACCTGTCAGGCTTGTTTTGTGTCCAAACTCGACTTGAGCCTAATGCAGTTCATTTAAGACACATGCAGACTAGAAAATCAAGCCTGGCCCAACACATCAGGCCGGGTAGCCACACTCTGTTGAGTATGGAGACTACATTTGAAATGATCTCTCTCAAATGAATATGAATGCATAGTTTTCTCTCTTTTCTCTCTTTCTAACCTTCCAATCTCACCAAACCCTGTACAACAACCTGTAACCTCAGCTCCATCACTGATTTACTGCAGACACACATGTATGTGATTGTCCAGACATTTATCACCACCCATACATCGCTGCACTTCCTCCGTCCTGCAGTGCTCTCTCTGATGTGTGGCTCTTTAACACTAGACACATCTTCATTCCCTGAATGCCTGTCAAGCTGATGCTTTTTGAGGAATCGTAAACAGCTTGTTTTTCACAAGGGGCTGAGGATACTCAGAATCACAAACCCACAGTCGGACAGACTGATGGCTGGCCTGTCAAGTAAAAGTGTATTTTTGTTTGTTTCCTTGTTATTTTAAGCTCCTTTTTTTTTACACATTTGTCTAATTTCAGACGATGTAGATATCTTCTTAGGGAGGAATTCCCTGCTGATCTGAAGGAGAGCTGGTTATGTAGACTGGACTGTGTGGGAGCATTCCTGTCAGAGTGAGGAGTCTGCAGTCTGGTGTCTGCCTCCTTCGTCCCACAGCATCGCTTCAAGGACATCACATCACAGGGGAGCCTGGACGGACGCAGCGTGATGCATCGCTACAGCGGCCATCACACCTATCCCATCTGAAGCTGGCGAGATGCCTTATATCATCGCAAATCTTAAGTGTGATTTCCAATATAATGGCATATCGACGTGAAAATATATTCAAAAGAGTCATCGTTTTCTTGGCTGACTGGTGAGCTTATTCCCCTGGCAAATATAATTTAATTTCCCTTATAATTTTGACTGGATATTATTAACTAATATCAGACATTTAGTTTCCAGTCGTCTAAAGACTAAGGACAGACACATTAGCTGTTTCTTCTAAGAACACCCGCTCATACAGCCAGCAACTTGTTTGATTAAAAAAAATAATGAAGGTAAATACTGAATCATTCTCTTTGTTGTCGAGAGCTAAACAAAAAAAAACATAAAGCCCATTCATACACATCTTTAAATGTCATTAATTAAACTTGTTGAAAATCATAAGGCTGATGATTACTAGGTGTTTTTATTTTAAATTTAATGTACTGCTTTTTAGCTTTTTATACAATTATGAATTGTTTTTAATTTTATCTGTAAAGCACCTTGCGACCCTGTTTTTGTGTCTTGCGACCCCACCATGGGGCCCAACCCCTAATTTGGCAGCCACTGTTTTTAACAGGTCAGTATCATAATAGATTGTGTACCTTCTTTCTACTCTTAGATTACAGTTACGTAATCTTCAAATATTACATGAGTAAAGACTGCGAAGTGATATACTTTCACTTTCACAAGAAAAAGTCCTGCCTCCAGAACATTCTTTAAAGCAATTTGCTCTTAACAACATGTGGTCACCCTCTTTTTTCTCTTACTTACAAGATGTGGTGATTCAGTTTGACCACATGAGATATGTTTCTATGTGGGATTTTGGCAGGACAGAGTGTCAGTGTCACATTTCTCCTCCTTCCCCATCCTTCCCTCCCTCGGTGTCTCTCAGCTCCCCGCCCCTCAGTGTGCTGCTGCTGGTGCGGAGTGAGGCGCACAGAGCGCAGCGTGGAGTTGGAGATGTCTTGGCAGGATTACGCACGACGGCACGATCCACGCAGAAGCTTCTTGTAGCCGGACGGAGCAATCTGAAGCTGGAGCGGACACAGATTTAACTTCTTACCAAGGGAAACGCTTCTTTCTTTCTCACATTTTCCTCCCGTGAGATTCGGATCTACCCTCCTCGCACAGCAGCACCAGCGGGTCTGGATGTCCGGTCCTCCTCCTCCCGCTCACGGGTCACGGTGACTACAGAGGAATGGAAACGATGTAAACAGCTTGTGGAACAAAACAAACTCTGCAGCACAACAGTTTGTTATTGTTAGAGATAGCAGTAAGAGAGAGAGAGAGAGAGAGAGAGAGAGAGAGAGAGAGAGACAGAGATAGAGAGAGAGAGCGGGGGAAAGAGAGATGATCCCGCCGGCCAACATGGCTCAGGATGAAAGTGGGGACAAAGAGGACGAACAGGAGCAGAATGAGACGCAGAAATCCCCCAAGAGTGCGAACCCCAGCCAGCAGGAAACCAAGGTAGGACAGTCCTGGTGTTATGAAACACAAGTTCAAACTCATAGACTATGATGGCACTGTACACCAGTCCAACTCTTAATAGTGGGTCAGAGCAAACACACTTATCAACATGACAAACAAATCTTTACAAGAGATATTTTAAACCCTCAGTCCATCTCAAAAACCTCATCCTGGTTATTATCATTATTATATTTAAGGAGGATATCATATACTCTACTGCAGGGACAGACTTTTATAATATAATCAGCTGTACAAATAATAAAACATAATGTAGTTTAAATATACTATTTTACTACAATACAACCCCCTCAGTGACCATAAAACCAATGGTAGATAAACTTAAGAGGGTTTAAACTCAATATTGTGCACATTTTTACCGTGTATCTTGAACTATAGCATCAGTAACAGTGTCATTTAATAGGAAAAAGTCTATAAACTGTTCAAGATCACCTTATTTTGTTGTTATGGGATTTAAATTGATCCATGAGGTATTTCTGAGGATGTAAAAAGCCTGTGAAGTTCTTGACAAGGCTATAAATATGTCCACGGTGAGCGGTCGTGGTAAAGGAAGCCATAATTCACATTTGACAACAGACATTCAAACTCCCAGTCTTTATAAAACAGCTTTAATAACCAGATTCATATGATCATTATTGTATTTAAAGAGGTTATCACACTACAGAGATGGACTTGAATAATATAAACAGCTCTGCATAACAACAACATAAACTACAAGTGCCTTTAAGAGACTCAGTTTACTTCAACACATCAGCCTCAGTGTGTAGGATACCCATCAGAATAACACAGTGATATTAAACCATACAAGGAAACAGCCTTAGATCAACACAAGATGGATTAAACTCTAAAGGCTACAACCTGCATAAGATCACTTAATTATGATTATGGTAATTAGAGGATGTAAAAGCTGTTAAAGCTCTTGTTAAAGCTATAGAGTCCATGATGTGCTATAGTGGTAAAGGGAGCAATATTGCGTTATTATTATCACGCACATATTTATTCATAAGCAGCATTTAGGGTATATACACTTTCTACTTGTGGCTGATGTAGGAAAGTAGGCTGTGTGATGTAGATCCACAGCCGCCTCAGGCGATTTGCCATCTATGTGGGTCACATGTTGCCCAGACTACTACAATTAGCAGAACGATATTGGACAATCGTCATCGTGGTAGTGATGCAACAGTAACTCCACTGCTGTCATAGATTAGACCCACACTTTCTCTCTTTTTTACAGATATACCTCTGGTTTAGTTTGTCAGTTAGTTAGCAGGATTACGCAAAAACTACTGAACCCATTTCTATGAATCAAGGAAGAACCCCTTCAATTTTGGTGTGGATCCAGATCAGGGGGTAGATTCTTGATGAAAACAGTTCCCTTTACTTATTTCTTGCTGATGCCTTTTGATTCCTGCTGCTGTAATACTGCAAATTTGCCGATTGTGGGACTAATTAATGATTATTTTTTCGTATCTTATCTCAAAATCTACAAAGGCACTAAGAAGAGTACAAGCCCTGACAGTTCTCCTACCATACCATGCGTAGATCCTGATTCACTAGATCCCGATTTCTATTTGTATCTGCACCAAATTGTACACACTCATAAATCAGACCCCTGGTCAGTTTCATCAATATCCATGAATTATGCTCTCAGAAAATCAAGGAAAATGTTGAAGAATGTGAAATGTGAAAATAACTGTACACCAAAATTGAATGGGTTACTCCCTGAACCATACAGCATCCTCCCCTAAGGTTTGTGGTAATTGGTCCTGTAGTTTTTATGAAATCCTGCTAACTAAGAAACAAACAGAGAGGAAAAGATAACCTCCATCGCGGAGGAAAAGGTTGTTTGTGAGGATCGGTCTTCGTCAGGTTTCTCAGTGGATCTCCACTGATGCATTGTGTTTTTATTTTTTTACTGCTCCAGCATGAGCGCTCTCACTTTGGCATGTGTCGTCACTGGGTACTTTCTCCTGGTTGACTTTTCCTACATCGCTTTTAAAGCTTCTGCCAAACGGCCACACTCGCTGCCCCTTATAGAATAAAGTGTTGAATCAATCTCACATTCAGGACAAATAGAGTGACCTCCTGAGTGAGGAGACTGAATTAGTTTACTACAGACGAGTAAAGCTGTGTGTGTCTGTGTTTTTATTCCTCCTTAAAGAATACTGTGAGGCCTGAACACCAGAAGCGCAAGGTGAGCCTGTACACAAACTGTAGCGTCCTGCTGGTTTTAGTCCATCGTAACTTACTGTAGCTGCATGTGCGTGAGGGTAAAAGCTGTTTCACCTATAACAGTCACTGCTTCTAACAGATCACTTAAGTTACGCGGATGCCACACACGGTTAATTCCCCCATGTTTCTAGAGGGCACTCTTTGCTTTGCAGGTTTATTTATTTACATTGTATGCAATCAATTTTAGTTTTTGTTTATTTCCCTTACCTTTCCCAACCTTCATTAACCCTCCAGCTTTATGCTATAACATACTTCTTATGGATTTAGTGTCATCAAACACAGCATGAGCTCCTCTATGCATGTGCACAATACTTCACTTTGCCTCATTTGGGATATCTTCATTTATTGGGACTGTATTTATTTTGTTTAATTTTATTTCTTACTTTTTTAATGTTGCATTTATTTATTTCAATTAACAAATGAAACATTTAAAACTACAGGAAATAAGTGTAGCATACTTTATCACCCCAACAAATAAATATATATATATATATATGTAGATGGAAACATTATTTCCATCATTATATTGTACTGCAGTTTCCTTTTAAGGTGGCTAAAAGAAGACTACAGGTGGCAAGATAATGTGTCTATGTGTTTTATGTTCATGTCTTAGTGTGTGCGAACCAGTGTATGCATTCGTGTGTGTGTGTGTGTGTGTGTGTTTGTGTGCATGTGTGTGGGTGGTAATGGTTTACAAAGGGTCCAAATTGATTGTTTCCAGACTGACCCCGCAGAAGGGGTCGATCTTCACCGTGCCGAAGCTGCAATGAAAAGCACTAAAAACTATTTGCACGTTTGCCGAAACATTAACGGCAAACAAGCTTACGGATCTCGAGCATCCAGCAGGAAAACAAATGTTTACCTGTTTACAGTTGTACATCCAGGCCTGTGCTATGTGCAGGGTCATTAGAAGTCCTCGCCTTTACCCATCAATTACCTCAAATGATAAACTGTTTCTCCAGATCAGTCAGGGACTGGCAGCCAAACACCCACCGGCCAGGAGCCATGAAATCACATTACACTAGCTCAGAGAATCTTTATGACGCGCGTGAGCCCAGAATTAAGTGTGTTTCACTGGGGAGGAAGTGCACACTGAGAGGTTAAATGAGGAGTTGTCAGCGTGGTGTGTTTAGAATAGCATTACTGTAAAAGAGGAGGCTAATGAGATTGATGGAGGCTGAAGCCAGGAGAGACGGCACAGCGTGTGAGAAATAGTGTTAATATAATGCATCGACCCAACCTGGAAATCACATTACAGTGCAGGTAAGGGATCAGAGGTTTTCCACTGAGCGCTGCCTGTTGCGGTGGTATTTTCCTTACCCGAGACATTGTAGAGACTCTGTCAGGTAGTAATTTATCTAGTTTATTACATATATTGATATGCTTTAGGTCCCACCTTGTTCTCCTCTATCATTCTCTCCCCTCATTAATCTCCAGTTTCCTTCAGCTCTTTTCTCTCTCTGTTCAGCTGCAGAGACTCAAGCGATCGCTGTCCTTCAAGACCAAGAGCATCCGCAGCAAGAGCGCCGACAACTTCTTCCGCACCAGCAATGACAACAAGACCGAGCTGCTCTCCGACGTGAGCAGCAGCACGGGCCACCTCTGCAACATCGGGATGGCCCCGCCGCACTCCGCCAACCACCCCATCCCGCCGGTGCCCCCGGCCATCCCCAGCGCTCCTCCTCCTACGTCACGCTCCCAGTTGCGCAACCCGCTGCAGGTGGACTCTGCGGGACACTGCTTCATGGAGCACATCTTCAAGAAGCCGACGTTCTGTGATGTGTGCAACCACATGATCGTAGGTATGGTCACAGCGCCGCCCTCCTTCGTTAGTGTGAAAAAAATGCCGTACAGAATCCAACTACAGAGGCTCCCAGTAAAGAAATAACCTCCACCAAGGCCCAACACTCCCATCATGAAACCACATTTAAATGAATTACCAAATTGCACACATTTAGAAATATCAGTCTCTTAAAGATGCCTGAATTTATTGATCTTTTTAGAACATATAGGACAAGATGGAGAATATCCCTTATTCCGGACTAGTTTGATGTTGAGTTGCCAACCACCAGAAGGTCTCAGGGATCACCAGCGGATGTAGGGACACATCATCAAATACGTACCTTTCTGTCATTAGTTGTTTTGGCCTTTTGATCACAATACACCCTCCTCTAAGGGCCACCACAGGCTGATCAGACCTGGGTGTGTGTCCATGACAACCCGGGGCGCAGTAAGGGTCGTTCCTCCTGATCCAGAGTCATTGGCTGCCGCGTTCTGCAGTCTATGATGTTTCTTTCATGGTCTGGGGCAGGGTTTTTCTGAGGATTCTTAGTTCTTTGAGCAACCTCGTGGTGGATGTTTTAATAAATCCCTTGCAGCCAACCTCCACTGGACGGATTATTGCTGTCCGTATTGTTCTGCCTCAGATGCCATCTCCACGAAACGCAGCCTGACCTGCTAATTGACGAACAAGCACAGACAAAAAACAAATACACCTTATACTTAGAATTGATCTTGCTATTAGGTGTCAGATATTCAACCACAGCATCCGTGCCAGCTCCTCTACCTGTTCTCCTCTTACCTGGCGGATGCTCGCCTACTTGTTAACCATCAGCGCTGAAGGGCCACTCAGTCTTTTTGTCCCAGGGCGTTTGCAGCATGGATATGACAAGGGCTGTTTGTGCCATCTGCTCGACAAGCACATGATATATTGTTTGGTTGCAGAGAAAAGACGTCAGACTAGCAGGGATGTCGGTGAGCAAACGCTGCATCACCAAATGGATTTGACAGTTTTCTTTGCTCATTGGAAATAGGTTAGATTCTACCATATTCACATTATTCATTTGACAAGTTTTGTCTTGCGTTAAGTTAAAAGGTGTAGCCCATGATTTCTGTTTTCTAAACAAAGAAAAACTAAATCCAGTAGCTCATTTAAATTAAAGTTTTTAGTTGGGAGATTGACGATGTTTCTCAAATCCAACTTCCTGACTTGAATGTATAACAGCATAATAGTAATAGTAATAATACAATAATAGCAGGTTTCAACACAATTCGTCACTGTGCTTATGTACATTTTTCATGGATGTGTACTTAAATTAAGTACTTTTCTTTTTTCATTAATTTATAGAATGGGCACAGTCAATGATGTAGTTGATTTTGCATTAGGGACTCTGCAAGTACTTTGCTTTCAGATACTCAATACAAAAGACAATGTGACACTTTAACTTTTAATTGAATAGATATTTGTCTATTTACTTGTACTTTTACTCCAATAAAATGTTTAAGTACTTCATTTACCATCGGAGCCTTCTACATTAGTTGCCAAACCACCAGAATTGAAGCTTCTTTAGAAAATGTTTTTAGATGTGTCAAAATGAACAATGCATACTATGACAGATCCCTTGGGCTCTATGGACCTTTATAGGATCTTTCAGCTCATGTTTTGGTTTTGGAGCCTCGAACACTACCCCTGTGGTTCACTCTCCCCTGTGTTTCATACAAAAAGTTCAGACAGATGAACATAGTGGAGCATTTAGCCGCTAAAGATACAGTATCTTCACTCAGTATCTTCATAGAGATCAGAAGCAGAGATTGAATATTAGACAGATAAACACAAACGCAACTCAAAACGTGTGCTAATGTTACGTCATAACTTCTGAATTCATAACACGTGCAACTGTTTCCTAAGTTCATTGTATCAACAGGTGATAATACGTCCAAATAATGTTTACAGCTGGTTGTGTTGCCCCTAAGTGGCTGAGAACATCTGTTAGAGCAGGTTTACACTTAGTTTATACACTAAGATGTTTGAGCAGCCAGACATCTGTGTGTTGGCCACCTTGACAGACTGAGTTTATGTTGGGCAGTGATGGTGTGTTACCACTTTGGACTTCTCCCCCTATCACTGCGACACACAAAGTGAGGGTGTCATCATAAATGTGGTTCAGAGGTTTTTTCCATACTGACGAGCGTAACACTCCTACTTTTAAAATGTATGGCATAATAATGACATCATATCCATTTTCTATCAGCAGTTCAGTGTCATTAGATATATGTACTGCAATTCCACTGAAGTAAAACAGAACTTTATTCCACCATTAAACAGATCTACACGTGTTTACAACCGTTGTTTTGGTCTGTTTTATGTGAGCGTGGCCTGAGGGACCGTGGCCAAATCTTTGTTGCTAATGAAAGTGCGATGTCAGGTCTGTGAAAGGTGCCGTGCCCTCTGGTCCTCTCATGAAAAAGCATGCACCTGCCTTCTTCTTCATTTGTCCTGCTTTAATGAGAACACAGCTGCAGAGTGTGTGTGAGTGTGTGTGTGTGTGTGTGTGCGGAGATAAGAAGGAGAGACAGTGTCAGCTGGTGGGGACTTTTACATTGTGTGTATTAAATCGTATTGGCCATTCAGTTGAAATATGAGCTGGTCTCTAGAGTTTAAAATAGTGCAGTAATTATACAAATACTTGGAAAATACTTGTAACTGAATTAATAATAATTTAGAGCAACTTAAATCCACATTTGTACAATTATGCCTGAATCAGCATAATTCTCCATTTTAGCAGATTTAATAGAAATATACCTATTAAAGCTTATATAAATGTAATAGCTGGATATAGAATATTCAGATAGATAAAGATATAGAATAACAGTGAGTAACAATGTGATAATATGTAAAAAAAGCAGACTGGATTTAATTGGATCCCTTATTATATAAAAGTCTGTACAAATTTAATGTGTCATCCATAATAAAAAAGGCTGAGCTATTTATAGAGCTCACTGAGTCATTCATTAGCTCTATTATATGAAGGCAGACCAAACCACATTTGTAAATAATTGATAAAGCAACAAATATGTTTTTCTGTAGGCGTTCATCTGTTCTTTAAAACTCATGTATAAGAGAATGGCTCATAGATAGCAGGATAATGAAATCCCTCAGTATAATTAAAGTAATACCTTTAAGAGAAGAACCTTAAATCCTCTTCTTATATTGATTCAAGACCCTTGTTCTCCTTTTGTTACACCCTTGTTTTTATGTGCATTTCCGAGCAAGTAAATTCCCTCACATAAAATTCTCAGAGCTAGAAAAGACTGATGCCGAGATATTGATTGCAGGGCCTTAGCTGCAAATTGGTTATTAAATAAATGTCCACATGAGTGAATGGGAGCTTTATTTGCAGCTGGTAGAGTTTGAAATGTAATTTACAGGGCTGGGTTGAAAAAAATGAATCGGTCTACATGGTGAGCTTGAAAGTGAATATTGTAAATGACACGCAGTGTGCAGGATATATGCAGATGGGATATGCAGAGATTTAAGCTGCTGAGACAAAATGTCAATGTCATGCCGATCCTTAATGCGACATATGAAGTTATTTAAATTCCTGGAATTAAAAAACGTTGAGAGTGTAATCCCTCTTAATAAATAAACTCTAATGACAGGTTTGGCCTGAAAGAGAAATTAAGTTTGGGGGTCAGAGGTTAAGGTCAGCCGGCAGACAGATGATGCTGTGTCACCACTGCCTGTATAAAACACTCTGACAGATGTAGTTTGTGTGTTTGTATCATCACAGGATGCCACTACGTGTTGTGACGCCCGTGTGCTTCCACCCATCCTGCATTTATCTGTTTTAGTGTTGCAGTCGATGCGCTGACGCTGTCTGGAAATGTCTCACACATCAGTGCACTGTACTTTAAATGTCAAACTGCACGGGTGGGAGTGTTGAGAAAATGTCACTTAAAAAAAACAGTCTGCCGAAGAGAAGGAAAGTGAACATTTGTTTAGTTTTGCTGACACCTTCAACCCTCATCTACTACCCAGACTACAGGTAGCTTGTTAGTGCCAAATTGAGAACATGTCTGGAGTTGATGAACAGGAAGTCCTGGTCTCCAGATGATGAATGATACAGACATCAGTGATCAGACTTTGGTGACCTTCAAAAGTCTTTTGGTGTCAACTCCTCGCCTGCATGACCTTGAGATTTAAGTGCATTAGTTTTGCTGACAATCAAAATTTTCCCTGAATGATGACATCAGGTCGGATTTTGGAGAACCTCAGATCAGACATCTTGACTTAGTGCTGCAAATTCATTTCATCTCCTTAAGCAGTTCCGTGTGAGATGGTTGTGCTCTACAGTTGATTTCAGGAGACCCTACTCAAAGGTGAATACATGACTTTGACCTTCGACCTTTAACCACCAAAATCTAATCAGTTCATCTTTGAATGTAAGTGAATGGTTGTACAAAAATTTTACCACATTTACAGAAATTCCCCTGAAGGTGTTCCTGAGGTGTTTTGTAAGGTCACAGTAACTGAATGGACGGCCACCTGAAAACCTGAAATCACTGGCTGTCGGTGGCGAAGAGGCATAAAACTAGCAATACTCCAGCTCTGATGTGACATTCAACTTTCTAGATTGCATTTCCTCAAGCTCTCTGTGGACGACACAGGGGCAGGAAGCACAATGGAGCTCTTGTCAAGCTGGGGTTGATTGGCGTGTTTGAGGTGACTCACTCACACACGGGACGATTAGGAGACGGCTCCAAGTTAACTCCGCTCATAAGGGAACACACTGCCGTGTTCTAGCAGGATGATACAGGAGCCTGACATTGTTGTTCTCTTTTCTGGCAATGGTGAAGTGATGAAATCAGTGTGTGTGTGTGTTTAGGTGCTTTTTCCTCCAGGCTCAGAGAGGAGTCAAGCCCTTAAAGCCATTACAGCTGGGGGGGGTGGCGAGGGGGCATTCGCTCTATCTTGGCAGCTCTGCCTTTAAATATTAATTTACACTACAGTAGAGGACACGACTCCTGCCAGATTTTCCATTCCTCCGTCATCGTGCCCCTTATTTCCCACACAGTCTTTCCTCCTCCGATTCCTCGTCTCCGTCCCCACAGTATCACTCTCACATCAGACATACGGTGATCCACTAAGCCGCCCATCCAACCATACGCCTCCTGATTTTCTGAGCCAACCGCCTTCATTGTGACAAGAACTTATCCACCTCCTCCTCGGTGTAAGCTCCTCTAAAACACTGACCTGGGCAGCTCTTCTAGGTTTACTTTCTGACTTTAATTATTTTCTCCCACGGTCAGCGCCGCCGCTCCCATAACGCGCACTACGCGCTGTGCGTAGAGCACCAAGTCCTGAGGGGGCACCAAAAAAGAAGCAACTGAAAATCATCATAGTTATAATAATTATGTAGCCGAGCGTTTGGTTGTATCATAGGTCCAGCCTCAGCCGACAAAGGACACGAGAGTAGGTCATGCGCTCGGGACAGCACAGCAGTTTATTCTCCGTTCATTTTACAACTTCACTCATAACAGAACACACTTCCTTTAAAACCCCCTTTCAAAATAAAAGTCCCTACCAACAACCCGCTTAGAACAGGAAATACAAATCAACCCCCCCCCCAGCACCAAAATGGCTAGCAGCAGCACTGCCCACGATCATTCGATTTTTCCAGTATCTCAATATCTCGGTGCGACTAGATTTCGATAAATGCATACTTCCATCCCCGAGAAACTAAGGTGTCCCTTCCTGGCCCAACCTATCTCAGTTTCATCCATTTGTTCTGTGATCAATCGTTTTCAAAGTGGAAATGAGACAACGACGCTTAAATATCTTATGGTACACAGCAGGTTGAAAAATACCGAGGGGCATGAAAACGTACTCGTTGTGTCGAGCTTGAGCTCTGTTGCTAGGTATCAACAATAAGGGTGGGACAAGGTGAGGTGAGGAAAGCCTCTGTAGACTAGACTCTCATTTTGGTTTGGCCTTCTCGACATCCTTCATTGGGCAATAGGACCACTTCCTCCGGAGCGTGCAGCCCCTGAATTGTGACAAATATGAGCCGTCTTGAAGGAGAAGGAAACTCACAACATCAACCCACTACCTGATTTGTAGTGACCCGAAAAATAGGTGCAGGTTGCATTCATTGCCTCTGCTGCTTCTTCCTCCTCTGTTGTTGTTATTGTTGTTGTTGTTGATGTTGTGGTAATCTGTGTTCCGGTGAGGATTCAGGCCGGGATCACATTTCTCCCGGTTTCCGTGCTTGTGTCAGCGCAGCTCAGCCAAGCAACACAGCAGCTTTGAAATGGAGAACACAGATCCAGTTTTCTAGCCATTACCGGGCCTCAGCGCTGTGCGGCTCCAGTTTGTGTGACACCAGTTCACGTCATAGCACGTGAACACTGAGTAGAATTTGATGCTGGCCGAATAAACTACACATGTTGGGCTATGTACCATTGGGTAAACAGTGTCTTGTGATTGTCTTGTTCGGGGATCAAGTGTATGTCTCTGTGTCTTTTTTACCTCAGCTATCTGACATTTATTCGCCCAAGGTTGAGTCAGTCTCTCTGCTTAGGTGAGGGGTGTTGAGCTGCAACATGCAACTTCACCCCTAGATGTCACTAAATTCTACACACTGGACCTTTAAATACAGTACAAAACTAAATGTACCATGTTAAATCCCAACACTGACTTCCCTCTTCTATTTGGGGACATTCAGGAAGCAACCAGCAACTTGTGATTGTTTTTTCTCCTTAAGGCATACACTGCCATTATTTGCATTACATCACAACTCACAGAAAACTAAACAATACTTGATTATCCGTCTGTGATGAATATGGTATTTATCCCTCGTGCTCCCAACGCCCACTGACGTAGATCGATGATTCCTCCGCATGTCCATGTTTTCACACGCACTCTCAGAGGATGTGGGGTCAGAGCCGGGCACGTGATCATCGATTAATCAATCACTGCCAGACTAATAACAGCCCTGTCCTCTCTCGTTAATGTGGAGTAGCTGTCAATCGATGCACCGCTGCTGAGAGTGAGTGGTGTTTTTTTATCAGGCCGTTTACAACACATAATCCTTTGCAGGTGATTTATCCTCTGAGAAATCTCTCTCTGCTTTCTCAGTAAAAATTTGCATTTTTACAGTTCAGGCCTTTTACCACAAGCTGCCACCGTCTAGTAAAGTTTAGCTCCATGACACTTTTCTATTGGGATGTACAAAATGTAAAAGTTGATATTTGGTGCATTAACTGTGGACGTGTCACTCACTCCAAGCAGACACAATCTCAGTGGAGCAGATTGTAGACGATAGTTTCTTCCCCTTGGGGGAGAGGTGGATTTTCTTTGCACAGTTTATTTTTCAGCCCTGTGCAGAAAAACATACGATCAGGATCTTTGAAATCTTTCAAGAAAAGAAAGAAACCTACAAAATTTGACAGATACGTGAAGTTGAGTTATTTACCGTCTCAGTCTTGTCAACACCTTTTTACTTATCAAGATATAACATGTAACACTTCATAATTACAAAGTCTAAAAACAACTAGACCTATGTTTTATATTTTTTGTTGACTTGTGTACTCACACTATCTAAAATGTTTACAACAATGTTTCAAACTCAGAGAAATCCCCTGTTTTATTCAAGTTAACAGGACGTTTTATTTCATTCACCTTATAATTGCATCATATCTGCTTCAACTGAGGCTTTGTCTTTTACAACCAGGACAAACAACGTATGAAGGAAAATAAGAGTCTGCAGTTTTTTCCTTCCACTGTTTCTATTGGTCACTCGTAACAGCTCAGGATTATTCATGGGCGTTTGCTGCCTAAAGTAAAACTTTAATACTTGACCTAATCCATGAACATGATTTACGTGTGAGGTGTAGATTTTCATCAGCAAAGGTGGTGAAGACAACAACTCAAGGTCTTATGTTATTGTTTTGATTGAGAGACTGTTACAGGCTGAAGTTTCACGTTTAATTAAATCGGTAAGACGAGCAGTGAGAGCTGGAGTTCCCCTGTCTTGACAGATTTCATCCCCTCTACTCCTCAGACACCCCAGCGTTACTCACTCAACAACCACGCCACCTGCCTATTCATCTCCTGCCCTTATGTTGCCTTTCTTTCCTCCCTTGCTCAAGGTGACAGACTTCATTAAAGACAGAGCTGTCACGGCTGCCTTGTGAGCTTTATTCCCGGCCAAACACCTTTTGTCTTTAAGATCTCACAACGCCGTCCAAACCAAGACTGATGTTTCTCATCTTTTTTTTCATTATCTACAGTATTTCTCTCTGTCTCTCTGCTCTGTCTTTCTCTGTGGTTATTTATGTGTTACTCATTCACGCACACGCTAAGTGATAGCATCGTCAGTGCTGAGTAACTTTGCTTCACATGCTTCCTTGTTTATTCCAGAAACTGGTCGAGATGGCGTCGGCTCAGTTTGGCTAAATGCACATCATGTGTCGCATTTGCAAAATGTTGTCCCTGTTAAAATGCGGCACACGTCATTTCACAGGTTTTTTTCTCAGTGCATGCTGGGAAAGAATCCAGTGTCAGTGAATTAATGAATGAGATGTTGTTCTGAACGTCTTGTTTGTGTCCGCCGCCTCCTCATGTGTAATTTGCTTTCCTAAAGGGAAAGGGTTCAGTTCCTGACATGAAAGATTTGAACCTGTTGCCTCATATCTGTGCGTGTGTTTGTGTGTTTTTGTGTGTATTAGGTACCACAGCCAAACATGTGGTGTTTCTGGCGGGAAACACGGCAAAGCACGGCCTGCGCTGCAAAGCCTGCAAGATGAGTCTCCACCACAAATGTGAGAACGGAGTGGGACAGCAGCGCTGCATGGGAAAACTGGTAAGATGCATGAAGACATGATTTAAACGACACCTTCTTCATTTTGTTGTCAACTGTTTCCGATCCTCAGGAGGTAAAAAAAAGAAGTTATGATAATAATCATCATGAACAACCTAAACAAACACATCTGAGTCGGCCGTCAGACCGTTTCTCACCACAATGTGCTTATTCAGAAATCACACTCTGCAGTATGTGTGAGCGCTGGTGCATCTGTGACCAGCATCCATCCCCGTCATCGTCCGCATGATGGTTATATCATCACTCTTTCACGCTGTGTTAGATAATATGAATATCGCACCATTTACAAAAATGCTGACCGCCTCATCACCTCGGTTAAGTTCTGCTGCTTCACCAACAGCAAAAAACAAGACAACAGGTTCAGTGTGACCACACTGAAGCAGCTTATTCAATAGGTTGTATTATGTGTGGGGGTTACTGGTAAGGGACCTGTCACAGGACACTAGTGAAACCAAGAGCAAGAAAATACTCATCTCTGTCGTTATTTACCCACACACACACGCGCACACACACAGACACACATGCGCACACACACATGCACACACATGCACACACACACATGCACACACATGCACACACACACACACACACACACAGGCCACGTTATGTCTGTTTTTCTACTCTGTCTCTTTCTCATCCAAACCTGTTGCTGGAATCCGTTTAAGAAATGTGGAATAACTGTTGTTGTTGTTTGTCTGCAAGAACAAATGAGACTATGAAACTGTGGAAATAATGTGGAAGTGACATTAGCAGCAGAGACAGGCTCTCATTTCCTCCGCCTTGAGGTTTTTCCACAAGCTGCCGGAGGGATGAGGCTTGAAGATGCGATCGGCTCTCAGGAGTGGAAAATGAGGTTGAAAGGTCGAGATTAAAAAGGAAAGTTTCCCCATCGCTCTAAACTTGTCTTGTTCTAAACTTGGACTTCTGCAGCCATGATTGTTTCTGTTGGCTTGAGAACCTTGTGGCAAAGAAATCAAGTTACCTCACGGACAGAATTTTCATTTTTTCCAGTAAGTTTCTGAACTTACTGTTGCAGTTATAATAACCCTTCAATAAATGTAGCTGAAGAAACAGAGATATTTAACTTTAAGGTCTTTGTACTCCAGCTATTTGGTTACACAACCTTACTTCACTTTCTAACTTCACACAGCAGCACTGCCTCCAAGAGAGAACCTGAAACCATAGTGTCACGCACAAACAGCTGTAAAATACTTGTGTTTTGGTATTTTTCTAAACTGAAAATAAATAGTTAATAGAAATATTACTTAGAAAGAACCAATACTTTTTGTCCCTTTTAAGCGTCTGTGCTGAAACCTGACAAAAAACTTAAAATGATATTCAGGAGTCAGGTGGGGTTCGGTCACGCTGGCTGACGACTTGATTCTTCATTCTGCATGTGCCTGTAATCGGGGAAACATTGAGAGTGCAGTTTGGACGGTTAGTTTCCCTCAGGCACAGATGGGTTCGGACAGGAAACTACAGCTCTGTGTTATATTTGCGGGAACAGTATGTTGGTTAATTTCTAATAATGGCCTCTCCTGACTCACAGATTTTGTTAAGATGAATATGCATTAGTTAATGTGTGAATCACTAAAATGTTTCCATCAGTAGCCAGAGAGAATTGAGCTCAAGCTAAATATCGCAACAGATCTGCTTTAAAACAAGTTTAACTGATTCAAAAATGTTTCTCGTGATCAATAAATGATTTATCAGTTATTATCACACACAAACGATAGCGGGTGACGAAAAGACTCCCGTTCTCATGAAGTCCATATAACATCATCCAGATCTTTTCCTCAGTCCATCTGTGTTTTCCACTTCACAAGTGGTTTTTCAAAGGACTTGAGCAGAAAGTGAGATCTGTCTCTCACCATCGTGTGTGATGTCACTCTGCTCTCAGCCTTCAAAAGAGACAAGATCACAACATATGCACGTTCAGTCCTGTTATTTAGAATCTCTTTCTTTCTGTGCTCAGCTAACTAAGAATTGATGCCCTTTTAACTATGACAGATAAATAGTAATTCATCTATAAGAGAACATCCTCAGCTCCTGTGTGTGTGGTCACATCTTGATTCTGTACAGTCTGAACGTGTTGAGCCGAGAGTGTGTGAGTCTCAGAATGCTGCCGTGGTGTCTCAGTGTGTAAACAGAGCCTTTGCTAAACAGTGACCTAATCCAGCACAGTGCGGGTCTGAGTGTCTGTGCAGTTTGTGTGATGACAGCGGGGTTTGTTACACAGCTCACCTCTGCTTGGTTGTTGTTGAGGAAGTGAGTTTGTCCACAACATCTAACTTAATCATTTAAGAGGCTTTCACACCAACCGTGTGTGGTCCAGATATTCAGGCTTCACCGATTAGGCCAAACAAATATTAAAGGGGTCTCAGGCCAACGCACCAAAATATAGTGCGATCTTAAGAAGCTGTTTCGGTTCATGAAGTTTGGACTTTCAGACCAATTGCAGGAAGTCAAGACAGGATTACACAATTAGAGATTAAAAACAAGCGGGAGCCTTTTTGCTCAATCTATATTTAAAATGTATTATAATCTAAAACTGTGAAAAAATTTTGAATACTTGTGGATTAAGGACACAAACTTTGCGTGACTCCTGTACATTTGCAGCCGCAACATCAGTGTCTTAAAATGTAGTAAACAAAGACAGTGAGCGGCTCGTGTTGTTTGCAGTCAGATGGACCAGATGTTCTCCCAGTGCGTTTGCTCTGTGAAACCTTTTCCTGTAATGACTTTGTCCCCGACAGCCTCAGTTGTTAAACATCGGGCTGAAGAGCTCAAGGGTTGTTTATTTGATCCGTCTCCTCATGACACATTTCAAATTAAGAATTTATCAGTGCTGTGAGATGTAGGTTTCCAGTAATGTGGCGTCTCTGTGATCAAGAAACATGAATCTGATTTGTTTCTTAAGAGAGAGAGAGTTCACAAAACACTTTTTGGGCTTCTTGGCCGAGCTGACTCAGTTTGTGCTTCGTGAAATATGCTGGAACTTTCTGTGAAATTTGGCATCCAACATGGTATCTCTGCAATGTGGAGTTGCGTCAAGAAATGTGTGATTAAACAGAGAAATGTGCAGTATTTCAAATGCGATTCGTCATTAATGCCACTCACCTCCCCCCCCTCTCTTTCTCTCTTCAGCCAAAAGGCTTTCGGCGGTACTACAGCTCCCCATTACTGATCCAGGAGCAGTACGGTTGTATCAAAGAAGTCATGCCCATCGGTGAGTGGCTCACAGCACCATAATAAGTTCAGTTCTTTCTGGGATGAGACGACTCGCCTCTTCCAGGACAACTTTTCCTCCCGAGCTATTTTACAAGTTTCACCTGCCACATTTTATAGTAAATAACCACCTGGCTTTAACAAAATCATATGTCTTGTTGTTCTTTTCTCAAGCCTGTGGGAATAAGGTGGACCCCGTGTACGAGGCCTTGAGGTTCGGAACGTCTCTGGCACAGAAAGCTAAGAGGCCCAGCGGCTCCGAGTCTCCTCACAGAAACTCGGTAAGAAAAGAAGAATTTTATTTTGTGAAAAGTCAAAATCAAATTAAATTTTATTGTCAGTTCTGCCGTACACACATACACATATGAGTAGACATATAGATACTTAACATACAAGTAACACACTCAACATATAAGTACTCAACATATAAGTAACAACATGTAAGACGACATATGAGTAAACATACAAGTAACACAACATGCAAGTAACACAACATAATGGGAAGACATATAAGTACTCAACATATGATAACACAACATGTAAGTAACACAACATAATGGCAAGACATATAAGTACTCAACATATAAGTAGCACAACATGTAAGTAACACAACATAATGGGAAGACGTATAAGTACTCAGCATATAAGTAACACAACATATAATGAGCAGTGCAAATACTTAATATAATATGCAGATAATGAGCAGTAGTAATGTTCATCCTCAAATGGCAGAAGCAGATGTAGTAAAGTAGCTGCAGATGAAATGATTACAATAAGTTACTGGTCCATGTTTGTACTAAAAGGAGTTCAGTTGGGTTTCAGCTATAGTAGTAAAGTCAGTAAATAATCATTCAGGTTGTTTATCCTAGTCTGTCTCTCAGTTATTTTCATTAAGCTCCACTCGACACAGTTAGATAATCTCAGTTCAGCTCAGGAGACAGTTTGTCACTGATCATCTAAATAGATACTGCCACTGCAGGCCTGTAAACACTACCAATAAAGGCAGTCTGGTCCGGGCGGTCGTGACAGGAGACGTCGGCACAAGCGCTCGTGTTACAGCTCTGAAGATGAACTGATTGTCGACACACACGGCCCTTTCCTGCCTTGTTTCCATCTGTGTGTGTTGTGAGGCTCAGGGACCACGACGACGTCTGGAAGCTGCTGGGTTCGGCCCGTCCTGTCCTGGGCAGCTGCCACTGAATGTGTGTGGGTGTGTCTGCAGAGACCATGGGATCTCAACGGGGTTTATGTTAATAGTTTTCAAATGTAGATGGTTTGCAACATAACAGGAGTCTCCATAATCTATCTCCATATAAATCTATATATCTCTCTGTCTTCATATCTATCTTTATACATCTATATATCTCTCTATCTCTCTGTCTCCATATTTATTTCCACCTCTTTTGATCTCTCAATCTCTATCTCTATCTCTCTATCCTTATCACTTTCTCTGCCCTCCATCCATCCATCCATATAATCTGTCCATCCGTCCTTTTCACTTCCCCATCTCTTTCTATCTGTCTCCCTTTACTGTTGTCTCTATCATCCATCTCTCTATCTATATCTGTATCTTCTTTTGTCTATATCCATCCATCATTTTTATTAGAGCTCCATGGATTAGTCTGAATCAATTTTCTCAGTTTCCACCTTCTGAAAGACGAGTGTTTGCTGCAGCTGTTCCCTGTTTTCTATGTTGCTGAGTTTGGAGATTGTTGCTCGGATCAAAACCAGACATCAAGTGGCATCACTTTTGAAGAGTGGGATGGATATTCTTCAGTCTTTTTGTTCTTGATGTATCGATATCTTTTATCTGACGTATGTAATCTTTACAGAACAGTGACTTGGATAAGGTTCCAGAGGAGATGGTCGCTCACAGCAGTCGACAGGAGCTGTCGAGGAAACACAGTGATGACGGTGAGTATCTGCGAAAGAGAAGATCCCCCGATCAGGGAAGATGAAACATAGCTTTTCCCACATAGAGACACATTTGCGACATTAAATTCTCCTGCTGTGAACCATCAAATAAGGGTCTTTGCTATTTTCCAATGAGATGAACCTTCACCCTTTCACCTGCATTGTGTGTGTCCGTTGCTCCTTATTCAGAGGCACTGGGCTTTTTACTGCTGCCCAATAGTTTGTGTAATGGAGGTCAAAGCACTGACCCTTTACAATCTGATGTATTCACTCTAATTATTGAGAATGGTGGAGCCCACACAGGCATTCGTGTCGGAGAATGCTGTTTGAAGTATAGGTACAATGCTGCTTGAGTATTTCCTTCAGAGAAAAGCACCTGACCTAACAACAGGAGAAATCAAGAGCTCCATTCAGCTCTGCTTGTTAGTGTCGGCCAGTTTCTTGATGAAGTTCATGGAAAAAAACTGAAAAACTAGAAACACTATCCCCAACTGTGTTATGGAATTTGACCACATTCTTGTAATGTAACATCATTTTTAATATCAATTTTGTGTTTATCGTGGAATCAGAGAAAAAGCACACTTTTTCAAGGCCAGGCACGAATTTCATTTCTATTTTTCATTTATTGAAATGCTTATATAATGATCAAATCCAATACACAAGACAATACAGGCAATGTTGTGCTGAAAAACAGATACAAATATTTAGCCTAGGACTCCTCAGGGTTAATGGAATAAACTATGATAAATGAAAACTGAATGTTCATGACGAGGTTGATTCTTCATGTTTCTTGTGACAACTTTGATTTGTTGCCACCATATGTTTTTGCTCTTTTCCTGTTAATGTTCTCGACCTGGAAAAGATAGAGGTTTCATTTTTTAGTTCAACATGGAATTTAGTGAAAATCACAGCTTGTAAGAGCAGCAGGCTTGGGTTTATATTCTATTCTTAATTATTATTTATACTGTTATTTCTTAATTCCATGAATTCATTTTATAATTGTGTTTGTTTTGTCAGTTTTCACAGTCATTGAGAACGGCACGGAGCATTACCACCAGCAAGAGAGAAAACCTGATGATTTCCAGGTAAGAAGCAAATCAACCAAATCATGTTCATGAAATATTGAATGTTCATGAGTCCACTATGTATCTGGATAGTGCTGTTCCTGTGTTATACACTTGCATTTAAGTAACATCAACAAATCGATAGAGAGGAAATCAAAGTGATTTAAACTTTGCTTTGCTTCTTTTCTCTGATGATGATTTAAGCATCTTTTATTTACATTTATTGTACATACCATTTTCGTAAAGCTTTACTGCTTCCAAGCTAGAATAAAAATCTCCAATTATTAAAATGTGTTAATTATGTTTAATTCACGTCTTTATACCCTCAAGAAGGCCACATGCATGGTTACTCATAAACACACATATAAGGGCCATATAAAGACAAAAAACATGAAGCTGTTTTTTTTAACATTTGTCTGATTTCCAGTCAGCTGGAGGAAAGGTTTAGGATTTTTTTTTGTCAGAGGGAAATCCTTGATGTGATGCATGTGATCCTTCATTTAAGAATAAAACACAAACATCAGCACAAATGTGAGGTTAAGCATTTTCACCTGCAGAGACAAATTTTCATCTGCAGCTGTAGCAACTATAACATTTCACAGCGCTTGTTACACTGCAGAACAGTCTTACTGGAACGTGTCTAATAGCTTTAGTCTGAAAACCCCCAAGAGCCGGTTTTGTTCACTGACCAACTTCTGAACTCTGTGCTGTGACTCTGAGAACTGATACCCAGCCAGTCCGTGCAGCATCCATTAAGTATGCTGCACTTGGCTCCCCGCCTCTCTCCCCACTGCTGAATTTCCCAGGGCTTTGAGGGAAAAACTTCTCTTCCTGCTGTAACAAATCATACCAGTGCTGACACGACCACTGGCCTGCACCAATGTGACAGAGCCCTGAGCCCCATGTTGGGATCTGGGATCCGTGTTGCTGTGTTAATCTACAGTGAAGATGTAGCGCTGATGGTGCAAAGATACATGTCGTAAAAAATATACCAAAACTCTTCATTTCCTTTAAACCCGTTCAGCTTTCTCCAGTATTGATAGTCTTTGTAAATATTGTCTACGTGCAGGGCAGTTATCTGTCCTGTTTGCTTTAACAGTTTTACATGTTTATCTCTGTTGTCAAACAGTGGAAAAAGAACACAGATACTCGGACAAACACAAAAATGAAAAAATAACCATACAAGGTCAAACACACACACATAGACACACACACAATCACACACACACACACACCTCTTAATAAAATCTAGCTGTCTCCAAGTGCATTGTGGGGTCTTATCAGGCTGGACTGAGCACAGCTGGCAGTGGGCAGCATGTCTGTCGGCCGACAGGTCCATTAGACAGACAGATGGAGGCTCTGCAGGTTAATGATCAGAGGAAAACACATGAAAACTGCTTCTTCACCCCGAGAGGACTGCAAAATACTTGGTTGTGATTTATTTAGCTTGAATTTGGAAAGTTTGATTTTGAGTTTACACATTTAGACACCAAGTGCTGATCCCGGCACCAATGTTTTATAGATAAAAACATGTGTTTTCTGCAGCAGAAAGCATGAGTCATGTCCTGATTCCAGCATGCTCTGATCATGCTCAGTGCATTTGCTTGTTTGCGAACAGGTCTGACACGGAGAATCGCCTGCTGCATCCTTCTCATGTCTCAAAAGGCCAACTCAATGGCTTCAAGGCTCATTTATGTTAGAAAGGTCATTTTTACAGCCACACCCACATATTTCCATGTGTCTTTTACATTGGCAAGTTTGTTAAGCGATACATCTGCTAAGTTGTGATAAATTACTTCTTAAGAAAGAGAGAAAAGCAGCTTTTTGTCCCTGTGTCTCTCTTCAAAATGTTATGACAATCGTTGAATCTTCTACCTCGTTGTCCTGTGGTCGTCTCACTCGAACTGTTGGCTACACTGCCCCCTTCGATTTCCACTGCAGCATCAAGAGCCTCTCGGGCCCAGCAAGAAGCCCTTAGTAAGTTCTAATGGATTGCCACTGGTTGATGATGTTGCTTTCACCCAGAGGACACAGTTAACTCAACTCATCCATCAGCGACAAGGCCAGTGCACGTGGGAGCCACAGACGACCAAAACAGCTCCTCTTCATTATCAGACCTGCCACCGAGAAGTCAAATCCTGAAGCTGTTTTGCAGGAGTAGACATCTGTGTGTCCTAAAATGTCATTCTCATATCTTTTAGCACAGTTTCCCTCCAGGTACCACGCAGGAACAAGCCATCATTTGGATGGATTTCAGGGACCCAGCATTCCGACTCAAGGTGCTGGTGATGAAACCGGAAAAAACGCTCCCACTGCTTTTCTGAGCAGGTGTGAAGAGCGCTTATCTCCCTGCTAATTGTGCCAACACCTCTGCGAGAACTTCCTCTCCACCCACAGCCCTGTCTTTTTTTAAACTTCCTGAGCGTTCATAAAAAGCGGATCCTGCCTCTCCCACTCATGTTGACGCTGGATTAGAGGGAACAGATTGTGGAGGAATCCAAGCAGCTCCTGAGTCGGCAAACTGTAAACAAGGGAATCCTCCTGCCCGACGTGAATGCCAAATGAGTATTTTAAGATACAAGTGCGAGAAAAGGGGCAATAGAGAAAATGGTGTTTGTGTGTCTTTACCTTGTGTGTAATGCACCACTCTTTTCATCATTTCCTTAATTCAAATCGGTGTGTCTGTGTTTTCTTTGTCATCTAGTTGGAGCAGAGCCAGCTGCAGAAGGACATCCTCAAACTCAACACCTATGTGGCCTTGTTCAGTTTCACTCCCCAAGAGAGCCATGACCTGGAGATGAGGTCAGTTTGTACACATACACAAACCCACAATGAAAAATTGTTGACTGATGCGGTCCAACGTTTCATAATATCCTGAAGAAACGGAGAAAACAAAGTGAACATATACAGCAATCAAAATTCCTCCTGTTGGGCTGATTGAATCCAGCAGGGATTTACTCGAATAGACGCACAGGTCACCTGAGGCCACCTGCCATGCAACAGCTAAAACACACAAGATGTTACGCTGCTTATTTCACCTTCATGAAAAAGCAATCCATCCTAAACAAGTTGCGGTCGCTCTTTTAAATTATTACTTTTCATCTTTTTATGTCTCAGTCCCGATGACAGCCAGAGATCTGGTTATGTTTTCCAGTTGTCCGTCCAATTCGTCCCTATTTTTGTGAACTTCATATCTGAACATTTGCTTAAGTTTTCGGTGCAAATGTTGACCTCGACTCGAGGATGACCTGATCAGAATTTGTAGGTCAAAGGGCAAGGTCACTGCGACCTTACAAAACCGGCTTTGTCAGGTGAACAAGTTGTCTTTCGAAGCCTCGAGAGAATTATTTCAGATTTGGCACACATTTTTACTTTTGATTCACAGATGAACTGATAAGATTTGCGCTATCAAAGGTACGTGCCTCACAACACGTGTTTCTGGCCACTTGAACATGATATCTCAAGCCTTAAGAGAATTTCTCAATCGCTTGTAAGTCAACAAATTATGTTATGAGTCTGAAACAAATTTCTGGAAAATGAAACTGTACAGAAACAAAGCGTCTGTGCGACTCATTTTAATTCTGATTCTACGGCTTCAAAAGCAATCGAATGCAATTATTTATTGTATTTTATACTCTCATACAGTCACAACACACCAAGACTCGGGCACACAATCGAAAACACACACGTGTAAAGAAGGTGTTAAATTCACTGTAATAGCACGTGTCAGTGTCTGCTGTTGTAGAGCTGTCTGCTCCTCGTCAGCCTTCTTCGACTCTGGATCTTACCAGGAAATCAAATTGTCTCTTAATTGGTGCATCTGTGTTTCTCCTGTTTCATCTTATGAAATCAGTGCGCTCAGAGCAGCACAGGTTGAAATATACAAGAATACACAAAAGGAACTAATAAGCTTCCTCTTTTTAGGTAATGGTCTTCAAAGATGTATTTCTCTGGAGTGGCCTCATTAATGATACCTGAATGTGTGCTGTGCTGTTCTATTAATATCAGTCAATCTCATTTCTTACTGAATTCATCCTGAGAGAGAAGTACAGGCTTCAAGAAGTCCCTCTATTAGTACATGTATAGCGCCACAGATTGGATCATAGAATTGATATAAATATGGACGACGCGTCTTTACATCCTCCCACTATCCAGGAATATTTCACAATGTAGTGAGCAGGTGGACCCAAATGCAGGAGCCAAGCTAGATAAAATAGTCCTTTAATAAAAGGTACTAACAAAAAACCAAGTCCAAAAACTCCAAAACAGAAAAAATGCTGGATTACAAAAAGGCTGAAAAAAGGCTAAACCTGAAAAATCACTAGGAACAGGAAGAAAATAAAAAAACATAACCGCATAGACTGCGACGCACCGGCGACGTGTGAAAGGCAAACAGTGAACTGACCAAGAGAAGCACTGAGACTTATATATGCAAGCCGGTATGCAGGGCTAATTGAACACAGGTGAAACACATGAGGAACAGGTGCTTGGGGCAAGAATCAGTTTTTTTTATCATGTGTACAACAACTACACACAGCAGTCGCTCTTGATCTCAAAGTGTGAAGTCAAGACAGGAAATGATCACCTGAATGTGAAGCTTTATAGTCTCAGTTTGAGCTCATTGGTGATCTGTCTGGGCCACAACCTTTCTGTTTTGGTTCCGTCTCGACGCACTCACGGTTTTGTTTTCAGCCGCAGCAGGAAGTTGTTTTCAGTGATAAAAAAAACCCACAATGCTCAACCTGCTCCGCACGACTTTCAAAAACGATTCACAGACATACACGTACCTGCCAGTGAACATGGTTAGTAATTTAGTGAAGACACTAATTTAGCAGGAGTTGGTAAACTCCTTTTTTTGGTTTGTTTGTTTTATATTGTTTTTTATTAACGTTGTCATCTTTTTGATTGTCGTCGTTTTGTCGATACTTCACAACATCTTTTGCTATTGTTTTGATTTAAGATTCCTTTATTGTCCCACATCATTTAAGACCCCTAGTGTCCAGAATTACATATTGTATGTTCATAAGCCTACAGACATGGAACAGTAATTCATCATAGGTGAACACAGATATGTTGTCTTATTATGTCAGATATAATGTGAACCTCAGGCTGCAGATTTAATCCCTTGCCAGAGTTATGATTGATAAGAAATTGTCTGCAAAATACTTTGAAACAGGCCCTCAAAAACGAGAGTATTCATCATGAAGAGCCCTGCAGCCTTCAAGTTCACATTTCTTCCTGGTTCTCACAGAGGATTTAAGGATATAAGAGTGCACTTGTCTCTGCCTCCACCTCCACACACACACACACACACACACGCACACACACGCACACACACACACTGACCCTTTCTCTCCCTTTGATCATGAAAAACTTCACTTGGCTTCATTTGAAATTCATTGACTTTTCCTCAAGCATCTCTGTCCTCTGATTCCTCCTCTACAGTGCAAAGGTCACTCAATAAGAAGGTTCAGTTTTCATTTTAAGGGAGAAATTCTGTTTCTTCACTTGCTGCCTCATGCTCTGGTACGATTACTGTGGCGATCTATAATGATGAGAAATTCAGAAAATGCAATCCTTTGGTTGTTTTATTTGTGAAGATTTTTCCATACCTTTTTTTGGAACAAATTCTGTAAAAAAAAGATGCTCATCTTCTCTTGTTCTAGTTTAATCCACGTGTCTGCTTTGCTTTCACCACCTCATAAGATTTTACAGCGTTGTGTGCCGGGCTGTTTCTTACCGAAAATAAACACTGTTTTCTGAGTCACCATCATTATAACCGAGCAGTGACAGTGAGTGTTGTAGCTCAACCACAAGAAGAAGAAAAAGGGAAATTGCGTAAACTACCACTCGACTCAACTGTGTTGGTTCCTTTGATTTTGAAGCCAGTGGCTTTGAACAGATGCTAGTAATTACTGCACATGCGGCAATGGGATACAATGATTCATGCATTTCGTGAAGTACCCACCGCAAACAGGATTAAGGTGTATCACATGTCACACATATTCTCAGACATGATGACTAACATGTTCTCTGCTTCAGTATGCATCATATGTAGGAGGGCCTGTACGCTACAATGACTCCCTTGTAGATTTTAGCTGCTGTTGCTAATTATGCTAACTTTTAGCTTAAATGTTTCCAGCTGACTAACTTTGAAATAAAAGTCTTGAGTATGTGTTAAATCTGCCTTTTATTGCTACATACTGTTCATCATACTGTGCTAAAAAAGATTAGGCCAACTTGAACAGGTCCAATTTTAAAATATCTTCACCAACTTTTAATCCATGTAGAAAGAATGAAAAGTATGAGCCAAATTACCCTTGCATTTAGGATAGGTTATCTGCACTTGTATTACAGTATAGACCAATAAATAACATGCTAATGCTGCAAAATTATAATGTAGTTGCTAACCTATATCCACTCTGACCTTGGATGCTAGCTGTATTTGGGGCTGTCATATAATTTGTAACCACACACAATAATAATACCTGTACTCACCTGTGGTTTCTATACAGCTCTACGTACAGATGTTAACGCACTCACATCAGATAGGGATCAGATCACGCCAGACCACATTCAGTGTGAACACATATGTGTCCTGGGCCACCTATGAAGGACCTCGGTCTCAGCTGAGGTCCTCTGACTTATTTTTTCTTTTGTGACCACAGCCACGATAGCAACACTGATCACCACATAATGATCGGTACTTTCCTTTAATTGGTCAAATCTTACACACACACACACACACACACACACACACACCTACACACACACACACACACACACACACACACACACACACACACACACACACACACACACACACACACACACACAACCATCGGACACATCTGTAAACTCAGACTGGTTCAAAACAACATCATTTGGTTTAATTTGGATGCAGAGCGGGGAAGTGAGATCCGATTACAAGTCACAGGAGACTCATTCGCAGCTCATTGTTACCATATCTTGTGTAACAGAGGAGGAGAAACGTTTTGGCTGATTTTGTCTTTGCTTTGTCACTGCAGAGCGGGAGACAAGATCTTATTGGCCGACGACTCTAATGATGACTGGTGGAAGGTAGGTCCAAACTGGCGTGGCTCACGTAAACTGTTTTTCATATAATTAACCTTCCTATATCCTTGAGATTCCCACCAAAATTTAACAAGAGTTTGCTAATCTGTTGTCCAGTTTTCTTACAATGTGCCTTTTCCTCAAAGCACTGAAAATACCAGATTGAAAAACAGAATTGATGAATTACAGGACATCAAGCTTGTAAATTATAGGAGCATGGGCTACAGGCTGCTGCAGGACAGGGATGCATGACAGATAAATTACGGAGATAAAAGGGCCAAAACGTGACTGCACAGAGGCCGCCTGCTGCCACCAGACCGTGAGGAAACTCATCACACATTTTAATGCTGTTGCTGTTCTCTGCAGCCTCTAGATAAACAGACATCTGGCCTGTTTGTTCTTTTGAACAATGGACAATTGTCCCAGTCGAGAGGATGTCATTAAACATGGACTTGTGAGAACCATGGTGACGCGAAACAGCAACATCTTATCTTTTCTATCTAAACTTATTCTTTTGGGTGGTAGTGGGTGTGACCAAATGGTTTCAACCACAGACTATATAAACTACACAACGTGTCGAGTCAGCTGCAGTATGGGTCATGAATCCAGATTACGTTGATTTGTGTTGATAAATGGTAAATAGACCAAATTCAAAAGTTAATACAAAAAAATCAAAGACTGTTTCTATCATGAGTAACAGATGAGCCTGAATCACAGAACCCCCGTTGTTGTTTCAAGGCTTTTATCTCATCATTCATGAAAACACTGGGTGTGTAATCCTCTTAGGTCCTTTACAGCTTTTGTCTGAGCGTCAGCAGTTTTTAATGTTTGATTAATTCATTTTTTTCCAGGGGGTAATTGAGGATAGGATCGGTTTCTTCCCAGCAGCCTTTGCTCATCAGGTGCGGGCCGAGGACCAAGTGTTCAGGTGCAACAGGACATTCATTGGCTGCAAGGAACAAGGCCAGATCACGCTGAAGGAAGGACAGGTACTGATAACTGTGATTAGCCCTTATTAGCCCTCTGCAGCTCCCACGTCGCTGCCTCCCTCTCACACTTACATCCACCGAGCAGCTCCACTGCAGGCGTCACTGGATCCCTCTCAGGATTCACCAGTCAAGTAGCATTTGGGCACAACGGCCCTTCTGAGATCATGCTCCCTTTTTTTTTCCTACAATGCATTCCAGGACACCGTGAGACTCAAAGGAGTCCCAACATGCCTGAAGGTTGAGCAAACCTCATTGGAGATTAAACCACCGGGCACAAGACAAGTCTGTGGCCTCTGTTTTCCAGTCTCTCAAACCCAGGGGAATATGTTGAGTGCTTAGAGCAAAATTGAACACAGTGTCCTCTGGTCCATCGTGACGGTCAGCGAATGAATTTTGAGACAATGTGATTATTTCTTTTTTTGTTGATCAAATTCTTTGCATATTGTTCATACACACAAATTCACTCTTCATAACAGATATCAGCGTTGGGTCTCAGAGCTCCTTGCAACTACAGAGCCAGTGAACTCTCCCTTCTGCTTTCAGATCTGTGTGAGCAGTGAGGGCGAGCACAGCGGCTTCCTCCGAGTGGAGAGTGGAAAGAAGAGAGGCTTCGTGCCCTGTGACGTCCTGGAAATCATCTGAGAGACCCAATCAGAGAAACGAAGAGAGGGAGAGTGTGAGAGAGAGAGAGAGAGAGAGAGAGAGAGAGAGAGAGAGAGAGAGAGAGAGAGAGAGAGAGAGAGAGAGAGAGAGAGAGAGAGAGAATGAAAGAAAGGGAAGGAACTTAGGATCAGCTGCCTGCAAGGAGGTCAGAGGAGGAGGAAACTGAAACAAATGGCGACAAGACACCAGTGATGGGGTTCCACAGAAGAAGTGATGCTGGTTTTGTCACTGACGACTCCAAGTCAGAGTCTCTGCACCTTCCTCACTCGCTCTCAGCACAAACAGACACATGCTGAGATGCTGTTTTCGAGACCCGGAGGTCACTGGATCCCCGGATTTGATTTTATTAGAGCCAATGAGGTTTTTTTTTCCCTTAGATTTATTTTCTGAAAGTGAGCTATTTATGCCTGAGAAAAGGAAACAAACACCACATTTATTAATTCCAAGGTTTGGGAACATATAGCGGCATACCCTGAAAAAGCCCTTTCAAAAAAAGCCCTTTCAAAACTTGATAATGTAAGTGAGGATAAATAGGAAAATAAGATCTTTCTTTCTGTAAAGCCTTAAAACCCCAAAACATCTGTCGGAAGAACTTCCTGTATAACCTCCAGCGTACAGTTACATTCCTAAAAAAAGGCTTTTCCACTTGTTTCTGGTGAGAAACTGCAACAAAGAGATGTGGAGGAGTATTTCCAGAGGACTTTGACACAATCAAAAAAAAAGACTTCATTAATTCTCTCTGGTCTTCCAACAACGTCACCCTCACACAGAGAGTATCCCCCTCACTGCAATCCAGGGTTTTACTTTATCTTGATGGTAATATACATTTCATCGTCATTTACCAAATTTAACATTTGACATTGTCTCCGAGCTACAGAATCTACTAGATTTATATTTTTCTGGAATGTCCTCATTGATAATTGATTGGTTTAAATTTTTTTTTGTTTCCATCAAATATTACAAGGTTAGGTAACATGAGAGGATGAGAGAAGGCATAGCTCTGGTTGAGGGACTCTGGTTTTTGATATTA